>JAKFHU010002404.1:6000000-6600000 GCA_023783475.1 Daubentonia madagascariensis
AGTGGTGGCTCTGGCCATCCAAGCCAGTTTGAGTCAGCAGAATTCCTGGTCTGTCAGGCTGGCTCCCATCTCCAGAGACCTGTTAACTGTGCCCAAGAAGGCCTGGTGTTATAAGGCTTGTTTGCTTTCTGGTTTCAGACAGATTTGGGCTGTGAAGGGTTTATTTTATCTCCCTGGTCTTGTGACATCCAGCTAACATCTCAGCATCTGAGGACACAGGCATGAGGCTCCATGTTCTATGTTCTGAATACCAGCAATGTGCTAAACCCAGGACATACAGTCCTCACAGAGGCACCTGCTTGGGTGACAGATAGAATGAAATGGGAGAGGTGACAGCCTGGGGTGAGTAAGCCTTGGGGGTGGACCAGGAGGGGGCAATGGCAGAGGGAGCTACAGTGGGAGGGCCACAGAAGGATAGGATGCAAGCAAGGAATTCAGAAAAGAGAGGAAGGACAGTCACTCATCACAAGACTGCCTGGTGTACCAGAGGTGTGAGTGTGGGAATTAGACCAGAGTGCAGGTCGCAGCTCAGCTGTTGACAAGCTCTGTGTTCTTGAACAAATTACCATCCCTGTTCCCTCCTGTTCGGTGGGGGAGAAGTCTACTTTGCAGGATTGTTGTGTTAAACAAGTGAGGAGTGTATGCGATGCGACACCAAAGTTAAGGTGTGGTCATTAAATGGTGGCACCTGTTTGGGAAATGCTAAGTTTACTAAAAAGACACATTGACTACAGATACAAATCACAATGCAAAGCGATAAATGCAATACAAGAAGCCCAAGGTAGTGCCTAACCCCTTCCAAGGGAGGCATCAGTTGAGAGGATTCATAAGGGATGAGGGGGATCCCCGGCTAAAGGGACAGCATGTGCCAGGGCAGGGTGCTGTGCTCGGGGAACAGTGAGTTTGCCGAACCTGGAACATGATAGTGATAGTGGGCAGGGAGGAGGGAGAAGCAGGAGGTGCTGCGGGAAAGGTAAGCTGGGGTCAGGTGGCTTGGCAGGCTGTGTTTGAACTTTATTCCGCAGGACTGGGGAAGCCAACAAAGTTTTTAAAACAGATCAGTGACTGCATCAAGTTGGGAATTTGGGGGAGATGATACTATCTACTGAGTGTTTCTTGTGTTCCAGGCCTTAATGCTGGGTGCTGTGTTCACTGTTTTACACTCAGTCTTTGCAGTCCTGTGGAGCATAGGTCATGGCAAAGGAAATGTAGGCTGAGGGAAGCTAACTGCTTTTTAAAGGAAAGGAACTAGACAAACGTAATTCTCAAAGTCATAGGGTAAACACCACAAATGTCTAAGACAATTTGGGAAAACTAGGAAAAACACAGGCCTACAAGGGAAGTCCTGTGTTCTGTCAGTAGAAGACAATGTAAAGGGGTTGAGCACAGTGGCTCAAGCTTGTAGTCCCAGCACTTTGGGAGGCTGGGGCAGGAGGATTGCTTGAGCCGAGGAGTTCAAGACCAGCCTGAGCAACATAGCAAGACCCTGTCTCCATTTTTAAAAAAAACAATGTAAAGGTATAGTCACTAAAACAATGTGATAAATGGAATAGCTAGACAGAAATAGAAAGAAAATAGAAGCAAACGGCAGGCCAAGAAACAGACCTACGCATAGGTGGGGATATGGTACGAGCCAGAGGAACCATGTTCCTGAGTGGGGAAAGGATGGTTCTTCAATAAGTAGCATTGGTACAATCAACGAGCCAAACAGAAAACTAAAATCAAATTCCTACTTCACACCATTCATGAGAATAAATCCACAAATGTGAAAAATGAGTCATAAAACTTTTAGAAAAAAATAAAGAAGTTATGTAACATATCCAAGGTAATGGAAGAACTGCAGTCAAACCTAAGGGGTCTGACACCAGAACCTGCCCTCTTACCCACTTGGCAGTTCTGTCTCTCGGTCGCTTTAGACTATAAGATGGACATGGCAAGAAGAAACTGAAGGTGGGGAGGTGGTGAACAAGGGCTGGAATTGCAGCTGGTCCCCAAACACCTCACGCGAAAGGCTACTAGAGAGGCCGAGGGAGGAACTTCCTCTTGTTACCACCATCACGCAGTCAACAGGTTGGTCCCTGGTGATGTACCGAGACACTGACGGGTCTGTGTGCCAGAGAGACCACCAGGTACTCAACAAACGTTTATTGAGGGTGTGTAGTGGTCGTTACACTTAGGTAGGTGTGAAGAGGATGTGAATAAGACAATAGCATTGAATTCTTGTGTGGTAGAGCTGGGAGGATTTTAGGGATCATCTAGTCCAGTCCTCTGTTTTACAGACCTGGAAATAGACACAAGAGAAGGGACTTTTCATCAGTATTCTGGTTTAGAACTCTGAGTGAAGAATACAGATCACTGGGCCGGGTGCAGTGGCTCACGCCTGTAATCCTAGCACTCCGGGAGGCTGAGGCGGGAGGATCGCTTGAGCTCAGGAGTTGGAGACCAGCCTGAGCAAGAGCGAGACCCTGTCTCTATTAAAAAAAAAAAAAAAAAGAATACAGATCACTGGCCGTGCTGTAAATAGCTAGCTGCTCTGTCTCTGTTGACAGGAAAATCTTTTTAAAAACGGTTATACCACTCTGGCCATCAAACTCTATCCAGCCAGTGCCAGGTCCAGACCCCAAGTCCATCACTTGATCACTCACTCAGTCACTATTAATTACTCCATTTTTCTTGTGCAATGTCCTTCCACTGCAGTCTCCCTCAGAATCCCAACCCTGAATTCATCTGTCCATTCCTGTCCCCTTCTATTTAAGAGTTGAGCCTGCCCAGAGAAAACCGTAGGGACACTATGGGTTCATGCCTCCCCTCTACCTAGCCTCCAGTGCTGCCACATTGACTGGTCCAAAGGCTACTTGTCTGTTTTCATCTGACTTCACTGACACCCCCGTCCCCCAGTGTGCCTCTGGCAGCACTTCTGGTTCTTCTCCTACCCTTAGCTTTCAGGGTAAATTTTACAATTCACATGTTCTGTGCCCTCCTTTGGGAAAGATCTTTGAGATCCTTCCCCCTAAGCTAGACTGTGTGTCCCCTCAGACATGTCCCCATTCTGAAGCTGACTTCTGAAGACAGGGAGACTCTCTCTCCATATTTGGTATCCAACTGAGTGGTGCAGAGCAGGTACCCAGGAAATGAAACGTGGATTGGAGCAAGCAAAGGGCCAAATGGCATTTTGGAGGTGTCCACTGCACAAGGAATACGTGCCCCGTGTCACCCTGTCCTCTCAACACTTCCTCACAAACACCCCTTCACTTCCCCCAAATCTGGAAGCAAATGCAAGATGCCCTCAGGAACCTGGCAAGGGAGAAGTTTGGAGCAGGTGGGGGAGGTGGGGAGAGCCACAGTACAGAGGTTCTTCCCTTTGGGGTAAGGGTGACGTTTCAACCAGTGTGGCACCCACTGGCCAATCAGAACCAACACATGACAGAGGCCTCTACTCTGAAGCCCCTTCCCCAGATTTCTCTTCCTGCCTTGAGTCTGGGGGCAAGGGAGGAAGGGGAGAGGTTCTCTTCCAGAGGGAGGAAGCCCTTAATTCCTGCTACTCCCCTTATCTCTCTGTTCAGGATCCTGTGAACTTTCCCAGACCCGGGACAGGAGCTAATGGGAGGCTGGTCACTTCCTGCCAGGCCTGTGTCTGGGACGGGCAAAGGAAGCCAAGACTGGGTTGAGACTGAGATGAGGAGGGGCAGTTATGGGGATCGGCAGATTGCAGGGTGGAGTTGAGGGAAATTTATTTTACTTGGAGCAAAATCTATCTGAGGAAGTTGAGTTGAACCAATTAGACAGCTAATATTATTTTTCTTGTGCTTTCCAATTTACAAAACACTCTTCCATCAATTGAAACGATTCCTCGAACACCTACTACCTGTACAGGCCCAGGGCCCAGTACCTGAGAGGCAGGTACTTCCATCCCCACCTCGTTGAGGGAGCTGGAGCCTGGGGGAGACTGGAGGACATGGGGGAAATAGGCTGGGTGTGGAACAGGTTTGGAAGGTGAAGGAAAGCTGGGAAGAGGGACAAATATCTTGCAAATATCTGGTGCTGTCAGGGGCTGGTCAGTGAGGGGTTCCCTCTTCAGGACCCCCTTATCCCTCCTCACTCACACCTTGGGGATATGCAGGCCCACTATGGGGCATCTGAAACAAGGAGGGGCAGTTGGCCCTGCCCAGCTCCACCGACCTCGTACCCCAGAATGGGGTGGGGGCCTGAGACTGACCTGGCCCCTGCTCCAGCCTCCCACAGGGACCGATGGGCTTCCAACTGACAGAGATGGTGGAAGAATGGCTGGAGTGAAGCCATGGAGGTAGGATAACATAGGGGCTGCTTGGAACACCAAGTAATTTCACAAAAAAAATGAGCCAATGTAGGAAAACTCCTGGAAGGAAGCGTTCTGGGGTTAGGACACTTTGGGCCAGCCTGGCAAGGTTGAGCCTGAACAGCGTGATGGTGGCAACAAGATTCCACTGCAGTCTTGGTTCCTCTTAGTGTGTCTACCGTTTCCCAACCCCTAGGGCTTAGTCTACGGACTCACCAGTCACTAATTCCATTAATTCGTTTCTAAAATAAATATGTACTGATAACCACTGGGGGCTCCATTTTTTTAAGGCATTCTTTATCACATTTTTAAAAAGCTTTATTGAGATATAATTAACATGCAATAAGCTGAGCATATTTAAAGTGCACAATTTGAAAAGTCTTGACATGTGTTCGCCTATGAAACTATCACTACAATCAAGATAATGGACATATCCATCACCCCCAAAAGTTTCTTTGTGCCCCTTTGTGATCCCTCTCTGCTGACCCTCACCCCCTAACCCCAAGCAGACACTAATCTGCTTTCTGTCATGACAAATTAGTTTGTATGTTCTGGAGTTTTCTATAAATGGAATTCTACATCAAATTTTGTATATGTTGTGAGGTATAGATCCAAGTTGATTGGGTTGTTTTTTTTTTTGTCATGTAGATATCCAATTGTTCCAACACTATTTGCTGAAAAAGCTATTTTCCTTTTCCTAGTTTGCTGAGTGTTTTTATCATGAATGTTGAATTTTTGTCAAATGCTTTTTCTGCATCCACTGAAATCATGTGGGCAGCCTTGTTCCCACCATTACATGGCCTAGACTCATCCTTGCCGGGCTGGCCCAAAGTGCCCTGACCCCACCATTCACTACCCTTTGAGGCCTCAAGTCACTCAGAGTCCCTAATTCCAAAACGTAACTAATGATATCTACCTCATAAATAAGATTATTAGCAGATTGAAAGAAATAACACACATGGGATATGTTATTGTCCTATAGTTCACATTGTCCTATTAATGTAATGTATGACATTGATTTTCTTATGTTGAACCACCCTTACATTCATGGGATAAATCCCCTTTGGTCATGGTATATAATCCTTTTTAATGTGCTTTTGTATTGGATTTGCTGTACTAGTTTGCTAGTATTTTGTAGAGCATTTTTGTATCTATATTCATAAGGAATATTGGTCTATAGTTTTCTTGTGGAATCTTGTTCTTTGGCTTTGGTATCAGGGTAATGCTGGCCTCATAGAATGTGTTAGGAAGTGTGCCCTCCTCTTCTATTTTTTTGGAAGAATTTGAGTAGGATTGGTATTAATTCTTTAAATGTTTGGTAGAATTGACTGGTGAAGACATTCTGGTCCTAGACTTTTCTTTGTTGGGAGGTTTTGATTACTGATTCGATCTTTTTACTTAATATAGGTCTGTTGAGATTTTCTATTTCTTTTTGAAGCAGCTTTATAATTTGTGTGTTTCTAGGAATTTTTCCATTTCATCTAGATTATTTTATTTGTTGGCATGCAATTGTCCATAGTATTCTCTTATAATCATTCTAATTTCCATAAAATCAATAGTAATGTCCCCAGTAGTAATGTTTCTGCTTTTATTTCTGACTTTAGTTATTTGCATCTTCTCTCTGTCTCTCTCTTTCTTAGTCAGTCTAAAGTTTTATTAACTTTTTTGATCTTTTCAAAGAGCCAACTTTTGGTTTCACTGATTCCATTTTTTTAAATTCTCTATATCATTTGTCTGTGCTCTAATCTTTATTGTTTCCTCCCTCCTTCTGGCTTTGGGTTTAGTTTGCTCTTCTTTTTCTAGTTCCTTAAGGTATAACGTTAGGTTATTGATTTGAGATCTTTAGGCATTTACAGCTATAAATTTTCCTCTGAGTACAACTTTTTCTACATCCCATAAGTTTTAGTATGTTTTCAATGGTTTCAAAGTATTTTATAATTTTCTTAGTTGTTTCTTCTTTGACCCACTGGTGTGTTGCTCACTTTCCACATATTTGAAAATTTCCAGTTTTTTTTGTTTTAGAGACAGGGTCTCACTCTATCACCCAGGCTGGAGTGCAGTGGCTCAATCATAGCTCACTGTAACCTCAAATTCCTGGGCTCAAGCAATCCTTCCACCTCAGTGTCCCAAAGTTCTGGGACTACAGGCATTAGCCACCATGCCCAGCCAATTTTCCAGTTTTCTTTCTGCTATTGATTTCTAACTTCATTCCATTGTGGCTAGAGAAGGTACTTTATATGATTTCAATCCTTTTAAATTCATTGAGAATTCTTTTATGGGCTAACATCTATGTTAATAAGGGATATTGGCCTGTAGTTTTCTTTTGTGTCTTTGTCTAGCTTTGGTATCAGGGCAATACTGAATTAGAATGAGTTAGGAAGTATTCTGTACTCTTGATTTTTTGGAATAGTTTGAGAAAGATTGGAATTAATTCTCCTTTAGATGTTTGGTAAAAATAATTCACCAGTGAAGTCATCTAGTCCTGGGCTTTTCTTTGTTGGGAGGTTTTTAAATTTATTAAGATGTGGGCCGGGCACGGTGGCTCACACTGGTAAGCCTAGCACTCCGGGAGGCCAAGGCAGGAGGATCACTTGAGCTCAGGAGTTCGAGACCAGCGAGAAAGAGCAAGATCCCATCTCTACCAAAAATAGAAAAAATTAGCTGGGTGTGGTGGTGTGCACCTGTAATCCCAGCTACTCAGGAGGCTGAGGCAGGAGGATCGCTTGAGCCCAGGACTGCACTCTACCTGGGGCAACGGAGCAAGACTCTGTCTCAAAAAAAAAGATTTGTTATGTGGCCTAACTCTTGTCTGTCCTAGAGAATGTTTCATGTGTACTTGAGAAGAATGTATGCTACGGTTGGGTGGAGTATTCTGTATATGTCTATTAGATCTAGTAGGTTTATAGTGTTTTTCAAGTCCTTTCTTTCCTTATTGATCTTCTACCTAGGATATTCCATCCATTATTGAAAGGAAGGTATTAAAGTTTCCAACTATTATTGTAGAACTTTATATTTCTAGACAAATACCACATGTTCTCACTTATATGTTGAATCTAAAACAATCAAACTCATAGAAGCAGAGAGTATATTGGTGATCACCAGAGGCCACCAGGGTAAGGAGAATGGGAAGATGTTGATGGAAGAGTCTAAAGTTGCACTTAGACAGGGGGAATAAATAAATATTTAAGGATATGTTAATTAGCTTGCTTAAATCATTCTACATGATATACATATACATATAACATCACTTTGTACCCCATAATTATATATGATTATAATTTGTCAAAAATTCAATAAAAAATTAAAAAAATAAAAAGTAAATAAATAAATTTGGGAGGCTAAAGTGGGAGAATCACTTGAGGCCAAGAGTTTGAGACCAACCTGGGCAACATAGAAAAACCCTGTCTCTACAAAAAAATTTTTTTTAAACTTAGCTGGCATAGTGGTGCACGCCTCTAGTCCTACCTACTAGAGAGGCTGAGACAGAAGGATCACTTGAGCCCAGGAGTTTGAGGTTACAGTGAGCTATGATCACACCACTGCCCTCTAGCCTGGGTGACAGAGCAAGACCCTGCCTCTAAAGAAACTAAAAATTAAAATTAAAAAGTAAATAAATAAAATAATGTTACTACAAACATTTTTGTATACATTTGTTGAGGGCACATATTTTCTTTTTTTTTTTCGGGGCATGAAATTGATGTGTCATTAGTTAGGTTCATATTTAAAACTATAAGAAAAGTCTAACAGTTTTCCAAAGTGGTTGTACCATGTCATACCACCACTAGTGACACATGAGAATTTAAGTTGCTCTCCATATTCTAAAAATTAAATCTCTTTAATTCTATCTAAAAAAAAATAACTATTTCTTCAATTCTGTCAGTATTTGCTTCACATATTTTAGGACTCTGTTTGATGTGTATATGTTTATAATTGCTCTATCTTCTTGATGAATAGACTCTTTTATCAATATAAAATATTGTCCTTTGTCTTGTGTGACAATTTTTGACTTAAAATCCATTTTGTCTAATATTAGTATAGCCATTTTCGCTCTTCTGGTTACACTTTGCATGGAATGTCTTTTTCCATCCTTTCACTTACAACTTATTTGTGTCTTTGGGTATAAAGTGAATCTCTAAAGCAACATATACTTAATATGCTTGGACTTTTTTATTAACCATTTTAACCTGAGTACCTGGTACTGCAGGTGCATACCACTGCACCCAGCTTATTTTTAATTTTTTGAGGAACTTCTATACTGTTTTTCATAGTGGCTGTACCATTTTACATTCCTACCAACAGTGTACAAGGGTTCTAATTTCTCCACATCCTCATCAACACTTGTTATTTTCTGTTTTTTAAAAAATATACATAATATTTTTTAAAAATTTATTATTTAAAAATAATCCATCCTAATGGGTATGAAGTGATAGATACCTCATTGTGGTTTTGATTTTCATTTCCCTAATTATTAGCAATGTTGAATATCCTTTCATTTGCTTATTGGCCATTTGTATGTCTTCTTTGGAGAAATGTCTGTTCAAGTCCAGTTGGATCATTTTTAAATCCATTCCAGGTGGGCATCATGGTACATGCCTGTAGTCCACAGGAGGCTCAGGCAGGAGGATTGCTTAAGGCTCAGGAGTTTGGGGCTGCAGTGCACTATAACCATGCCTGTGAATAGCCACTGCACTCCAGCCTGGACAACATAGCAGGACCTCCATCTCTAAAAAATTTTTTAAAAAATCCATTCTGCCAATCTCTCTTTTTTGTGAGTGGCAAAATATACATAATATAAATTTACCATTTTAACCATTTCTAAGTGTACAATTCAGTGTCATTAAGTATATTCACAATGTTGTGCAGCCATCACCACTTTCTTTTAATTGCTGCATTTAATCCATTTACATTTAATGTGATTACTTATATTGAAGGACTTACTCCTGCCATAGTGTTGTCTTCTATATGTCCTGTCTTTTTTGTCCCTCAGTTCCTCTAGTACTGCCCTCTTTTGTGTTTGATTTTTTTTCTAGTTCAGCATTTTTATTTCTTCTTCTTTTCCTTTTCTCTATGTTCCTTAGTTGTTCTCTTAGTGGTTATCATGAAGATTACATTAACATCCTAAGATAAACACCCTACTTATTGTCAAAAACCATGGAGGCCAGAAACCAGTGGAATGATATATTTACAGTACTAACAGGAGAAAAAAAAAACCACAAAAAAACCCAAAAACTGTCAACCAAGAATTGTATATCCAGCAAAACTATCATTCAAAATGAAGGAGAAATTAAACAGATAATTCCAGATAAACAAAAACTAATGGAATTTATTTCCAGTAGACCTGTCCTATGAGAAATGCTAAAGGGACTCTTTCAGACTGAAACAAAAGGGCACTGGATGATAACTCAAAGCCATACAAAGAAATAAAGATCATTGGTAAATGTAACTACATAGGTAAATATAAAACCTATGTATTATTATAGATAAGATCATATCTAGTATTATTATATTTTTGGTATATAACTCTTTGTTTCCTATATGATTTAAAAGATAAATGCATAAAATAATTATAAATCTATGTTTACATATCCACAACATATAAAGGTAAATTTGTAACAATAGCAACATAAAGGGAAGGGCAGAATTGAATAGGAGTAGTTAAAGTACATTATTAAAATTGAGATGGTATCAGTTCCAACTGATTATTATAAATAATTCTTCCCCTTCCTTTTCTTCCTCCTCCTCTTCTACTTCCTCCTCCTCCTCCTTCTTCTTCCTCTTCCCCTTCCAAATGAGGTCTCACTATGATGTCTAGGCTGGATTGCATTTTGCCTAAGTTGCTAAATTTATAGGCATAAGATTGTTCCTAATATTCCCTAAATAGTGTTTTATTATCTGAAGAATCTGTAGTGATGTCACCTCTCTCATTACTGATATTGGTGATTTGTGTCTTCTCTCTTTTTTCCTGATCAATCTGGCTAGAGATTTATAAATTTTATTGACCTTCTCAAGAAGCACCTTTTGTTTAATTGATTTTCTATGTTTTCCTGTTTTCTAATTTTTAAAATTTCTGCATTGATCTTTGTTATTTCTTTTCTTCTGCATACTTTGTTTATATTTATTTATTTATTTGTGATAGGGTCTAACTCTGTTGCTTAGCCTACAATGGAGTGGCATCATCATAGCTCACTGCAACCTCAAACTCCTGAGCTCAAGCGATCCTCCTGCCTCAGCTTCCTGAGTAGCTGGGACTACAGGTATGTGCCACTATGCCCAGCTAATTTCTTTTATTTTTTTGTAGAGATGGTGGTCTTGCTCTGTTGCCCAGGCTGGTCTTGAACTTCTAGGCTCAAGCGATCCTCCTGCCTCGGCCTCCCAAAGTGCTAGGATTACAGGCATGAACCCGGCCCACACTTTGGTTTTAAGTGGTAGCTGGGGTCATTGACATGAAACCTTTCTTTCTTTTTTTTAAATAGAGGCATTTAGTGCTAAAATTTTCTCTCCACTTTAGAGGCATCCCACAAATTCTGATATGTTGTTTTCATTTGCATTTAGTTTAGAATATGCTTCCCACTTCCTTGCAGGGTGAGGCACACCAAACTCTGACAGAAGCCTAGGGTGGGTGGTCTCCCTATTCTCCTGGCTCAAAAGCCTGAGAGCACCAGGAGATCCACCTGGAGCTTCCAGACTCAGGCATTTCTTTCATTCCTTTTCCTCTATCCCTGATTCCCCACCACAGTCAGATGGTGGTGTCTGGAGGCAATAGATCAAAGCTCCCATCTGCCCTCTGGTTTCCAGTTGGGTTGGCCTCTGCACCAGACTTGCCCTCATCCAGCCTTCTCTGGAAAGGCCTGAGGAAACCTAAGGCCAGACCAAGTGACTCCCTATGTCCCCACCATTGGCTGCCTCTAACTAGTAGGGTCTGGCTCCCAGAACCTCACACATGCCCCTAAGGGTTCCTCTGGCAAGAATAAAGAATAGGGTGACCTAGGTCACTCCTTTTCCCCATTACCACCTGATGACCCAGGAGGGCTTTAGCCTGGCTCAGCTGTCACAACCTTGATGTTCTTGGGTGGTTTCCATCACCTGCTAATGAGGAGTTTTCCCAATAATATGTGATTTTGGAAGTTAGAGGGGTAGAGGAAGGTCTGCTACAAAACTATATATACACACACATACATATATAAATTATTCATATGTATATGTACACACACATTACGTTTAAGGTAACTGTAGATTCACATGCAGTTGTAAGCAATAATAATACAGAGAGATCCCTGGTACACTTTGCTTAGCTTACCCCTTGGTAACATTTGGCAAAACTATAATAATCACAACCAGGACATCGACGTTGGTCAACTCCACCAGTCTTACTCAGATTTCTCCATTAAGTGTGTCATTTTAATGATCAGAAAGCTCTGACCCGAGTTTACCGGTTTAGCAAGTTGCCTGTGACCCAGGGGGACCTCACCCCGCTGCTCCGTCTGTGTACCCCCAAACCGGAAAGAGGGGAACAGGAGGAACTTAACGTTCAGGGCATACTATGTGCTAGGCTCCTTACCCACGTCATCATTTAGTCCTCACAACAGCCTGTTTTACAGACGTTAAAACTGAGGCGCGAGAGGGTGGGTGGGCCTGGGGTCCCATGGCTCGGTAGGAGCTTACCCAGGCCTGCCCGACTCTACCCGTTGAGCACAGCCCAAGGGCCAGTCAACAAACACTAATGGAGGCCATGTGGGCTGGACGTTAGAGCGTATCGTGCCCCTACACTTGGGCTCCAACCAGAAGGATGCGTGGGGCGGACGCCGGGCCTCCTCCGCCCTCCTCCCGGAATCCGAGCTCTCGAGCTTCGGGCGCTCAGCCCGGCCCGCCCGGGGGCCGCCGGGAAGGCCCGCGCCCCACCCCGGGCGCGCCTGTCCCCCGGCTGCACAGCCCTCGGCTGCCCCCTGCCGCCGCAGGGCGGCCCCTGCAAGCTCGGCCGCCCCTACCCTCGCACCGCCCAGTCCTTGCCTCCGGATTGGCGGCTCCAGGAGTCGCCGGGCGCCCGCCTCCCGCCACTGGATTGGCTGCGCTTGGCTGCCGAGGCCCCGCCCATTTCCCCGGGTCCTTTGATCACGCGCCTGCCGGCTCTTCCGGGGCCAGGGAGCCAACCGAGGGCGTTCCTGTCCGGGCTGCAGCGGCGGGAGGTAAGGCATGGCCAGGTCGGCTGGGCTGCAGAGCGCCGGCACGGGTCCACGCCTCGGGGTGCCGGGATTCCAGGATGTCCGGGCGCAGGGCGGCCCCTCCGCGACCCCCAACATCCCCCCACCCCGGCGTGAGCCTCCCAGCGCCATGGGAACTATCTCCTGTCTGCCATTGCTGGCCCGCATCCTAGGAACGGCCTGACGCCCTCCCCACCCTGGCATGCCCCCTCGACCTGGGACGGTGAGCATGCAACTGGGTACGGGGAAGCCTGGTGTCCCCTGCTACACGGACACGGGGGAAGGTAGCTCATACTTCGCCCTCTGATGGAGACCCGGGCGACCCTGGGTCAGGGACCTTGGGCCATCTACGTGCAGCCGCTCCAGGATGATCTTGCTTCTGTTGGTGGAGGCTGACCCTCTCCACCTCCGCCTGTCAGCTCAGGCCGGGAGAGGAGGGACCTGGGCGGAGCCCCGGGTGGAAACTGGAGGGAGGTGACATCATCTCGAAGATACAATCCAGCTTTACCCACTTGTGTCCACCTTGGCACATGAGACCAATGGGGGAGAGAGTGTTCGGGCTATATGTCTGAGATGACACCAGGGACAAGCAGGGCATAGAGCCCATGCATGGGGCCCACAGCCTGAAGTGTGGGATTGGACCACGATGGACGCCGGCTCCTTCAATGCTCGCTCCCACATCACCCCTAGGCTGCAGTGCAGGGCCTTCCTGTGTTAACCTAAAGTCTCCATTTTGCTCCACTAGATAGGTGCTGGCAACCCAGTGCCCCAGGAGGTCGGTGGCGGGAGCTGGAACCTACACCTAATCTTTCCTCAGAAGTTGAGAGTTGCAAATGTTTGGCCAGCATCTGATTTAGGGATAGGAACTAGCCAGGAATCAGGCCCTGGATCAGAGCCTTCCCTTTGTGCCCTCTACCCAAGAGCTGCTAAGAGTCATCGGAGGGTTACACCCAGTACCTTTACCTGGAGGATCCTCTTTCCAGTGTTTGACCTGGGACCAGTTTTCATAGATCTCCAGCACTGGGGGAGGGATCCAGAGTCTGGATGTCACCCTGGGTGCAATTGGTAACCTCCCTTCCTCCTCCCCAGGGAGCCCACTGGAGGCGCCCTCCCGAGGCACCACTGCCCATGCTGACCACCCAGCCCTCCAGCTGCCGATGTCATGAGTAACACCACAGTGCCCAATGCCCCCCAGGCCAACAGCGACTCCATGGTGGGCTATGTGTTGGGGCCTTTCTTCCTCATCACCCTGGTCGGGGTGGTGGTGGCTGTGGTAAGGAGCCCCCACATAGACACCCACACCTTTGCCATGGCAGAGGCTGGGTAGGCCTGGTCTGGTCTGCACAGTCTCAGCTGTCCTCCTGTGAAATGTGTGGAGGTGGGTCCCCTCTGGCTGTGGGCCTCCCTGGGCTCAGCAGCCTCCACAGTGCTGTGTCTCTGTTCCAGGTGATGTATGTACAGAAGAAGCAGCGGTAAGTGTCCCTGACCCCAGATCTACCCCCACCTGTGTTCTGCTTACATTTCTTCCTGTAGGATCCGAGCTCTCTGCGCATATGGAAGATGTCCCTCAGCCATCCTGCTACAAGCCTGAAGCTTGTTTTCCCTGCCCAGCCTCAATTTACTCACTGGGGAGAGGCCCCTTTATAGAACCAGTCTTGTATTTTTGGAGCCATAGTATGTCCCAAAAGGCACCCACTGGAAGTGCCCCTGCCTGGGGTAGGGGAGTGGAAACCAGGCAGTCAGGTGTTTGATGAGAATTGTGGGGGCCTCCTGGGCTGAGCCCCCTCCTTGCTCCCCAGGGTGGACCGGCTTCGCCATCACCTGCTCCCGATGTACAGCTACGACCCCGCTGAGGAGCTGCACGAGGCTGAGCAGGAGCTACTCTCCGATGTGGGAGACCCCAAGGTGAGCACTCTGGGGGTGGGGGACTCAGGCAGAGATAGGGGTGGTCCTGTTCTCATCCATACTCTCCCATATTGAAATCAGAGCCTGCTTCTGCCCTCAGTCGTCCCTGGTTGGGCTGTGACTATAGTGGGTGCCTCATCCAAGTGCTGTGGACTCCCAGGGGCCAGAGCCCAGCCTTGTGGTGTGGTCTCCTCTCCAACAGGTGGTACATGGCTGGCAGAGTGGCTACCAGCACAAGCAGATGCCCTTGCTGGATGTCAAGACATGACCTGACACCCTTGCCCCAACCTGTAGAGCCTTGAGGGTCTTGGGATATCCAAGGCCCTGTGTTCTGCTTCCAGCCCCCCTTGCACTCACCCAGCTCCCCCTGCTGGGTACTGGGTTGCCATTTCCCCACCTCCTCCCAGCAGCACCCACTGCCCAAGGGCTGCACATCAGCCAGTCCCCCGTTGCCTCACTCCCCTAGGCCTTCAGCCCTTTGTGGGTGCCCAGCCTGCCAGCCACCCCACAGGCACTAATGGGAGGAGCTTTCCCTTCTGGGGTGGGAGGGGGGCTGGGAGTCTGCTTTGGTTTCTCTAGCCCTCCTGGACTTGGCTTTAGCATAAATACCCAAGAGGGCTTTTGAGTTGTCTCCATGGTGACCAGGCAGGGATGGGATGTATAGCATTCAGCATATATATTTTGTAAATAAAATGTTTTGTGGTGAGGGGTGTGGTCTAATTTCATTGAGCTGACTCCAGTGCTGTTTCTCCTCCCCACCCCCTTGGGGACAGACCACCTCCAAAGGGCTGCCCCCGCCTCCACTGCATCCTTGGTTTTTACCCCACCTACTCCAGGCTTTGTGGGCACACACCAGACTCCAGTCCAGAAAAGGATATTTTTTTTTATTCAAGTAACTGCAAATAGGAAACCAGAGGGGGAGCCCCAGGCTGGGACAAATAATGGCTACCCCCTCCCCGACAGAACGGGGGGAGGTGGCCCCTACACCCTTCATGGTCAGTTTGGGCCCCCCTCCTCACTCTGCTGCAGCATCCTAGGGGCAGGGCCCCACCTTCCCTGGGACTGGGGTGGTCGGTAACCCAGCCTACTGCACCCCAGCCCCCCTTCCCCACAAAGAGTATCTTGGGGGAGGGGAATGTGGGCAGAACAGGAGGCAATGAGGATGACCATTTGGCGCTGGTAGCAGCAGCAATGATGGATGTCGAAGAATGGAACATGGAACAAAAAACAACACAACTGTCCAGAGGTAGTTTGTGAACAGAGGAAAGATGGAACCAGAACCTTGGGGGGTGGGGAGGAGCAGGAGGGTTGGGAGTGGGCAGGGCTAGCTCCTTGTTATTAGTGCCCCGGCTGCAGGGGTGGGAGCAGGTAGGGTAGGCAAGCAGACCCAGCCCACCTTAGGTGGCTGCCACAAGGAATCTGGGCCTCTCCTGGACAAGGGGTGACTGTACCTCCAGCACTCCAACAGGGACTCAGATCCCAGGCTGAGGGCAAGGTGGGCTGGGGCCCCTGTGCAGAGAGGGGAGGGGACTCACACCCCTCCTGCCTTCCTTCCTGTACCCCAAAGGGGGCTGTCCAATCTAGTGCAGGGACTAGGGAAGGTGGGAAGAAAAGTGAGTGAGCCCCACATGGTGACAAAAGACACAGGCTGGCTGGGGGGATTCCTGGGGTCCAAGCATCCCCCTCCATTGGCCACACCTGCTGCTGCCAGGACAGTGGAGTGGGGCATGCCAGAATGTGATGGGGCTTGGGCCCCTTTTAAGGCCAGGGGAGCCCTCCCAGGCCCCTCTATGGGAAGCCAGAGGGAACAGCAGAGGAGCAGAGAGGGGGCCCCCAAACCAAGAGCCCAGAGAGCAATGTCCCCACCAAGGGAACGGGGACACAGCAGGCGCAGAGTGCGGCTAAGTGGGACGTTAGCCTTGTCCAGGAGGGCAAGTGTGTGTACGTGGGTGGGAGGGGTGGCTGGGAACCAAGGCCAGGGGAAAACTGCTCCCCACGTGGCCCACAGTGCCCGCAGCGGCTGGTGTGCTGTAGTGTGTGGAGGTGAGGGCGGGTGGGGGCTGGCGGGCAGAGGCAGTGGCGATGGGGGGTCTGGGGGCAGGGGCGGGGCGGTGGGAGCGGAGCAAAGCTGTCCAGTCCCAGAAAGCAGCTGCTCCTCGGTGAGGGAGCAGGCGGCACGCACGGTCACTGCTCCTCCTCTGAGGACTCCTGCGAGATGCCCTCCTCTTCCTCCTTCTCCTGTGAGGTGGGCAGAGCCATCAGTGTGAGCTCTGGCCTGGCCCCCTCCTCCTCCACCCCCAGAGGCTGCCCCCCACACTCCCTGGCTCTCTAGAAGGGGGATGAGTCAGGGCTGAGTGTGTGGGTGACTCAGCAACCTCTACGGCCGGGTTTCATTCATAAAAAGGAAGAATTTAAAAGGAGGAAAAAACCCCACACATTCTGCTCTCACCCAGAGCCAGGAGCCAGGAGCCAGGCCCCCTTGCCCCCAGGCCCATGGTGGGGGCAGGAGGGCTCAGCCCAGTGCACACTGAGCTCAAGGAAGTAATTGGCTCTAGATGGGAGGGAAGGCTAGGGAGGGGAAATGGGAAGGGAAGGGGTGGCTGGAGAATACATGAGCCCCTGGTGGGTACCAGGGAACCAGGTGGCCTTATCCCACAAGGGAAGGTATCGGGGCTGTGGAGCCCAGTGGCCAAAAGCTGACCCCAGGCCAGGGTGGGGAGGAAGGGGAAGTGTGTGCCGCCGGGCTCACTCACTGGGCGGGAATGTCGGGACACCACACATGGGGCTACAGCCCCCGTGACAGGCACAAACTCCAAAACAACTTGTTTCCTGTTACTCACTCCTGGGTCCTGGCCAGAAGCACCCCCTAATCCCCACCCCCACCCCAGTGGTGGCTCAGCTCGAGGAATGAACATCTTGGAGTTAAGGGGGCAGGTTAGGGATAAGAAATGGCCAGGAGGAGCTGGAAGGCTGGTGTGGCCCTAACTGCAACGTACCCCTAGAGGTACCCTGAGTCTCCTGACTCAGCCCACCTACTAGTTGGGGGCCCACAAGTGGACAGTGCTCCCTGTGAGCAACTCCTACCAGCAGTGACCCGCCCAGGGCTGAGCTCCCAAGAGTGATCATCGTGAGGATAAGCCTCACCCCTTCCTCCTATGGCTTTCTTTCATCTCTGTAACGGAGGGGACAGACTAGATGACTTCCAAGATCTCCCCTAGTAGTTCTCAGTCTATTCTAGGAGCAGAGGAAGGTAGGAACCCCCCTCCACTGAAGAGGCCAGGATGTGGCCTGACTTGTACCTGGGATCCCTCAACTTCTCATGGGCACAGCCCTTTCAAAGCCCTGGGCAACCCCCTCCCACCCCAGGCCTCTGTCCCAGCATTCCTGGCCCTGCAGGCCAAGGAGAGCAGTCTTTCCATGGTGGGTGCTTAGGATTAGGTGCCTGTGTTAACACCCTCCCCCAAGAGCCAATGAGGCAAGCCCGTCTCTGCTTCTTTACCTACCAGTTTTTTCGGTCTGCCCCTTGGTTTCCTTCCTGGAGTTGTGGTGGTTTTCTAGAGGGTTAGAGAAAATATCCCAAGTCAAAACTGCTCAACAGTGGTCACCCAATGACCAATGCCCTGGACAGTGAGGGAGGGGCAGACCTACCTACCTCTGTGCTGGGCAGTCCAGGACTCTCACCCAGCAGGTCCACCCAAGCCCAGCTGGCGATGACTGGCCAGCCACACTTGCCCCCCTCAACATACACACACGCCCCCCTACTCCCTCCTCCACCCATGACTCAGAGGATATGAGTCGTGTCTTAGAAAAAATAAAATAAAAAACAAAACAACTTTTCTGAAAGCCTGATGCCACTATGAATCTGGCCTTTGCTGCTTGTCCCTACCCCTTCAGGCTCCAGGGCACCCCAAGGGGAGAAGGTAATATTCTCAGCCCTGGGGCTGGCAGAGGCCTCCACTGTCCCTACTGTCCCTACTCTGCCTTTCTCCGGACCAGGAAAGGTGCAGGACTTCTGCCTTGATGTTCTTGTTGTCCTGGGCAGGACCAACCCCATATAAGTGAGGCCTCAGTCACCACCTGCTTTCCCCAATTAGCAAAGACACATCACCACCCCTGTGCCAGGGAAGGGGTGCAGAGTCAGGACAACCCAGTCCCTTCCCAGACCTCCCCACAGCTGTGGCCATGGGGAAATCAGAAGGACCTTTGCTCTGCATCTGCCCAAGAGTGGCCCGATCTCAAGCCTCACCCGGGTCTTGGCAGCACCCTTGTTTTTGCTTCCCTTTGGTCGGCCCCGAGGTCTCTTAGGTGTTGGCACTTCGCTGGGCTCCTTCTGCAAAGACAGATGGGGTAGTCAGGGACACAGTCACCACATTCTCAGTCCCTTCAGAAGACAGAGACCCCTCTGCTCCACCCCAACAGGGTCAAGTGAGCAAGAATCACTCGACCCAGTAGTCCACATGAGCCACTGCAGCAAGGCTTTCAGGATCCAAGGCCTTGGTTGGACGTCTCTTCAAAGCTCTTCCTCCTCACCTTCCCCTTGATTCCCTGGGGGTTTCTGGGACAATGAAATGGTCAGAAGAGTCTTGGGAAAGGTGTCATGGGGACAAAAAGACAATGTTAGGTGTCTTTGCCTAAGGCCCAGTTCTGCCACTGATCCTGAGCAGGACACAATGCTGGAGCCTCAGTTTCCTCACCTGTTAATGGTGATGAGACTTACCTTGCAGGGTGTTACAAAAATCAAATGTGTGTATCTAGCACAGGGCCAGGACCGCTGCCCACCCCCACAGATGACTCACGCTGGAGACTGCTGGGGATGGGGCCAAGGGGGAAGGGACCCCTCTAGGATGCCTCCAGGGAAGAAGAATTATGCCAGGACCCCAGAGATCCCTGCCGTTGTTGCCAGTGAAATTTTAATAAGCTGGAGACAGAATAAAAAGCTTCTGCATAATGCATAGAAGCTGGGCAGTAAAAGCCTGTCAGCTACTGTTTCCCAGGGGCAGCTGCCCACGGGCTGTTTATAACCATGGTCAAGTAACCCAACACCCCTCCAGACACTCCCCACCATGACCACAGCTAATAGGCGAGGGACAGGCTAAGAAGAGGATGAGTCCCCCAACCCCTGGCTCTGAAGGTGAGTTGAGTGCCACCACAGACTCCTCACAGCTCATGTCTCTGTAAGACCCTGAGACTCGCCAGTATAGACCATGCTCCACCTTACAGATAGGGAAGACCTGCAGGTGGAACAATCTGCCCAAAGTTTAAGGGGCAAGTGTCCGCCTTAATTCCTTCCCTCACCTCTTCTCTTCCCCAGCAAAGGTTAGTGATTGGGCTTCACCAAAAGCCACCCCTCGCTTGGGGGACAGCTGCCTCTGTGAGAAGCAAAGATCTCCACCACAAATGGCCCAAGTGGCCACACTCCCTGGAATGCCCCACAGTGCCAGGATGGCTGTCTCATCCCGTGAGATCTTGTGGGGGGAGCAGCACCAGGGTTCTGAGGTCACTGCCAACAACTCTCCAACATTTTTTACTTCTTGGGCTTTGATTTCCACTTAAAGAGCCAGGGGCAAAGCCCATTCCAGGACTACTCAAAGTGTGGCCCGTGCGTGAATGAGCCTGGGATGAGAAGTACAGAAATTGACAAGAAGTTACTTAGAAACTTCTACAGCAAACTGACAGTAATTTTAAGTGCACTGAATCTAATGATTAAAACCTTGGGCTTTTATGTAATATTCATTTTCATTTTTGTTAATTCATTGGTCCATAGTAGACTGGAAAAACAAAGGTGAGTACTTCACCATGGTATAGGCACCGGCCTACATGATCACCAGGCTGCCTCTGGCTTAGACTTTCGGGCATTGGCTTCAGAACTCACTTTGAATACCTAGGCCCCCAGTTCTCTCCTGGGGTCTCTGGAGGATCTGACCAGGATGGCATATGGGGCAGGAGCACACACAGGTAGGGAGGACACATACAAACACACACAGGGATGATTCTGCACCCCTCCATGTATGTTCCCACCTGCTGAGACACCAGCATCTGAGACACCAGGCATCTCCCTAGCCCAAAAGGGTACACCAAGGCAAAGGTTTGGACACCCACCTGACTCCCTACCAGCGCCGTCCCGGGACTCACCGGAGGCTGCTTGCGCGGCCTGCCCCGGCCCCGCTTCTCAGTGCCGTCCTTTTCCTGCTTGGAGGCCAGGGGCTGGCTGGACTTCGAGCTCGACTCGCTCATCTTCCCTCCTCTACGGAGCAGGTAGAAGAGTGATGGCTGGGATGCTGAGAGACGGGAAGAGTGGTTTTAAACAGACATCTCCCTCAGGCCACTTCCCACCCGCTCACCACCCCCTACCCTCAAGGCACACTGCAGCAAACCACCTGCTCCCAGTGGCCCCCAAGCCTCCTACCCTCCCCAGTATGTAGGGGTCTGCCACCCTGGCATGCTGCCACAGGGTGGGGCAGGGCCGTTGGCCCTAATCAGCTCCTTATCTCCTCTTCAGAAGGGCTCTTTGTTGTCCTGCCCTGACGCCGCCCCCACAGGCCCATGAGATACAGCCAGCCCAGACCTAGCTGCACGGGTGGGGCAAAGGTGTGGGTGGGGTAGGGGCTGACATACTGCCAGGGCCCCTCCCTCTGTAGCCAGCTGCTACCCTTTCTTTAAGAGAACCCAAACCTGGGCATTTCAGAGGGGACTAGGAAGGGAAGTGGAAAGAATGAGACCTTGGGATGTGGCAGCCATGGCCGACAATCCCCTGCCCACTGCGCTAACAGTACTTGCCTATCTGGCAAAAGGTCCAAGCCTCAGAACTAAATGCTAAAAGCAAAAGCGTCCATCGTGCCATCAGGATTGGCGCCCACCCACCAGTTCTCCTCTGCTCTCTCTTAGGGTAAAACCCCCATTCAGAGATGGGGACAGTTGACAGAGGAAAATGGTTGAACCTGCAGTGAGTAGGGTGGGAAACGAAAAGGGGTCCAAAGCCGAAGGGTGTCCCCTCCTCTTTCCCCTTACCCCTGCTCTGCCCACCTACAGTCATATGGGCAGGAATTCTCCAACTGAAATGGACCCTCCTAACAGACCCTAAAAGCTTCTTGGTCCTTTTCTAGCATCTTCCTTCTTCTCCCATTCATTTTGAGTTTACCTAAAACCTCCTGCTGCAAGGAGCACCTGCACTCTGTATTTGGGAACAGTGAGGGTCCTACATTATCTCCATCCTACTCCTTATTCCCAAGTTACAGACAGATGAGATCAAGAGGCCTATAGCGACACACTTTCCCAGTGAGCAATCCTTGCCTGCCCTTGTTAAAAGGTGGGCCCAAGTAGCCCCACTTCTGAAAGCCTCTCAATCTGCAAGATGGATGTAATGATAAGGCACCTGATCAAACACCTCTCCACACTGCTTGAAGGATCAAACTAGGTTAATAGTTTAAGAAAACTTAAAATAATATAAAGAAATCTCCACTCTACCCAAAATAAGAACTAGACCGTTTGAAAATGACTTTTCTTTCCTCTTTTCAGCTTTTGAAGCAATTTCTAATTTTAACCCAATGAGAGGAAAAAACATTTTCACAAACTTGTGATTTCTGGAGGCCCTGAGGCCCCCCCGGCCTCAAGCATCAAGCAACCCTCCAGACAGCAGAACTTTGTCTGGTAATTACTCTATTTTATAATATTTCAGACTTGGAGACCCTTTTAAACAAGGTGGTTGGTGATTTATCCTGCTCCATCATTAGTGGCTTGGCCTGCTCTGTAATTACAGGCAGTGATTAGAATCTTATATTACACCACAGGTCCCCCTTCAAACTAAACATCAAAATTAATCAGCTAAATGAGTGCTGACCTCACATAAGGTCTGCCCGAGGCCCCCTCACAGAGGGGGTTCCAGTTGGGCGAAGCCAGTCCGGATTCCCCGAGAGCCTGGGCCCAGCCTGCCTGGGGATCCTGGTGGGTCTCCCTGGAAGCTCTTACTTATACCATCTGGTGCCTTCCCCATCTCCTGCTGCTGGGCACCCTTTAATCCACCCCCTCTCCCACAACCAACCCCCCCCCGTGAACTGAATGAAGGCCTAAGGCCCTCACTCATGAGGACAAGAAATACTCGTCTCTTCCACCTGTTTCTGAACATCAGAGAGGCCTGTCCTGAAGAAGGCACATTTAGGGCCCGACCCCAATCCCTCAGTTTGTAACAAACCCTCTGGGGCCTCATGCCTGTCTCCTCCATACACCCTTGTGAGCTCCTCAAACGCTTAGGAACTCCACAGGAATTACCCTGGGAAATCATCTTGGCCTTTATTTTTAAAAATAAATAAATAAAAGGTAGCCCAGAGAAGCCTGATGAATTGCCCAAAGTCACACAGCAAGTTGGAGAGCAGGATGGAATAGGTTCCCGGTGACCCTTCCAGCCCGCCACTTTGCTTCCCGCCTAGAGACTGGTTTAAGACCCTGTCGCATCCTGCTCCAGACCCGGACCCAGGGTGACTCTGCAAGTGTCTGCGCCAGGCCGTTGTAGGCCGACCGGCGAGACTAGGGCCCAAGGCGCGCGGGGGGAGGGGCGCAGGCCTCTCCTGCAGGCGCGGGAAACCAGCGCACCCCGACCGCATGCACCGCCACGCGGGTGCACCGGCCCCACTTCCTGCCAGAGGGGGCACCCAAGCCCGCCTTGGGGCAGGAAAGCTGGCGCGCGCTGGCGCGGGGGAGAGGAAGAAAGCCCCCTCCCTCTGCGTGCCCCCCCGCAAAATAGAACCCCAGAAAAAAATAGAAACGGGGAGTCAAAGGGACTAGTTCCAACAGAGCCCAGCAAAGCAGAGAAACCAGTTTGTGGGGGCGGAGGGCAGGCCCGGCCCTGGGGGTGGAGGAGGCGCGGGCCGGGCCAGGCCAGAGGTGGGGGGTCGGGGTGAAGCCCCAAATCCAGGCCCGCGATCCGGCCTCATCTGCGGAGGGGGCACCAGGAGAAATGCCGAGAGGGATGAAGGCCGAATTTCGGGGCTCCTTCCCATCCCCCTCACTTCTAGAACTTCCCCAGGCTGCGGGGGGCGCCGACCCCCCACTCTCCCGCGGCGCCGCAGCCTGCTCCTCTCCCCGCCCCGGGCTCGGGCGGGAGCGGCCGCCGCGCGAGGTGCACTGGGCTCCGCCGGGTGCACAACTCGCGCTCGCCGCAGCCGCGCGCCCCCTCCCCCACCGCGCGCCTTCCCGGGTCCCCGCCCCCCGCAGGGCGTCCGCGCCGCGGGGGAAGGGGTGCGGGCGTCCTCCCCGCGCCGCCGGGCCCCGTCGCCCGCCCCCGCGCCGCGCGGCCCTCCCCCGCCGGCGGCTCGCGCCGCCCCGGCCTGGGAATAAAGCCGGCGGCGCGCGCTCGGGGCTGCCGGGAGCGACGGTGCTGGGCGCTGAGGACCGGCCTGCCTCCGCCGCGGCCGCCGCTGGTAGCAAATGCGGATCTGAAACCGGGAGAGAGAGCAGAGGCGCTCAGAGACCGCCGCCGCCGCGTGCTCGCCGCCCAGGCCCCCGCGGGGTATTTATATGTCACATCCAGGCGGGGGGACAAAAATATTCCCCCTCCCCCGAAGGATGGCGAGGGGCAGGAAGCTGGGCACGGCCCGTGCGCGGCCTCAATAAATAAATAATTTAATTAAATTATAGATATAAAAAAAAAAGAAGCCACCAGAGCGGCCGCGAACTCACGCCTTCTTGGAGCCGCGCCAGCGCCAGAAATAGCCCCGGCTCGGAGTCCCAATTAGAGGAGCGCAGCCCCGGCTCAGGGGAGCTTAAAAAGAGCGACCCAGGGGCAGGGGGGACGGGCCCGCCCGCGCCAGCCGTGTCACCGAGGGGGCGGGGCCATGCAAATGAGCCCGGGGATTTAAAAGGGCGGCCGCCCGCCAGCCGCCGCCGCCGCGCGGGTGGGTGCTGACGGCGGGGAGGGGCGTGCGGGAGGCCTGAGCTGCGAAGCCGAGGGGACAGCCCACTCCTCATGGTCCCAGGCCGAGAAGATACCGGAAGAGACACGCAGAGGAATCACGAAGGAGCTTTTCACGGGGCGGGGGGCGTCCTTCCTCCCTGGAGCAGGGGTTCCGGGGAGAGTCACCTCTGGGGTCTTCTGGGCGTGTGGGTCCGCTCCCTTTAGGGCGTGCGGGGGCGGGCGGGCCGAGGGGGTGGTGAGAAACGCGCTAGGTAGAGAATTCTGCGGCCTACACGCCGCCCCCTTCGCCCAGATAGACGGCTCGTAGATTTCCCCTGGGCGGACAGGTGTCAGCATGTGCATTTCAGTGTCAACCCGCGTGTGGCTAACTGGTGAAATACAAGTCTTGTGAAATTCAAACGTGAAACTTGTGAAATCCAAAATGTCTTAGTTTATTAATGACTACGAACGAACCACAATCAAGGTGGAGCCTTCAGGCGAAACAAACGATTGGTTGGTTTGCAGGTATACCCGAGGGAGGATTCATTCCTTTGGGTGACCTGGGTGGTGGTTAGGAGACACGCGGTCCCACTTTGGGCCCTGATCCCTTCCGCTGTGACTTTAGAAAAAAATAAAGGGTGGGCCAGAGGTCGCCTGGAAGCGCTTTGAGGGCAGGGACTGAGTTTGCGCACGCCATACCCGCCACGCCTGGCCCGCCCGGCGCCTGGCTCAACAAAGACTTGTTGCACGGAACCAGGAGGAAGCCAAAGTGGGAAGATGGCGGGGAGGGCGCTGGGGGAAAAAAGGGCTCAGTCGGAGAGGCGCGCCCTGCAGGCCGGCCCGGGGCCTTCTCGGACGCACCTCCCGGCGCCTGGTCCCTGAGGCGGCCTTCCACACCTCCTGTGATGCAGGGAATTGCAATGCGGTCCAGTGACACACGGCTGTGACTCATGTTTTTCTTTGCTCCCCTTCTTCCTCCCCGGTCAGCCGAGGCCCTGGCCCAGCCCCCTCCTCAGGGGGCGAGCCGGCGGTGAGCGGGGGACGCAGGAAAACCCTGGGCCCGGAGTGGAGGCGGGGTGGGGAACTGGAGGGGCCGGGCCTCCTAGTTTCAGGAATGTTTCAGGAATGTTTCCGGTGGGGGTGGGGAGCTAAGCGGGGCGTGGGCCCAGCCCCCACCACGGGGCAGCGGGATGGCGCTCTGGGCCCGGGGCAGCACGTGCTCGGCTGGGTGGGGGCGGGGGCGGCTGGGCGGGAAGGCGCTGGAGGCCGAGTGAGCGAGTTCAAAGGGGAGGGCGCGGGCCTGGGGCCGGCCCGGCCTGGGGATGGGCCTGAGGCCGCCCTCCGCGCTGGCTCTCCGCCCCGCGCCCAGGTGAAACGCAGTTCCTGAGAAGTCCCGGGGCCGCCCCTGGAGGGGAGAGGAAGTCACCGAAGGGCGGCCTGAGGGGAGGGGAGCAGAGGGCGGAGGGGGAACGCTTGGGAGAGGTTGGGGGAGGGGCGGACTGCCCCTTTGTCTGGAGCCTGTGGGTGGGGGTGGGGCGGAGTGGAAGCGCGCTGCTCCCTCCATCTTTGTGCCCTGTGTGCTGAGCACGCGCTTAGTAGGCCGTGAGTAGAGTTGGCTGGAGGGCCTTAAGTTTCGCGCTCGGGAACCTGCGCGGCGTTGAGTGGAGGAGCGATCCTTCAGCCCCTACCACCCCCCACCCCTCCAGGTCACAGCCCCTGGCAGCAAGCTGGGCCCCCAGGCCTGGGCCAAGGATGGCCCCCCTGGAGCCGCGCGCGCCCCTAGACACAGACCTCCCCAAGGCCGCCTCGGCTTCCAGGCCCGGCCTCTAGGACTGGCGGCCTGGCGGCTGGGGCGGTGCGGAGAGGGTCATGTCAGCCCCTATCTGGGACGCGGCTATCCGCGGGGCAGTTCGCCATGTCCCTGTGTGACAGTGTGTGACCTGTGGCCCTCCCTCAGAGGGGGATGGGGAGGGGAGAGGGACTTCTGCCTCGAGTGGGCTGTGGGAACACTTGGCCAACTTTTTGGCCCACTTCTACCAAACCGACTTGATCTTATTTTCCCTACTCTTCTCTTTCCCTCGTCTTGATTTCCTCACCGACTTGTTTTTTACCTTGTATTGTGTGTGTTTTTGTAAGCCACCTCAAACCGTCTCTGGAAGGAGGCAGGTATAAATAAATTCGTAGGCAAATAAATACAGTACCTTGTTCCCCTCCAGGATTACCCACACCCTTGAAATCCAAATAACTCTCTATCCACTGACCCCCCACCCCATACTTTCTGCATTGCAAATACCCTGAATTCACTTCCTTTCCTTCTTTCCTCTTTCAATAAGCATTAAGCAGAAGAGTGAGTGGTAGGGATAAAAAGATGAATAAGATGTAGATCCTGTTCCAGCAAATTTCATGTTTAGAGGCATCAGGACTAGGAATACACTAGAGAAAGCTGAATAACAATCCAGGAGATGCTATGAGATAGAAAACATTTTATTAATTTGGAATTTATTGAGAACCTACTATTTATCAGGAGCCAGTGCAAACTCTTGGGGTACACTCAGTGAGCAAAGCGAAGTTCCCTGTACTCTTGAAACTTCGATCCGGGGCCAGGTGCTTGAAAAAAGACTTAGTAGGAGCCAAAGGAGGAGAGGTTGGGAGCCCAGGGTGGTCAGGGAAGTCCTGGAGGAGATGGGCTTGAGCAGGCCTTCATGAGATTTGGATAGGTGGGTGGCTGAGGGGTGAGGGACAAGGCAGGCAGGGAGAGGGAGCTACTCTAGGCCTGGGGTATCAACCAGTTGGTCAAGGCCTGAGAGGTCCCAGGGGAGTTGGTTGATACCAGAACCAGTCTTCCCCACAGGAAGCATTTCCAGGTGATGAGAGTTGGGTTATACGGCTTCCTCAAAGACAACCCAAGGAACCTCAGTGAACCCAACAGGAATGTCCAGGGAATGGGGAGTTCAGGTCAACTTCGTTTCTCAGAACAGCTGACTCTTACTCTTATTTTCTAGAAGCATAGATGAAAAGACCAGCGTGGATGGTTCCATTTAGTGGTTGGGTTAGTCGACGTTTTCCGAAGGGCGAGGTGATAAGGTATGAGGATGCTCTGTGCGTCCAGCCCAACATGAACGCTAGATGGGATAGGGTAGAAGAGGAAAAGATCAGAAATTGTCTAACCTATTGTCCAAGCCAGGATACTTTTTGAAGGAAACCTTTTACTGATGAAAACTATACATGCTGAAATTGCACAAATCATGCGTTCAGCTTGATGCATTTTCACAAAGTGAACATCTTTGTGTCACTGGCACCCAGATCAAGAAATAGAACCTCTCTAGCCCCCGTATGTAACTGCCATCCCAACTTCAACAGCATCGTTTAGTTTCACCTGTTTATTTGCACATACAGACGGAAGCATACATGATGTACTCTCCTGGGTTAGTTTTGTTTGCTCAACATTGTGAGATTCATCCATGTTATTGTGTGTGGCTGCAGAATGTTCATTCTCATGGCTGCATAATTACATGATGTGAACGTACCACAATTTATATATCCATTCTGTTGAAGGGCATTTGGATAGTTTCTGGGTTGGGGCTATTACAAATAATGCTGCCATGAATATTCTAGAATATGTCTGTGGTGAGTTGATGTGCAAATTTCTATGGGGTACATGCCTAGGAGAGGAATTATTGGATCATAGGATATGTATGCTCAGCTTTAGCAGGCGAGTAGGACACTTAAGAGTAAAAGAGGGCTCTATTAATAGTTATGACCAGACATCAGGCATAAACCTGACCTGGCCCGTTCCAACTGGGATTGACCCAGGCCCATATCAACCAGGAATGACCCAGTCAAGACAGGGGTAGAGTCAGCCTGGTACATAGTGTTTGACCACTCTTCTCCAGAGTCACCCAGCTACTAGTGCATCTGGTCATCTGGCAGGATCAGGCCTCCAGGCTCTGCTGACCACAAGCTCTGCTGCCAGGAAGCCTGGCAGGCCCAGAGTGGGAGGAGGGCCTCTTCTTGTTCCAACTTTCGAGGGAAAACTTCTCCAGTGAAAAGGAGGGCTCAGGAAGCAGGCGCATCTCTGCCTCCCTACTGTGAGCTGGAGACCCACCCTGCATGGCCCCAAGATGCAAAGGACTTTATCAGCTTTCTTCTTCAGGGCTGGATCCCCAGGAAAGCCCAGCCCCTCTCCAACCTCAGAAGAAATCTGAGGAAAAGGTGGAGTTGATGAACACATACTGAATGCATATGTTCTCTCTGATCCCTTGACATCCATATTGGTCGGTGCTATTGCTCCCATTTTATAGGTGTTGAAACTGAGTCTTGGGGCAGTTAAATAGCTTAGGATTCTGCCTCTTTCTCTCCTCACTGCTTGTACTCCCAGGCTGGGTGGGCTTTCTGCCTTCTCCCAGCTTAATCAGATGGATCCGTCCGGGCACCACCATAGGCACTGAGGATGTGGCCTTGAAATGGGTAGCTACGTTCCTGTCCTCAAGGGCTTACATCGGGTGGGGTGGGACAGACAAGTACATGGGCAATTTCACCAGCCTGGTACATGCTGCAGTGGGGGCCTGTGGAAGCACAGGGCAGGGGCTGGGGTGTGGGTGGAGCCTCCCAGGAGGCCCTGGAGGCAGGCAGGTGGGGGCAGCAGGGTGTCTGGCATGGGGGTGGGCTTGGGGCTGTGACTGACACGGTGGGCTGGCATTAGTCATCATTCTCTACATTCCTTTGAAGGTAGTTTTGGATGTGACTTAAGTCCCACAAAAGAAAGTGAAATTTGGAGGTAAGAGGAGAGAAGGAAATAGTACTGTGTGGGCTGTGGAGACACGGGTTTTCTTCAACACATGCAGCATCTAGTCACCAGCTTTGTGGGGATCAAGAGGCAGGTGTGGTGGCAGCGAGGCCTCCTGCCCCTAGATCACAGCCCAGATTCCTGTGGGGCCTCCTGATTCCCTACCCCCCTCATCGGGGCAGAGGCCGGCAGTTCAATCATTTTGTTCCAGGAGGACCAGCCTGGAGCCGGCTCCTCCAGTTCTTCCAATGGTTTTGTAAGCACCTAATTCCCGATATTAAATCTCTTTCTGCCTGAGATGTAAGGCATGTTTCTCTTCTGCTAAAAATCCTCCAGGGGCTCCCATCTCACACAGAATAAAAACAAAAGTTCTCACAAAGGCCCCCAAGGCCCTGCAATATGTCCCTCCCATCCCATCTCCTACCTGTCGCTCTCTCTGCTTCAGCCACATGGGCCTCTCAGTGCTCCCTAGACTTGCCAGGCATGAGGTTACCTCAGGGCCTTTGCATTTGCTGTTTCCTCTGCCTGACCCACTCTTCCCCCTGATGTCCTCAGGGCTTGCCCTCTCACTACCTTCAGGTCCCTGTTCAATACTGCTCACCTACACTATTTAAAACTATACATTTCCCCCTGCAATCCCCCATCCACTTAACCATGCTTTATTTTTTCTAACATACTATATAATTAACTAACCTATTTAATTATTATAAATAATAAATGATATGTGTGGTATTTTCTGTCCAGTTCCCTCCAGTGGAATGCCAGCTCCATTAGGTCAGGGAATTTTATCTTTTGTGTTCACTGGGGTATCCCCAGGGCCTAGCGCAATTTTCAAACTCAAAAAAATGTGTTGAATGAGGAATGATTAGCCAAAGTGGTTTCTGTTATTCACAAAGGCTAAGCCACAGGGCATCTGTCCCCCAAACCTCAAGGCAAAGAAGAGGGCAGGGAACCTGGCAATCATCATGGGAATGGCAGGGTGGCCCAGCGGGAGACAGGTGCCAGGGCTTCTGCACCTTTCAGGGACATCTTTTTTGTATCACCAGGTTAAAAGCTCTGTGCTTTCATCGTTTGCTTTCCTGCTCACAAACTCACTTCTACAGGACATTACCTTTAGATTTTATAGGTAGTCACCAGTTCGTGGGGAATTGGTTTCTTCACTTGGTCTCAGGTTTAATCATAGTTGCTGGCAGCCACCTGACAACTGCCTTGTCCCTGGGGCAGACTGGCTGGTAGTTTGCTTATTGGTGACCGGGCAGTGGTGGCAGCTCACCAAAGAGTGTGAGTCGGGCTGGGTGAGTGTAAGATTTACACTTTATGTGGAACAAAATAGTTTCCCTTTGGTCTAAGTTATGTCCAGTCCAGAGTTCAATATTATAGGCTCTGCATGTAAAATGCCCCAAACACAATGTCTTCTCCCTCCCAGGAACAGTGGAAAATACACATTTGTGAGCCGGTGAAAGGAAGCATGTTAGGGCAGCAACTGCATGCATGTGACCCCATTATCTAGGTGCTCAGATGTTTTCTGGAGCAGTGGTCCCCAACCTTTTTGGCACCAGGGACCAGTTTCATGGAGAACAATTTTTCCATGGACAGGGTGGGGCTGGGGGAGGCGGGGCTGGGGGGCAGGCAGAGCTCAGACGGTGATGAAGCGATGGTGACAGTGATGGAGCAATGGGGAGTGGCTGTAAATACAGATGAAGCTTCACTCCCTCTTTCACCCACCCGCTGCTCACCTCCTACTGTGAGGCCTGGTTTCTAAGTTTCATGGAAGATAATTTTTCCATTGAAGGGGGGTTGGGGGGACAGGGGGAGGCGAAGCTGTGGCAGTGATGGGGCTGAGGGGGGGTGGGTTGGGGACCGCAGTTCTGGAGTCTGGCTTGAGGCCCTGGGCTGGGTTTGTCTCCCAGACCATGCACTGGGGTTGGAAGTCCATGTCAGCTCATTAGCGAGCTTTAGGATGTGGGGACTCAAGTCCTGTGACTTTAGCCACCTGCTCCCATCCATATCACACCCATCCTGGGGAATAGGCCCTGAGGTTTCAGGGAACTCTCATGTGGTCCTTCTGTTTCTCTTGTCCCTAATTCTTGCCTGTTTTCTAAGCCAAGTGGGAGTGTGTCCTGGACTGCGAATGGGGAACAGTGACCCTGGGCTGGTTCCTTCTGCCTCTGCAGGCTGCACCACTGAAGGAACATCACAGCTGGGGGTCGCTGCCCAGATTAGGGAGATGTGTCCTGGTCACACCAAATGTGAGACCAGAACTCCGGGCCACCCTGAATCCACACCCTGAACTTTTTTTAGAGCTGAGAGTGTGGTCCTGGGGTCTCCATCCTGGGAATGGGCAGGGGGAGGTGCTGCCTGCCTGATCCCAGAAGCACATAGGTCGCCTGGAGCTGGACTTAAAGCCCCACAAGCCATGGGCCAAAGTCTGGAGATGGGACTGAGAGCAGGGGGGCTGGGCTGGGGAGGAGTGGGCTGGGAGGAGGGGCCACCCCACACTGGAGATTTGTTGGAATCCTTCAGGGCTTTGTTTTGTTCTTCCCATACTGCAAGCAAGCCTTGCACCGGGGCCTAAGGGGGCCTTGGCGCTCAGAGAAAGTTTGTGAATGGACGGATGGATGGATGGGAGCGCAAGGGGCTGGGGGAGGGGGTGGAGGAAGTGTGTAGCTGGGGGAGGGGAGGCAGTCACTGGTGGGAGAGTGGAGGAGGGAGGTGGGCTGAGCCAGGAAAGCCGGCTGGTCTGGAATCTGGCTAGGAGATGGCGGCGGGGAGGGGCCCAGCCGGCTCCCCACTCCATGCCAACTTGGCTTAAACCTCCTCCAGCTCCCTGCTCACCCAGTCCCCAGAACTTCTCCCCCCCATAAATCCTGGGGGTTGGTATGTCCTCCAAGACCCAGTTCTCGCAGTCAATTGGGTTGGCAGCCTCTTTGTTTTATTACTTTCCAGGAACCTGGCCACTAGGAGGTCTGTGGCCCGCTGGGACTAGAATACCTGTGTGGCCTGGGGGCCGGGCAGTGTGAATCTGGTGGTTAGCCCAAACTGGGACGCCCCCTCAACCCCTGCCTTATCTCTGAGGTCTGGATGGCTGGAAATAGGCTCCTCGGAACTGGGCATGCCTTAGAGAGTCGGGTGGAGTCTCTGGGGACAGACTGGTAGGCTAGTGTGCAGAGAAAACCTGAGGCCTGCACCACTAGCAGCTGCCAGGCACTCCCTGAGAAGCAATGGAGCTCGCTGTGGGCAGTGTCAGGTAGGCTGCCTTTGGTGGCCATCAAATGTTGGGGGTGGGGAGGATGTGGCTCCGAAATTGGGAGGCTGTGCCCTTCCGCCTGCTGCAGACAGCTGGGTGGGATAAGGACAGCACTCAAGGAGTGCCTCACTGTTTCAGGTGTGCTACTCCAATCTGCACAGGAGGAATAATGCCACATCCCCATTTCATAGATGAGGAAATTGGGGCTCAGCAAGGTCAGGTGACTTGCTAAGGCCAGTGGCAGTGGCAGAGCTTAGATTTGGGTCTTTGCAGGAATCTGTAGGTCTTACTTGTGCTGAGTCCTGCTGTCACCACCCTGGTCAAGACTGCCCAGGTCAGACACTCCCCCAGCGCTCCCCACCCCCTCAGTCAGCTCTCCTTTCCAGTTGTACTTCCCCTATATTCCATAGCCCTTATCTAACCTCAGGACTGGACTGTGAGGCCCATTACTGTAGCCAGTAGGCACATGTGGACACTGAGCACTTGGAATGTGGCCAGTCCCAACTGAGATGTGCTGGAAGTAAAAGTACTCACTGGATTTCCAAGGGTTAGTACAAAAAAAAGTAGAAAACCTCATTAATAGTTTTTTGTATGTTAATTGCATGTTGAGATGGTAGATTTGGATATATTAGATTAAGTAACATATATTATTAAAGTAATTTCATGTGGTTCTTTTTACCATTTTAATGTGGCTACTAGAAAATTTAACATTACATTCCTGTCTCCCATTCTATTTCTACTGGATGGTGCTGGTCTAGATAATTTGCTTCTTTTTTAGTATTCATTATCTCCCTCACCCACCCAGAATGCTTGCTCTTGGAAAGCAGAGACATATTTTGTTCACTGTCCTGTTTTGTTTATCCCAGGTTTTTAGAACCTGGCACGTAGTAGGTGTTCAATAAATATTTGCGTAATTGAATTGAACCGATTGAGTCCAGGCAACCTCAGAGGATTAGGAGGAGAGACTGGGAGGGGTTGGGTTTCATCCTTGGTCCTCTGGCGGGCGCTGTAGGACCTCAAATTGCGTTCCTCCTACCATACCCCACGAAGCTCCATGAGGTGACCTGGTAGACCGTCAGGGGTCCTTCTTGACACCTTGTGGGGGGGATGAGTCTGGGGTCTGGCCGCAGGTGAGCAATGCTGGCTGTGGGGGCTGTCGCCACGCCTTTTGGAAGCTGAAGCCGGGACTGCCCTGTGGAGGTGCAGGGCACAGACTGTCAGAGCAGCTGGACCCTCGATGGCCCCCTCGCCGGTCCCCACAGGGACACAGGCCCAGCCCGGCCTGGCGGGCGGCGGGCAGCGTACCTGGGAGCCGGCCTCGGTGGCGGGGGTGTGCGTGCTGCTGTCTGCGGGGAGGGTGTGTGTGTGTGTCCGGCTGGGGCTCACACAAGGTCACTGTGTCAAAGCAGCGTTTCGAACACTTTCTCTTTCCCTGCGATTCGATTGCGGCTCCGAAAGCCCCTTCCGCAGGGACTTCCCTCCGCGCCTGACTCACGCTGCCTCATGCGTGTGACTCAGGCCGGCACCGCGCCAGCCCTGCGCTCCCCGCCCCCCGGGCCGCCACCGCCACCGCCACCGCCACCCAGCCTGCCGCCTGCTGCCTGCAGCGAGGGACAGGCCTGCGACGGGGAGGAGAGACCGGGGAGTGGCGATCGGGCGCTGGGAGGCTCAGGACGCAGCCAGAGCAAAGAGTTGCGGAGGTTGAGCTTGCGGAGGAAGGATGGGAAGCGGCAGAGCCCGCCGTAGGGGAGGCTGAGAGAAGTGCAGCCAGACTGAAAGAGGGAGACAGGAAGGCAGAAGAGAAGTGGTAGGAGAGACAACGTGGGAAGGACACAGGGGAGAGACGAGGGCCTTAGTCTAGGCAGCGCCAGGTGGAGCCAGACGAGGTGGGGTGTGAGAATGTGGGGAAGCGGAGGGAGGTGGGTAGGGCATGGGATGCCGCCCCTGAGCCCTGCCAGTGCCTGGGGCTGGGCTGTCCTAGGAGGCTGGCCCAAGGGACCAGGGCCTCAGAGCCTTGCTCTCCTCTAGCTCCACCTTCCCAGCTGTGACGGGGCAAGTTATTTCATGTCTCTGGGCCTCAATCTTATCATCTGAAAAATGGGATGGAGAAGGATAATCCTGCCTCCCTGTGCTCCTTACTCTCCCTTCATCCCCTCCTCCCCTCCCAATCCATCCCTCATCTGACCAGCCCTGTGCCAGTGAGGCTAACCTCTTGGCCTGGGTCCCCAGGCTCCCTTGCCAGCTGGCTTTCTGTTGGGCAGCACCCCATGCAGGAGATCTGAGGGAAGGAGAGAGAGAGAAGGCAGGGTACACCTGGCCCTGTTTTGGTCCCTGGTCTGGCTGCGCTGTCCCTCCATACCAGCAGCTCAGGAACACAGCATTTTCCCATTGCTTCAGCCCTGGGAGTCGCAGTGACCTCTCATCATTGCTGGTGCCAATACCCAGGTGGATCCCCTGCATGCTGCCACTACCTCTGCAAAGAGCCGTTCCATTAAAGCCTCTTGAACCCTCTGGGTTGGATTTCATTTCCTTCCTGGGCCCTCACTGCTATACGGCAGGGTGAACACTAAATGAGGTAGCACAGGGCTTAGCACCCAGTAAGTGCTCAATATATTGTAGCTCTTTTTATTATCCTGCTCCTTCCAAGGATTGGGGTGGACAGAGATGGTGATCATTAGGGGAGTGCATGTGGACACCTGTAGCTCTTTAAATCATCACAGTGAGTCTGGGAAGCATGTATGGGGTTATTAGCTTCATTTAAGTGAGAAACAAGAGATTCAGGCATTTAGCAAGCAACACAATGGAGGAAGAGCCGTGACAGAGTGGGCTATTTCCTGTGGGTAATAGACCAGGTCAGGGAGGGGGCAGCTATGAATAATAATACTAGTAGCTGAGATGTATTGATACTTCCCAAGACACATTTCTGATATATCCTTATGACAACCCAATGAGGTGGTTGCTATCCTTACTGCCATTTTCCAGTTATGGTAACTGAGGCACAGAGAGGTTAAGTAACTTTCCCAAGGCCACACAGCAGAGCCTAACTGGAACACAGCAAGTCTGGTTCCAAATCTGCCACTCTAAACCTTTTCTAGGTACCCCTTTGGGAATGAGTCGGGCTGAGGTGGGGAGAGACAAGCCAGGTAAACATACCACATACCTGCATTCCATGCAGACTAGACAGCATGGGCCAAGGCTTGGAGGGGAAAGAGCATGTCTAGTGGGTTTCACAAATAACCAACTGTGTGGTAGTGCCTGGTACAGGGTAGGAAAAGGATGTGGGAGAATTTGCCAGTGGAGAGAGGAAATGGAAGCTGGATGTTGGGTTGCCCACCTGTCAGCTAGGGGCAGGGACATTAGTCAGAAGGTAATGGGGGCCGGCCCGGTAGCTCACATCTGTAATCCTAGCACTGTGGGAGGCTGAGGCAGGAGGATTGCTTGAGGTCAGGAGTTGGAGACCAGCCTGAGCAAGAGCGAGACCTCGTCTTTACTAAAAATAGAAAAATCAGCCGGGCATGGTAGCGCGTGCCTATAGTCCCAGCTACTAGGGAGGCTGAGGCAGGAGGATTGTCTGAGCCCAGGAGTTTGAGATTACACTGAGCTGTGATGATGGTGCCACTGCACTCTAGCTGGGGCAACAGAGTCAGACTCTGTCTCAAAAAAAAAAAAAAAAAAAAGAAGGTAGAGGGAAGCCATGGAAGGTGATTAGCAGGGACGGGACAAGTTGGCATTTTATAAGGATTCCTCTGAAATACATGGAAGATACTATTTTTCTCCTATCAAATGGCAAAGAGTTTTAAAATGATAGTTCTCAGTGCTGGCAATGTTTCAGCCCACTGAGTCCTCTCACATGTTGCCGATGGGAATGAGTTGGTTTGACCTTTCTGGAAAGCAGCTGAGTCATGTGTGGTACTTGAAGAGGGTTCAGCCCTTTGACCTGCCAATCCTATTTCTAGGAATCTCTCTTCTGACATAATTAGAAAAGGGGTCAGAGATTTATGTCCCAAAATCTGAAATTTATTTCATTATTTATAATAATAATAATAAAGTAAACAACAGAAATGTCCAACAGGAGGGAATTGGTGAAATAAATTGAGTGAATTATGATAGAATGTTTTATAACAATTTACATAATCTTTTCAAATAGAGTAAATGCCATCATAAATGCTAAAGACTCCTAGAACTGAGTTTGTCACGGCCACAGGATACCAGATCAACACACGAAATGCAATTATATTTCCATATGTTAGCAATGAACAATTGGAAACTGAAATTAAAAAGACAATACTATTTATAATAGTTCCACAAAGACAGAAAAAAGGAAATACTTGGGTATAACAAAACCTACACAACATACACAGGATGTTCTAACGTAACATACACAGGATGTCATGCTGAAAACTACAAAATGCTGATGAAAGAAATCAAAGAAGAGCTACGTAAATGGAGAAACATACCGTGCTCATGGATTGGAAGACTCAACATAGTAAAGATGTAATTTCTCCCCAAACTAATTGAATTAGTTTTCTAGGGCTTCCATAACAAAGTACCACAAACTAGGCAGCTGAAAACAGAAATTTATTGTCTCACAGTTCTGGAGGCCAGAAGTCTGAAATCAAGACATGGGCAGGGCTATGCTTTCTCTGAAGTCTCTAGGGGAGGCTTCTTATTTGCCTCTTTCTATTAATAGCTTCTGGTGACTTGCCCGAAGTCATTGGTGTTCCCTGGCTTGCAGTTGAAGCACTTCAACTTCTGCCTCAGTTGTCACGTAGAGTTCTCACTGTGTGTCTATGTCTCTGTGTCTCTTCTCTTAGAGGGACATCAGACATACTGGATTAAGGGCCACCCTACTCCACTATGACCTAATCTTAACTGCATCTATTATACAATGGCCTTATTTCCTACTCAGGTCACACTTTGAGGTATTGAGTGTTAGGACGTCAACATACTTTTTGGGGGACACAGTTCAACCCATAACACTGATCTATAGATTTAACACAATTCCAATAAAAATGCCAGCAGGAATTTTTGTAGATATAGACAAACTAATTCTAAAATTTATATGAGGCCAGGCATGGTGGCTTATGCCTGTAATCCTAGCACTCTGGGAGGATCGCTTGAGCTCAGGAGCTCGAGACCAGCCTGAGCAAGAGCAAGACCCCGTCTCTGCTAAAAATAGAAATAATTAGCCAGGTGTGGTGGCACGGGTCTGTAGTCCCAGCTACTCGGGAGGCTGAGGCAGAAGGTTTGCTTAAGTCCAGGAGTTTGAGGTTGTAGTGAGCTATGATGATGCCACTGCACTCTACCTGGAGTGACAGAGTGAGACTGTGTCTCAAAAAAAAAAAAAAATTATTAACATATGGAAAGGCAAAGAAACTAGAATAGCTACCACAATTTTGAAAAAGAATAAAGTTGGAGAAATTATGCTACCTGATTTTAGGATTTACTATATAGCAACAGTGTGGTATTGCCAGAGGAATGGACACATAGATCAATGAAACAGAATAGAGAATCCAGAAATAGACCCACATAAATATGGCCAATTGGTTTTTGACAAAGATGCAAAAGCAATTCAATGGAAAAAGGATGGTCTTTGCAACAAATGGTACTGGATCCATATGCAAAAAGAACCTCAGCTTAAACTTCAGGCCAAGTTCTTAAACATGACACTGAAAGGATGATCCATGAAAGAAAAAAGTTGATCAATTGGCCTTTATCAAAATTAAAACCTTTTGCTCTGTGAAAGACACTGTTAAGAGAATGAAATGACAAGTTACAAACTTAGTGACAATATTTACAAATCATATATTTGATGTGTATCCAGAATACATAAAAAAATTCTCAAAACTCAACAGTAAGAAAACAACCAACCATTTTTAAAATGGGCAAAAGAGCTGAACAGACACCTCACCAAAGAGGATCTACAGATGGCAAATAAGCACAGAAAAGATGCTCAACAATGTTAGCCATTGGATAAGTGCAAGTTAAAATCACATCGAGCCAGCATTCCCACTTCTAGATATTTACCCTAGAGAAATAAAAACTTAAATTCACACAAAAACCTGTGTAAGAGTGTTTAAGCAGCTTTATTCATAATCACCAGAAACCAGAGGCAACCCAAATTGGGTGAGTGCGTAAATAAACTGTAGTATGTCCATACCATGAAATACTACTCAGCAATAAAAAGGGAAGAACTGTTGATATGCATAAGATCATGGATGGAAGAAGCCAGTCTCAAAAGGCTACATGCTATATGATTCAATTTATATGACATTCTAGAAAAGACAAAACAATGGTGAGAAAATATCAGTGGTTCCCAGGGTTTAGTGACAGGGGGAAGGTTTGCCATAAGGGGATAGCAATGAGGGAGGTTTTGGGGGATGATGGAACTGTTCGGAATCTTGATTGGCGAAGTGGTTACATGTATCTGTACATGTAAAATTTGTAGAAGTGTACACCAAAAGAGGTCAGTATTACTGTATGATAATTAAAAAAAAAAAAAGGCCAGCTGTATAACTATGTGATAAAGCAAGTATAGTACGATATTAATGGGAGAATACAGGTGGTGGGTATGAGTGTTCCCTGAACAATTCTAACTTTGCTGTCTGAATAAAATGTTGAAAGAAACTATATCCAGAATGGCCTGAGTTTGTTTTAAAAATCTATCTGTCTATCATCTATTTATTTAACTACATATATATGTGTGGGAAAAAGAGTGAAGGCATCCTACCAACGTATTAACAGTGGTGATCTCTTTGAAAGGTGAAAATGTGGGTAATTATAATTTTCTTTTTGTATATGTCTGTATTTTCTATAATCAGCATATATTATTTATTTAACAAGATTATAGACTGTATTTTATGTATTTTAAATGTCTTTTTTCTCACTTACATGTGCAATGCATGCTTTTTGTAAGATTCAAATGATACAGAAATATATAACCCCTAAAGGGAAAGCCCCTTGTACTCACTCTCAGCAGTGTTAACATTCTGTGTATATCCTATAGGCAAAATCTTAAATTCAGGTTCATTTCTTTCACATTATGCCATCTGTTAAAAACTAAGCAGCTCTTAGGCTGGGCGCAGTGGCTCATGCCTGTAATCCTAGCACCTTGGGAGGCCAAGGCGGGAGGATTACTTAAGGTTAGGAGTTTGAGACCAGGCCTGAGCAAGAGTGAGACGCGGTCTCCATTAAAAATAGAAAAAATTAGCTGGGTGTGGTGGCGCGCGCCTGTGTTCCCAGCCACTCGGGAGGCTGAGGCAGGAGGATCGCTTGAGCCCAGGAGTTGGAGCTTGCAGTGAGCTATGATGATGCCACTGCACTCTAGCTGGGATGACAAAGCAAGATTCTGTCTCAAAACAAATAAATAAATAAAATAATAATAATAATAAAAACTAAAGCAGCTCTTATATACCATTTTTATTTGTCAATTTAAAAAAGTAAAATTAAATTTAAAAATAATTAAGCAGCTCCAACATATTTCATCTTTGTTTCCCATTACATAACCTAACAATAAGTTTTATGTTTACAGGACAGAAATGGCTTCTATTCTACAGGTTCAAGGCATAGAACCTGAGGTGAACAGAAAGTAAAGTGTAATAATTTTTCCTGATGCCAAGAATTGGACCAGGAAAGAGTTTGCCTCCTTGACACATAGGGTCACCCTTTTTTTCTTAAATTTTAAAAGATATAACTGTAAATAATTGTTCTCAATTTCTTTTGTAACTTAGGTCAAAGTGGAATGCTCTTTTGTTGTATGTTTGTGTGTTTTATCTCCCTGACTGTAAAATAATACCTGCTGAGGACACAGGCCAGAGAGGGGAGGGACTGCAGTGGGTGGGGTCTCCGTCTGCTACAGCCACCGACTCTGTGACTCCTCTCTGTGCCTCAGCTTTCCAAGCTATAATATTTTATAATGAAGAATAAACAAACATAAGTAATAATAAAACCCTGTTACTGGGAAACAGTGTGGAGGGTGCTGCAAAGACTGTCCCACATGCCTGGTCTCCCCTTCTTCCAGCGTACTAAACCTCTGTATTTTTAGCTGAGCACATGACACATTTTGACCCTCAAAATAGACTGTGTTTCCTTGCCTCCCTGGCTAGATATGGTCAGTGGGAAATAAGCAAAATGTTTTTAAAGGGAAGGGATGTTTTCTTTTTCTCTAGTTACTCTTTTCTAATGGCTAGAATGTGGCTATGATGGCTGGAGTACATGCAGCTACTTTAGACCATGAGGAAAGCTTGGGGAGGAAATCGCACACTGCAGAGCAGCCACATAGAAGGAGTCTGGGATACTGGTGCTGCGGCACGCCATGCCAGCCCTGGACTGCCTGCCTGCCTCTGGCCTTCTTGAATGTGAGAGAGAAACACACTCTTGTCTAGTGTAATCCACTAGTATTTTGGGATTTTGTTCTTTGCAACCTTTTATACAAGGCAGGACAATCAGTGAGGACACTATTATAGTAATTGAGGAGAGATACCAAGAGGGCCTGAACCACAGTAGGAAGTGGATTTAAGAGACACTCGTCTGGGCCATGCCAACTTCCCAGTGCCTGAGGGACCCTCATGAGGGCTGCCGTTTGCACACATCTGAAGTTCATCAGAAAGTCTGAGGAGATATGCTCAGAGAGGTAAAGATGCCTGTAGTCACATGGCCAGGAGGGGCTGGACTCTGAATGGAGTGTGTATTAGTTGTCTATTAATGAGTAACAAATTATCCCAAAACTTAGTGTGTAGGCTCGAGGGCATGGGAGCTGCTTAGCTGGGTGGTTTTCGCTTGGGGTCTCTCGTGAGATTGCAGTTGAGATCTTGGCCAGGGCTGCAGTTGTCTGAAGGCTTGACAGGGGCTGGAGGAGCCACATCCATGGTGTCTCACTCACTTGCCTGTTGGCTGGGGGTCTTAGTTTCTCGCTACGTGGGCCTTTCCATAGGGCTGCTTGAGTATCCTCAAGACATGGTAGTCAGCTTCCCCAGAGCAAGGGATGCCAGGTTGAGAGAAAGGCAGATGCTGCAGTGCCTTTTACGGCCTCCTTGGAAGCCCCACATTGTCAGTTCTGCAATGTCCTGTAGGTTACGACAGTCACCCTACGAAATGTGGGAGGGACCATACCAGGGTAACAGTGCCAGGAGGTGTGGATCTTTGGGCATTACCTTGAAGGCTGGCTACCACACAGGGCCAGGACTGCTTCATGGAGGGCAGGTCTGCAAGGGCAGGAGACAGGAGCTGACCTGCGTTGGGTCAGCTTACCCTGTGCCACCCTGTGCTGAAAGTTTCACAGGAGTAAAGATGGATGCCATTTCCGGGGATGAGGGGGAGTGACAGTGTCATATAGTGGTTAGACTTGCAAGCAGGGCCTTTGAAACCTAAGTGACCCCTGATGAGTTGCAGCCAGGGCAGTTGTGATGATTAAGAGAAATGGTGTCTGTAAGGCACAGGGCCCATAGTTAGTGCTCACTAAATGTCAGCTCCTGGTGAGGAGAGGGTCAGAGAGACTGCGGTTCAAGTCCCGGCTTTGCCACTTGGTCTTCGCAGTGCCTTAGCCATTAAATGGGGATGCTAATATCCATATTACAGGGTTGTAGTAAGGATTAACAGAGACAATACATGTAAAATGCCTACACTCGTGCTCATATAAATTATGAGCTCATATTTGAGCTCATAATTGCTCAAATAAAGCTTTATGAAGGTTAATTTCCCTGCACAGAATTCTCTTGCCGCTTCCCTTTGCCTGCAGCACCAAGGCCCTTCAAAACCTTCTTCCATCCAGCCTCGGCCTGTCTTCCTGCCCACCACCACGCCTGTAACCCTGTTCCCTCCACCTGATAGGCCATCCCCGTGCCCAGCCCCTTTCTTCTGTTCATCTCTTCCCAAACACTTTCCCCCTGGGGTCTTCCAGAGGGGGCTTCGTCTCCTTTTTACCCCAGAGCATTGCTGTGCCGCTCAGGGCATGCCTCCTGCCTGCCTTGTTTCTTGTGCCTGGCAACGTGCAGGGACACAAGCCTGGTGGGGTGGAAGTCCACACAGGGACAGTTTCAATGGACGTGCTGACTGAGCTAAGATGGAGGGCCACCAGGGGGGCTACTGGGCTGACTGGGGAGCTGGAGGGTAACCCAGCTGAGATGAGGAGCAGTGGGTGGGGGGTGGTGAGCTGCCTACTCAGCCATGTTGGGGAGCATGCTGCTCCAGGCAGGCTGCCTGGAGGAAGCAAGGTGAAAGATGAGGGATGTCGCCTGTTCCACCCACCCCCTCCAGCATGTCCAGCCAGCAGAGGGTGGAAATTGTGTCTTTTTCATTTGCACACTTTAGGTGCTCAATAATTAAATTAGATTTTTTTTTTTTTTTGAGACAGGGTCTTGCTCTTTTGCCCGGGCTAGAGTGCAGTTGTGGGGTCATCATAGCTCATCATCATCATCATCACTGCAGCCTCGGACTCCCTGGCTCAAGCAATCCTCCTGCCTCAGCCTCCCTCCCGAGTAGCTGGAACTACAGGCACATGCCACCATGCTCAGCTGGTTTTTTAAAAAATATTTTGTAGAGACAGGGTCTCACTATGTTGCCTAGGCTATTCTCAAACTCCTGGCCTCAAGTGATCCTTCCTCCTCAGCCTCCCAAAGCGCTGTGATTACAGACGTGAACCACCACGCCCAGCCTAAATTTTGAATTTAATTGGGAGGAGAGTAATTTAAGGATTTGAGGAGCGATAAAATACCTTCCTTTCCCCAAAAAAACCCCCACACCAGCTCACTCAGGGTGCCTGAAATCCCCCTGTTAGAATCATGTTCAGCTTATAAAAGCTGGCATCTCCAGAAATCTCCCATTCCAACCTGCACCCAGTGTGTTCTGTGGGAGGGTAACAAAGGGCCCATGAGTCCTGATTAACTGATCTGATAAACCATCTGTCACCCACAACCCTAAGCCACACTGTGAAACCACGTGTGTCACCAGCCTCCACTCTTCCTCAGGGTCCTCCCCCAGAACTCCAAGTCACCCCTCGTGGTCCAGACTCCCCTCTGAATGACCCCACCACCAAGATCTGCTCCCCCTTCAGAGCTTCGGCTCTGCAGCCTCCCACCTCCGAGGGTGAGGGCGGAGTGCTGGCTGTGCTAGGGCCCTGCTGGGGCTTCCCTCAATGGTGAATGCCAGGCAGAGGAAGCTCCCATTCAGAGCACTGAGTGGAAACTTCCCCTGCCTACATTCCTCTCCCCCATCTACTACCCCAGGAGACGTGCAGGGCCCCTCCTTTGAGCCTTTGCCCCTGGAATGTAGGTGCAGCTGTGCTGTGTAGAGTAAGGTGGGGGTCATATAGCTATAGAGCTCAGAGCTGCAAGGGACCCCAAGGAGTCACTTGGTCCAGTCCCCTGCTGTTAGGCAGGCAAGCAACTATTATCCATGGTTTTGGATGAACTACTTCACCCCATGCCCCCAATAATGCCAGCTCTGTCTCTCATGGGGAAGCGCCCCAGGCTTCTCACCTGGGGCTTTTGCTCTGGTAGCCTCACAACACTTCCAGGAGGGAGGGAGGCTTACTGTACTGGTTAGCAAGACTCAGGCTGCATATACTTGAACACCCCGACTCAAATGTCTTCAACAATGAGGAAATGCATGCTCTCTTGTAACAAGGTGGCCAGAGTGAGACAGTTCCACTGCTGGTTAATTGAGTGGCTCAACAGCATCATCAAGGACCAAGGTTGTTTTCAACCTTCATCTCTGCCACTGCCAGAGTGTTGGCCATGTTGGCCATAGTTACAAGATGGCTGCCTGTCACCAAGCATTTTGTCTAGACATGACAACATACAGCGAAAGAAGAGACGTTTTCCCAGAAGCTGCCAACAATTTGTCCTCATGTTTCAGTGGCCATAATTACACCATTGCTTATTCATAATCCAATATTAGTGCAATGTTGGGAGACAATTAATTCTCCATGGTTCTCATGTTTCTGCATATCATGTGAGCAGAGGCACTGATTGCCTTTTTTTCTTGTATTTTTTAAGTTGATATATAATAGTCACACATATTCTGATTGCCTTTTGTTCTGACTACCTTTTCAAGGAGGTTTGTGTGGTGAAAGCTTTGGAAGATAGTGTTTTCCTTCAGATCAAGGGGCAGGTTTGCTTAGGTCCCATTATAAAAGATTCAGGTTCCCAAAGCTCAGGGTTCCTCTCCTGTACCAACCCGCTGCAGTCACATGACCATACCTCACTGCAAGGGAGGCTGGGAAATGTAGTCTTTAGCTAGACAGTCAAGTGCTCAGCTAGAACTTCCATTTCTAGGGACGAAAGGAGAATGGACATTGGGGCAATTGGTAGTCTCTGCTACAATTACCCCAACAAAACTGGGGTTCTATTAGGGAGTCAGGAGGAATGGTGTGGGAGAGGCAATAACAGTATCTGCCATGGTACTTGGTGCCACATCCCCATTTTATGGATGAGGAAATGAGTTCCAGAGAGGGCAGTGTTGGAGCCAGGTCTACAACCCAGGTCTCCTGACTTCAGGTTTTCCCCATTCTTTTCCTGCCTCTGCATCAGTCCGGGCCAGCTCAGGCCGTGGGCCGCGGAAGCTTTCCGCTGGCCTTAACATGAGGGGCCACCTACCCTTCCTAACACTCAGTTCCCTTGGCTTCCATGAGTCCTCTCTGTCCTGCTGTTCCTGTGGTCTTCGGCCTCTTTCTCGGGCCCCTTCTCCACTTTCTTCTCTTTCCAGCCTTTCACTGCCAGACTTCCCTAGGCTCAGCCTTCTCACTTGCACCTGTGTTCACTGGTCCCTGGCGTTAAATATCATGTCCTCGCCATGACCCCCACACTCCTATCTGCCTGTCAGACCTCTCTTTGTGCTCTGGACTTATATATCCCACTGCCCACCTGACACCCCCATTTGGGTGTCTTACATGCACCTTGATGTCAAAAGTTTAAAATGAACTCATGACAACACCTGCAAACTTGCTTCTTTTCCACTCTTGCCAATCTCAGTAACTGCTTCCACCCTCCAGCTAGCAGTCTTGGCATCTTTGATACCTTCCTCTACCTCTCCTTCCACATCTAATTCCCCTCCATACTGGATTATGGCTGTTGCCTTCTAACCTGCTCCCCTGAAGCCACCCTGGCTTGCCCACCCATTCCTTATTATCTTCCTAAAATGCAAGTATGATCACTCTCTTCTCCTCCTCCTCCTCCTCCTCCTCCTTTTTAAATTAGAGATGGCCCAAGCTGGAGTGTAGTGGCTATTCACATGCACAATTATAGCTCACTGCAGCCTCAAACTCCTGGTCTCAGGCGATCCTCCTGACTCAGCCTCCCAAGTAGCTGGGACTACAGAAGCAAGCTACCATGCCTGGCTATTCTTGCTCTTAAAATCTTCAGTGGCTCACCTTTGCTTTTAGGATAAAAACCAACATCTTTTCATGATGTGGCAGAACAGTTGTCTCTTCTCCGTTATCTATCCTTTTCTTCTTTAGAAAGCAAACTTCCTATTTGTAGCTAGGCACAACCATTTAAAGATCCCACTTCCCAACTCCCTTGTAGCGAGGTGGGGCCACGTGACTAAATCCTGGCCAATTGGATGCAAGCAGAGTATCCTGTTCTCATGTGAGGATAGGTTAGGGCTTCTTTTGCCCCTTCCTCTTTCCTGCTGACAAGAATGCAGACATGATGGCTGACACACTAGCAGCCATCTTGGGCCATGAGGAGGAAGCCAATGCTAAGGCTGAATACTAAGACAGAAGGAGCCTGGTCCCTGACACTGGGACACATTAGCCCTAGATCACCTACCTACCTTGGGGCTTTGGTTATGGGAAACAGTAATGGGATCTAATTTAAGTCACTATTTTGGTTTTTCTCACACCTCAATCAAGTCCTGCCCAAATCACATGGCCCCTGCCAGCCCTTCACTTTGCTCACTCTGCTCTAACCACAGTGGCGGTGGTTCTTCTACACACCAAGCTTCTCCTTGACTCAGGGCCTTTACTCTCCCCTCTGCCTGGAGCACCCTCCCACCCTCTTTTCCTGTCTGTCTCCAGCTCACTTCAGCACGTTGCTCACTCCGGGACGCCTTCCCTCCCTGCAGTGTCATACCTGGAGTATTCTACACCAGAGCATGTAATTTTTTTTTAACACCCCTCCTCTATACAACATTATTTTCAATAATAATCATGACATGAATAATAATAATGGCCAATAAAACTGTAGTTAAAATTTTCTTTTATTGAATTTCATATATATAATCATCCTACTAAAAAATAATGCAAATATGATAGAACAAAAAAAGAAGTAGTGGGTTATTACTTTTTAATTACATTAATGCATTTTTTGACAAAAGGGAAAAGTGTGTATCTACATCTATTGCAGTAATGAATAACATTACACTTTGTTTTCCAGCCTTCTGCAAATTTGTCAAGACTTCATCAAAATTGATCTTCTTATATTCATGTTCTAAAAATAGTGTAGGCAATTTTGTCAATCTACCCTCAATCATAATTGACCAAAAATTTTTAAAATTTTTTTATTTGGAAATATTTCTTTTCACATGAAGCAATAGATACACAAATAGTTAGGGAAAGCCTTAAACATAAGGATAAGTTTGGCATAAATTCAGAAAAAATTCATTTCACAATAAATTCCAGAAATTACAGTAACGTCAATATCTTTGTTTTTTCGGGATTGATTGTAGTGGCTTTCAAATACCTCCTCAGTTGAAAAATTTTAAACAAATAAAAACTCCAAGTGGTCATATAAAATTATGCTACCAACGTTTATTTCAAACCCAATGTTTAACCACGGGACAATATAGTACAACAGGGACTCAAGACACAACTTTGCAGCGAGTGTCAACAATTCTGAATCTGTATGAGCATGGGAAGCTGAGTCTCCCTGCATTGGGGAGTGGCTCAATAACTGGGACTTCTCCCAGTTAATTTTCAAGCAGCATGCAATGTTTATTAAAGGATAAGTAATAAAAATGTGTTAATTTGAAACTTACATATGTATTAGTAAAAGTCAACAGTAACTGAAGCAATTGTTGAGGTCTGAAACCACCAAAAGAATTTCGGGGAGGGGGGGAGGACATTGTTTAGAATTGCTGTGCTCAGTGATAATAAAGAGCAGGCTGGCTTTTAGTTGGTTCTTATTGTTTTAAAGTTTGTTACTAAGGACACCCCCTCTTATTGCCTACATCAGGGTGGATGCCCCTGCCACCCCACCCTTGTATTCCCGCTGAGGTTATGACTCCTGACATTTCCCTTTGAGGCACTCACCTGAATTATGAGTTCAGAGTGTTTGTGTCACGATTTCTTTGACGTCCATTCACCTCTGTGTGGGTGGTCACCGTTGTTCAGGGCTGTGCCCAGCTCCCAGCAGAGAACCTGGCACCCAGAAGGCTCTCAATACGTATTTGTCGAATGAATGTAGGTGAAGAACCAGACAGAGATATGTACTCAATAAAGGTAGCGACAATTACTATAATCTGCAGCACATTTATAATCTGCAATGTAAGAATATGCCACCACATTCAAGGTCAGCAAAACGCCACCTCTTCTTGCAGCCTTCGAGGTTCCCTTCAGTCAAACCATATCCCACTCTCCTGGATCTCTGGCAGAGAAGGGGACTCTTATCTTGCTCAGCAGTCCTTCCTGGAGGGCAGCAGTCACATCTCCTTCATCTCTGGGGTCCCTTGAACCCCAGCAGAGGACCTGGCACAAAATAGAAGTCAATCCATACTCGTTTATTAATAATAGGTTATTGAGCACCCACTACGCACCACGTGTTTTATTTCATATGTCTGGTTTCTAACAGTCACAACTCTCCAGGGTGGGTATGAGTAAAGTTGAATGACTTGCCAAAGATCACACAGCCAGTACCTGTAGAACAAGCTTTAGTCCAGATCTCTGGGGCTCCAAAGCCCCTGTTTTTTCTATGACTTCACCTTGCTTCCCAGGACAGAGGGGTGTGGGGTGTGAGAGGGCTCCAGTTCTGGGGTGGGACTGAGGGGGCCTGTCCTTGGGACCCGGCACGCTCAGGCTGTAGGAGCCTGCGCTGACTCCTGGCCATGCACAGTGGTCAGCACCTCTGCCCTTCCATGGGGTTGAGGAGCCCAGGTGTGGATGCACAGCCTGGCAAGGCACCAAACCCTCCAGGCTTTGGTTTCTCAGTCCATAGAATGGGGAGCAACAGGAGCATCCCTAGATTAGCAATACTGTATTGTGTAAGGCACAGGCCCCAACTGGGCACAGCGGGAGCTCTGCCAGTGGCAATGTCTTCTGTTATTTCCCTTCCACGTTCTATTCTCTCCCCACCCTTTTGACAATCCAGGAGGAGCAAGGTGCACCCCAGAGCCCTGCAGGGAGGGTGTGCTTCACACCTGATGGGCTCCTTTGAGGAAGATGCCATTGTGGCCGCACGGGGGTGCCCACCAGCCGCTCCTCTGTGAACTGGGGCCCTGGTGCGGGTGGGGTGTGGGAGGGACGGGGCCCGCTGCAGTCGGTGGCAAGGAGGCCCTGGGAGGCAAGGAGCCTCGGGGGTCCCGACTTGGAGAGAGGAAAAGTAATGTGGCCTGTGGCTGGGATGAGGCTGGGTTTGGGAGTCTCAGTGCAGTTTCCTGGTGCCACCTCGTGGTGGTAGCCGGAGTCGCCGTGCCTGTTCGGAACGTGGGGCTGCTGGCGGGCACCGTGGGCTGCCGCTGGGCCAGTGTGGACTCTTGGGCTGTGACACTGCTGGGAACTCCCAGCCTGTCTTCCAAAGGAAAACGAAGGTTCTGAGGGCCCTCTGCGGCCTGCAGGGAGCTGTAAAGACAGGGAAGGAAGCACTGAGGGGGTCCAGTCCGTGCGAGGCAGGAATGGGGCTGAGGACCCTCCTGGAGCTCAGGAGGAGATTCCACATTTGGCTCCATTTACCACTCCTGGCATCTCGCAACCTTTCCAGTCGTACATCTGTGGCCCAGGTAAGATACCCTGGCGTGGTGATGGGCTGGAGGCATCGTCCACTCTCCTGATCATTGAAGACATGGTGAAAGCTGGGGCTGTGGCCTTAACTCCTGTCCAGGACCAGGAACCCAGCGTGTGACTTTGGAACTCAGACAAGCTTCCCAGGCCAGCCCTCCTCACTGGTGGGGTATCCTTCTCCTTGGCAGCTTAGGTGCCAGCAGCAAGTGTCTGTCTGTGCCCTGAGACACCTCCAGGCCAGCACCATGATTAAGGTAGCCAAGGGTGGTGGGGCAGCAGTGTAGGGGACGCTGGGTCCCACAGGTTCCCCAGGACCCCCCAGAACCCTCACCAGCAGTGCCCGGGGCTGTTCTGGTCCCCACTGGAGAGAGGGGGCAGTTGGGAATGACCCTCAGGAGAAGGTATGGCCAGCTGTCAGTCAGCAGGTTAAAGTCCCAGCTCTCAGCCTGCTCAGAAGGCCCCCATGGTCCAGGGGTGAACCCTGCGGCCTGCCTCGCTGGCTTGACCTCCTGCAGCTTCTGCCTCAAACTTTGCATTGCTGAAGCCCTCTCCTGTCTTCCTCCGCCCGCCAGCTGCTGTTGCTTCATCCCTTGCTGCACGCTTTCCTGCCCTCCCCCCACTCTTTATTTTCTTCTTCAACCAAGAGAAAAATGTAAAAGCTTTTATCAGGAAGGATTCGCACATAAATGGATGGAAAAAATGGTCAATATAACAACTGGGTAGGACAGGCCCAGCTGTGAATGAGAAGGATGTGTCAGATGAAGGCTGCCAGGGGAAGGTCTGCGGAACAGAGCCTCTGGTCACAGTCAGCCTTCAGCTTCCCTGAAAGGGGACAAGAGCCCCTTCTGGAGAAGTTGGTGGGTAAGGTCAGGAAGGAGTCCTGAAAACTGGGGGCTCCCTGCAGGTCTTCGGTGAGGCCTGCGTCTGGGGGGCCAGTGGGAACATGTGTGAAGGAGACTCCTGGCTGTCTGCTCCTCAGTTCCTGGCAACTGCCTCTGGCCAGAGGGGCGGGCGGCCTTCAGGGACCCAGGCAGTGCCAGCAAGGCTGTTGTTAGGTGGGGGTGCTGAATCTTTGGGACGCGGGGCAGGGAGTGGGGGAAGTCAGAGAAGCCAGGATTCTAGGCAGGGGTGGAGAACAGTGACCTCTCCTGCCTGTTCCCCTGCCTGGCCTGCACGAGTCACTAGGGGTCACAGAACTCTTTCTGTTTGTTTTGCTTTTTATTACAAAATTTGAAAGATTTGATGCATGCAGAAAAGTACAGAAAATGATATATAAAACACCTATATATCCTCCAACAAGTTTATTTTGTTTTTAATATTTTGGCCTTCCCAAAAGCTCACTGCAACCTCCATCTCCTGGGTTTGAGGGATCCTCCCGCCTCAGCCTTCTGAGTAGCTGGGACTACAGGTGGGCGCCACCATGCCTGGCTAATTTTTCTATTTTTTGTAGAGATGGGGTCTTGCTATGTTGCTCAGGCTGGTCTTGAACCCCTGGCCTCAAGCAATCCTCCTGTCTCAGTTTGTTCGTTTTTTTTTGAAAAGAAAATATGTCACAGAAAGAACTAAAGCCCATCCTTGGCCTCCCTCCTCCCTTCTCTGAAGTATTTTTCATTCCCAAGCATGTTTTAAAACTTTTACCAATAGACATATATCCATAAACAATATATGGTGTTGTTTTATGTTCTAAAATTTTACATGAATGGTATAATATTACATATCATTTTGCAAATTACTTTATCTCAACATTATGCTTTTGAGATCAGTGCTGATCTATGTAAATCTAATCCATTCATTGTAATCTCTGTGTATCTTTTATGATACTGCAATTTATCTACTCTCCTGCTGAGAATAGGTTGCTTGTAATATTTCATGATTATGATCAATGTCTCAGAGAACCTTCTTGAACACATCTCCTTGGAAGAGAACCAGAAGAGTTCCTCTACAGTGTTAAGTGGAAATGGAAATTCTGGGTCATAATGCTTATGCATCTTCAACTTGACTAAGATTTGTCAAATTGTTCTCCAAAGTGGTTGTACCAATTAACACTCCCGTGGACAAACTATACAATTCCCATTTCTTCACTTGCTCTTATTGGGCTTATTAATTTTTGCCAATCTATTGGGTGTAAAATGGTATTTCATTCTTGTTTTAATTTGCATTTCTCTAATTACTAGTGAGATGAAACAGCTTCTCATATATATTGGACACAAGTGGCTTCTCTTTTTTGAAAGGCCTGTTTAGATCCTTTGCCTGTTTTTCTTTTAGGTTGTTTATATTTTTCTTGCTAATGTAGTTCTGGATATCTATTGTCAGTTACGTGGGTTGCAAACATTGTCATAGCCCTCTTTGCATCTAACAGGGCCTAAGGCCCAGTGCTGGCGTGAATTAGTGATGTCTGCCATCACTAATGGGAAGCAAGAAGGGACGTGGGCCCAGGCAACAGTATGGAGGCCCAGTAATTAGACTAGGGTCAGTGAGGAAACCCCATCACAGGCACAAGACCAATAATGAGGTCAGAGCAGGTCTAAGCAAGTCAGGTTAGCAGGTGAGGCCCTAGTTACCAAATCAGGCCTCTGTAAATCTTTCTGAGAGAACTTTGAGAAGTTCATGGGGGTTTTGGCCCCCCTAGAATTTCTGTAATTGAGTCAAAAGTGTGGGCTATGTGTACCTTCAGTAAGGGATGCTGTAGGAAAGTGTTCCAAGAGATGTGCTGCTGTGTTTGTGGAAGGGATAGCATTGAGGATGCTTTTACTGCATCACGTGGTATGCTCTCAAAGGGGACCAGGGAAGATATCTCTCTCCCACGTCAGTACATGAATGGCCAGATTTCTCCTGAATGACTGTCTCGTGTTTATGTTTTGGACCCTGTGAAAATGTAACTTCCCTTTCTGCTCTGGTTGCCAGGAAACTCAGAGCCCAATCCAGGGAGCCCTGGAATAATAGGGTGCATGATTAAAGACCATGTTTTGGGTGCTAAACTTTTTTTTTTTTTTTTTGAGACAGGGTCTTACTCTGTTGCCCTGGCTAGAGTGCAGTGGCATCATCACAGCTCACTGCAACCTCAAACTCTTGGGCTCAAGCAATCCTCCTGCCTCTGCCTCCCAAGCAGCTGCGACTACGGTGTGCACCACCATACCCGGATAATTTTTCTATTTTTTGTAGAGATGGGGTCTCACTATGTTGCTCAGGCTGGTCTCAATCTCCTGGCCTCAAGCGATCCTCCCGCCTCAGCCTCCTAAAGTGCTGGGATTACAGGGGTGAGCCACTGCACCCAGCCCACACGTTTTCTTTATCCATTCATCTGCTTGTTGGACACTTAGCCACCTTGCCTGGCCAGTGGGTGCTGAGCTTATTCCTGGTTTCATTTTGTCTTTTCTGTCTTTATTTTTATTTTACCCCAGTTTTGCCTCTTGATTTAAAAAATCTTGTTCTGTATGTATTTTGGGGGGGGTTACTTAGAATTCTTTTGGGGTGAGATGGAGTAAAATGAATAATATCCCTCTCACTCTGCCAGTACTGTTTTGGGGTAGAATAAGGCCAGGGATGGGGCTGGAGCCAAGAGTGGGTGAAGGGTGAGCCATTGAAAGGGCCTTAAAGGACAGGGGAGACAGACCATTCTGCAGCAATGGCAACTGTCTCCAAAACACTTGGACCTGAGATGTGTCACATTTCTGTATTTTTCAAAATAAATTTAAGATTAGTTTGGAGCTTCCACCTGCCTAGCGGGCAGGACAACCAGCCATTTTTATGTCTTCTCCCCATTACATCGGCTCTTGTGAGGATCTGGGTTCCCTCGTCCCAGGAAAACAGGGGAGGGCCCTGTCCTTTCCTTGTCCACGGCTGCAGTGGGGCCTGGTTCTTGCCTATCCATCAGCACTGCTCCTCTCAGAGGTCCCTCATGGGCCTGGACTTGACTGTAGAGCCTGTACCCTCTTGACTGTACAGCCTGGTGCCTGTCCTGCACTTGAATTCCATAACACATGTAACTTTGTTCTGGACTATCTTTTCAAGGATGTTTGTATATCTGACAGTCTTGGAAAACAGCGATAAGAGTCTCGCTCCTGAGCAGAGGGCAGGTTTGTTTAATAATGTCTCCTTTCAGAGCAAAGGTCAGACAGATTTGCTAGTCATTTCTTAAAAAAGACTTAAATTCCTGAAGCTTGGGGCTTCTCAGCTGTGATGCAAACCTACTGTGTGCTCAGGATCCACTAGGGCTGCTTCACGTCACTCCATGGGACTTGTGGGGCAAGAGGAACCATCAAAAACATGAAACTCTTATGTGCCAGCTGTGCCTTGAGTAATAAAGTCCTTTGTCTCTGACCCAAGAGTCTCACATCTTCTGCCATCATCCATGAAACCTCAGCAGGCTAACTTATTAGTTTGCAAGTAGGGTAAAATCCCAGACTTCACAGCTTTTAACAGGCTCCTAGCTCATACTCTCTGTAGTGGCCCTTTGAAATGCATTGTGGCTGCTCCAGCATTTTTTTTATTTTTATTTTTTAATTTTGGTAAAAAACACACTATATAAAATTTACCATCTTAACCATTTCTAGCATCTTTTGACCACACTTCATAAGTTTGGAGAGGCCTGCCTCTCCAAGGAAGAAGGCAGAAACACACTTTCCTAGTCTCTCTTGCAACTAGAGCACAGGCTTGTGGTCAGACTCAACAATCAGACACACTCTCGAGAGGGTGCTGACAGCAGTAGAGCAGCGCGAAGGAGGAGGGAGGCCAGGAGCTGTGTGAGGTCACTCCTGGTGAGGACAGTGGTGAGCTGGGCTCTGGCTCTCAGGGATGTAGTTGTTCCAAGGGGTCCAGCCCAGGCCCAGGGGCAGTGGATTGACCTTGGGCACCTGAGCCGACCTAGGCTCTCTGGCCCTCCTAGGGTTCCACAAGTGCCCTCACGTCCTTTGTCCTTTAATCTTCACTGCATCAGCAGCAAGCTTTCCTATTTGTCACATTTCTAATTGTTTGTGACTTCTCCCTCTTTTGTTTCCCTTGGTCAGCCTCACCAGAGGTTTGCCAATTTCATTGGTGTTTTCACAGAACCAGCTTCTGACCTTATTGATCCTCTCCCATGTTTCCTATCTATTCATTTCTGTTCTTTGTCACTTTCTGACAGCCCCTTTCTTTTTATTTATGCAACAATTCTTTCTCTAACTTGAACAGTTAGTGTGCTAATGTTTAGCTTTTCTTCTCTAAGCTTTTAAGGCTATATATTTCCCACTGCCACTGCTTTCACTGTATCCCCGAAGTTTAGATGTAAAATATTTTCATTAATGTTTATGTCTAAGTATTATTAAATTACTTTTAATTATTTGACAGGAGTATTTTTTAAAAAAACTTTTTATTATGGAAAAAATTTAAATATATAAAAGAGAAGAGAATATATAATGAACTCCTTGGCACCTGTCAGCCAGGTTCAGCAGCAATTATTAACATATGGCCAGTCTTTTTAAAATCTGTATTCCTCCAATTCCCAAACCTGGTTTATTTTGAAAGATGGTGTTTTAAATTCTCAAATGTATGGAAAATTTTTATTTATCTTTTTTTGTTCATAACTAGTAACATAATCGCATTGTGGTTAGAGGCTATGGTCTGCATTTCTTGAGACTTGCTCTGTGACTAAGCTGTGATCATTTTTGGTAAATATTCCATGTGTGCGTGAGAACAATGTGTATTCTCTAATTGTTTGGTGCAGACTTCTACACGTTAGATAAAGTTTGTTAATTTCACCATCCAAATCTTCTATATCTCTGCTGACTTTTTGTCTCCTTGACATATTAAAAGTTGGAAGAGTTTTGGTAAAATGTTCTACTACCATGCTGGACCTTTTAATTTCTCCCTGTGGCTCTGTCCATTTTTTGCTTCATGAATTTGGGAGCTATTTAATTAGGTGTTTAGAGTAGTTGTGTCTTTGAACTGATTTGACTTCTATCCTTTGGTACAGACTTTATTGCTGATAATGTTTTTTTAAATCTTAAAACTGTTTTTATCCGATATTAATAAAGATATGCTAAGTTTTGTGGGGCACAGGATTCTAGCCTGACATTTGTTTTTCCTCAACATTTTGAAGATATTATTTACTGTCTCTTGCATCTCTTGTGACTTCTTAGTCTAGGTGGATCTATCCTTTTCCTCTGGCTGCTTTTGAGATCTCTTTGGGCTGGTGTGGTGGCTCACGCCTGTAATCCTAGCACTCTGGGAGGTTGAGGAGTCTCAGGAGTTTGAGACCAGCCTGAGCAAGAGTGAGACACCCGTCTCTACTAAAAATAGAAAAATTTTCTGGGTGCAGTGAAGAGTGCCTGTAGTCCCAGCTACTCGGGAGGCTGAGGCAAGTGGATCGCTTGAGCCCAGGAGTTTGAGGTTGCAGTGAGCTATGATGACGCCACTGCACTCTAGCTGGGGTGACAGAGTGAGACTCTGTCTCAAAAAAACCAAAAAACAGAAAAAAACCTCTTTGTGTTTGGTGTGCTGTGTTTTTACTACAAGGTATCTAGGCCTGGGTTTATCTTTATTTAGCTGTTTAGGATATGTGCTTTCTTTATGGATTTATGTTGCTTATCACTTCTGGAGGTATCATAGTCATTATCTCTTTAAATATTTCATCTTCTCCTTTTGCTCTGTTCTCTTTTTCTGAGATGCTGATCAAATATATGTTAGATCTTCTTATTCTATCCTCCATAGCTCTTAAAATCTTTTTCAAACTCTTCTTTCCTTGCTTCACTGTGCTATTTTCTAGGCAATTTCTTTGGATATATTTTTAGCTCACTAATTCTCTCTTTAGCTATATCTAGTATGCCTTCAATAAGGTTTTAAATTTCAACATTTATATTTTTTATTTTTAAAGTTCCATTTAAAAATCCATCTGTTCATTCCTAATTGTCTTTGCCCCGCAAAGCTATCTTTCAAAAACCAAGATGAAATAAATTTATTTACATATAAACAAAAACAGAGAGAGTTTTACAATCTGACAAGATCAAGTGTCATCAAGGATGTGGTGGGAGTATAAATGGGTGCACAAGTGTAAATTGGGGCATTATCTAGTGAAATTGAAAATATGCCTAACCTATAATCCAGCAATTCCACTCCTGAGTATATACACTGGACTGAAGAAATGCACTCCCCCCCTCGCCCCTGCCACACACACATGCATGTAGGAGGCATACTGAAAATGCTCACAGCAGCCTTGCTCATGATAGTCCCACTGTAAACAATCCGTACGCCCATTAGCAGGGGCATAGATAAATAGAGTATGGTACAGTAATACAACAAAATACAATGCAGTAATAAAAACAAGTGAATGGCAACTACACGAAACAACCTAGATGAACCTTACTAACAATGCTGAGAGAAAGAGCCAGATGCAAAAAAATATATGCAGAATGATTCCATCTGTAGAAAGTTCAAAAACAGACAAAACTAATTTCTAGTATATCAGATGCATAAGTAGATGGAACTGTTAAGAAACGCAAGGACATGATTAACATAAAAGGATGGTTACTGAGGCATGATCACAAACACATGGGGGGTGCTTCTAGTGTTCATTTTATAATTATTCTGCTCATTTTGTCTTGTACATTTTTCTATGTGTGTTATATTTTATAATTGTTTAAAAGTTCCAAAAAAAATGAAACTGAGAGTGCTTACCACAATCAGACCCGCTGGTAAAGGATGTACTGCAGGAGGAAGCAAAATGACCCCAGAAGGGAAATCTGAGATGCATGAAGAAATGGTGAGCAATAACATGGTAAATGTGTGCTAAGTTTTATGTTAATATTTGCCTGCTCTATCTTTTCCATCCTTTTACTTTCAAACTTTTTGTGTTTTATGCCTTTGTAAACAATATATAGTAAGATTTTAAAAATGCATGTATAGCTTAACAGATTGTATAGCTAAACAATATATTAGCCCCTTCCCCAGGTAATACAAGAAAGACCTCAGAATGCTTTGATACTGGCCACCCTCTCCTGCCTGCCTTGTTAGTTTTGTCCTGTATTTTAGGTCTGTTCTTTTCTGTTTGCATCCTCAAATTTTATCTTATTGTTGTAATTTTATATGGATAGGGTTTGTTGAGTGGTTTCTTTGTGACTGCATCTTTTATATCTTTATGTCATAAATATCTATTCTGTATTTTACATCTGAAAATCTCCAAATCTTTAGTGCTTAGGACATATGGTTTGTTTATCTAAGTGCCTGCTGCTCTGGCCCTGGCCAGGCCCCATTCCCTTGTTCAGGAGGTGCAGTATCTTTGGAGACATACCCTATCTCTTGTCAGATCAGCTATATCTCAAAAAAAATATGCCTTTCAGGGTTTAGCTGTTCTCAGCCATGATGCCATAATGCTAGAAGCAGAAGTCTCATTTTATCCTCTAATAATTTCCTTTTCTACTTATATCATTCTGCATGGCTTTTGTTGTTTGCACTAAAGACCAAATATTAAGAGTGATTTTCCCTTGGTAGTATAAAGTAGTTATCTATCCTTTTGTCTGCAAGAAGAGCAACCCCTTCTTTTGGCAAACTACTTCTCTGTCAGCCTAACCACATGACTGGTAATCATAGAACTCTGCCACTCAGACTGCAGGAGTGGGTCACATGACCCAAGATGGCCAATCAGAGTCCTTCCCTGGGATTTTCTGAGCTAGAGGGGGAAAAGAAGCTTTTTGCTCTTTTGGGAAGCATGGTAAGGATGTGAATGCAGTGAAGCTGGCTGTCATGCTTCCCATGCATGGGGAGAAAGCCTCTGAAAATGGAGCCACATGCTGAGAGATGAACAAAAGTGGGAGAGAGGTGGGGGCTGCAGTATTCCCTATATGGTCTGTGGTTTGATCATGTGAGTCAGAACATTCTCCCCTTGCTGCTTGGGTTTTCTGTCTTTTGCAGTCTTACCTCTTACATGGTGAGATGATGGATGGTTATTGTTTTGTTTTCTGCCTTTCTGTATTTTAAAAATGTTTTATCATCTATATATTTTTAACAATAAAAATGTATTATTAATCAATAAAAAAGTATTATTAAGAAATCCTGCCTTAATTTATTTGGTGAAGCAAATATCCTCACCCTAATTGGTTTCTGTAAAATGAGATCTCCACATTTTGGGTTTGGCTAAAACAGGGACCCATGGAGTGGTGAGGACTCAATCGTATGTCCATCCTGTTGATGGTGAGTGAGACATATACCTTCCACATGAAAGGCAGGCTGGGCTTGGTTGTGCCAAGTGTCTGTGGTGTCCCTGATGATGGGGCAGTGGCTTTGGAGCTCCCTGCCCTGTGCCATCCTCTGCCTCTGACTCCCCTTCACTGGGCTGTAATGTTTGAGGAGCTGTCAATCAACTTGGTATCCCCAGTGCCCAGCATTGAACCAGCAAGAAATGTTTTTGATTAAGTGACTCATGCCAGATCTCACACTTTTTTTTCTTTTCCTTTTTTTAAAAAATTATTTACATTTTTTAATTTTAATTTTTTTTTTAAAGCCTACAGCACCTGGTATTCCCAGGTGGTCTCCCAAACAAGTCCTAACCAGGTCTGACCCTGCTTTTTCTTTTTTTTTGTAGAGACAGGGTCTTGCTCTTGCTCAGGCTGGTCTAGAACTCCTAGTCTCAAGCGATCCTCTTGCCTCAGCCTCCCAAAGTGCTAGGATTACAGGCGTGAGCACCTGGTCCAGATGTCACATTTTGAGTCAGGCATCCAATATCCTTTTTTGACTGATTCTGATGCTACCAAGCTGTGTGGTCTTGAGCAAATCACTTGGCTTCCCTGAGTCTCAGTTTCCTCATCTGTAAAATGGGCTTAATAATCAGTCTTATGGCTGGGTGCAGTGGCTCATGCCTGTAATCCTACCACTTTGGGAGGCCAAGGTGGTAGGATCGAGGTGGGAGGATCACTTGAACCCAGGAGTTCAAGACCAGCCTGGGTAACATGACAAGACCCTGTCTCTACAAAAAATAAAAAAAATTAGCTGGGCATGGTGGCACTCACCTGTAGTCCCAGTTACCCAGGAGGCTTAGGTGGGAGGATTGCTTGAGCCCAGGAATTTGAGGCTGCAGTGAGGTGTGATTGTGCCACTGCACCCCAGCCTGGGTGACAGAACAGAGCAAGACCCTGTCTCTTTAAAAAAAAAAACCAAAATGGTCTTCTGCAGGGTTGTTGTAAGGATTAGACACAGTGTACAGAGTAGACATTCAGCGAAAGTGAAAAAGGACATATATTAAATGAGGCTCTTCCTGTTGTCACCTAGGAATCAAAGTTGGGACAAAGAAGCATTAGGACTCACAGTCTAGGGGCAGACTCCCCTCCGGGGCCTATTAGAAAGTGGCTGAGCCAGTTCTGCTTCTTCTGAACATTCTGCTAGTTACGAGCAAGGGTGGCACATTACTAAACCTAGTAACTGGTGAAGTCACCTAATTTCCCTGCGCCTCAGGCGCCTGACCTGTAAAATGGGGATAATAATAGGGCCCACCTCGTAAGGTTGTTATGGGGATTAAATGACTCAGTATATGTAAAGGAGAACAGTGACCAGGACATAGGAAGCGATACACGTATCCGCTGTTGTCGTCCTTATTCCCCCAATTCCTACCTGCCCCTCACTTTCACCTAGGTCTGTATGAGCAGGAGCTTAGGAACTCTAAAGAAATCCCAGGGGAGAGGGCAGTGGCTTCTCCCTCTTCCTTGTCCAGCCAGCTATGGGGGGAACACTAAAGGACCCCGCTCTTAGAGGGTGGGGGCGCCTGTAGAGGGAGCCCCCATCTCATTCTCTGGCGGGACAGCTGCTTCCTGGGTGTTCAGGCTGACCTTCCTCAGGCCCTCCTGAGCAGAGAAAGAAGAGTGGGCAGAAGGTGGGTGGGACAGGGAGGGCAGGGGGCTGCTTACACGGCCACTGCTTTTTAAGGGTGAGTGAGTATCCCGTGGCCAAGTGGACTCTGGGAGTGTTAGAGCCATTTTGCTTGTCTCCTCCGGGAGGGCTGGCCACTGTGCAAGGGACCCTCAGCAGCAGGAGTTGGGGGTGGGCCCCGGGTGGGAGCTGGGGGTGGTGAAGGGGTGGGGCCTGCACAGGGGTCCCAGTCGGGGCACTGAATAGGCAGGGATCCAGCCAGGATCCTGCCAGCACACTACACATTCCATGAGAGCCCGGGCTCTGGAGCCTCGGCACAGAAGGCAGTGGCCAGTGAAACACAGGGCCCCTTATCTCCCTGGCCCCAGCTCCTGCAGAAGAAGGCAGGCCCAGACCCCTCCCCTCCCCAGGGCCCCTGGCATGGCTGTAGGCCAGGGAAGTGGGGGTGGGGTGGGGCGGTGGGGGGAGCATTTGATCAGATGTCAGGTGGAGTTTAAGTTGGCACTAGATGGGACTGGGCTTTTTTGTATCTGAAAGTCAGCAGAAAGCCACGGGACCTGCTAGAGACTGTGTTAAGGGATAGGAAGAGGTTGAAGGCTGGATTCCAGGGGAAACAAATCAAAGAGTTTTGTGTTAAAGCCCTGCTAAGCAGAGATAGTCCTCAGGGACAAGTTACCAGTGCAGCCCCCCTGAGGGCAGGGCTAACGATCTCTCCTCACATGCATTTTGTGCTCCCGCTGTAGTGTCTAGCTTAGCAAGGGGCCTTAATGGGTGGTGGCACAAGGAATTGGGGGTGAATGACCCCTGAAATGAAGCTAAGCCCCCTCCCCTTGCCAGGCAGGCTGTAGGTGGCAACGCTGATGCCCAGGAGGCTCTCTTCTGTGCTGACAACCCCACGAGGTTTATGATGTTTATGGCAGTGCCACCCAGGAAGGCAGACCCTGGAGGCTGAGGGGGAGGGTAAGGCTGTTGAACTGAATCAGCTGGGTATGGGCCAGATTCCCACCCTCTCTCCTACCTTTCCTTCCTAAGGATTAGGCTCAGGCCAGGGTCAGCTGACAGCAAAAGGTCTTTGGAGACCATGGGAGCAAAGCCCATGACTTAAAGCAACAGCAGGAGGCCCAGCCCAGGGCAGAGAGAAGAGGTTGGGTCCCCCTGGTGGCTCTCAGTCCAGGCCCAGCGGAGGGTACAGGGGCAGTGGGCAGCAATGTGGGCCACTGCAGGCAACAGGACCCCAGAGAAGGCAAGCTGGGTGGGCCGGGGACAGAGCCCATGCCTAAGACCAGCTGAGGAAACCAGGTCAGAGTCAAGGAGCCAGGATCCCAGGATCCCAGGGGGCTCCTGCCCAAGCCAAGCATCTGTTTGGGTCTGGGACACACCAGGGCCACCACCTGGCCTGCCCCCAGGATGCTGCCTCTGACAGCTTTCTCTCTCAGTGCATTTTCCTTATCACTGCTTTTGTATGGCCTTTCATTTATTTTTTCTATTTGTATGAATTTAAGGTGTACAAGTGCAGTTTTGTTACATGGATATATTGCATAGTGGTGAAGTCTGGGCTTTTGGTGCATCCATCACCCGAATAGTGTACATTGTACCCATTAAGTGATCTCTCATCAACCCCAGCCCTCTGAGCCTGCACTGTGCATTGTGCCACACTCCGTCCACATGTACGTATTGTTTAGCTCCCACTCATAAGTGAGAACATGCGGTATTTGACTTTCTGTCTCCCAGTTGTTTCACTTAAGATGATGGTGTAAGGTGTTTTAATTTAAGCCTACAGTTTGCTGAGTGAAGGAAGATGGACCCTTTTCCGGGAGCTGTGCACACTTTCCAGAGACAACCTTCCTAAGCCTCAGTTTCCTCGCACGTAAGTGGGGGTAGTAACGTTTACCTGAGAGCGCTGTTGTGAGGGATGAATGAAGTAGTGGGAACGGTCCGGCACAGGGCCTGGACTCAGTAGGTGCTCAATAAGTGGTAGGTTGTTATTCTACCTCCCCTGCATACCCACGTCTCTTCACGACGACCCGAGTACCTGAATAAAGAAGGAACAGGGCAAAAGGAGAAATAACAGGGTTGAAACGACCAAAAGGGGTGTTGGAGCGCCCTCTGCTGGCCAATAGTGGTCAGTGGTCAAAGGCTGAGTCTGGAACTGATTATCAAAGTCCTCCGGGGCCCAGCCAGGGGGCCAGCTGAGGACAGAACTGTCCTGTCCCCCTTCCTGAGATCCCGGTCTCCCTGGGAGGAGGGAGCAGCTTCTGTCCCTGTGGGGAAGGGTATCAGTAGCCATCTGTGCACATCTGCTATCGCAGCCCCTCCCCGCCAAGCTGACACCCTTTCAGCCTGAGGGTCTCCTGGCTGCCGGCACTTGTGGCAGGTGTCCCTGCGGGGAGAGGTGCGGGAGGCTCAGCACAGGCCTGGAGTGCGGACAGACCAAGTCACCTGATCTCAAGCCTGTGGTTCCCCTCTCCAGCCTCGAGCCCCACGTTCCCCCATTGAGTAGCTGCTCTTCCAGGCAGTTCTTCCAGATTATAGAGTGGGGCACCTTCAGCCTCTCACTCGCTCCTCATGGCAGCCCAGGAGAGAGATTTCCATTTCTTCTTGACGGCTACTTTTCAGAGAGGTTAAGGGACTTGACCAAGGCCAGGCTTTGTGGTTATGTCTCAGACCCAGGGCTCCAAGTCCCATGTGTTCTTCATGTTGCCTCTCATAGGATCGTAAAAATTTGATTCCTTGTTATCTGGTGCTTGAGTCACCCGGCAGCACCTGTGACAAGTGGTCATGCAGTGAGGCTGGTCCTCCAGGGCACACTTTGGGTGGCAGGGACCTCACTGCACCCGAGGCAGCCATTTCTACTGTGGCCAATTACTTCAGACTCGTGGTCTTGGATTCACCATGTGGAAGATGTGTCTCTCTGTCTGTGGTTTCTCCCACTGGGCTGAGTTCTCCCCCTTGGGCTGTGGAAGGAGACTGTTCAACCTGCTACCTGGAAATTTTGAAGATATTTGTTGGGGATCCCTGAGTCTTTCCCTGGCAGAGTCCCAACTCTGCTCCTTCCTCTGTGTTCCCAATGTCGACTGATGTTGACATCATCAGCTCAGCCCCACACTTTCTAGACTGGGGTTCACCCTAAGTCCACCCTGTCACCCCAAGTCAGGCTGATTCTGCCCCTGTTGTCTCTGTAATCTCTTCCTTTACCCCTGCTCCTGTGCCCGTGCTCAGCAAGACTTAGCCTTTTGGATTACCCCACAGCCTTCTAACGGGCCTCCCTGCCGCCACCTTTGGCCTCCCGGGGCCATCCTCCATTCTACATCCCAGATGATTTTCCTAAAAAGTCTTGTCACCAACTCCATTGCCTTGTGGTAAGTCCCAATTCCTTCACCTGACAGAGGGGACCCTCTTCTACCACCCACCCTGGACTTTGACCTTGCTGAGTTACTCTTCCCAGCTTCAGGCTTTGGGATTTTGTCCTCTTTGCTTTGCAAATGTGTGGGGACTTGGGATGGAAGGAACAGAAGCCCCTTTCACCTGTTGCAAAGGGGACCATGGTTAGGGGTGGGGAGGGACACAGCCAGGCCTGAGGAAGCAAGCTCATTTTTTCCTCTGTCCTTGTGTATGGGCATATTTTCCTTCCCTATCAGGCCACAGGGCAGTGAACGTCCCAGTTCATGAATTACTGGTCCAGGCACACTGTGAGAGTCAATCTGTTTCTTTCTCTCATCCAAGTTTCTGGGACAGAACTTCAGGCTGATGTGAGCCCATTGCTATGCGAGGCAGGGCAGGTGAGAAAGCCCAAGAGTGCCCACCACCACAGGAGTGCCTGAGGTCTCGATGGCCCCATCCCTGGTGTCTGCCTGGGCAGCTTCACCCATCTGTGCCATGCAGCTTCCCTGACTTCACCTGGGTCTGAGCCTGGTGCTTCTCTGGGTTCCCAGGTTTTCCTGGGTTCACCCTGCATAGTGGACAATGTCTGTTCAGAATCCCCCTTCTCCTAGAATCCACTCCCCCCATAACATATATAGCAGCCACTTTCTGGCCACAGTTGACTGGTTCAGGATAAGAGAATAAATTCCTTCCCTGTAGGAAGGAATCTTTTGAAACTGGGATTCAAGGACCAGTGATCAATACCTTTCTCATGTGGAATGCAGCAAGAATTACAACTCAGATGCTCTTGGAGGCCATGTGAGTGGGACATCTGTGGTTTCTTTCCTCATCTTCAAGTGAAATCCTCCTGACTTTCTTTTGGGAAGTGCCCCATATCTCTTCCCTGTGGTCTGATAGGACTGACACAGAAGTGGGTCCATCAACTGTGTTGGACCAATCACATTCTCTTCTGGGAGTTTGGAGCCTGTGCAGAAATACACAGAGAGATAAGGTGATTGGGGTTCAGCTACCTTGCAATTTCTAAACTTGTAAAGTTGAAAGAATAGTGCAATGAACATTCTTATTCACTTAGATTCACCACCTGGTAATATTTTGCCACATTAGCTTAAATACACACAAATTTTTTTTCTGAATTGTTTGTAACACTTCATGCCTAAGTCCTTCAGCAAATTCTCCTGAGAATAAGGACATACTCTTCCATAACCATAATACCACTATCCCATTATCCAATTATCTATTGTTGCATAATGAATCACCTCAAAACTAACTTAGTGGCTACAAACAACAATTCTAGTATTATCTATTTTGGTTCTGTGGGTTGACTGGATGCCGCTGGGTGGCTCTCACCTGTGACCTCTCTTATGGCTGTAGTCCAGTGTGGTGGGGCTAGAGCCATCGCAAAGCTTCCTTCATTCACGTGTCTGGTGGTCGACACCGCCTGCCGAACTGGACCTCAGCTGGGCTGTTGGCTAGAACACCTATGAGTGGTCTCTCCATGTGGCCTGCATGTCCTCACAGCATGGTAGCTGGGTTCCAAGAGTCAGGGTCCCAAGAGGCAGAAAGTCGAAGATGCTAGATTCTTTAGGCCTGTTCCCAAACTCTGGCACGGCTTCATTTCTGTCCTATTCTATCAGTCAAGCAGTCACAGAACCCAGATTTAGGGACATAGCCCCATTTCTTGATTGGAGGAGTGTCAAAGAATTTGGAGGCTATGTTTTAAAACTAGGACACCCTCCATAAATTTAATGTTGATACAATATTATCTAAAGCATAGTCTATATTTAAATTTGTCCCACTAATGTCTTTTATAACTATTCCCTTTTTTTTTTAAAGAGATGGGGTCTGATTATGTTGCCCAAGCTGGACTGCAGTGGCTACTCATAGGCACGATCATAGCTCACTGTAGCCTCCAATTCCCGGGTTCAAGCGATCTTCCCACCTCGGCCTCCCGAGTAGCTGGGACTACAGACACGCACTACTACTGCATCTGGCTCTTTTATAACTATTTCTTAAAATCCAGTATCCAATCAAGTACTTGCACTACATTTAGTTATCATAAATCTTTAGTATCCTAGAACACTCCTCATGTAGTTTGTCTTTCATGATGTTGCCATTTTTAAGAGTCCAGTTGTCTTGTAGAATATCTTATGATCTATATTTGTCTGATGCTGGGTGGGGTGGCATGAATGTAGTCCCTCTATTTGGGAGGCTGAGGCAGTGGGATTGCTTGAGCCTAGGAGTTCAAGACCAGGCTGGGCAACATAGTGAGACCCTGTCTCTAAATATATACATATGGCTTTTGGAGGATACGTGGAGAGGTTTGGATTTTGGCATCTGCCATTATCCCAAGGGAGTCTGGAAGCTGGATCAGGTCCTCTTAGTGAACTGGCAGTGACTGTCAGCAAGTTATACATGAGTTGTCAAGTCAGTTCCTGTTATTTTATTTTATAATTTTTACAATTTTTGCTTAAATTGGCCAGAGGCATCCTGTTGCTTGCAGCTGAAGAATCTTAGCTGTAACATCATGTTTCCTGCTGCCTGGATGGAGCTGGATTGCAGGGCGAGGCAGATATGAACTAGGGGGGAGGGAGGAGATTTGGAGCCCTTGTTTCAAGCCATCCCGGGCCCAGGGGCATTTCTGGGGACTGGACAGCTTCAGAATTCCACATATTTATTGAAACAAAACACACTTTCACAGAGTGAACACACCCATGTCATCAGCATCGAGATGAAGGACAGAATATATGAGCCCCCAGAGGCCTCCTCGAGTCCCTTTTGTCTCTACCCCCCTCAAAAGTAACCAACGTTCTGACTTCTCTCACGAAAGGCTAGTTTTACATGTTTTTCTCTCACGAAAGGCTAGTTTTACATGTTTTTACACTTTGTATAAATGGAATCACACAAGGTGGCACAGTATGTATGCTTGAGTCTGGCTTCTTTTGTTCATTATTACTGCTGTGAGTTTCACCCATGTTGTTGTGTAGATTTAGGTAAATATTTTGGAGGTGAAACTTATAGGACTTGGATATTTACCCAGTGCTATTGGAAAAACCACTTCATGTCTCAGATTCAATCCTTTCATCTGTAAAATGGGGCTGATGGTGATAGTACCCAGCTGTTGGTGTTGCAGTTTCCTGTAAAGGGCCTGGAATAAGGCAGAGGCCCTAGGGAGCCCTCTCCCTGTCTCTGCCTAGGGGTGGTACCTGAAGCACTTGAGCTGGAGTCGGCCCCAGTGGGTGAAACACATGCACCTCTCCCTGTCCATATACCCCTTGCTATTTGCATTTCCAAATTTTGAAATAGCTCTTTTCCTGGAGTGCCTGCCTGCCCTGGCTCTCCACTCTGTCCCCTTGTCCCCAGTGCTTGGGCCCCTGGGAGGATGTGGTTGTACTATTAGTAAAAATATTGCAGGAATAGTGATGTGTCCTTCAGATGCATAGGGCTTTAGTTTGACCGACATGGTACAGGGGGTTGAAGCCCAGATCCCTGCTAAGCTCTCCGAGCCTCTGTAAAGATGGGGACCACCCTATGTGCCTCTGGGCTGTGGTGAGGATGAGAGGGTGCTCCCCCATGACAAACCTGTGCCTGTCTACCTGGTCTCTTAAGCAGCTGCACTTTGCATCACCTGCGACAAGCTGAAGCCTGGGTCCTCCTGCACAGAATCTGATTTCAATGGCTTGGGGTGGGGCTTGGACATGGGGAGTTTTAAAAGCTTTCCAGGTAACTCTAATGTACAGCAGGGTTGAGAACCACGCGCCTGGCGCACAGCAGGAGCGGAGTAAATGCTGCGATTTGGAGAGAGAGGTTGGAGTTTGCAACTTCCTGCAGCTGGTGCACCCCTCCTTGCTCCCTTACACGCCTCCACATCGCACCCCACCCCCGTACCCCACCTTCCTCCCACTGAGGAAACCAGCACATCCCTCACCTGCCGCCCCCTGCCCAGGGTAACCTTGGATTTTGTCGGTGTGCCTGTGGGTGCATCAGAAGGCCCCCCCACCCTCCGCCGTCAGAGCAGGTGAGCGCACGCATCCGAGGGGGCGGCTGCCCAGCTGGGAAACAGCCCTGAAATAGACCCCCTGCCGCCCCCGCTGCCTCCTCCCGGAATCTGCTTAGGCGAAAACCAGCCCTCTCATCCTGGTGTCTCCCCGACGAGGCGTGGTGGGAGGGAGGAGGAACCCGGGCCTGGGTCCGGCTCTGATCCGCGCGGTCCCGCCCCGGGCCAGGCCAGTGCGTGCAGTGAGGGCGCTCGCCCACCGGGCGGCGCTGCTGGTCCGCGATGGGGAGCCCGGCTGGTGCGGAGCGAGGCCCGGCGCCGTGGCTCTCCGGAAGGGAGGTCCTCACGCCCCTTCTCAGCCTGCGGCGCCCGGGAGGCGATCTCCCTGCATTTTGGGGGTGGCCGAACGGGCCCTTCATCCTGAGGAGGCCGGGGCAGGGGGCCTGCGCAGGCCAGTGCATACCTCGTTCTGCAGGAGGAGGCAGAAAGAGAGCTGGGGCCGGTGTGCGGGCTCCCCCCACGTCCCGTCATCCCGCCCTCCTGCTGCTGCTTTTTGTCCCGCCTTGCGTTTCCTCCGTGATTCCTGAGGTCTAAACGTACGTGTGTGTGTGTGTGTGTGGTGGTGGTGGTGGGGAATCAGGACCAGCCATACATCTAACCATTGATCTGACCATCTGTCCGTCTACCCAAGTAACATTTGTTGCCCACTGACTGTAAAACAGCTGGACCAATGAAATGGGGGTAAGGGGACATTATCCCTCCCAGTCTGGGGAAGCCAGACCAGTGAACAGGAATTCCCAGAATTCTGGACCAGGGTTCATGCTTGAGCTGGCTTGAAGGTTGGGGAGGGGGTCTTTGGGTGGAGAGAAGGCGATTCGGCCACAGAGGTGAGAGGTGGAAAAGAGGGCCCAGGGACTGGGGCTGGGGGTGTGGGAGCAGCCAGGGTGGGACAACTGTATGCCAGGAGCTGAGGCCATGATCTCCCTGAGCCACCAGAGCAGCCCTGAGCTGTGGGTCCCCAGGCTGGAGAGGTCAGGTGGCCACCCAGTGGTGAGAGTCACAGCTGGGGCTGCATGCAGGTGTAGCTGGCTCCAGGTGGAGAGAGAGCCTAGCCTTTAACACCGACTGTGTTTCCCTGGGGAGTACTGGCACCAGAGCCAGCCCGTGTCCCCTAGCAGTCCCCAGCACCTCCACGTGGTCCTGGGCCTGGTGCTGGCCTCTCAAGAGTACATGGGGTCTTTCATGCCTCTGAGGTTCCTCCTGCTCTGCTCGCGTCCCCACTCACATCCCACTCTTGGGAGAGGGTCTGCCATCAGCCAGGACCTCTGCAAGTGTGTGGGAAAAGCCATTGCCCCGGGAAGGTGATTGGCTTTGCCAGCAGGCAGAAACACTTGGAGCCAAGCCCAGGCTGCTGCCTCAGGGTCCCCAACACTCCTGTAACCCCAGGGGACCTGAGGGCAGAGACACCACGGGTCAGGGGTTAGTGGGTTGGAGCTGGGCTGGCCAGAATCTGGGGCAGGGACTGGGGCCAGAGACTGGGCTCTGCGTTAGATTGCTGTGCAGCTCTGGCCTCTCTGGACCCCAGGTGCGCATCTGTACCCTGAAGGGTGGTGCAGATCCTTGAGGTGGGTGGGGCTGAGGAGAGGCTCAGGTGTGGGAGGCAGGGATGAGCTGGGTGCATGGGTATGGGGGCCTGGGGTCCTCTGCCCAGGTCCTCTCTTGTCCCCTCTCCAGGGTGGACGTCTGCATGTCTCAGGGGGTGAGGAGGTCTCCAGGGTCACACCACAGGGGCTCACACCTGGACCCTCCCTCACTGGCTGTGTGACCTTGGGCTCAGCCTCTGTGCCTCTCAGCTTCCCCATTTGTAGAATGGAATCCTAACACTGGTCTCTCCTTCTGTTGAGGAGACTAGATGTATTTGCACAGTTACTTAGAAGAGCACCTGGCAGGCAGCAAGTGCTTGGATGTGGTACCTATTCCCAGCCCCAGCCGGGGGCTCTCCAGGCCCCAGCCCTGCCGCCTTCCCACCTTGTTCCTGCCTGTGCTCCTGTCTTCCGCTGTGGGGGCCTCATGCCCCACTCCAGCTGGTTGGAATTCTATTAATATTTCAGTTTGATGAATTAAAGATTCCTTTCTACCCTCCTTCTGATGTCCCAAGAGGGAATTAAAAGCACATTGGATCCAATCAAACGCCATTAAAATGCAGCCCACGAGGGTAGGAGCTGGCATGTGGGCTTTCCTTCCCCAGCACTGCTTTGTCCTCTTTTGGGGGTCTGGGTGACAGGTTGGTTGTTGGGAGGTGGCACAGGAGGAGTGAGGAGCTGAGGAGGAGGAGAGCAGGGGTGTTTGCATAAATGCCATTGTTGTTGTTGCTCGGGTGGCAGACTCCCCCGTGTGGCCCAGGTTTCCCCATGGCTGCTGTGTATAGCAGGGTTAGGGGCAGTGCAGCTGTGACCTCAGCCCCAGGACAAGACCATGACACCCTTTTTCCTCTTCTGACTTGACTGGATTTTTTCCAGGTCAGCACTGCCTCCCTGACTTCCATGGTGGGTGCTGGGTACCCCTTGACAGCAAGCCTTGGAGACAGTCTGAACGATATGCATGCTCCTTGAGGCCCCAGCAGGCCACAGGGAGGTCCTGGGGCCTGTTCCAGCTGTCTGTCTTGTCCACTTTCTGGGTCCTCCCTGGGAAGGGAGCAAATGCTGTCCAGGAGCTTCCTAAGTAGGCCCAAGACTGGAATGTGGTGGGGCAACATTGACAGAGGGGCCCACCAGGGCTTCCCACCCTGCGGTCTATCAGCCAGCTTGGCTGTGCGGCCTTTGCCCTGTCCCAAGGGCCTGGAGCCTGCTTGGAGGGCAAGAGCCACCAGACATGATCTAGGCCCCAATCATAGGACCCTTACACTTGAAAAGCCTTTCTCATGCCATTCTTTCCTTTCACCTCCAAACAGCTCCAAGCAGCATCCAGCATCATCGTGAGTCACATCTGACAGTTGAGGACGTGGAGGCTGAAAGTGGGGGAGGGCATAGGACACAGGCTTGCTGGGACAATGGGTGCTGTCATCCTGGAGGAGCATGGAAAAGGACTGTAGGGTCTGAGGAAGCCGGGGCTGGGGGTGGGGTGGGGGGTGCTCCAGGTAGGACGCAGTGAAACAAGGGCATTCCCTTTCCAGGGCAGGCTCACCTCCTGCGGACCCCCTCTCAGGGCCAGCCGGACTGTGTCCCCTCCTGAGCCTGTCACCTGGCTGCTCCCCCTGGTGCCCAGAGCCCTGCCACTCAGCTGAAGGAGCAGGCTGGCCATGAGGTCGCAGGACAGGAGGGGCTTTTAAATGTTAATTGTATTTTGACATCCCAGCTTGTGACATCCATCCTAATGACATTTGGCTCTTGGCTGACAGCCCCCAGACATGTGGAGAGAGAGAGAGATGATAAGTCATTTTAAACTGCAGAGAGGCAAAGAGGCTGGAAAATCCTGAGTGTCAAGAAAAAAGAGAGAGGCAGGGGAGGGGGAGGGGGAGGGAGGAGGAGAAAGTGGAAATCAAGGAGAAGAGGAGTCTTCTTCTCTAGGTGGGTCACTCATTCATTCATTTAACAATTGAACATTTATTGGGCACCTACTGTATACTCGGCACAGTCTCAGCCCCGTGGAGGGTCCATGTGTTCCGTCTAGCTGTACAGCCCACTTCCCCCCTGTCTAAGTCTCTCAGCTCTTCTAAATCCTACTCATCCTTCAGGGTCTAAGTCAAGGGTTAACCTCCTCCAGCGGCCTCCCCTGACCTCCTGGCCTCAGCCACCCCTCCCTTCTAGGCCACCCTTAAGCTTGAGGCAGCACCAGGTGCTCAGCGCCATAGGAGGGGCAGGAGGGGCTCAGTCAGGACCTGTGCTTTACAGGCACCCCCTGAGCGCCTGCCCTGCCACTTCCTGCCTGCCTTCATTCCTCTCTCCTCCTGGAATGAAGTGCTTCCTCCTCTGCCACGGGGCTGGAGGAATTTCCCTCTGGCTTCTCTTGACTCCTGCCCTGCTTTTCCTTTCTCATATCTGCTCCCCTTTCAGCCCTATAGGTGGTGAAACTGAGGGGAGGAAGGGAAGGGGAAGTATAGTCTTTCAGGAGCTCTGGAGCAGATGTGAAAGAAGCTGAAGTTGACCTTGGACCACTTCTCTCCCTCCTTCCCAGCTGCCTTGACCTCCATGCAAGTAGGAAGAGACAGAGGCCCCAGCCCAGTCTCTAACTTCCTGTCCTTCACCCCATTCTTTTTTTGTTGTTGTTAGAGACCGGGTCTTGCTATGTTGCCCAGGCTGGCCTCAAACTCCTGGGCTCAAGTGATCCTCCTGCCTCAGCCTCCCAGTAGCTTGGACTGCAGGCACAAACCCCCATTCTAGTGGGGTGCTCCTGCAGCATGTGTTAAGGCCCCTCCAGCATGCTGGTGGCAAATGTTCTCTACCTTAAGTCCTTACCACCTGGTCCAATTTATGTATCTGGTGCTGGGCGAATGGGTTTAGTGGAGCTGTGTTCAGATCCCTCTCTTCCTGCTCTTAGTTGGCATAGCCCCAGCCAGTCTCTCTCCTCTTTCAGCCTGCCAGGGCAGGAGGAGGGTGTACATACAAATGTGCAAGCGCCCACTGTCCCTGCAAAGTCCTTGGTCCAAATGGGATGATCACAGGTGCACAGACTGTTATCAGATACCCTTGGGACCAGGTCTTTTTGGAATTTAGAAAGATATGGCACAAATACCATATAGAATGCAATATCCCCAGGAGGCCTGGGGCAGTATCCTCAAAACAAATACTCTCCCTGGCATTCCTGCAGTGAAACAGAGAATATCTCCTACTAAAGGAGCTAGATAACAACAGTGAATAGCTTTAATGTCAAATTTTGTTGCCAGATAAGTTTGCTGAAAACTTAGGGACAAACTTGTGGTTTTCAGTGCATTTTGGATTTTGGCATTTTGGAAAGGGGATTGCAGCTTTAGCCAACAGATTGCTCTAAGCCAAAAGCTTCAGAAAGTTCCAGAGGGGTAGGAGATTTCCTGGAGGCTAGATTCATACTGGCCTAAGGGAAGAGCAGGTTTTCGAGGTCCTTGTCTGCTAGCCTTCAGGGGTGTCACTCATACTTACCCCAGTCTGTCCCTGAGCCTGGGCTGGGGGAGTTTCCCAGTGCTCTTGCCCTTGAGATTCATTGTCTCCCATGCGGTGAAGGAATGGGTCTGAGGAACCCGGGAGGCAGAATAGGACTGACTTACCCCTGGATTCTTAGCCCAGAGCCTCAGCCTTGACCCCAGCCCACTCCCCTCCTCCTGGGTGCCTGCAGGGTGACTTATGACTCTCTGGGGAGCCTGGGGCCATTGCATTCTCTTTCTAGTCAGCTCTTCATCCTGATAATGTCCTGCCGAGGGACAGTTATGTTTAAACAAACTCTCCCATCAGAGGCATTTCCAACTAATGGCCTGGTTTAGGGGAAACCAAAATCGAAACCCCTCAGAGGTGAGGCTGAGGTGATGGCTGGGTCAACTCAACACAGGACCATTTATCAAGTGTTCAGGTCTGCTAGGTTCTCCCAGGGCCCCTGCACCTTCAAGCTCGCTTTGATTTATTTCAACAAATCCTAAACTTTAGGATTTTCAAAGACAATTGCTCTCTCCTGTTAGGATTCTTTTGAAATGGAGATGTTGGAGAAGTAGTGGGTGGAAAGGGAAGGGGAAGTTGTTGTCCCTCTCCAGGGAGGCCAGAGCAGGAAGAAAGAATCCCATGAAGCAGGAGGGAGTTAGGTCAGACCTCAGGAAGAACTTCCAGGTCACAGAGGTATGAAGCACAGGCTCAGGACTCTGTATTATTATTTTCTCTAGGACTAACTGCCTCTTTCTCTCCCCTGTCAACCCTCCCCCCTCCAATGCAGAGATGGTGTCTCCTTTTCCCTGGGTAAGCCTGTGTACATGAGGACTGGCATAGAGACTGGTGGTTTAGAATTGCCACCCTGCTTACTCCACCAGTATCAACCTCCTTTAAAGGTTTCAAAATGACACCCAACCCTGAATCCCAGTATCCTTAGAGAGATGAACCCCTGGGAGCCCAGCCTCTGGTCTCACTTATGGGGAAACCGGTGCTCAGAGAGGCTGGGGGGCTACCCCAGGGCACACAGTTCTCAGCACAGAGGTCTGGGCTTCCTGGCTTCCAGCCTTGTGCCCTTCTCCCCCCATCCCACCCCTTCCCAGTCACATCATGGCTCTGAGGGGCAGTCGGCTTGCTGGAGAGAGTGGTTAGGAATTGAGGCCTTAGAGCAGCTGGTCCAGGCTGGGGCCCTTGCTGTGTGACTCCTTGAAGTCACTTCTGATCACTGTTCTCCCACAGTTGTGGTCCCTTAGCTCCCCCAGGGCAGGGGATACCAGTGGAAGTTCCTTGAGGGGGGGGTGTGTGTGAGTCTGTGTGTCTGTGTGTGTGTGTGTGCATGCACGTGCGTGTATGTGTCGGTGTGTGTAAGTCTGTTTGTCTTTGTGTGTCTCTGAGTCTGTCTCTGTGGTAAGTCAAGTCAGCCATGACCCAGCAGAGAGCAAGAGGAAGAAGAGTGTGTCCCAGCCGGACAAGCGGGGGCCCACAGGTGAGGGCCGATGGCTGAGCACTACGGAGCTGTGCAGGTCTGGAGGCCTGGGGTGGCACAGGATGGTTGCCCAGAAGAGCCAGGCCTCAGGCTGGGAACCTGCGAACTGGACGAGTGCACAAACCCAGCCATCTGCCAGCCAACAGTGTTTCTTTTTTTAACCCCTGAAAAATATAGCCTGCCCAGCCTTCTGCGACACAGCTGGTGGGGGGCGGGGGGTGGGATAATTATGGCCAGAGTGAAGGCAACACTGAGGGGCAGGGGATGGGGAGAGTGGCTCGGCTAGTTTTGGCTCTCAATAAACCATGGCACCTGTTATTTTCAGTTTAATTAATCCATTCATTCATTCATTCAACAAAAGTGTATTGAGGATTATGTTCTGGGTTAAAAATTGCAATAGCTCCTACTTATGGGCACCTAAATACAGGACTGGGTGTTGTGCATGCATTATTTCATTCCCTTTACACGACCGCCTTTTAAGTAGGGCCCAGGCACTAGCCCATGTGGTACCTCTGAGTGAATCAGAAAAAGGAACCCTATCTTTTGGGCAGACAGCCTCAAGGCAGGATGTATCACTTGTCAAGACCAAGGCAGGCTGAATTCGAGTCCCCCTGCACCCCCTCAACTGGGTGTCCTCTTGCAGTGAACAATCTGCACCCTATACCTGCAGTCCTGCTTTGAGGTCAGTATCATAACCCTTGTTCTACAGATAGGAAATTGAGGACCTTGGGCAGGATGACCTAGGCACACACACAGTCTGGTTTGAACCCAGCCAGGGTGTTCCCAAGGACACAGCCTCTCCAGGAATAACTTGAGTTCCCTGCAAGCCCAGAACAGTGCACACTTGGCTGGGCAGAGCTGCCGGGCAGCAGGAACTTTCATGGCCTTTGCTTATATCCTCATAAAATGCATTGTGCTGAAGTCCAAATGGCCACAGGGTGCACTCCTCAAGGGCAGAATCGTGTTCAGTCATGTGTGTATTCCCAGGGCTGAGAATGGCACAGAATCTTGGTCAGTGTCAGTTGCATTAAAAAAGGCATGAATGAATGAGCAATCTGGGCCCTTCCATGAGAGACTTCTGACTGGGTAAATGAGATATGTATTTGGGCCATTATATGTGACAGCAGAGAGAATACATGCTTTACCAACATTTATTCATTCACCAAACATTTGTTGAGCTCACACTATGGTTCAGGTGTGGTGCAGGGCACTGGATGAACAATGGTGAGAAAGATGTGGTTCTGGCCTGCTATAGTCTGGAGTTCTGGAGGAGGTGGTGCCTGAGCAGGTCTTCAGGAAGGGGCAGGCCCTTTGGATAAGGGGCATGGAGAAGGGGCAATTCAGTTGGTGGGGGGGTTAGTCCCTGTTATTCCCAGACCCTCCCAGGCATTCCCCTGGCCTATAGACAAGTTATCCGTGGAAATTAGGGGTTGAGCTGTGAGGGTGGCTGAGTCCCCCCAAGCCTGGGCATAGTCAAGACAAAGTGGCACTCTGCAGGTCAGCCAGGAGGACCTCTGGCCAGCCTATCCAGCTCTGCCACCAGCCACCCTCTTCCCCTACCTCCCTGGCACAGTGTTGTGCACCCTCCCGGGGACAAGGACAGTCACACATCATGGCTCTAATTGAAGCCACTTCTGCAGTCTGGGGTGACATGCTCTTGCAATCCTAAGAGAGCCGTGTGGCTCGCTAGCTTCCTCCCTGCCTGCCTCTAAGGCTAACCCTCTCCTGGGCTTTTTCAAGCCCCCTCTGGGAAGGAGAGCTGGGCCCGCGGCTGGCTGAGGGATTCTTCCCTAGGTTCACTGCAGCCTGCCACCAGGCCACCTGTTACACTTTGCAAACCAGTGCTGGAGGGAGCCAGCGGGTGGGGTGTTCCCCTAGTCTGGTGGGGTTCTGGGGTGGTAGGGGGCTCAGTGGAAACTGTTCCGCCCCAGACAGGTTGTGAGACCCGGGCCATGTAGAGTCGTCTCACTGGGCCTCAGTTTCCTCCCTTGTTATACAGTCGAACCAGGAGCAGTGGAGTGTGCAAATGAACATGCCACACGGGGGCATACGCCACGTGCGCGCGGATGTGTGAGAAGCGGCCCTGCGGCTGAGGGTTCTAGTGACGCACCGGGTGGGAGTAGTATGCCCCTCTTGGGTTCTGTGCTTTGCTGTGCTCTTCTGGGTGTGTGTGGGGAGGCTATGTTCCCTGACCCTCGACCTCTGGGGTGAGGAAGGGTCCCCGCCACGTCCTCGGGGTTGGTGAGCTGGCACGCGCACAGGGAGGAGGGGGAAGAGGGGGGCTTCCGGGAGAGGGCGCGGGTGGGGTGTGGTGGGGGGGGGGAGCGGCGCCGGGCGGCTGTGGCGGGGCGGCGGGGCGCTGCTGGAGCCCTGGCCTTCCGGAGGTGGAGGTGTGCGCTAGGGGGTGGGCGCCCAGGTGCTCTCTCTTTAAAAGGCCGGCGGATGCGCCGGGCGCTCGACCCGCACTTTGAGCGCAAACTTGCGGAGCTGGGCTCTCGTCTCCTCCTCGGGTGCGGCAGCGGCCGTGGGCGCCGGGACCGAGCGGCTGCGGCCCCTTCGCCCCCTTGCGCTTCCCGGCGCTCCCGCCCCCTCCCACAGCTCTCCTCTTCGCGTATTCCTCGCTCTCCGCGTCTCTCGCTCCCTCTTTCGCTCGCTCTCCAGCGCGCTCTCTGGCTCGCTCTCATTTTTTCTCTGCTGCTGCTGCTGCCGGCGCCGCTGGGCGCCCGCACCTCGGCCGGCTGCGCTCGCTTGTCGGCTCCCGCTCGGCTCCCTTCCCAGCCCGGAGCCCTCGGCCGGACCCAGCTCCCCGGAACCGCTTCACCAGCTCCCTCCGGCTCGGACGCCGGGCTCCGCGGCAGCAGGAGCAGGGCTTGCCGCCGATCTCCAGCTCGCTTGCTCGCTCTCGCCGGAGCCGCAGCCGAACGCCGCGCGCTCAGCGGAGGCTCCGGCCGGGTGGCCGCCAGCTCATCCCCGCTGCGTCCGGGACTCCAGGCGGCTCCGCACCGGGCTCGGTCCGCAGCGTCAGCGCCGCCTGCCGCGGCCAGGGCTCTGGGCTCCGCTAGAACCGAGCCTCCGGCCGCCGCTTCCTTGCGCCCCCGGGGCAGGCGGGCACGCAGCCGACCCCTCGCCGCGGCTTAAACCTTGCTGGTGCGCGGTGAGTTGTGGCCTGAGGGGGACAGGCAGAGGGGACCGTGCCCTCCGGCCTCCTGGGGCGCAGGCTGCGGCGGGCTTACGGGGGCACGGGAGGTGGCCTCTGGCAAGCTCCCGCGCTTGGGGTGCCGGAGGAGGGCCGGCACACTGGAGCCCTAGGGGCCAGAGAGCGCGGGACCCGGACTAGAGGGTCTCCCCTCGGGGCTAGGGTGGGCTTTCCGGATGCCCGGAGGGAGGGAATGGGACAGCGGCTTTTCTGCGGGCCGGGGGTGGGGGTGGGCGGGGGGAAAGTAGTGTCTCTGTGTTTGGGAGATTCCACAGGATGGAGGGCCGTGCCAGCTTTCAGGTGGGGGCGGCGACATTAGCGCGCCCCCTCTGCGGAGAGGCAGGACAGGTGGGGGCGCGGGGCATTATTTGCACCTCTTGTCCGCCGTCTCCCGGCGGGAGGACAGCACCAGCCTCGAGCGCCTCGGCTTCTTTCCCAGGCACCGCGTCCAGCTCCGTGCCCGCCCCAGCACCGCCTTCGCCACCGGCCGGCGCCGGGCAACCGCTTGCCCGCGGCCGTGGCGGGTTGGGGCGGCGCCCCTGGGTCTGGGGTCTCCCCGCAGTCCCGAGACTGCAGGGTCAGTCTCTCTCCGGACACTCGGGACCGTCCCTCCCCGGGACCCTGATGAACGGCGCGGCCGCCGGGCGAGCGGACCGGCCGCGTGTGTACAGTGTGTGTGTGTGTGTGCGTGCGCGTGTGTGTTGAGGGGTCCCCGCTCCGGGGTCGGTCTTCCCCGGCGCTCGCTCGCAGGTGGAGGCGCCCCTCCCCGCGCGGAGGCGGGGCCGGGGGGGGTGGAGGCCCCGACTGCGCGCGGCGCCCCCGCACCGGGGCGGTCTGAGGCTGTTTGCGCTGAGATGGGGCAGCAGCGGCGGCGGCTGGGAGTCCTGAGGCCCGAGCCTACGAGCGCCCCCTGCCCCTCGGCCCCGAGTGACATCCCCGCACTCACACTTTCAGTCCTTTTGGACCAGGCGCCTTGCTTTTTCCTTTCTCCCCTCTCAGCGCCATGCCTGCCCCTGCCCCTGGCGCGGGAGAAAGCTGGCTTTTCCGGACACCGACTGAGCTGGGCTTGCCTAGCTGGGGCACCCGAAGCCACGTGTCTGTGAGAGTGGTGGCTGCCCCTCTGTCAGTCTGGCAGAAAGCCAGCTGTGATGGGGAGGGAGTGTGTGTGTGTGTGTGTGTGTGTGTGTGTTCCCATCATAGTCCTTCCCCTGTCTGGTCCCGGGTGCGAGTGGGGCTGGGGGCACGCAGGGAGGCCAGTGCTCCAAGGGTCTCTGCACTGCGCGCCGCAGTCCCACAGCCTGCTCTCTGCAGCCGTCAGCCACATCCCTGGTCAGCCCCTGGTGGAAGCGAGGACTGTTCTCACTCGCATCTCCCCACTCTCCCAGGATGTGTCCTGGGCTTGCCCCACTTTCTGTCTGTATCCAAGAGGGAGGCTGGGCCCAGGCTCTGGGGTCCGCAGCCCAGCTCCTCAGAAGAGCTTGTGAGGGGTGGAAGGAGCCTTTCCTGAGGTGGCAGAGAGTTCCCACAGAGGAGTGGTGATCGGAGCCCTTGTCCCTGCTCCCTGGCCCCCAGAAGACCACTTAGTCAAAATCCTGTCCTGGGGGTGGGGGTGGGGCCTTTGAGGATGGTGGCCCTGAGCCTTGGCTTAGCCCTGGGATGGGCATGCCTGCCTACCCGGGAATTAGGTGACCACTGTCTTCACCTCCCCCTAGCTTTAGTCTTTTTCTTTCGACATAAGTTTTTGCCCACCTGCCAACATCTTCACACCTCTCAGGAACAAAAATACCCCAAAAGTTACCCCCCACTGAGGTCTTAGTCACCTCGAGGGCTACCCCTCCCAGGGGTATTTGTGTTTAAGAGGAAGACGGCTATGCCTAACCCAGAGGAATACTCTCCTAATGGATTTTCAGGAGTGAGATGTTGGGGTGGGGGGATGCAGCCTGTCATTAAGAACAGGTCCTGAGCAGGCGGAGGGGAGGTGGGGGCATGTCAGGAGTTGTGCTGCTTTCTTGGCCTCAGTGGCCTTGAGTAGGCTGCTCATCCATCCCTCCCTCCCTCCGTCACCCCTCCTCCGTCTGAGTCTGGGCGGCTGGAGGTGTGACGTCTCTGGGAGGGAGCACCTCACACAGTGGCAAGCAGTCCCAGGTAGGTGAGAGAGCAATGTGGTAGCCAGAAGGGTCAGGGGCCCTGGCCCAGGCCTGGAAGGGCTCTGTAGCCCCATCCCCTTCCTGAGGGGGCCACAGTCCAGCCTCCAGGGTGCTTGGCCACACCCGTGGCACCCCTCTACCCCCTCGCCCGGGGCCAGCTGGCAGGAAAAGATGGGAGCAGGACCCACAGGCTCCTGAGCTTTGTAATTACAGCTGATAGACATGTCCTCTCCCCTAGACAAGTGTGAAGCTGGCAGCCCCTGATTATATACCACCCACCCCAAGACATCTGCCCACCTCTGCTGTCCTCCTCTGCTTGGCCTAGAACCCAACTTTCCAGTGGGCCCCACTGGCAGCCTGGGCAGCTGGGCCTGTCGGCTGCTGGCTGGAAGGTTATCTCACTTCTGCAGAGTAGCAGCCGCCTTTGCCGCCTGGAGAAGGCGTGCAGGGTGCTGGCATCTGGGCTCCGGCCGGCTCACTAGGGCTGCCGAAAAGCTGCTGGCTGTCTAGGCCTGCCTGAGGGGGGAGGCTGAGGGGGCTTGCCCTGGCTGGCAGTGGACCTGGACCAGTGGACACCACCTTTCTATCACTCCCATCCAGCCTGATGGCTCCTGGAAAGAGTGAGGAGGGCTCATTTTCTTGAGTGTCACCTCTGCCCTAGTTAGCAGGGGACTAGCAAAAATTAAGTTAGAGGTTTCACTGCCTTCGGCCCTTGTAGAGTGCAGGCTGCTTTTTCTCCAATCCTGCAAGCTGTTTCTCCTCTCTGTTTACTGTCTCTGTCCTCCCTCTCCCTGCTGCCTCCCAGCCAAACCCGAGGCTGGTAGCTCCTCTTCCCAACCAGTTCCTTCTCTCTGCCAGGCCCCGAGCCACAAGCTCTGGGGGCTTCTGGCTTGGTTCCCCACTATTCCACCTGGCTTGCCTTGCCCGAGCCTGCTCCTGAAAGGGAGGTATAAATGGAACTTGCTTAGAGGAGGTGAGGCCTGCCAGCAGCTAGCCCACCATGCACTCTGCCCACCTGCCTCCTAGCCCACAGGCCCGAGAGAGACTGTTCCTGTCTGTCTGTGTTTCTCTTGGCTCCTTGGAGAAATGAGCACCACAAGGGTAGTAAAAATCACCCCTTAAATTAAAGCTGATGACTCCTGTCGAAATGTTTTATGATTAACCTCACCATTTAGCAATCTCGTGGCAGCAGTGAGGCATAAATATATGTATACACATGTATATTAAATAAATTGGGGAACGCAGTACATAATGACATTATCTGGACCCCATTCAATTAAGGTAGATATAATCTGCGGTAATTGGGAAATACCAGACCATAATGACAGCCCATGCCATTTTGGGGCCGAGCCACACTGATCAGGCTGTGGCGTTTAGTTAAGCCTCTCAGTTTTCCTGGAGCAGGCACTGGCCGCCGGCGGCTGTGATGGGCTGTGGTGATGGAGAATCCCAGGAGAGTTCAGCGGGCTGCCCTCCCTGGGCTGGGCCACCTTCATCAGGACCAGGAGGTCTGGGTTCTGCCCAGTCCCCCACACTCAGCCCTCCCAGCCACCCCTCCGCTCCTTAGGATGACAGAAACTAGCCCCTGTACCGGTTTTCTGGTTGGGGCCATGACTTCTAGTAAAGCCTCTGTCATTGCTACGGGTTATTTTTAGTTTTAAATATAGAAGTAAAGATTGGGGACTCGACCTGGATTCTTCAGCTTCTGGCTGGTGATCGCTTCTCAGATGTCACTCACTGCCCACTCTCGGTGCCTGGCCTCAGCGTGGCCTCGGGATTGAAGTCTCACCCACAACCATGGTTATGTTCATGCTGTGCAAGATGGCAGAGCTTGGACGATCATTGGGTTAAGCCAGTGGCCTCAGCTTTCCAAGGCAGTGCTGAGACTTGGGGGAGCCCTGATTTAAGGAGGGGGACAGGAAGAGGGAGGAGAGAGGGAAAAGCAACATTAGGTGCGAAGCCCACAGTAGTAACAGCTGCTAACAGAGACTTGTCTGCTTGGGTCTAGTGCTGGAAAACTAGAGATGGTGGCAGCACATGTGGGTGGGGAATTAGGGGTGGGAAGGAGACACCTGGGGCTCTACGTGGTCATGGGGGCCTGCTGGTTGGAGGAGATCTAGGAAAGCATGAGCTCAGTGGCTGGTCCCCCAGCTCTGGGAGAGGAGGAGGGTCAGGACTGGGTGTTTTCTGGGCTGCACTGGAGGTGGGACTGGGGGCTGATGAGCTGTGCCAGCCTTGCTGTGCTCCAGTGATGGAGCATGTCGATGAGACTTGGTGATGTGAGCCACTAAGGCCCTCACGGGTGCCTGCCTTTCTGGGTCTCAGGGTTCTTTTGTCACGAATCCCTGCCTATTGCTGTGCTCAGACCCTCCGGTGGCCCCTCATTTCAATGTCCACACCATGGCCCTTAAGGTCCTGCTTGATCTTGTGCATGGGGTCTTCTCTGGCCTTGTCTCCTCATCAGTCCTGTCCCCTTTCCACTGTCCTCTAGTTGTGTTGGCCTCCTTGCTGTTTCTTGAACTCGGAAAGCTAAGCCCATGCCCACCTCAGGGTCTTTGCACCTGCTGTTCTCTCCACCTGGGATGCTCTTCTACCACACAACCACATGGCTCATGCCTTTACTGCTTTTACTCTTTGATCAAATGCCACCTCCTCAGAGAAGCCTTCCCTGATTAACCCTTTCTAAAAAAGCCCCTCGAGGTCATTCCCTACCCCTTCACCTGCCTTCTTTCCTTTCATGGCTCCTGATTTCCTGAAATGCCACACATCTGTGTGTGGATGTATTTATTGTCTCTCCCGTGCCCACCCCCCACTGGAATGCTGGCTGCACGGGGCAGGTATTTCTGTCTGTTTCACTCCCAGCAGCTTCCCCCGTGCCCAGAGCAGGGCCTGGCACACAGTGGGTGCTCAGCACATTTTGAATGCCACGTTGAATGACTGAATGGTGTGGAAGGAGGGATTGTATTCTATGCTTGACCACACAACAGGGCTGTAAGAATTCGGGCAAGGTCTGAGTCCCACTCTGAGGACTGACATTGCTGCTTCAGATCCCCTGTCCTGGCTTCTGCCTCAAAGGGGCTGGTGTGCTGGCTCTGGGCAGGGACCTGGCTTTGGTCGTTTATTGAGCCTTTCCTGTGATCTGAACTTTGTACTAGGCACGAGGGATATAGAGATGAGGTTGTGCTGTCCATGCAGGCCTTTAATGTGCTCCTAGGCTTGTCAGCGTTAAATAACAACATGAGAGAGGCTTTGTGTCATTAAATGCAGAGGAAGGAGGTAATGGGAATGGGAATAATCAGGGAAGGCTTCCTGGAAGAATCTCAGCTGCTGCTTAAGGGTGAGCTTCACAGACGGGAGGCTGGAGGGAGTCAGGTTGGGGGAAGTCAGGGGCAATCGATTTAAAGTTTTCCCCTCTGTAGTGTCCATTGGCATTAAGCTAAGGAATTACTTCCCATCCTCCCTCCCTTCTTTCCTTCCACACATACTTTTCCAGTGCATCCACCACCGGCCCAGCACAGAGCCACTCACCTCTGAACCAGGCCCCATCGTTTTGTTGTTTTGGCAGAACAGGGAGGGGGTGGCTTGTGAATTGGGGCCTGGGGTTTCTGAGTTGGGAGGCTTCCTGGTCCAGGGGGTAAGGTGCGCCCCCCGGGAAGGGGGGGGGGGGGGGGCCCCCCCCTGTGTTCTCCTTGCCCGTGGTGGGTGAGTGCCTGGGAGCAGGGCTGCTCTTTAGGCAGAATAAGCCTGGGCCAGCCCGGGGTAGGTTGAAGGTTCCAAGAGGCCTCCTTATAGCCCAATTAATCCTTAGTTTACCTGCCTGAAACCATGCCGCAAATCCCACCATTAGAATCATTCCTGTTGGGTTAAAGAATTGTCTATAGAGGGGTCCTGTAAATACGGAAATAGATTACTTGAATGAGAGGCCCAGGAATCATTATGCACACATCCCATCACGCACTCACTTCCACAGAGCCTGCTGGGGGTGCCTGGCTCTGTGCTAGGCTGGCTGCGGTGACCAGCACGTGTAGCGGCGCACGATCCCCTCAGGTAGTTGTGGTCACCTGGGGAGATGGCTGTGCTGGGAGGAGCTAATGGGTCATCCCCCTTCCCATGGACCAGGAGTCACACAGGTGGTGATCAGGCTATGGGCTTTCTTGCTGGTACAGCTGGGAGGGGTGGCTTTCGATGACCAGCTTCCTGGGTCTGGGCCCTGTCTGCTTGGGAGGAGTCTGTCCCACAAACCATACCTATGGCAGGGGGGCCACAGAGGTGAAGGGAGGCTAGAGGCCTCCAGTTCACCCTTGTTTCCTCTTTGGGGCGTTGTCGCTGCCGCCACCTTCCAGGGAGATGGGAGATGTGGGTGATAAGGCATCTAAACAGCTCAGGAGATTCAGAACAGACTCCACGCAGCCATTCACAATTCCTGGAGCATTTCTGAGTACCTGGGCTGGGTTTGGCCCTGAGGGGCAAAGGTGAATAGAGATGAAAAGGTGGTGGCGGGAGCACGGGTGAGGGTGTGGGCTGAGAGGAGGGGGCTGTCCGCCTGGCTCTCTGTGCTGAGCCCCAAGGGCCTTGCTTGTAAGGGACGGGGGGCCTGACAGCCCCCAGGCCTGTCTCCTATGGGAACTGACCCTCAAAGGGCCAGAAGTGGGAGCCAGTGGCTCTGGCTCTGGCCCCGACCCCTGGGAACAAAGTGCAAGATTGTTCCCTCTATTCATTTGCCTTTTATTCTCGTGTTTGGGTTTTGTTCTATTTTCCTGGTTTGGGGAGAATGAAAAGAAGCTCTGTGAAAAATAATTGGGGGTTTAGTAAATCACAGTAGTTCTCTTTGGATCTGGTTGTTGTTTTGTGGTTTGTGGTTCTTTCTGGCTTGGGCCCTGATCGCATAGGGAAGGATTGGAGTTAGGAAAGTGTGAAGGTCCTGCTTGTTAAGACTTAGGAAGGTCACGGGGGAGTTCTGGGGGTCCCTCCACATAGGCCCTCAGTGATCAGAGAGGCCCTCAGCTGGGATGGGCAGGGACTCTTCCTGGGGCCCCATCCTGACTGTGTGGAGGTAAAGGTAGCCTGCAGTGGTACCCCAGCTCCCCTCACATCCCTGTTCACTGGAGAGAATGTTCTGGAAAGTGCTGTGAGCTATTGCTGTGTGGAGATGACCCAGCCTCTTCCCTCTGCTCCTCATCCCTGCTCCTCCAGAGTCCTCATCCCTCTATGCTTGGCTCTGTCCTCCCCTGGAGCCAAGGAACCTAGGAGGGGCCAGAGAGGGAAGGGAATGCAGGTGCCGGACGGGGAGGGTGGAGGGGAGGGCAGAGAGAAGAGGCCTGCCTGGGGCTGGGCTGGGCACACTGGTTTGGACCTGCAGCTATCCTGGTGATTCCACCTGGGGAGGGATGCTCCGAACTGTCCCAGGTTTGAGCTTTCCTGGTTGTTTTGGAATTGGGGGGGTTTCTGAGCAGTGGGGAAAGGACTTCAAAGAAGGACCCCCTCTATGTCCCCCCAGCCCCGCTTGCTCTGCAGATGGAGGCAGGCCCGGTGGGGGAAGGCAGCCTCGGCCTGGCTTCCACCCCACCCCACCCCACCCCCGGCCTCTGCTCTGGGTGGCTCCTTTCACTCACAGGGTATTTTTACCTTTCCCTTGTTCCTGTTCCATGATCAAAGGAAGGAGAGGAGGCTAAAAGAGACGGTGGTTTTCCCAGCTCTTTGGAGAAGCTCAGAAAAGGCAGGCCTGGTAGGACTGAGGGGTGGAGAGGGACCCATGGTCAGGGGCTGGGACCAGTCCTTGGGGAGGGAGGCCTGGGGGGGATGTGGCCAGCCTGGGGCTGGGGCTCTTGATCCTAATCTTTGGGCATTTGCCTTTCTCCTCTCGGAGGCCTCCTTTCCCGTGTGTGTGTGTGTGTGTGTGTGCGCGCGCGCGCGCGCGCGCGCGCGCCTGCCTGTTTGTGCGCACTGCTCAGTGCAGACGTGCTCAGGCCTCAAGGAGAAGCCTCGTTGAGACCTCACGAAGGATCTGGAAGGCTGAGCTAGGCCTGACTGTCAAAAGCTGCTGTGCATTGATCTCCCAGCCTGAATCTGCCCTGCTGTAGCCTCGGCACACAGCCTGTCACAATGCCAAAAATCCCTCCGTTTGAAATTCATGGAAGCCAATCACAAACTCACAGGACGTTAGCACTGGCAGGGCCCAAGAGATCGTTTGGCCCAGCACAGTGGAGCAGCCAGGGGCATGGACAGCCTGCACAAACTCTATGCCCCCAGGCTCTGTGTCGTGTAAGCACTTTGTGCCTCGGCTTCCTCATCTGGTAGATAGGGATTAAATACCATGGAGCTCCGGGGGATGTGAGGATTACATGAGAACTCGAGCAGTGTCTGGCACATAGCGCTGGTGTCACTGGCTGTTATTTCTCCATGGGGCACTGTCCGCATCTGGACAGGACAGCATGTCAGTGTGCAGGCGGTCCCACACACAGCAGGACCCCTGCCTGCACATAGCCTAGTAGCCAACTCTCCCCCATCGTTGCGACAACTGAAAATATGCTTGCAGGGGCATATTTCCAGTATGACCCCAGACTGGGTTTTACTTCAATGCACCCATTTTACAGATTTTTCTGAGGAATAGCGGGGATGTGCCTCACCTCCACCAAGGCAGTAGCAGGGCTATGAGATTTGTCTGTGCCTTCTCCAGTTTCTCTTTTCTGAATTTCCTGGTACTGGTATCAGCAACTCACCCCCCATGTCCTCTCACTCCCCAGGGCTATCTGGGACAGAGATCTGATCAACTCATTCACACGGGGGGTGTGAGTAATGATGACAGCTCCATATAGGCATAGACCCCCCCCCCCTTGTATTTTAACAGCTCTGAAGCCTTCAGCAAAGCGCTGGCACTGGCCCCAGCCCTAGGTCACTGGATTCTGGCTTCAGGGGAGAATGGTATTATGAAACTTTCTGTGGGCTTCCTTGGGCCTCCCTCAGTGTGACTGGTGCTGGCTTCTAGTCCTGGAGGCACCTTGACTTGCTGTGTGACTTTGGGAGAGTTATGTGATGCCTCTGGGCTTCTGGTTCACCAGTAGCAGAATGGGGCCAGGGAGAATAAGTGGCCATATTCTTGGTTTCTGGAGAGCTAATGTGAAGAGAGCATTTTGATGAAGGGGTGAGATGTGAAGTGAGGGTCCAGAAGGCCAGAGAAGGCCAGAGAAGGCAGGAGCTGAGACTAGACTCTGGCCCTGGAGCAGTCAGGGCTTCTGTGGGAGGAATGACAGGTGCTGGAGGGATGGCCCTGAGACCCACACTTGGCCTTGATGGAATCACCACATCTCTGGGGAAATCTCCCAGTACAAACATAAGCTCTTCTTCCAACTGCCTGGGGAAACCGAGGCACAGAATGGACAAGTGGCTTGCTGGTCTTCATAACAAACCTCTGGGGAAGGGGGCCTTGGAGTCTGCCACCCAGCCAAGCCCTGACTCAGCTTCCAGCCCTTCACCCTGTGGCCCCCTAAGTGGTGGGGAGGGAGGTTGCTGGCTTTGAGCAGGGAGGCTGGGGTAAGCCAAGGAACCCCAGGGGAAATTAGCCCAAATTAGCAGTGAGAATGAGGAAGAGCTGGTGTTCTCTCCCCTTGCAGATAAATATTTAATGACAACAACAATAATAATGATGATGATCTTAATAATGTGCAGTAGCTCAGGCCGTAACCCGAGCCCCACTCTCAGAGGGAGGAAATGGAGGGGGGAGGGAAAGAGAAATTGAGAAATTGAGAGATAAAGACAGTCAGAAAGCCGGGGAGGGAGGATGAGGCATGGGGGGGAAGGAGGCTTGCTTCTCATGCAGGGGACACTGGCTTTACCCTCTCTGCCTGGGGTGGTTGTGCCTCTGCGGTGGAGATGTGGAAGTGGAGGGTCCACCTTGTGCCCCGATTCAGGAGGACAGTTAGAACCCCAACAGCCCTGGCTTCTCCCTGGCCTTGTGGCCTTCAGAGGAGCAGCTCCCACCTTGGCTCATAGCAGGCACCGCGGCACAGGATGATTTCTTGTCCACGGGCCTTGTTTGCCTTCCTGAGTCTCTGAGTCCCTGAAGAGCCCAATGTCTCTGGTTTCAGAGCTGGGAGCTGGGAAGCCTGGTTCTAGAAGGCATTCTGCCACGCACTCCCTGTGTGACTCAGGCAAGATACTGTCCTGTTCTGGGCCTCAGTTTCCTCCAGCCTCCAATCTCTATAATGGGATTGGGCCTGGTAGGACTGGTTGCTTTCTACTCCTCCTTGTGGGTGTGTTGAGGGAGGTCCCTCTTCCTCCCAGGCCAGTGCGAGGCTGCTCCTGGGAGTGTGCTCTCTGATGCCTGGGCTTCTGATGGCAGTGGGCACAGGCCTTAGGAAGCTTCAAAAATGACCCAATTTCTGCCTTAAGCTCTCCCATTTAAACCAGAGTTGAGCAACAGCTGAGAGGAAACCAAGTTCAGGAGATTTATGGAGTCTTTGGCGACAACCTCCAGCATCTCCTTCTCTCGGGCTCCTGATGAGAGATCAGAATAGCTAATGTCTTCTTTGGGCTTCTGTTTGATTCTCTCTCTCTCTCTCTCTCTCTCTCCCCCCCCGCCCCAAGGTTGGTAGGAGGAGAGGATTGGAGCTGTTTTCTCCTTGATGCCAAGATACGCCAAGCTAGGAGCACTCTTCCCTTTCCATAGTCATCCACCGAGAACAGGCCTGCAGGAGGGGACAAGGATCGGAGATTTCCTGCAGCCCCGGCCACTGCCTGCTGTCGTGGGCCTGGACTGTGCAGACAGCTGTCGAGGAGGTGGGAGACAGCAGCAGCATGGTCCATGTCACCGGCCGCCCTCAGCCACCCTGTTGCTGAAGCCGCCCTGCCCATGCTTACCCAGGCCGTGGGGCCAGGGGCCTGCCAGGGCTAGGAGTGGGGCCTGCCATTCATGGGTCTCTAGGGATTTCCGAGATGCCTGAGAAGAGAGGCTTGGGCTGGTGGTGGGCTCGGCTGCCCCTTTGTCTGCTCCTCAGCCTCTACGGCCCCTGGGTGCCTTCCTCCCTGGGGAAGCCCAAGGGCCACCCCCACATGAATTCCATCCGCATAGATGGGGACATCACACTGGGAGGCCTGTTCCCAGTGCACGGCCGTGGCTCGGAGGGCAAGGCCTGCGGAGAACTTAAGAAGGAAAAGGGCATCCACCGGCTGGAGGCCATGCTCTTTGCTCTGGACCGCATCAACAATGACCCGGACCTGCTGCCCAACATCACGCTGGGCGCCCGCATTCTGGACACCTGCTCCAGGGACACCCATGCCCTCGAGCAGTCACTGACCTTTGTGCAGGCGCTCATCGAGAAGGATGGCACGGAGGTCCGCTGTGGCAGTGGCGGCCCACCCATCATTACCAAACCTGAACGCGTGGTGGGTGTCATCGGTGCTTCAGGGAGCTCGGTATCCATCATGGTGGCTAATATCCTCCGCCTCTTTAAGGTCAGTGCCTGGCCGGTTGGCCCCCAAGGTGCTCTTCCCCTAACAGCCCCAACCCTCCACACCCCAGGGTGCCAGGCCCAGCTGGCCAGTCCCTTTCCCCTCTTCTCTTCCTGACTCCAAGGGAGGGTTTTTTCCTTTGAGTAGTTGTTCCTGGTTTCGGTGTATTGCCCTGTTGTCCCAGCGTGGGCACAGCAGAGTGAAGGGAAGGCGTCGGGGAGGGACCCAGCTCAGTGGTGCTGACTGTGGTGCTGAAACAGCACCTGCCTCTGAGAGCGCTTCAAGCCACTCCACTCCCCTCCAGGGAACTCTGAACCAGGAGGGAAAAGGAAGTGCTGGAGAATGACAGAAGGGAGGAGGAGATAGGTAGACAGACAGATGAAAAGATGGACAGGTGGGTAGACAGAAAGGCAGACATAAAGATAAAAGGACTGGAAATATGAGTGTTGGAGATTGCCAAGGAGAAAAAGCAAGACTTTTGTTTTGACATTGTTTTCAAATAATTGCAATTCCCAAGATATGTATGTTTTTCTTCTGGTTAGTTGAGGAAACCCGTAGTGGCCCTTCTGCCCTACCCAAGATTATGGTTAGAGAAAAGTGTCCTCATTTTTTGGATGGGGGTGGGGCTACTGAGCCTGCAGAGAATGCAGGTGAGGCCAGGAAAACCCAGGCCAGGAGGGAGGAGGCAGTCCCCGTTTCTGGTGTCTTGGGCCCTGCACCAGGCTTCCCTCTGTTTCCTTCCTCTGCCCTTCTCCCTCGCACACCTTTCTCCTTTTCCTTCTGGAATTCCTCCCTGCCCCCTCCTTGCCGCCTCCCTTCCTCTCTTCCTGGGGCAAGAGCTGCTGATTTGCAATTCAATTGGAGCCAAGTGCTTCGCTAAGCTGCTAAAACAACCGGGTAGAGAGAAAAACATTACAAGCATTTTACCAATAATTATGTGCCCGCTTCTCTCTTGGAGCCTGCCTTGTTTGCTCTGTGTGCATGTGTTTGTGCACATTTGTGTGTGTGTGTGTGTATGTGTAGAAAATGGGGAGAGGGAAGAGGAAGGGGCTGGGAGGAAGCCACTTGGTTCCTCTTTCACCCTGGTATCAGATTCTCAGCCTCTGAGGCTGACGTGTCTCTCCTCAAAGTCTCTAGAGTTAGGGAGTAGACTGAGAGGGGCTGTTTGGCTCCATGCAGGGTAGGAAGAACTGAGGCATCCCCCTTGCCTGGGCCCTTTCTGGAAGTCATTAGCCCATTTCCCATGATGCATCAGGACTTGGGGCATCTCTGGGGTGGGGGAGAAGTGGGGATGAACGTAGAGGAAGGTCCAAGTGCTGGGTGTGGGGTGAGGAAGCTGGTGGGGGCAGGAAAGGAAGGAGGCTGGAGTTGTGCTGTCACAGCCTCTGGGTGGGGCAGGACTTAGACTGGAGAACATGTCTGCCCCACCTGTGTACACAGCCATCCGAGTGTCCCTGGTGTGCCATGTGGGCCTCAGATATGGGCCTTTTCCTGCATTGTTGGTTTTACTTCATGATCTGGATGAAAACATGATTTTAATTTTAAAACAAACGGATGCATTGCAAAGAATGCCAAATTTGTGCATAGTTTTAAGATGAAGCAGGAGACTTGAAAAAAATTTTGCCCTTGCAGTAGACAATTGAACAATCTCCTGGTCATATTTCAGGGTTCCTTGGCAGGACGGTTTGGGAATGGGTAGCCAGTCCTCCCACCCTACCCGATTTTGTAGTGAGGAGTGGAGACCAGGGGGGAGGGGGAGTTGGGCTGGGCTGGCCCAGGCCAGGGCCTGGTGATGGCTTGGGCCAGCTGAGTCATCACTTCAGCCTGCGTGGCCCAGGCCTGGGAGCTGAGGCAGCCTGGGCCATCCAGCAGGGGACAAGCCCTGGACTCCTTGTCGGCCTGTAAGGGTGGGGCACAGACCCCTAGCCTCTGGGAAGGCCACATCACAGGTGAGGCCGCTGCATTCTCTTTATCTGGGCTTTTTATTAAACACCTTTTGTGACTCTGGGTCTTTTAGAAAGACGGTAAAATAGCCTGGTCCCACCCTTGGAACTGTGACATCAGTGAGGGTCCCTTCCCCCATCTTCCAGAGAGGAGAGTGCCCACTTTATAGGGAGCTGCAAGGTGCCCATCACTTGGCACATGACAGAAGCTCAAAGAATGGCCACTCTCAGCAGTTAGTTCTCACATTGTGTTCTTGGGAACATAGATATTTTGAGATGAGGCACTCAGTGCCCTAGACAGGGGAGTGGGCTGCCATTTCTGTGCTAACCTCTCCCAGGATGGGGAAGGGCCAGGTGGTATGAAGGGCCTGGGGCCAAAGTGCCTCACTATGGTGCTCCTTACACTTCGCTCTGTTTGGTCAAATATGAACATGGCGCGTTTCTGTTTGGTCTGTGCCTCCTCAGGTCACTGGGTGGAGTGGGCTGGGGCAGGGTCAGGAGTCCCCCAGCCTGCAAAAGAGTGAGACAGGACTAGAAGGTAGAGGCCTGGGGAGGGGAGAAGGGAGGGGGACGGAGGGAGGAGCCAGCTGGCTATGGTCTGCATTCCCTTGGTCCCTTTTAAAGGCGTTAATGTTCCAGGCTGGCGACAAGAGGCCTTCTCAATAATTAAACTGATAGAAATGAGAGGCTAGGCGAGAAACTTAAAAGCTGTTTACAGAAGCAAAAAGATTGAGCTTTGGGGAGGGAGGCCAGGAGCCTCAGGAAGAAGAGGGTGAGGGAGGGCACCTGGGGGAGGGGGCCCTGTGCTGTCAGGTGTCTATTTCAAAGGGCACAATTGCAGCCCCAGCCCTGCTCCCCGATGATGAGATTAATGCAGCCTGCTGGGAACTTGGCATCAGAGGCTGTGATTACAGCTTTCCTTCCTCCAAGAGGTGGATTTCCAGTGCCCAACTCAGAGAGGAGCTCTGGGTTTGGGGGCACCCTGATGATTTCCTGCCTGGAGAATGATAATGGGGTATAGTCAGGGCCAGGGGGTGAGCATAATTCACCAGTTGTCGGAGCTGGAAGGGGCCAACTCCCTGTCCTACAGATGTGGAGAATGAGCCCTGATTAAGTGACAGGGTACAGCTGGAAGCCAGGTCCCCTGCTTCCAGGCCTGGCTCCTTCCAGAATTCCTGCTCAAATAAACTGAATTGGAAGTGGAACTTGAACCCAGGTCTTCCTTGGGGACCAGAAGTCCTGACTCTGGGAATTCATAGGTCTGACAGCTTAAATCCCTGAGTTCCCTGCTCCCACCCTCTTCCTTCATCTGCATTTTGTCCCCTTCTCCCAGGATAGGGAATATTGATGGCTGTGGAGAATACCTTTCGAAGGGGATCCTAAGCCTTGAAGTTGTAGCCTGCACGAAGATATGTTGTGGGGGCAGCCCGGGTTCTGTCAGGCCTGGGTTTGGAAGTGCTGCTTCACCGGAGTTAGCTCACCTTCACTCACCATATCAGTCATTTACACCATAATGTGAATGAACCAATAAGATCTTTTCCTGAGAGCAGCCATTGCTGGGGGGAGAAGGAACAGACTGTAGGCCCCCAAAAGGAAGCAGTTTCCAAATTCTGGACCTGTAAGAGCTCAGAGGGATCCAGAGATCATTTCTTTGAGTCCCTGATTCATTTTGCAATGGAGAAAGCAGAGGCTTAGAGAAGGGGAGCCCGCACAGCGTGGTGGTAAAGAATCTGGACTCTGGAGTCAGATAGCCTGGGGCCTGACCACCTTGTCAAACTGTTTAACCTTCCTCTGCCTCAGTTTCCTCCTTTATAAAATAGGGATGATAATGGTGCCAGCCTTGTAGGCCAGTGTGGGAATTAAGAGTTAAAGTTGAAGGAAGGCCTAGCATGGTGCCTGGCACACAGTCAGCCCACAGGAAATGTCATTGCACAGCTTGTAGCTGGGCCTTAAGTCAGCATGAGAGACTCTGCCGAAGCGGAAGAGGATGGAGCGGGCAGGCAGTGACAGACGGTGACCTTTAAGGCTGATCCTGGAGAGTTCCCCACCATCTGCTGGGCCTCTTGTGTCTTTCTGCCACGAGCTCCGTGCTTAGTGTTGAGACTGAGCAGCCAACTTAACTTTCAGATAATGAGTTTCTTGCTGTCACACAATGGGGCATGGGAAGGGGGAGTGGAGGGAGGACACCTATGTTGGCCACTCCCGGCCTGGCGGTGTGAGTTCCCTCGTCCCCTGTGGGCTGTAAGTGCCGTAAAGGCTCGTGGCTGCTTCTAAAGCAGGGTCCCAGGGTCTAGTCCTGGGGAAACTTTGTGGCTTAGATCTCAAAGATGTTCTGTCCAGGATGTGGCTTTTTTGCCTTCAAAGTGTTTTCATTGCATGACCAGGAGGAACTCTAAGGAGAGCCCGCTCACCCTCCCGCAGCCTGCCCATCTTGGCAGCTCTGTCCTGACAGTGCCCAGGCCAAAAACTTGGAGGCATTTTTGACCACCGTCTTTCTAGCCCTTAGCAAACCCTGCAGGTTCTACTTTCAGAACTTGTCCTGGATACGACCATCCTTCCCTCCCCTACCCCCGTGGTCTCTCCCCAAGCCCCTTGCAGAATCCTTCTCTCTCCCCTCCCTGCTTCTAATCGGTCTCTCTGCAGCCAAACATTCACTCAGCAGCCGGAATGATCTTTCTAAAATCTGAATGGAATCTACTCAGCCCCCCAACCCCCAAACCTTTTATTGGCTTTCTGTTGCTCCTAGATTAAAATGGGATCTCTGTGCCTGTCTGAGAGGCCGGGTGCTACCTGATGCTCCCACCACATCCCTTGGTCTCTCTGGTGCATCCCACACTGTTCTCTCTATGTTCCTTGAAGACAACATGCTATTTTCCAACCTTGGGGTCTTTGCACCTGCTGTCCTCTCTGGGATCTTCTCCTCCCACTCTTTGAATCTGGATCTTTCTCATTCAACCTTAAGCTTGTTAAATGGCCTCTCCTCTCTCTTTGGAGAAGCTCCCCCGCTCCTGGCTATTCTTTCTCTATCTCGTGTCCCTATTCTTTTCCTTGGTGGCACTCATCACCATTGCAGTCATGTACATATTCGTTCGTTTTCCCATTTGCTGTGGGCTTCCCCTCTGGATCAGGGGTTAGCAAACTACAGCCCAGGAGCCACATCTGGCCTGTTGCCTGTTTTTGTACAGTTTGAGAGCTAAGAAAGGTCTTATGTTTAAAATGGTTGAATAAAAATATCAAAAGAAAAATAATGTCACAACACGGGAAAGTCATATGAAATTCAAATTTCAGTGTCCATAAATAAAGTTTTATGGGAGCAAAGCCACGCCCATTCACTTATGTTTTGTCCAGGGCTGCTGTCAAGCTACAACCATAGCATCCAGTAGATGAGACAGGGAGACAGAGCTGGCCCCTGCTAGACCCTCAGCTCCACCCACAGGACCCCCAGCTGATGACAGCCCACGGTAACCTCAGGAAGTCTTAGCGGAAAGGACTCCCGGAGGGATGGGGAACGGGAGCGAGGCATCTGCAACCCCCATGTCTGCAGCAGCAGCAGGGCAGCTGTGGTCCTGGGAACCCTGTGTGAGCTCCTGGCTGTGGGGGTGGGTGTAGCTGGGCCCACCTTACCACTGGGTCAAGCCAGTGCCCGTCTGCACCAGGGACAGCTGGATGTGTTTCCTCCCCTAAAATGCCTTTTCCAGGTCCTCGCTGACTCATGGAATTCCTTTCACCTAAAGCTTTGTTCCCTGTTAAAGGGTATCACCATGTACCATTTTAGGCTGTTATTAGAGATTTGTCCCAACAGGACATGCTCAGTAAATGTTGGGGGGGTGAATGAGGGTCCCTCCCTAAGAGGTGGCTGAGGTGGCATAATTACAACATTTACATAGCACTTACCCTGGGCCAGGCTCTGTCCTAATCCTCACAGTAACCACCAGGGGCGGGTGTACAAATTCTTATCACTGTTTTACAGAACTGAGAACTGAGGCCCAGAGAAGCTAAGCAACTTGCCCAAGGTCACACAGTTAGTAGGTGGTGGAGCCTGGATATGATCCCAGGATGTCTGGCCCCGAATCTACCCTTTTCATCACTCTTCTGTCTCTTGATCATCAGATAGGTGTGGGTTTGAGACCTGGCCTAATGCTTACTCACTACGTGGCCTCTTGGAGACTCAGTTTATTCATCTGTGAAATGGGCATGATGATATTCACCTGGCAAAAGCAATAATGTGCGCAAAGCCCTTAGTAGGTGCTCAGGGGATGCTGATGTTACCAGAACAGGTTTTGATAGATGCTAGAGTGCTTGTGAGGTGCTGGGCAGCTGAGCAGTGGGGAAGAAGAGGAAGAGGTGTCAGAAGTGGGTCTGGCTGAGGGTGCCCGTCGGGGGCTGTTCTCCTGAGGGAAGGACCACACAGCCCTCTCCTGTTACAGTGTCTCCCTTTCCCCTAAGTCCCAGGGGTCCCCCTGTGCTGAGAGTCTGGGAAGGGAAACCCCAAGGCCACAGCCAGGCTGAGCCTGAGTAGAGAGGGGAGGGCGGTGGAGGAAGGGAAACTGGCATGGGAAGCAGCAGCAGCCCTGAGGGGGAGCCCAGAGCTCCCGCCTCCACAGCCAATCCGCCTCTGCCCCTGGGCAAGCCCTTCCCTGCTGATTGGGGCCGCTGGGGTAGAAGTTGCTTTGCTCCCATGGTTCTCAAGCCTGGCGGCACATCACAATCACATGGGGGTTTATGGGAGCATTTGATTTCTGGATCCCCAGAGGGTTGATGAGACCGTGGGGCCAAGGTCTGTTTTTGGACACCTGCTGGGAGGCTCTGTTGGCCACTGGACCAGATAGGCAGAGTCCTGGTTGGCATTCTTCTCCAGGGAGTGCCCCGCCCACCCTGCAGTCCTTTCAAGCCTGCCTCCTCCGAGCAGCACCCTGGGGCATGGGTGGCTTGGCGGTGGAAGCAGGCAGGATTCTAGCTCTGGTGTGTGGTGACTGGACTGGCAAACAGGCTCATTCTTGTGGAGTTAAAAGGAGAGGGTGGAGGCCTGTGGGGGCCTCTGAGAACACCTCCCGGGGAGGCCTTGGAGGCAGGTAGGAGCTGAGAGGGCCCCGGGGCGAGGTGGGTGGCATTGTGGAGGGGCTGAGGTGGGGGCTCAGGCAAGGGGGACTTGAAGTTCTTGACTGCTGGCTCTGGCTCCCTCTCACCCATCTGGACCTCAATTTGACCATCTGTAAAAATTCATTCATTCATTCATTCACTGAATCTGTATTGAACGTCTCCTCCGTGCTCCTGCTGCTAGAGCAGTGGTTCTTCTCTACCTCAGCTGCGCATTGGAATCACTTGGGGGAGTTTTAAAAATCCTTGTGTGGCTGGGTGCAGTGGCTCATGCCTGTAATCCCAGCACTCTGGGAGGCTGAGGCAGGAGGATCGCTTGATGTCAGGAGTTCGAGACCAGCCTGAGCAAGAGCGAGGCTCCGTCTCTACTAAAAAATAGAAAAAATTAGCTGGGCGTGGTGGCATGCACCTGTAGTCCCAGCTACTTGGGAGGCTGAGGCAGGAAGATCGCTTGAGCCCAGGAGTTGGAGGCTGCAGTGAGCTATGATGACGCCACTGCACTCTAGCCAGGGTGACAGAGCGAAACTTTGTCTCAAAAAAAAAAAAAAAAAAAAAATCCTTGTGCCTGCCCCAGGAATTCAGATATAATTGGTCTGAGTTGAGGCTTGGGCTCCCCAGGTGATGCTGATGTGCAACCCAGGTGGAGAGCCACCGCTCTAAGTGAACTTCATAAAGCAGGAAACAGAGGAAACCTTGCCCTGGTGGGCTTCCATGTTTGAGGGAGAAGGCAGGCAATGAAGAGATGAAACACACAAATATATAACATCAGGGGATCAGAGCTGTGAGGGGAGGGGATGACAATTTAGACAGGGTGGTAGGGAGAGGCCTTTTTGAAGACGGGACATTTGTGCAGAAACCTGAATGGAGTGGAGGGGGTTGCCTAGTGGATATCTGAGGAAGAGTGTTCTAGGTAGAGGCAATAGCAATAGAGGCAGGACTGTGCTTGGCTATTGATTTGACCAAGGAGTTCTAGAGGGGGGACCAAGACAGCCCTGGGAGTAGTGACGGGGGACTGAGGGCCTCCAAAACCCACATCCTGCTCCTTCTTGCTGCAGAATGTGTCATGGGAGGAAGGTCACCAAGATTCTCATGACCTTGGACAAGCCTCAGGGCCTCCATTTCCTCACCCATAAAGTGAGCAAGTGGTAAAGCCACGGGGTGGTGGGGAGATGTAAGGGCAGAGCCCATGTGACAGGCTTGTTCCTCCCCTGGCCTCCTACCTCTCTGGCTCCCCGCTCCCAGGCCCTCCTGTGCCTCTTCAGACCCCTCCCCTCTTATTTCCCTGCACTGCCCCAGCCTGAGCGTGGACAGAGCTGGGTGCTGGAGACCAGAGAGAGACAGGAGCAGCCAGATGGGGAGCCCTGAGGGCAGTAACGTGTGGTGGTTAAAGCATGGGCCCTGGGGCTGGATGGCCCGGGTCCACACCCCTGCTCTGCCATTTGTTACCTGGGAGGAACCGCTCTGTGCCTCAGTTTCCTTGTCTGTAAAATGGGAATGCCTGTAATATGCACCTCACAGGGCTTTGTGGGGATTAAATGAGGAGTACATAGAAAGTGCTCAGGGCAGTGCCTGGCATGTAGACCGTGGATACCGGCCAAACATAGCCCAGAGCACTGGCTTTGGAGGCAGGCACATGGTAGGTAGTTTAGATCATGGCCGCAGATCACTGAACCTCTCTAGACCTTGCTGATGTTAGCTGTAAAATGGGCAGAATCACGTGCCCCTTTTAGGGTGCAGGTGAGAAGGTGGTGGGGAGCTGGCAGTGTGGTGGGCCCACAGGGGCCTCGGTAATATTAATCTTCATTTCCTGCTGACAAGAGCACCCAGGGGGCTCCAATGGGGTGTGTGGTCTGAGCCAGGAAGGGCTGGGAGCTTGGTGATGGGGAGGGGTGGGTTGCAGGCATTTGGCAGAGGGATGATGGGTGGGTGTCCTGCTGACCTGTGGTCCTCCTGTTCTTTACACTGTGAGGTGGCCCTGCTGTGGGGAATGGCATGATCTTCGGTCCCCCACTAGGGGGAGGGCTGTGGGTCCCCTTGCCAGTGAAGCCTCTCATAGCCCAGGGACCTGTGTTTGGGCCTGGCTCTGCTGCCCACTTGCTGTGTGACCTTAGGTAAATGGGCTGCCCTCTCTGTAAAATGAGGGCATTGGACTAGGTAGGCTGTGACCCCACTCCTCCTTACCTGATCATGCTCTGTGCCTTCCAGAACCTGCCTCCTGGCCTTTGCCCGGGCTGTGCCCTCCACCTGGGATACCCTTCTTGCGTCTGATGGGTAGAGTTGGATTCCTCCTTCAAGGCCTGATTCAAAATCCTGACCCTCCAAGGGTATGTGGGGTTTCTTGTGAGGCACTTGTGTCTCTCCCCACAGTCCATGAGCACATTGAGGACAGGACTGGGCTGGACCTCTCTTGGCCTCCTCCCTGCGCACCCCCCTCCCCTTCCCGCTGTGCTTGGCCCAGAGAAACACAGACAGACAGACAAATCAGGGGTGCCGACAGCCCAGGGACTAGGTATGGAACTGAGTGATGGGGACTATGCCCGAAGCAGGGGTGGGACTCACCTCAGTCCGCAGGGTTAAGCCCACCATACCTCCCCCTGCCCACCCCTGAATGAGCTTGTGCTTTTCATTTTTCTCCAAACTTACTAAACTGGCATTTTTATGAACCGGTCATGTTGGAAATGAAAAGAAGGCAAATTCTGCTTTATATTCCAATTGACCTTTACGCTTGCCACTCGCTTGGGGCTGGGCGAGGGGATGAGATGCAGGCTAGGCCTTGCCTCTCTGTTGGCCATGGAGAGTCCTGGCCTGAAGCTGTGCTGGGGGGAAGAGAGGAGGGATATCCTGAGTTTTACCCCCATTTTCTCGACGCACTTCTCTGTTCCCAGCTCCCCACCTTATTCTGTCTGACTCTGGCTTTCTGTTTCCCTTTCGTGTCCTCCACCCCATCTCTCTTTCTCCTGGCCCTTTTTGGACTCCTCTCTGTCTCTGTCTTTGGGCTGTCTCTCTGTTTGGGTGGCATGGGACAGCCTCATCCCTGGCACCCTGTGGGTAAGGACAGGAGGAAGAATGGCTGACAAGCCCACCTGTTCCCTGCCAGGTTGGGTGCCTACCAGGAAGTTCTCAGTACTGAGATGCCCAAGGCCATAGTCAAGGTGTGAGGCAGGTGGCCGGGCAGGAGGGTAGCCGGAGTGGGCATGAGATTTGGGTGTGCCTGGCCTCAGGCAATCTTGGTGCTACTTCCCTGGGCTCTGCTTCCCTGGTTCTGCGTACTTCCTGGGGATGTGGGGAGACCAGGCTAGTTGCAGGGCTGTGAACCTGCTTCAAAAAGGGAAATTGTAGTCTGGGTTCAAATCCCAGCACTGCTACCTACTGACTCTGTGATGTTGGGCAGGTCATTTATCCTCTCTGAACCCAGTTTCCAGATCTGTAAAATGGGTGGGGTGGTTGTAGTCTACCGGACAGCGCAAAGTGACTAGCACAGGGCTTGGCCATGGTAAGCACTCAAGAAACAGTAGCTTTTGTAAAGTGTGCTCATGTGTGAAAAGGAGGCTGGATTCTTCCTGTCCCTTGTTTCATTCCTTCCTTCCTGGACCTCAGTTTCCTCCAGGCCTCAGTTTCTCTCTGGGGTCTGCTGAGAGGTGCCCCAGGGTGACCCAAGAGGAGCGATGCTCTGCTCAGCCCGGCCGCGCCCAACGCAGGTGCAGTGAGGGGGAGCCAGGCCTCAGCTGTGCCTGCTCTCCAGTGTCCCCAGGGCCTGAGGGGAATTTAAAACTTCCGAAGCTGAAATATCCTTGAGGGAGTGAGCACCACTCCGCTTTGGCCGAGTGGAGAGGGGCTCTAATGGGAGTGAGAAGAAGCAGCACTTACCTCTTCTCTGTCCCCCGGGGCTGTGGTTCAGGGGAAGGGATGGGGCAGCATTAACCTCTGTCAGGGCCTCCAGGAGGGGTGTTTGTGTGCAGTGTGGCCTCCTCCCTGCTTCCCAGTTCAGGTTCGGGCAGTTGTCAGGGAATCCAGGGTGGTCCCAGCACCAGAGCAGCTGGAAGACGGCAATGCTTAGCCCTAAGGAATGAACTCCAGGTGGGAGACCCTAACCCAGAGACATTTGAGGTTCAGGACTGGGGTATGGCTTCCAGGGGCAGGTCTGTTCTGAGAGGAGACTTCAGTAGGACGTGGAGTGCACGCAGCTGTCACCGACCTGCCTTTTATTTTATTGAAAATGACTGGCATCTTCAAGGTGGGTCCGACACAGAGGGCTTTCTCTCTTTTACAAGGCATGCATATGTTTTAATGGGCGATTTCAAGCACATGGAACATTATAGAGAATAATACAATGAACTACCCTGTACCAACACCTGGCCACATATTGATATTTTGCCATAATAGCGCCAAAACTTGTTTTCATTATACTTTGCCAGTATAATCAAAGGCCCTGCACACACCGCCTCATCACTCACCCTTGTCTTCCTCCTCGGGGGCAACCACTGCCCTGTACTGGATGTGCTGTTTTTAATTCTCTTAACTCCTGTGCACTTAAAATGCATATCCATAAATGATATTTAGTTTTGTTTTGTGCCTTTTAGCGTGGTAAAACAGGGTGGTATTGTGTGCATTCGGCTTGTTTGTTTGCCTCAGTATCTCGTTGTTCCGAGGTTTGCTTCACTTGTTTTCTTTGCTGTGTAGTGGTCCGCTGTGTGACCATGCTCCTGAGCATTCACTTGTTCATTCTCCGTGTGGTCACCTGAGTGGTTCCCACGCATCCTTGCCAATGTCTGCCTATGCTCTGGGAGAGCTCCTCGTGGGCCGCACCAGGAGAGTGGCGTTGCAGGCCCCTGGGGAGTAAGCTTCCTGGTCTTTCCCAGGTGCTGCCCTGTTGCTCCCCACATTCTGTGCAGGGTGCTGGTTTCCAGACCTGCCTCCCCATTGGAACCCCCTGGGGCTTGTTAAAACACAGGTTTCACAGGGTGCCAACACTAGCCCTGCTGAGCGAGACTCAGGGTGTGTGGTCTATGTGGCATCAGGCTCCCTGGGGGTGTTTGGACTTATGTTTGGAGGCACCACAATCCAGCAGTGGATCTGGGCTCTAGAGCCCCTTCCGGCTCTGCCACTCACTCGCTGTGGGATCCCGGGTGAGTTGCTGTGGGATCTCTGGGCCTGGGTGCCCTTATCTGTAAAATGGGGGGTGTCAGGGAAGGCTTCCTGTAGGAGGGCAGTGAATGTGAGACTCAGTGGCTAGGACAGGACACAGTGAGGTTGAAGGGAGCTGGTGGCAGGGAGGGCATTCCAGGGGGAGGGAACAGCCAGCACAAAGGCCTGGGGGCAAGGGAGAGAGGGTGATGTGCTAGTGGGTGGGTGTGGAAGTTGGCCGTTCTGCCCCTGGGAGGCTGCTGGGGCCCAGGGTGATGTGGCAGGAGGGGGGGACATGTTGGAGGCACCTGCCTCCCCTGAAGTGGTGGCTTCTGACAGCTGAGGTCTCTGGTTGCAGCTGGAAGGGGGTTTATGGGAAGCCTGAAGTGTGAGGAAACGTTAAGTGCCTTATAAGTACTTTGATTATTTTAAATTGCTTAAGTGGTTTTCTAAGATGGTCCTAAGTATCCTGGGGACACAGACACAAAATCAATTAGGAAAGTACAACAAACCCAACACGAAGAAAGTAATACCCTCACCTGCCTTCCCTCCACACCCAGAGGCCTAGGCCAGGACCCCTCTCTCACCTCACTGGCCCAGGCCGGGGAGCCCCAACCCCTGTGCTGGGCTGTGCTGAGCTCTTCTGACCTTGGGTCCTGGCTCCTTCTCAAACATTTCAGGCTGGGGCCTTGGGGGAGAAGGAGGGTATGTATTGGGGAGTGCCTGAGAGGGTCTCCTTTAAAGATGCTTCTCTCTCCTGAGTGAGCCTTTATCTGGTGGCCCTGGGGGAGCCTGGGGCCCCAGGCCTAGCATTTTTTAAAATTATAGTATTACTGTTTGAAAGCATAATACATTCCTATTGTTTAGTATTCAAGGTACCAAAGGATATGCCCCAGCCTTGCCCTGGAGGCAGCCACTGTTCCCTGTGGACCTTCCAAAGAGCTCTCAGGCCTGCACTGGGCTGCAGGCTGCACGCCTTCAGTGGCCCCAGGGGGATTTCAGGCACATGTATGTCCTCCCCCACAAGCATGGCCCCTGCTGAGTGACCTGGTGGTATTCCCAGGGACTGCACTCCAGCAGAGCGTGAGGGCCTTTTCCCTTGTGTGGTGCACAGTGCTCCTGCTTCTGGCCTCATGATGGACATGAGGCGGCTTCCAGTTTAGCGCTTTTATAAGCAGGGCAGTGATGCATGCCTCTGCTCTGGCCACCGTGCACATCTCTGTAGGGCAGACCTCTCCCCACAGAGGGCAGGGCCAGAGTGCAGGTGTGTTTGCAGTTTCCACAGGCCTGGCTGCCTTGCCTTCCTGCCAGCGAGGGGCCAGGGCTAGACTCAGTGGGGCCTGCGGTGGGGCCTCCACCTCTGCTGCCAGCCAGGCAGGGCATGGCCCGTGGGGAGGCCCTGTGGCTGGTCCTGACCTGGCCTGGTGTAACAGGTCAGGGACTGCATCACCTGTTTCTTTTGTGGATCCCCACAGAGTCTAGGGGATGAGTCATAATTTTTTTTAACAGAGAGGTGTCAATGTGAGAAAAGCAAATCTCTGTTCCTAAAAGAAGCCAGGCACATAGCCGACTGAAGATTAGGCAGCAGGTACCTGATTCAACCATGAACATTTCCTCATTGCATGAGGGATCAAATGATGGGGTTTTGTTCCAGTTTGTATAGTTGTATTCATTTGGTGAATGTTTATTGAGGATCTACCACAGGCCTCAATTTTGCTATTGAACAAGGAGGCAGGTTTTTCCTTAGCTTTTGTTTGGTTTCCAGTTCAAACAAAAAAATGTATATTTTAAGTATATCTTGGGTTCAGTGTGTGAGGATAGTTTCTTGATCATTTCACACAACAATACTACAAATCAGTCAGGACAGCTGCCCTATTTTACAGGTGAGGAAACTGAGGCCCAGAGAAGTTAATGGCCACCCAGCCAGTTAGAATCAGAGCAGTGGTATGTGACTGTAGTCCAAGCTACTTGGGAGGCTGAAGCTGAGGTGGGACGATCCCTTGAGCCCAGGAGTTTGAGTTCAGCCTGGGCAACATAGCAAGACCCTATCTCTAAAGAAAAATAAAAAGAAATCAGAGCTGGGCTTAGGATCAGGGTCCTAGCCCTCCAACCCAGGGCTATGCCCCTACGCATACCTGGAAGTCATGAACGTGTCCTCTTAGTCCAGCAGCTCTTGCTGTAGGAGCCTGTTGGTGGTTGTCGAAGGTGCTTTGCAGGCTGGAATCAGGTCAGCCCTCCCTCTGTTCCACTGAGCATAGGACAGGCAGCCATGGATCCCGTGAGCATGGCTTGATGTCCCCTGACTCCCTCCTGTTATTGTGGTTATTGAATGTTTGTTGAAGAAAACAGAAAAGCATAAAGAAGCAAATTAAAATTGCTTATTTACCCTACCATGCAGGGTGACAACCTTGATACATTTGTGTATTTCCTTCTAATCCTTCTTTCATATAATTTACCAAGTTGAGATCACAACATCTATAGGGTTCTGTAGCCAGCTTTTGTCCACTAGACTACAGTGGTGAGCAATTTCCAATATTCTTAAATAGTCTTTGAAACATGGTGTTTAATGGCTATGTAATCACCCACTGGAGGGGCCCTGGCATCTTTTATGTAACATGTCCCACTGGTGGCTGGTTGGGCATGAAACCTTGGGGCTGCTTCCCCAGCTGCATCTGTGCATTTCCAGGGTCCCTCTCTCTATGAGGAGACTTGACGGTGCAGCCTCGGGTGCTAGGTGGTGGGGAGCAGGAGGTGGGAGGCCCTACCTAATTGGAGCAGTTATCCTTGGAAAGACAGGTGCTCAGGTGAGCTCCCCATTAGGGTGGGTGGAGAGATGGACATGGCAGGTGGAGTGTAAGAGGTAGAACCAGGTGTCCCTGGCTATGCTGTGGGCGTGGAACGTGGGGGCCTGGAGAGACATGCTCAACTGAACTGCAGGCATGGGGGCCAGGGACTGTGGCTTCACTTTATGCCTGCTGAGGATGAAAGCCCCCAAAGCCCCAGAAATTAAACTCAGGCTGGCAGGGAGGGGTGATGATCTCACAAGTACCCTTCGCTGTGGACAGGTGGGATGCATGCAGGGGGGCCTGGGAGAAGGGGGTGGAAGCCCCTGGAGTGCCCAGGTTGGCATGGCCTTGGAAGCCCTTTAGGTCCGGCCCAGCCCATCTTGCCCACCTCACCTTCATTCCCTGTCTCCGGCCCTGCCACTTTCTGCTCCAGTTCCCCTGGGCCACTTTCTAAATCCCCCCAGCTTGCCATCTGCTGGTCTCTGCCTCTGATGGGCCCTCTGGCCCTGAAGAATGCACCATCTGCCTTTTCATTCCTTTATATTTTCTTTAAAAATTGAGGTATACACAGTAAAAGACACAAATTTTAGGTGTACTACTTGAGCTTTTATAAATGCATGTACTTGCATGACCATCAAGATAGAGATATTTTCAGTGCCCCAGAAAGTTCCCTTGAGTCCCTCCTAGTCAATATCCTTCCCTCCCCAGGGAGAATCAGTAGCCTGACTTCTAACAGCATAGATTAGTGTTGCCGGGTTTTGAGCCTCATGTAAATAGAATCATACAGCGAGGCTTTTGGGTCTGGCTTCTTTTGTTCACATTGTCTGTGAGATCCTCCATGGGGTTGGGTATGTTGGTGGTTTGTTCTTTTTTATTGCTCTGTACTATTTCATTGTGTCATTGTTTGGATAATTCATAATTTATTTACCTGTTCTGCTGCTGCTGGACAGTCGGGCTGAATCCATTATTTGGCTATTATGAATAGAGCTGCTCTGAACATTTATGTATGTGTCTTTTAGTGGATGTAAGCGCTTGTTTCTCATATATATGTTTAAGTGGAATTGCTGGCTCATAGGCTGCATGAATTATTAGCTTTAACAGGCACCGCCAATCATATTCCCAGCAATTGTAAGTTCTCGCCACCTTTCTTTGCTTTAGAAATTTCACCTGTGCTTTGAGGCTCATCTCCAATGACCCCTCTTCCTCCATCTGAGGTTAACACCACTGGTCACTAGGGGGTCAGCTCTACCAGGCAGGGTCACAGGGTCACATCTCTCTCCTTCCCTGCTTTAGTCTCCAGTGCCTGGAACATAGTAGGTGCTTAATAAAATGAATGGTTGAGTTTATGTGCCTGGCATGTGCTAGGAGTTTTACATAGGTTATCTGGTGTAAGTCATCAGCCCCATTTTACAGGTGAGGAAACTGAGGCTTGTCCAGAAAGCAGTGGAGGCCTGCAGCGCTGCCTGTCCCTGAAGCCTGTGCTCATTCTACAGTTCTAGGCAGCATGTGTTTGAAATTTCTTGCTCTTTTTCAGCTCGCCCACTTTGATTTCACTCAGCCGCACATTCTAGTCTGGGGGTTGTCAAATTAAATCTCGTGGGTGACCCAGTTAGCTTGTCCAGCCAGCTCCTGAAGGATCCATCCGCTCTTTCTTCATCCTGAGCCTGTGCCCCAGAAGCAGGGATTTCCAGGTTGGGCAGGGGTGGTGAGGCTGCAGAAACCCACCTGTGCATAATGAAAGCCCTCCTCTGGCGCGGCCAACGTCTGTATCTCACTTTTACCTTTTCAAAGTTCCTTTCCATTCATTGACCGTCCATGGAGGTCACAGCCAGGCCACTGTTATTTGCATTTTCTGAGTGAAAGAAACAGAGCCCAGGGAGGTGATGTGATGTGTTCAGGCTTCTCCTGGAGCCTGAAGAGCTGGGATGAGAACCTCGAACTCCTCCTTCCAGCTTCCTGCTGTAAAGCATTTTAGGGAGAGCTGGCAGCAGGCAGAGGATTGGAGTTAGGTCCAAAATTCAGCAAGGCTTTTCTCAGAGTCCCTTTGGGAAGCTGGAAAGGCTCTTTCAGGCCATCCATTTACTAAATGGTTTTTAGAGGCCTGAAAGTTTTGCCAGGTGCTGGGTGTCTTGGGGCTGCCTTTGGGTTTAAGTTCACAGGGACCCCCTCACCCTGGGCTGGGGTTGGGGTGAGGGTGGGGCTGCTGTCCATGGTCCTGACGCAGGACTTTGCCGGTGGAAGGCAGGGAAGGGGCGGCAGCACGGGGTTTGGGTGCACGCGCCTTCCCTGGAGGTGCTCTCCTGCCAGTTTTGGTGGGAGCTAGGCATGTGGCCGGGCAGACGGTGTGGGTGCCTTGATATTTTAATTGAAGCCTGGAGACACGGTTGCTCTCTCTACTGCGCTAACAATGTACGGAATAAATAATTCAGTGGTGGCTGTGTTGTGCCTGCTGTCCTTATTCATGGGGGTGGCCACATGTGTGTACACACACACACACACACACACACACGCAAGCTGCTGGGTGGGTCAGGAGCTGCTGTTCTAGGCTAGTGGCTGGACTGGAGGTGGTGCATAGCCACTTCAACTGGACCCTGGCCACCTCTCAACCCCCATGAATCTGTTTCCTCCCAGGCAACCCCTGAGGAGAGGTTAGCAGAATGTGGGGCCAACTGCTTCTGTGTGCAGTGATTAAGTGGCACTTAAAGATCCGTTTGTCCTCAGACCAGCCTGAAATGCCAGTGACCTGGAGGAAAGGCCCCTCTTAATGGGCACTCTTCCTGGGCTGTATTTGAATGGATTGCATTTGATTCAGCAAATATTTATGGAGTTCCAGGTTTGTGCAAGATACTGGAGCAGGTGGTGGAGAAGGTAGAGATTGCCTGAGTGGATAAATCTGGGTCCTTCCTCCTTCCTGGATGGGGAGGTTGACAGGCATGTGATTAATTGCAGCTCAGGTTGGGGCACGGGAGGGCTGGAGCAGAGGGGCAGGGAGGTCTGGGGGCTCAGAGGAGGGAAAGGGCAGTCTAACAAGCTGTGCATGGGATGGCCCTCTGGTGGAGGTGGCAGGTGTCCTGCAGACAGAGATGGAGCCAGGGTAGTGTTCCTAGGGAGAGGATGGGACTGGGTGGGACCTCTTATATGTCTGGCAGGGATGCAACAGGGCTGTGGCATGGGGGAAGGCCGGGAGGGAGATGAGAAGAGAGGGGCTGGGGCAGGTTGGGGGACATAGGCCAAGAGTGAGCTGATCCTGCAGGCTGGTGCCTGGTTGGATTTGGGAGTTAAAAGTATTCTTTGGGCGTGGATTAGAGGGTTGGTTGCAGGACAAGGCCTGCGGCTGAGAGAGGAATCAGGAGACTGATGGAACAGTCCAGACTGGGGGTGATGGTGGCCCGAATGATGACCTTATTATGCATAGTGGCAGTCATTCATTCATTCATTCACAAATCAAGTAGTTGGTGAGTATCTTTTATGAGCCAGATATTGGACTAGGTTGAGAATACAGTAGTGAACAAAAACACATACAGTCCTTGTCCACATGGAGCTGACCTTCTAGAGAGGGAGAAATATAGACAACATGATGAGTAATAATTGGAGTGGGGACAGGTGCCATAGAGGGGACTTGCCCAGGGCCAGGGTTGGAGAGTGCAGGAAGGGCTCTTGTACACAAGGCAGTTGGGGAAGACCTGCGGGACACTGAAACACAGGCCTGGGTAAGTGAGGAAGGGAGCTGGTGGCTGCATGGGGTTTTGGGAGACAGGCACAGCCTGTGCAAAGGCCCTGATTCAGGGATGTTCTCGGCCCATCTGAGAACAAGACTGCTTGTTCTCAGGCTGCTGAGGCAGGAGGGGAAGAGAGGGCAGGGGCTGGATCAGCAGGGCCTGTGGGCCCTGAGACTGACTTTTACTCCAGGTGCAATGGGTAGCCTTTGAGGGTTTCAAGCTGATCGTGACACAATCAGATTTATGTTTTAAAAGGCACTCTGGCTGCTGTGCGAGGACCGATTTGTAGCATTGTGAGAGGCTTCGGCTGCATGGAGGAGTTATCTGTGATACCCTCGTCCCTCTTGCCTTTCCCTCCCTTCCCCTGTGCTTCCTCCCAGGGGTCATCAGCCCCCAACCCTGCTCCACAGAGAGCCCTGAGGAGGCTTCCAGGGGGCTGGCAGTTCTGCAAAGCCCCCTCCTCCACCCCCCTAGTGGAGCTGGGACCTCCAGCTGCTGCTAGCTAGACCCTGCCCAGGGCCCTCTCAACTTCCCTCACCCACAAAGTGGGCATCGTGACAAATACCTCCCTATCCGGGTTAATGTTAGGTTTAAATGGTAGAATATATGTAAAAGCTGTAAATGGAAGGCAATTATTATTACAATTTTCAAAGCCAGAGGGAATGACCAGAGGGAATGGTTTAGAACAGACTCTGAGAGCAGTTATTTGGTAACCTGGGAGCCCAAAAGGTGGCCCTGACTGAAAACACTAATGGATTCAAAAGCTGCAGGGAAGAGAAACTTGGGGAGGCAGATGCCCAGTGACCTGCCCAAGGAAGTTAGGGGTGTGGGTACATCCATGGCCGAGAGGGTGTGCAGTGAGGATGTCCACGCCACTGCCACTCTCAGCGCCTCGTGCCCTGGGTGGGGGAGCCCGGGGGGCTGAGCCCTCCTCTCATAGGAGGTCTTTCCCCAGCTTCCTCTGCTCCCTCCGGCCCCTTCCCACCAAGAGGTTGGGGCCAGGATAACATTTCCTGCCGGAACCTGCCGTGGGCACCAAAGCCCATTTGAGAGGAAGCTCATAATCCCCGCCTTCCACACCCAGGCCCTTCTCCCCTCCACAGGGAAACTGGTGAGCCCCCCACCTGTTCTACCTCAAGAGGGCTGTTAACTGCTTTTCCTGTTTTTGGCAGAGAGCTGGCAGTGAGACCCAAACGGGGAATGCACTAATTGAGGGGCTTCTTCTGGGAAACCTCTCTGATTGGCACCTGGGAATCATGGATCTGCCATGGCTGCCAGCCCGGCATGGCTTATAGAGCTGTAAGCAGGGAGACCTGCCTCCCCGGGGCGGGGGAGAAGAGGAAAAGAAAGGGCCTGTTTAATTTAATTCCGTGTTTTATCGCTCGTTGGATAAATAACCTTCATTAAGATGGAAGGTGGGGGGATAGACAGGGAGAAGTTTGATTAATTTCAAGCTGGTTTCTCATTTGTTAATTTTCTCCCAGTTCAGCAGGATTATTAAAACAAATTACAGACACTGCTCTCTCCTCCCTGGGCTGGAGCGGGGCTCTCAGGGAGTGATCCTGCCCCCATACTACAGTTATTTAGGTGCCACTTGGGATGAAGGAGGAAGCTTCCGCATTTCAGTCTCTGGGCTAGGTCCCCTTTTCTTTCTGAAGGTCCTCTGAGGGTTCTTGCATCCCTCAGGCCTCTTGGAGGATCTGGACACCCAGGAAATGGAACAGGCGGGTCCTGGCCTGGGCACACTCTCCCGCAGCAGTGCCAATTACCTGGGTGGGCTGGTGCTTGGGGAGAGGGGCCGGGCTGCCAGCTCCAGCTCGTGATGTCCTGGGTGGCAGGACAAGCTGGTGAGTGTGGCAGGCTAGGACATAGCCTCCTGGCTGCCCCAAGCTGATGCCGGTGCCCAGTGACCCCAGCCCTCCTGCACCTTTACTGCCACCTGGCCACTGCTTGTTCTGACCCCTTCCCCACCTATCAGCTCTTGTCCACCTTGAGCTCTGCCCCAGCTAGGCTGGTTCTCCCACTGGCTGGATCCAGCCTTGCAGAAAACTGTCCCCTGCTGGAGTGTTGACAGGGGATAGCAAGTTAGCACTGTCCTGCTGCCCTGGGAAGTTGACAGTACCAGCTTCTTGGTGTGCAGGGTGGTGAGATATGGGCTTTTGAACACTCTCTTGTGCTCCCCAAAACGCACTGTTAATGCTGCCTCTGACTCCATGGCAGTTCTGACTCCATGTGTGTGCACACAGTTGGGTGTACTCATCACCGTGAGCCCCGTGAGCGTGTGTCCATGAGAGTCTACATGGCTTCTCTTGTGTGTGCAGGCACACCTGTGTGAGTCTGTGCTCCTGACTGTGTGTAGGGTGGAGGTGTCAAGGAATGCTCTGTGCACGTGTACACCTGAGTGTCCTTGCCTGTCTCAGAAGATGCTGTGTGTGTCTCTAATGTATTATATGTGTGACTCAGACTGCGTTTTTCTGTGTGTGTGACTGTACTTGGGTGTGTGTGGAGTGGGTGTGGGTGTGCCCTTGAGTGTGTTTGTGTGTGAGCCTTTTGGGGGGTCCTCCCCATGGTGCATGTGTGTATGCAGGCCCTTTGGTGTGGGTGGGCTGCCTCGGAGCCTCTCCCAGCTCCTGGCAGGGCTGGATCCTGGCATGTGTGTCTGTGTGTGTCTCCTCCCTGGCCCCTGCCAATACCAGCTGATACCTGGAAGCATGATATTGGATTGTCTGGAGCTGTCCACCTGGCCTTGGCAGCCTCAAGGGTGCTTGTGGGGAGACCTGTCTCTGCTTGGCTTCTTGAAGCCCAGGGGGCACAGTGTTCCCCTGCAGAGAGGCTGTTCCCTGTGGGCTCCTGGCTGTTCTGGCTCTCCACACCCCAATCCCGCCCTGGGGGGACCTTCCTGCTGTCTCTGTACATCCAGGCCGGAGCTAGAGGAAGGCTGGGTGGAGGAGAGCTGTCAGGAGTGACAGATGGCCTGCAGCATGGGCTGGGGAGGGGCACCACTTGACCTCTAATGCCCTGGGACTCACAGGCTGCGGGGGCTGCCAGCCCTGCTCCCAGGCGTGGCTGAGAGGCCTAGGCAGATGGGTGCTCTGGGAGAGACATGCCATATGAAGTCAGGCTGAGAAGGGCTGTGGTAAGAGGGCAGGGAGCAGCGCTGCTTTAGTACACATATTCAGTGACAACCTCTATGAGAACGTGAACTCGATCAGAGACGTGGCTGGAGTGAATGAAGAAGTTCTGTAGAAAAGCCATGTTGGCAGAGGGCACTGCAAAGGCTGTGAGGCCTGGCTGTGCTTAGGGTGCTCAGGACTGTTGCAGGGGGCCAGTGTGGTGGGGCCAGTTTGGTAAGAGCTGAGGTCAGTGAGGCAGTGGGGCCGACACAGGGCTGGGGCTCTCCTTGGAGGTAGAGAGGGCTTGGGACCACCTTGTTCTAAGTGGTGGTCCTGCCTGGGCATGTGCGTGTGTGACCCACTGTATCAGTGTGTGTGCATGTGTGGACCTAGACCACTGAGGGAAGGGGAACAGGCTGGAGCTGGGGTGTATGTGGAGCAGATAGTCCAGGGACCTTGGAGGTCCTTTCAGAGGAGGGCATAGGGTAGGTCTCTGTGGCTCCAGAGAATAGACCTAGAACCATGTGAAAGTGACAGGGGGGCAGATTTCAGCTCAGAGTCCTGAAAGCCCAACAGTCACTGGCACTGGAACTGGCTATTGCATGAAGTGGTGAGCTTCCCGTTGTAGGAGTCAGGCAAGTGGACTGAGTGGGTGGCGGGCCCCTCTCCAGGCTCTGCTCCAGAGGCTGCCCCCCCCATTGGATCTGCTGAGGCCTGGGTTAACTGGGACAGAGCTGTGTCAGCCCCCTGGCTTTATGGAGACCCTGGGGCAGGGGCCTGCATGGTAGGACAGGGTGGAAGGGGCCAAGGTCCATGAGGGGCTTCCCTCTCAGAAAGCAGTGTCAGCTCAGGTCACCAGTTGCTGGAAATTAGACGAGTTGGGCCTGGATAGGAAGAGCCTGTGGGCATCTCCCGCCTGTCCCCTCATTGTCTGGACGGGACCCAGATGTGCTGGTGGCTCTTGCTGCAGGCTAGGAGGGCAGCCAGCCAGCTGGGAGAGGGATTCCGCCTTTGGCATTGGTGGGCCCGGGCTTCTGTCAGCAGCTGCGGAGCTTGGGACGGCCAGCTTCTCTCTGAGTCTTGAGTCCTTGCGGTGAGCTTGGGTAATGATATGTACCGTGGAGGCTGCTGTGAGGGTTGAATGAAGTGAGGTGATGGTGAGAAACGCCGTGGCAGGCCAGGTCCCCCAGAGCAGACCTGAGGGAGGGCTGCAGGAGCTTTACCTGAGAGGTGGCCCCGGATGCACTGGTGCAGGAGGAGAGGTGAGCAGCAGAGAGGAAGGAGCCAGTGCCTCTGCCTTCATGAGCAGGTTACCTCAGGGTCCCCAGGGACCACAGAGAGCAGATCCTCAGTGTTGGGCGGGGACTGCCCTGGCACATGTGGACACATGGAATGTGGTCGCTGAACTGAAGGGAACATTTGGAGGTCTCTGCAGAAGGTGGAGAGAAGTAGAGGGCCTGGGGAGAGCTTCATCCCAAACCGTTATCTGCCATCCTTCGGGGAGAAGCTGGGGCCTTCAGGGCCAGAGGTGGGATTTCTGGGCCAGAGGCTGTCAGAGGTGATTCAGTCCAATCCTTATCTCTGTGTGGAGGCAGCATGGCGTGATGGCAGGCAGAGCCCAACCGCAAGGGTTCAAGCCCGGGGGCAGCCACTTACCACTGAGTATCTTTGGGCAAGTTCCCTCACCGGGGCTGGATGCTAGTTCCTCTGTCTGTGACAGGTTTCTGGTGAGGCCTTACTTAACAAATGAATACATATGCAGTGTTAAGGGCAGAGCCTGGCACATAGTAGGTGCTCAGTAAATGTCAGCTATTGTTACAGTTGTCATTGTGATTATTAGATGAGAAACCTGGGCGCAGGAAGGAGGAGGGTCTGGTTCGAGGCCACACGGTAAGTTAGTGGCAGACTGGAATTCAGGCTCCCTGTGTCATGGCAGGCTCACAGAGCTGCAGGCATGAGGGCAGCGGAGGGGAGAGCCTGGCTGGCCTTCTCCTGCTCTGAACAGGGCCTCTGGCCCTTCCTCCCCTGCCTGTGTCACTGGGGTGTCTGGAGAACCCACAACAGCCAGACTATCTTGAAGCAAGGGGCTTGGCCCAGAGGGGAATCAGGCAGCTGGCCCTGGAGAACTTGCTTGCCTTGCTCCTGGCTCCAGGCCCTTCGTTTTTGTTTTTGGTGAGCTCAGAGTTTAGGGAAGGACTTGCCAGGTGTTTGTGCGAGGGTCACACTTCTTTCCATCTCCACAGACACCCCTGGGCCAGGCCACCATCCCCTCTCACCTGGACCATTGCAGTGGCCTCCTGCTGGTCTCCAGGGCCCATCTTGCCCCAGATCTATTTTCTCATGCTGTGCTCACCCATCCTCTCTATTTTGGCCTTTCAGTTTCTTGAACCTACCACAGGCTCTTGGCCCCAGGGCCTTCGCACCTACTTCTGCTTCTGCTTGGGATGCTCTTCCCCTCCCTCTTCACCTGGGTGTTGCCTACCTACCTTTACGTGTCAGCTCAGCTCCCCCTCCTCAGGGGAGCCCTCCTTGGCTGCCCTGGCCAGGCTCTCAGCCCCAGCACCTCTTGGACACTGTGATTCTGTATGTGTTGGTGTGAGGACCCGGTTAGAGGCCAGCTCTCCCACTGGACTCAGTTCTGCAAGGGCAGGGATTTGTCTGCTTTTGCTCGCTGTGGCATCCCGGTGCCTGCCATAGTACCAGACGCATAGAGAGTGCTCAAAGGGGATATTTTGAATGTGTGCATGATGGGCTGAGGGGCCATGTCACCTCCACCCTTGCCAGGGCCTAGAAGCCCTCATTTCACAGGCAGAGGTGGGGCTTCACAGCAAACAACCCCCAAGGGGGCGGGTGGAATGCTACTTCCTGAGGGCACTGACAGATTGGGTCAGAGCAACTGGCTGCCAGTTCCCGAGCACAGCAGTGGAGGCAGCTGGGAATCGAGAGAGTTCCCCTTGGGTTCCTCCTCGCCCCTGGCTCTGGAGGGTGGAGGCACCCCCTGCAGGCTGGGTGCTGGGCCGGCTGGGCGGGGCGGGGGAGAGGGCTCCAGGAGTGGCCAGCCTCCCGCCTGCCTTGTGGTCTTGGCTAAAGTGCTGCTGCTTGGCCTATCCATTCATCAGCTGCCTCATCCAGACCAGGCCAGGGGATTTCTTCCCCCAACAGAATCTTGTAGAGAAATCTGTTTATGAGAATCAGGTCAAAGCAGCCTGCGTCTCAGGCTCATCCATTCATAGTTGTCATTCATGTTTACCTGCAGAGCCTACAGGATGAGGGCGCTGGTGCCAGGCACTGTCCCAAGTCCTGGTGCTCTAGCAGTGAGCAAGGCAGACAAACCCACCTGTCCTCATGGGATGGACATGCCAGTGGGAGGCAGACAATCCCAACAACATACATGAATGAAATGCATAGTATCACAGGTGTTGATACATGGGAACAGCCAGTGCAAAGGCCCTGAGGTGGACTCCTGCCTGGTCTGTTGGGAGGAACAGCCTGGAGGCCAGAGTGGCAGGAGCAGAGTGAGCGAGGGGGAGGGGGTAGGAGGAGAGGTCAGGGGTTTATGGGCCGATCGTGTAAGGCCTGATGAGCCACTGAAAGACTTTGGCTTTTACTCTGTATGCGATGGGAGCCTCTTGAAGAGAGGAGAGATGTGGTCTAACCTGGGTTTTAATCGAGTCCCTCCGGCTGCCAGGCAGGAATGCAGTGTGTGTGTGTGGGGGGGGGGGTGTGCGTGTGCATGCGTATGGGTGGGGGGCGCACTTGTAAGGGTGGGAGGCAGGAGACCAGCAGGAGGCTGTGGAGCCTGTTGTGACAGTCCAGCCAGAGATGCCGAAGCTGTGGACCTGGGTGGTACTGGTGGAGGAGAGGAGTCGCAGTTAGATCAGCCAACAATATTTGCTGATAAATCAGGTTTGGGGCACGTGAGAAAAGGACTCGAGGACATGTCCAGAGCTTTGGCCTGAGTGGGTGGAAGCACAGAGCAGCAGTTACTTGGCTGGGAGGATCTGGGAAGATCTGGGGACAGGAGCTCAGGTCTGGACCTGCTGGGTTTGAGTCTCCCATTAGGTGGCCAGTTGGACGGGAGCCTGGAGTTCAGGGCGCATCTTCTGCTTCTTCATCTGTCAAGTGGGTGCCATGGTGAGCATCTGGGCTATGGGTGGCCTGTGAAGCTGCCAGGCAGCATGCCATGTCCCTGGGAGTGAGGGGATGGAGCGCTGAGCCCTGGGGCCACCAGGGTTCGATCAGGGAAAGGAGGCAGGACCAGCAAAGGAGGTCAAGGAGGAGCTGCCTGCAAGGAGGGAGGGGACCAGGACCCCAACTGCCAAGCGAGGAAGGGACCGCACGGGTCAAATGCTACTGTGGGGTCAAGTACAATGAGGACTGGCTGAGAGGCTGAGAGCCCCCAAACCACAGCTCATACCCCTAGCCCAGGGGTCACCTAGCCTTGCCTGCACCTGCTTTCCGAGCGGGGTTTTGGCTTTCCTCCCAGGGCTCAGGCCTCCTTTCCATGGTGGAAGCCCCCAGAGGTCCAGTGGGGCCTCTTCTCTGCCAGCCTGGGTTTGCCAGCCTGGCTCTGGCCTGGCTATGATATAAATTATGTGGTGTGATGGTGATGTGACTTTTATCGGCTCATGTGTTTAATAATGGTAATACATCCTATTATATCATATTATATTAATACAGTGCAATATATTACACATGGTGCAGCACATTAACTTGACTTGAGAGAGCATTGAGCAGACACCATGGTTAATTTTCTCCCAACCCCGCCACTCCCCACTGCTGGCACTCAGTGCTCATGAAGTGGTTACCAGTACATGGAGTGCAATTACAGACACCCCAGGCACCAAACCTCCAGGTCCTCCAGCTCTGTCCCTGCCTCCCACAGCCTATGGGTGGGTCACCAGGTTTAGTGGAAGAGGCTTTTGGATATCACTCCCACCTAGTGGAGGCCCCTCCCTCTGTCCTCACCTGTGAGCGGGGCAGGTCATGTCATTAAGCCCCCATAGAACAGATGCAGAAGCTGAGGCTCAGAGGTGAAGTGGCTTGCCTGAGGGATGTGGTGGGGAAAGGCCTGGGACAAGCACTCTTGGCTCCCCCTCCTGGCTGCTTCCCAGGTGCGGGGATGGTGTGGGCAAAGGGCAGGAGGCTGGAGTGAACAGGGAGTGTGTGCCAGGTGGGGGTGGGGTGGGGTGAGAGTACTCAGGTGCTGCAGCCAGGTGGACCTGGGTTCAAATCCTGCTTTGCCACTTGCTGTGTAATCTTGTTCTCACATTCTCTTGGGCCTCAGTTTTTTCATCTGAAAAGTGAAGGTAATAACTAGTCTTCACTTCATGGGGTTATTGTATGAGGAATAAATGAAATAATCCATGTGAAGTGCTTGGCACAGAGTAGGTGCTCATTAAACAGTAGCTGCTAGTCCTGTTATGATTACTACTGACATCTGAGCAGCCTCTTGCCTGCTGCCACCTCCCACCTGACTCACAAGGATGGCTGGCCCTGGCCCAGCCTGTCCCCAGCCACAGGTCAGCCTGCACTTCCCCTGCCCTGCCCCACCCTCAGCTTGGCCCCCTTGGGCATTGCAGCCACCCTGGGCTGGTCCCCAGCTCTCCCTGCCCCTTGGATATTTGGGCACAGCCTAGTGCCCAGCATTGCCCAGCTCCCTGGCCCACAGGCAGCACTGTGGCACAGAGAAAGCCCCTCTTTGACATCAGATGGGCATGGGGTGACTCCTGGCTCCAATGCTGGGTGACCCCAGGCAGGTCCCTCAGCTCTCTGAGGGGCAGCTTCTCACCTGCAAATCCAGGCCATGGCTTCCCACCTTGGGGCTGTGATGAGGATGAACAATCAAGAGTATGTCTCAGCCAACTGCTCTACCTAGTACGTGTGAAAGAGGTACAGTAATGGTTCCCAGCATCTTGGATATTTCCTTCCCTTTTCCCGAGCTTCTTTAATGCCCATTCTCCCGTGAGACTCTCAGAGTGAGCTTGACAAAGCCCAGATTGTCACCATGGTGCCCTCTTGACAGATGAGGAGACTGAGGCGCTCAGAGAAGGTGACTTGCCCGAGGTCACACAGTGAGGCAGCTTCTCACCTCTGGGAACTTGGACTTTGAGCCCTCCTTGGAAAAGGGGGCAGGGGCTGTGGCCCCTCCTGCCCAGGCCTTGGGGCTCCCCGCAGCCTCCCCCCACATATATCAGTCTTGACAAGGTTACGGAGTCAGCATGTAAAACCTGCACAAGTGAGTGTAATTTATTGATCTACATTTCGCTTATGAAATAGGACAAGTGCTGATTTGAGGATCTTGTTTGCTCTGGTCCTGGCCGCTCCCCAACCTGCATCCCCACGCTCTTATCTGCTGCCTGCCTCCGAGCCGGCAGCCGCCTGCTCTGCCAGCACCAGCCTCTCCACTCCGTGCTTCATTCTTCTCCAGCCGCCTGCCTTATCAGCCCCCCTTTTTTCCTAGGTTCCTAAAAAAACATATAATGTTTAAAACGGTGAGACAAGGGACTGAATAAAGCGCTTTCTGGGGAAATATTTGTTCAAAGGCCTGTTGCCTGCGTCTGTCTGGTTCTCTCCTGGAAAACATAATTCAGAACAGACCTGGAAATTAATCTAAGTGTCCTCTCATTCTGATAAGAGGCTGGGCGGGCCTGGGGAGGGGGAGATAGAGGCAGCATGGGACAGCTCCCCAGCGATTAGGCCTCCTAGGGTGTCAGTGTCAAATCAGGGGGACAGGGTGCAGCAGGCCCCAAGAGGTGAGGGACGCCAGAGGGAGGGTCCAGCCTAGACTTGGGGAGGAGGAAGGAGACCTCAGAGCAACTCCCATGTGCCAGGCACTGCCGTGGGGTGGCCCACTTACTGCAGAGGGATGCCATGGGCTTGCCCAGGCCAAGTGTCAGACCACGTGGGAATCAGAACTCGGCTGCTGACCGGCTCTGCGACCTTGGTGAGGCCTGAGGCTCTGAGTCTTGGTTTCCTCACCCGTTTAAGGTACTTGCAGCACTGTGGAGCTTGTCTCACCCGCTGGCTGTGTGGAGGGACTGAAGTGTCCCTTATGCTCATTGAGCACCTGTCCTGTGCCCAGTGCTGTGCCAGGCATCTGAGGACACAATAAGAAATAACGTGAATCCCTGAGCTGACGTTTAGAGGGAGGTGGGTAATAAATGAAATAAGAAAGTAAATATAGTGTGTTAGAGAGGGATCATTGTGGCGAAAATCCAAGCAGGTGAGGTGGAGACAGGGTGCAGGGGAGGGAGGTGAGATTGGTATTAAATAGGGTGATCATGGTCAAAGAAGTCCTCCCTGAGAAGGGGACATTTGTGTAAAGTCTTGAAGGGAAGCACGAGAGGGAGCCAGCCACATGCATCTCTGGGGAAAGAGCATCCAGGCAGCAGAACAGCAGGTGCAAAGGCCCTGAGGCAGACTGTGCCTGGTGTGCTCAAGGTGCAGCAAGGAGGCTGGTGTGGCTGGAGCCAAGTCAGTGAGGCCAAGATGAGAATAGCAGGAGGTGAGGTCAGAGGTAATGTGCATGAAAATACTTTGTGAAAATGCCAAGTGATGTTGGTAATTTTGATAGACACTCCTGAGCTGAGCTGAAAAGGGTATTTTATTAGCACCTGGCAGGGGCTCCCAAGGGAAGGCTGGTATGTGAATTTTGCAGGAAGAGGGAGGCCTGTTATTGCTTCTATCCCCTGCATACCTTAAATGCTCCAGTCCTTCCAGCTGCAAGACAGGATGCGAACTCTTCCCAAGCTATTTCCCCATTGTGCCAAGAGAAAAAACAGGCTGCTTGTGACTTCAGGGCCTTGCTGTGTGGGCACGGGACAGGTAAGGATCCTGGCCAGTGGGACACTGGCAGCAGTGGAGGTGCCCACACATCCTGGCCGTGCCTATGGCCTCAGGGAGAGAAGTCAGGGGCCACAGGCCCACCCTCTGGCAGCCTCAGGTGGGGTTGGTGATCCTAATTAAAAGCTTGGATCCAAAAGGCTTGATGATGGAATTTCTAATTAAATAAATTTCATCTCGTCTGGGAGACAGGTTTACATATGATAAGCATGAAATTAATAATTATGTTTAGAAATTAGCTATTGCTTAAAGCAGAACCATTTTATACAACCCTCCAGGGCCCCTGGCCCCCACCCCTGCCCGATCCTTTGTGTTGGAGACAGATGGGCCACGTCAGCCCGTAGTGCCACAGCCAGGAGTGGAGGTGGGGGCTGAGCAAACAGAGGAGTAGGGCTGGCTGTTTCTGCTGCTGCCCTGAGGGTCCTGCCCCATAGGGGATGCAGGTGGCCTTGTCACTGGGGGCTTTCGGCACCACCCTCAGATTCTATGTGTGTGTGTGCATACATGCATACGTATGTGTAGGCCCACCCGTGTAGGGAGGACAGAGACTGAGGTTTTACGTGACAGTGAGTGGCACGGGCTCTGCAACTTGTTCCTTGTGTTCAAATCCTGGCTCAGCCACTCGCCACTTGTGTGATCTTGGGCAAGTTACTTCCAAGTACCTTGGGCAAGATACTCTGTATCTCAGTTTTAGAAAAATGGGGAGAATAAGAGGGCCTGCTTCATAGGGTTATTATCAGATTGAAGGTGTTAAAGTGTGCGAAGCCCCTGGGGACAGTTATTGGCACCCAGTAAGCACCCAGTGAACGTCAGCTCTTACATGATGATGATGATGTTTGCACGTGTGTGTGTTTGTGTGAATCTAATTCATTCCAGCTCAGCCCGTCACCAGCCTGTGATGAGTGTGAACCTGGCACATCCGGGCTCTTGAGGTGGAGATAAATAAGAATCATTCCTTGCTGTCCCTGAGCTAGAGTATAATGTTTATTGCTTCCCGTTTATTGTCAGTATAGGTGAGGTGATGCTGCAATAATAAACAACCCTCAAGTCTCTGTGGCTTAAAATAACACAGACTTCATACTTGCTGTGTTACATGTCCACACGGATTGGTGGAGTGCTCTGCCATGTCTCCTCATGGCCCCAGGCTGGGCCGGAGTGCTGCTGGTCACAGCAGCAGAGGGCATGTGCACCCTGTAGGGTCCTGAGACTGTGATGAAATGTGCTGGCCCAGAAGTGAGATGTATTTCTGCTCCCGGCTCATTGGCCAGAGCTTGTCAGTGGCCCTGGCCAGCCACAAGGGGCAGGGACTTGTGATTTGACCACGCGTCAGGAAGGCAGAGCGCTGGAAATGTCTGGCCAATGGCTCTTATGACCAGCACGCAACGTTAGTGATGTGTGTATTCATTCATTATTGATTGTCTCTCCCTCTAGAATGTCAGCTCCACGAAGGCAGGGGATTGTCTCTGCTGTGTGCATCTCAGTGCCTGAGATTGTGCAAAGCACATAGTAGGAGCTGAGTACACCGTTACTGAGCGAGTGAATTAATGAAGGAATCAACAGAGTTTCTGAGGAGTGTGGGTGGGTGCTGAGAGTGTATGGGGGGAGGCTGGTGGCTGCAGGAGCAGCTGAGGCAAAGGGACCATGTTGGCTTTGTGGGAAATCCTACTGTTTTTGATGACAGTGTCTGCAGCCTAGGACACTCTCAGATTGCGCTCTCCTCACAGCGGGGAAATTCTGCAGGCCCCGGTGTGAGGGGAAGGGGCCCGTGTGATGGGGCACAGGTTATAGCGGCAGAGGAGGGCCAGGCCGAAGGGAGGCCCAGTCTCCAGGCCTGTGGAAGGTGCAGAGCAGGGGAGGCTGAGGGCCCTGGGGTGGCCACTTGGGGCAGTGACACTGGCCAGCTCAGTTCCCGGGAAGGCTGAGTCAAGACTGGCCCCGGGGTGGGCCCTTGCAGCCTGATCGAAGGCACTGGGGCTTAGGCTGGCCAGCCCAGGGCCAGACAGGGGCATGTGGCCAGACCCCAGAGTGACTGGATGCTCGGGGCCAGGAGTCAGCGGCTGGTCTGTCTGCACAGCAGAGTAATATGATCTGATTAATGAGGTTTCATGTCCTGAAGTGAACCACCTAGGCTGGCCTGACTTGAATTCCCAGAGGGTCTGTGGGGAAGCGGCTGGCACTCCCCAGATGGCTCAGGTGGGTGTGGGGGAAGGAGGTTGCTGAAGGGGAAGGGCCCCAGCGTGTTGCTCTGGAGGAGATCCTGGGGAGGTGTGGGGGTGGGGGCAGACAGTCTCCCCATTGGGGTTTGTCTTGGTCCTCCCAAAGACCACCCAGTTGTGCCAGCCCAACCCCTGCCCAGGTGCTCCTACTATGTTCCCCAGGCCTCCTTCTGTGGTACGGGGCAGGGGGGTGTGATTCATGGAGGGTGTGGGGGTGTGAGGCTTCCTTCGGGTCACTCTTGCCTTCTGCTCTTGGACCCACGGGTCCATGGCAGTGATGGGCCTGGTCAGGACTGAGGGCCGGGGGCCATAGGTGCCCTCACTGCATTCTAGGCCCTCCCTGCTGCCCTCTGGGGTCTCCCTGCATCTCCCCACCGTGTCCCTACTCTCTCTGTGGCTGCCCTTCCCAGCCTCCTTGACCCCCGGCCCTGTGTCTCCCTCTGCACCACCCATCTGTCCTCTTTAAGCCCCAACTTCCAGAAAAGCCTGTCTATGGCGTCCTCCTTCCCTTCTCTCCTCACCGCCCACCCGCAGCCTAACTCTCCCCACAATCCCCCAGGGGTCCCCATCCTATGCCCTCACTGCCCCAGCCCTGCCCTCTCCAGCCTCCAGGCACTTCACTTTCAGGACTCCTTTCTGGCTTCCCCCCTCAGGTTTTCCTCCCACCCCTGTGCCTCTCCCTCTCGGTCTCTTCCACAGGCTCCTCCCCTTCTGCTCCACCCCCTAAACCTTAGACTTGAGTGTCCTCAGGGGCCTGGTCCTTGACCTCCTTTCTGCCTTCTTCAGTCTCCCTGGGCAGTGTCACCTGTGCCATGGCTTTGGCTGTCCCAGCTTCTGAGCACAGTGGCCTCCAACATCCCCTGTCCTTTGCCCCACTGGCCCTAGACCTGTGGCTCCTCCTGCCTCCAGGTTGCCTTGCTGGCTGTCCTGGGCACCTCAAACTCACCCTGGGAGCCCACTCATCCCCCCACTCTGCCTCACCCTTCTCCTGGGACCCCATCTCAGCCCCCATCTCCACTGTTCTTGTGGCCAAGGCCAGACCAGGGCTCATCCTAGTCCCTCCCACATAGAATTGATCCCCGATGCTGGGAGTCTCCCCTAAGTGCCCCCTGATCCTCCCCCCTTACTCTGACACCCCTGACCTGGTTCAGGCACCACCAGCCACCGTCTGGATTGTGCTGCTGCCTCCTACTGGGCTGCCAGGCTTGCCCCTCCAGACTCTTCCCCCACCAGGCTGAGGGACCATTCCGACCCCCAGTGCCCCTGCTCAGGATCCCTCCACAGCACCCCCGGGCTCCCTGGAAAGTCCTGCCCTCCTTGGCAGGGCCTGGGAGGCCCCTTGTGGCTGGACCTCTGTCGGCAGCCCTCCCTGGTCCCCAGCTCCTTCCCCTATTCATCCCTCAGCCCGTGACTGTCCTCCCTCTGCCCCTTGCCCATGGCGGGACTCTTCCTTCTCACTGCTACGAGTCTGCCTCCCCGCTTGGCTAGTTCTCTGGAGAGTATTAAACCTGTGTCCTCAGCCCCTAGGCAGAGGAGGCGCGGGTACTCCCGGCAGCAGCAGAGGCCGTTTGGGGGAGGGTGCACGGCTCAGGTGGGTGAGGCATGTCAGGTGGGGGACAGTGCAGGCAGGGCCTTTGGAAGCGGGCTCTCTCCCCATCTCGCTGGCTTTCTCCCCATCTCGCTGGGTTTCTCTGAACCACACATTCTTGCCCACCACAGCTTTTATGTATGTACCTAAAAGCATCGCTGCCTTTTACGTGTGAAGAAAACAGCTGATGCTGAGAGCCCGGCCTGGAGCGGCCGGGGTCAGAAGTGCGAGGAGTGGGCATCTGAGCCTGGGCCTGCGCCGGCCCCACTCGGGGTCCCCTGCTCTTGAGTGAGGGGCTGTGCCGGGTTGTGGGGGGCACCTCCAGGTCTGCCTAGGTCCTGGCCTGGCCTGGGCTGGTGGCCAGAGGTGGCTGCAGGATCCCAGCCTCAGTCTAGACCAGCAGAATCTGAAGACCCCCAGAAATCAGTGGTCCTCCTACGCTACCCAGAGGGGGGATGGAGTGGGGGCGGGGCATCTGCCTGGCATCTGGCCTGGCCTGTGGGTGGAGCAGAAAGAGCAGAGTCAGCAGGGAGGGTGGGCAGAGCCCGAGGCCAGGCCTGGAGGACATGCCCAGGAGGGGGGGAACAGGGGGCAGGGCAGCTCCCTCAGCACCTTGTTTCTGATAGCTCCTGGCTGTGATACTCAGAGGGCACTATCATCTCTCTGAGCCTCAGTTTCCTTATTTGCAAAATGGGCACAATGGTCCCAGCCCTGCCTTCTTCTCTAATAAGAATATCTACCATTTGCCCAGGGACCCCATGTGTCAGGCACTGTTCTAAGCATTTTTTGTATATTCACTGATGTAGTCCTCTCTGTTGTTATTGTGATTACTTTACAGGGGGGGAAACTGAGGCCGAGAGAGTTCACTTGATTGCCTAAGGCTGCACAGTTGGTTAGCAAAGCTGGGTCACACAGCCCTGGCAGGCTGGCTCCAAAGTGTGCTGGAAACTTATGTGTGTACCAAGTGTTAGGGAGGAGGAGGGAAGGGATGGTGGACCGACCCCTGCCCTCGAAGGACTCCAGTCTGGACTGAGGCAGGCCTGGAGAGGGGGTAGTAAGCTACCGAGTCTGTTAGATGCGGACCAGGAACCAGGAGAGTAAAGCTTACAGGGAGAGGATTGTGGTGTGTGCCAGGTAGCCCCTGGGGTGTCCACGGAGGTGGCCCTGGATGTCTGGTCACTTGGCTTGGGGCACGCCAGACGTTGTGGGGGTCAGAGTGGGGATTTCACCCCTGACAGCTCTGAACAGTCTCGAATACCTTCAGAAACCCTGAGGACTGTGCCCTGGGGCAGCTCTGAGAACCGGGCAGATGCCCCGCCCCCACTCCATCCCCCCTCTGGGTGGCGTAGGAGGACCACTGCTTTCTGGGGGTCTTCAGATTCTGCTGGTCTAGGAGCTGGTGATGCAGAGCCTGAGCTGTGGGCAATCTGGGACGCCGCCTGTGTGTCAGCCAGTGCTGGTGTGCCTGTGCAGGTGTGTGGGGCTGCTGGCCAGGCCTGGGGCAGCCCAAGGGTGGATCCAGGCTCTAAGCACACGTGTGTTTGCAGACACACACACGCACACATACACACACGCGTGCCCACATGGCCTTTGCACTGGCTATTTCTTCTGCCTGAAACACCTCCCTCAAATACCCTTCCCTCCTGGGTCTTGCCACAAATGTCACTCTGGGAAAGAGGTCTCCCCAGCCCCTCTCTCTAAAACGCCCCTACTCCTTCCCCTCTTTCTTTCTTCCCCTGGCCTCTTGTCCCATCTGACAGAACTTGGTAGCTTTACTACTCCCCTCTCCATGGCCTGCCCCTGTCTAGATTAGAGACCCTCGAGGGCAGGTGTCCGTGGTCCGTCCCCACACTCAGAACTGCACCTGGCAGGCCGTTGGTGCTTGGTGCCTGTTTGTAGGAGAAATCACTGAATGAACGTGCCATGCACCCATGTGCTCAGGGCACCGCGTGTGTGCGCACACTCTCTCTCACACACGGATGTAATTGGAATCCATCTTCATTGTTACTCAAGCCCGGAAGCAGCTTTTGTCTTTCCCCACGTGGCATGGACCTCCTTGTCACTTCAGAAGCCAGAGTTGGGGGTAGAGGGAGGAGGCTTACTCGTGCACTCCCTCCCTCTCAGTCTCTCACTCCTTATGTAAGCTGCGGCTTTCTGGGTGCCAGCTGCAGACACACTATGTGTCACTTGGCAGGCATATGACCCATTCCTCCTCAGGGGGCCCAGCCAACTGAGCACTCTTCACACATTTTCTGTCTTCTCTGCTGGTGCCTCTAGGATGTGGCAGTTCTTGACTAGTGTTTGGGGGTGGGGTGAGTCCAGTTCACCTCCACGTCTGCCCAGCACAACAGGGCGAGGGGAGCTTAGGAAGGTTGTTGAATTGACAAGCAGACAGAGAATTGTAGCACCAGGAGGATGTGCCTGGTGCCCCTGGAGCAGCTGCACTCGGTGCTGTGGGAGGCTGAGCAGACTCTCTGGAGGAGGCAGGCTCAGGGAGGGCTGCCTGGAGGAGGCGACATTTGAGCTGGGCCTTGATGAACAGGGGTGTTTTGGTGTGGGGAGATCAGGTCGTGAGCTCTGGGGGCAGAAGACAGGCAGAGGGGGAAGAGAAAGAGACAGACAGATGGGCCTGGAGCAGGATGCCTGTGGTTGGTCAGGTATTGCTGGAATCTGGGTTCTTGCTTGCTCTTGCCCCATGAGAATGTGACACAAGATGTGGTCTCCCCGGCACCTAGAACAGCGCCCAGCATACAGCAGGTGCTCAGTGTGTCGAGTGAGGGAAGGGAGGAGGCAGAGAGATGGAGCAGCTGGCACGGGGCAGGCACTGCTGCCTCCCCCTCTCTTGCCACTGCTGTCGGGAGAGGAGAGGTGCGTTCTCTGCGGAGAATGTAAATGGAGCGTCCCTCTCCTGCTCTGGCTGGGCTGCAGGGCCAGTGAGAGCTGAAGAGATGTCAGAGGCCCCTGTGGGCGGGTTGTCACGGTCACCTGCTTTGATGCAGACATGACCCCTTGCCCTGCCTGTGGCGTCCCCGTGGTGGTCCCTGGCCCCCAGCCCCTCCATTCTGGGATGGGGCAGGAGAGCCTTGGAGCCTGTTAGCATTCCCAGGACATCTCCATGACAATGACAATGATGTGACTATGGAGAGAGCTTGGGATGGGAGTGGGGAGGCAAAGAGGGAAACTCCTAGGAGGTTAAAAAAAAGTCATTGGAGAGAGCGTCAGAGAAAGTTTAGTTGGAGAACAATGTCCTGCCAGGCGCTGCTGTGAATACCTTGCATGAATTCCCTCATGTGACCCCCACAACCTTATGAGACGGTTATTGTAATTATTCCCATTTTGCAGCTGGAGAAACTGAAGCCTGGGGAGGTGAAGTAACTTTCCCAAGTTTTCCCAGCTGGTGAGTGGCAGAGCTGGGATTTGGACTAAAGCCGGTTTAGCTCCCAAATCTGCGCTTGAAATCTCCCTAGGAAACGCACCTGGAGCTGAGGAGGGAGGCCAGGAGGAGGAGGGTGGGTAGGAGGAGCTGACAGGTGGGACTGTAGGAGGAGGCTGGCTCATCCCCTGGACCCTGTCAGGAGCCTGTTATTCTCCACCCCCACCTCCGGGCTAGGTTCTTGTTCCAGCATCTCAGGGATTGTTGGGGGCAGAGCAGGGGTTTCTGAAATCAGGGCCCAGGGCCCTGCTGCAGGCAGACATGCATACCCTGCAGGAACTCCATACTCTGCCCCCACCCTTTGGGGCAGTGTTCCTTGGCCCCACTCTGGGTTTGGGCCTGGGTCTGAAGGTGGCTGGCTGGGGATGCCTGGACATTCATGTGTCCATCTGCTGCCTACCACGTGTGCTGGGTGCCTGGATGGAAGGGGGGGTGGGAGGTGACTTGGGAGGAGGGATGAAGGGTGAGTGAGAAGGAGCCACCTTATTTTGGGCTGTGCCGCCGCGAGTCCTGTCCGGGCAGCCTCCTCCACCTGCTCCAGCTCCAGCTCCAAGTCCAGGCCATTTCTGTCCAGAGGGATGACCTAGGGGCTGGCATTTATTTTGTTTTGTTTCGTTTTAAAAATCTTTTTTAAAAAATGGATGTTTCAGACATGTACAAAAATATAACAAATAGGGCAATGAGCCCCCACCACTCAACAATTGTCATCTGTTGGCCAATTTTGTTTCTTCCTCTTCCTCACATCCCCTGATTCCTTTGAAGCAGATCCCGGATGCTATCATATGACTTCATGCATAAATATTTCTGTCCCCATGTCTGTCCATGTTCTGTCTCCATGTCTCAACTGGGGACAATTTTGCCTCCCCCCCAGGGGACATCTGGCAATGTCTGGAGATATTTTTGGTTGTCACAACTGGGGGTAGGGAGGGTGCTACTGGCATTTAGTGGTAAAGGCCAGGGATGCTATAAACATCTTCCAATGCACAGGACAGCACCCCCCCATCAAGGAATTAACCTCCCCCCCCAAAGTGTTAATAGTGCTGGGGCTGAGAGACCCTGTCTAAAAGGTAAGGTCTCTTAAAAGCAAACCAACCCACCACCACTGTAATACCATTCTCAGACCTCAAAAATAACTGTAATTTAAAAATTAATCGTGAAATATCCAATCAGTTCACATTTTAGAGGGTGCTGTTTTCTTGCTAAGTGTTCTCTGAGGCAGAGAGGACTCGGCTTGTTTTTGGACACTGCTGACAGAGCAGGAGAGGGGACAAATACTTGTGTATATTTGAGTGTGGTTTGCTTTCTAAACAGGTGACATATTTGTATGGTTCTGCATTGGAAATGTATAAAGGGTAGAGCTGCTGCTCTTCGCCCCTGCTCCCAGCCACCTGGTTCCCTCCTCTGAGACAGCTTAACAGTTTTGCTTCAGACAGCATGAGTGTGTCCCTCCCTTTCACAAGATAAGCCCCTTCAGTCTGCATTCTGCTTCTTCGTTGCTGTTGTTCTTACCCTACAACGTCTTAGAGACCATCCAGAGCAGTGCATGGAAATCTGCCTCGTTCTTTTTTACAGCTGCATAGTATTCCTTGCATGGCTGTAACTTCTTTAACCGATCCCCTCCTGATGGACATGTAGGTTGTTTCCAAAATTTTACTGTTACAAACAGTGCCACAGTGGATAATATAGTACATACCATTTTATAAAGACCACAGGCTGCAATGAGTAGGCTTGGGAGTTAACCTTCAATTGCTCAGAAAATGCAAAAAACCAATCAACTGTTTCCCCCATTCCCATCCTCACCCCTGAAGGCCCCAGTGATTTGGTTCTGTGCGGGGAGGCAGGAAGGGGCCTGCCAGGCTGGCTGGAGAGGGCATCACAGGGGCTGAGCTAGGGCTGTGCCCTTTTGGCAGTGGGCATCCTTAGTGGAGGGTGACCCCCATGGCCCCGGGCCAGTCTTCCTGTTAGTCATTTGTCCCTTTATTCAGTGGCTATTGGACCTACTGTGTGTTGACTCTCCCCTTCCCCACTTGGCTGCAGCCACAATGGCCTCTTGCTCTGCCACCCACAGCTCTGCCACCCATACCAAGCTCGCTCCCCTAGGGACCTGCTGCTCTCTGGCCCAGGCACCTTCCCAGCCTTGCTCATGCTGGCTCTGCTTGGCTGTTGCCTGCCCGGAGAAACCTTTCCCAGCCTTGTCACCTGCCCACTTAGCTTTCCCATCCCCTTAGGCTACTTTTGGGGGTCTCATTGCTATGGGAAACAGTCCTGGTCACTTGCTGGCTTGTTGCACTCCTCTCCTCCTATCAGAAGGAAGCTCTGTGTCTTGTTCACTGCTGAGAACTGCTGTCCTGGCGCTTAGGACATAATAGATGCTCAGAAAAGTCTTTGTTGAAGTGAATAGGGTTGAATGTCTGGATGTTGGGGTGGGGCTTCTAGGTCGGCAAAACCTCTGCCCCCATCCTGAAGAAGGGGAACTGTCTGGTCTGGGAGGAGGTCGCTGGGGATAGGGATGCCCTAGGCATTGGCCATGGGCGACCACACAACCCTCCTGTCCCGGGACATTTCCCTGCCCTCAGTTGCCACAGGGCCTGAAGTCCTGGCCAGGACTGAATCTTAATGATTCCTTAGAGGGATAAACTCTTAGATTAGCCCGGATCAATATGCACCACTCTCCCACCACCTGCACCCTGGACACCTGAGCAGGGCAGAGGGTACAGAAAGGGTGAGAGTCCATGTGGGCCAAAGGAGGGGTGGAGAGCACAGGCCACTGACCAGCCCTGGGGAGCCAGGTGGTGCTCTGGAGATGGGCAGGGGGCCGGGCAGGAGAGTCCACACTGCTCCTTCTGTTGCCTGGGGATGGTTAGGTGTAACTACAGGAGGCAGGGGCACCTTAAGGGCCCTGAGCCTCACCTCTGCCTGGGGAAGGCCCAGGTAGTGACAGAGGGGGCAGGAAGGTGCTCTACAGCAGGCAAGCTGGGTGGGACCAGAGGCCTGGGTTAGCTCTGCTGCTGAGAGGCTGTGGGACCCAGCAGGCCTGTACATCTTGAAGGCCAGTGTCCCAGTCTGCAGAGAGAAGGGACTTGCTGGAGCCCATGCCCCTTGCCTGCTGGGCATCTATCCTTGGGGTAGGGTGGGGGCTGGGGGAGCTGTAACCTAGGCTTTGTCTCCTTTGAGTTGAGCAGGAGAAAGGAGCCTGAGCCAGCAGGGAGCCATGGGGACAGAGTCTGCTGGGCGGGGACAGGAGGGGCTGCCTGGGGGCTGGATAAGAACCAAATGACCCCTCAGGGCCACCCAAGTCCCACCCCTAACCCCAGGCTGAACCATCTCACCCACCTGGGGATTTTGCCTGGGCTGGGATCTTGTAGCTCTTTATGTAAATCGAGGCACCCAGAGACTCCTGGTGTGTTTGTGTGTGTGTGTGTGTGTGTGTGTATGTTCGTGTGTATATGTGTGTATGTGTATACATGTATGTACGTGTATATACATGCTTGTGGGGGATTGGGGTGTCCTTGGGGACTACCAGGTGCAGGACTGTGGGAAAGCCTACAGGGAGACTTCCTGGAGGAAGAGGGCTTGATTTTGCCACGCTAGTCCCTTCTTGACCTGATGCTGGCCTCACCCCTGCTGGGGATGGACAGGATCGGGGAGAGCTCAGTGGGAGGCAGGCGACATCGGGACCCTGGCTGGAGCCAGAGGCAGGGCTGACCAACCACTTGCCCACCCTCTCTGGGCCTCAGTTTCCCCCTCTGTTGAGTGAAGCTAGGATATGTCCTGTCAATGCCATGGGGTCTGCTGTAGGGTGAGAGGAGGCAGTGCCCACTGGGAGGGGTGGGCCAGTGTGGTCCCAAGCTGCGGGGACTGGAGGGAGCTTGGTGTGTAGGGGTGTGGTGCTGGCTAGGCAGGGTGGGTGCCAGCCGCCCCTCTCAGCAGCCCCTCTCGCCCCCCAGATACCCCAGATCAGCTACGCCTCCACAGCCCCCGACCTGAGCGACAACAGCCGCTACGACTTCTTCTCCCGTGTGGTGCCCTCGGACACGTACCAGGCCCAGGCCATGGTGGACATCGTCCGTGCCCTCAAGTGGAACTACGTGTCCACGTTGGCCTCGGAGGGCAGCTATGGCGAGAGCGGTGTGGAGGCCTTCATCCAGAAGTCCCGTGAGGATGGTGAGTCAGGCACCTGGCCACAGGGTCATGCTGGGCATAGGGTGGGAGTGGGGTGTCGCCGCACAGTGACTGAGCCATCCAGCTGTCCCCATGTGGGCCTCAGCCTCTTCTCTGAGCAATGGGGTTTGGCCCATGGCCTTACTGGGCACCGGGTGACTCCTGTACGTGGTGGGTGTGAGGCCTTTGCAGATGTGGTTGTGCAGATGAAGGGACTGTCAGTATCCTGGCATGGGGACCCACAGGCCAGCACCCTCCTCACAGCAGAGAGGAAGGGAAGGGGTGCAGATGGAGGGGCCTTGTTTGAGGGGGTGTCAGGGACATGGGAGGTGGGTGGCCAGCCAGGCAGGCTCTCAGAGCAAGGGTTGTTGGAGGAGTGGGGAATTTGGAGTCCCTAAAATGGAGCTGTCTGTGGTGGGGGTGAGGGGTTGGCGGGGGGCATGTCTCCATTAGCGGGTGGCCTGTACTGGTTTGGGCTCAGTGAAGGAGGTGTCCCTGTGGGTGGGGTCCGAGGAACTCTGGCAGGTGATTTGCTCTCCTCAAGGTCTCCCCCACGTACCTTGATGCCACTTGCCCCCATTAAGCTCAATGCATTGCATTAAATTGCTGTCCTCAGACTCTCCAGTGACAAAGCTTCCAGGTATTGCCAGTGATAAGCAGCTGAGTGATAACAAGGGCTAACACCTAGGCAGGTGACGCTAGCAGCCTAGCAGGGCCCTGAAGCCTGGGTCGCTGGCAGGGTCCGTGTTGATGGTGGCACGGAGGTGGGCAGCCTGCGTGGGCTATGGCTGTGGGCATCTGGGGGACAGCAGGCAGTCCCCTGGGCTGGGGACTCCACCTGGGTCAGGGGGAGTGGAGAGGGGACAGCTTGTGGAGGGCTGTGTGGCTTCTTGGGCCCCTGTGGTGGGCTGTGGGGTGAAGCAGGGAGGCCCTCCCCCTCCTGCAGACCCACCTCCCTGCAGAGGGGGCCCCTCTGCCCCCCTCACCCCAATCTCTCCCAAGGCCCTGTCTCTAAACAGCTCGCCTGGCACCCTCGACCTTGGGTGATGGCGTCTGTATATTTATACCCTCATGGCCCCAGGACTCTAATTGCTTTTCCTAAGGACCACAGAGTGTCCAGAGCCTGGCATTGGTAACACCCTGCGGGCATAATCCTGCTATAAATCTCAGATAAGCCCCTTTAATTGTACAGCTGAAGCCCCTTGGGTGCCTGCAACCCAGTCGGGTGGGTGGCGGGGGGCGGAAGTGGGGCAGCGCTGACTGCTGGCTGAGGCTCCAGGCCACTCCCACCCCAGCAGTGGGCAGCGGGGTGAACAGGAGCCCACTCCCACCTCTGGGTGGGCTGACAGTGCCAGAGCCCCAGAGCCACAGCCCCCTCCCTCTGGCTGCCCCCGACCCTGCTCTGCCAGTTCTTTTCCCCTTCAGTGGCTTCAGACCTTCCCCAAATAAGCCCATTGCCTTTTCTGTTTAAGGATGGCCTCTGTAGGATTTGGGGACAAAGGTACAGGATGGGGGAAGCATTCCCTCTGTGCCCAGCACCTGCTGTCCCGGGCAGTCCTCCCTGCCTGCCAAGGCACTGCTTTGCCCCATTTTACCGAAGCAGCTCAGGCAAAGAGACGCCGAATAACAACCGGTACTAGGTCACACAGCAAGTTAGAGGTGGAGAAGGGACTTGAACCCAGGCAGTCTGGCTCCAGGGCTAGAAGTCTCAACTGTTTTTGTATTCTTGTTTACTCTGTCTTCTGCCCCCTTGCTGAGACCCACATGGGCAACCCCACGTGGAAGTGCTGGGGTATGACAGGGACACACACACAAAGCCTGGAGGGACAGGAGAGGCATGGGATAGGGTCAGGACATTGTGTTTTGGCCGAAGGTAAGACTATTGTTTGAAATTTTTATAAACAGCTGGTCAGGTGTTGGGTGGTTAGAAAAAATAAAATCTACTCAAGATTTTTTAAAAGGACCTCATAGTCTAGAAAAATAAGAGAACTCGCCACTGTGCCAGGGCCTCTAGCTCAGGCACTCCTGTGCTGGCAGAGGTGTCCCTCAGCGCTCGCTGCCCCCTGTGTGCCATCCCCACGTGGGCGGGTGCTTGGCTTCCCACTCGACTGGGCCTCCCACGTCTCCAGACCTTCCTGCAGCCACCCCATGCCAGAGTGTGACAGCCCCCGGGGGGCCTGGCTGGGCCTGCCTGGGGTACAGGCAGCTAGGTCTCCTCACCCCACCTGCTAAATGAAATTTAATTTGGAGGAACGTCATTAGATGAGGGGGGCGGGGAGAAAAAGAGAGAGCGCGCCGAGCTCCAGCTGGCCAAATTGAAATCAGAATCGAGCAGCCGGTAGAAACAGGCTGCTGGTACCTTGTAGCCTAATCCCTGCGAAAGATTAAAGATGTCTTTGGCTATATATTGTATTGATTCGTCCTCTGAAATATAAATCATCTGTGAGTTGCTCAGAGGAGCGCTGGGGAGGGCGCACTTGCCAGGCTGGGCATGCACATCCGAGTTGTGGTGAGCAAGTTCTGAGTGCCTCTGTGTGCTGGGCTCTGGGTCTTTCAGAGGAGCATAGTTATGCCCATTTTATAGATGAGGAAACTGAGGCCAGAGAGGGTAGGTCACTTTCCCAAGGCCACACAGCCAGAATGTGGAGGAGCTGGGATGGTAACCTAGTTCTGTCCTCCCGGCAGGGAGCCCCCAGATGGTACTTGAGATGGCCCATTGCCAACCGGGCCATTGGCACTGGGTCTAAAGGAAGCCCTGGCATTGGCGTTTCCTACCCCCACCCTGTCCACTCATGCTTGGGGCAATCCTGTGGCCCTGGACTGAGCCCTGCCTGTGTCAGACACCCCCATGACTATCACGGATCTTGGTGATAACTCTGTGGGCTAGGTATTTTTGTCCCCATTTTGCAGATGGGAGAACTGAGACTCAGCGAAGGGAGGTGGCTTGCCCAGGGTCACACAGTGAGGTGTCAGAGCAGGACTTGCAGTTAGGGGTGTCAGACCAGGTCCTCTACCCCACACACTCCATCTCCTCCAGTTTGCGTTGCAGAAGCAGCAGTGCGTGGCTAAGAGGTCGGGCTCCGTCAGACAGACCTGGACTCTAACTTGGCACTTACTGGCTGTGTGGCCTGGGAAAGTCCCTCAGCCTCTCTGGGCTCAGTTTTCTCATCTGTGAAACGGGGATAAAATAGGTTGTTGTCAGAGTGAAACGTGCTCCTAGCACATGGAGGTGGGAGCTCAGGAATGCACACTGGAGGGTTACTATTCAGGGTCCCAGCCCTCCCTGGTACCCGGCCGGTCCTGGGGAGGCCCAGGGAGTACTGGAAGACCTAAGGGCCATGCTGTGCCCTAAACCGAGGCTGCAGACATGTCCAGGGATGGGGCTAGAGACAAAACCACAGGAGCCCAGGCTAGCCTGGTTCTTCCAGGACAGCTGGTCTGGTGGTGAGAGGGCAGCAAGATGAGTTCCAAGGATGGCCAGGGCAGGACACGGGTGTGTGCGCACACTCCTGAGGGATGTGTGCATGTGCATGTGTGTGTGTGGACCTTCTGGCTGCAACCAGGGCTCCCTCCTCCCTGCCAGGGCTGCGCGGCCCCAGGGGAAGGCAAGGAGGCTGGCCTTTCCTCTCTCTCCTTAGCAGCACAGCCAGGCCAGGATTAGACATGCAGAGCAGGCCCCACCTGGGCTCTGGAGATAACGACAGTGAGTCCCCTGAGGATGGGGAGAGACAGGCAGTGGGTGAGGGGGCGGCACAGATGTAGGCATAGATGTGGCGGTGCCCCTGGTGCCTACTGCCCACCATCTGGGCACTCCTAGGGTTGGGGATTGGGAGCATAAACTTTTATGCTCCTCAGCCTTTCTATACCTGTGGGGTGCTATTGTGAGCCTCAGTTTACCTGCACTAATGCCCCCATTTCACAGATGAGGAAAACCAAAGCTAAGGATGTTAAGGGGCTTGGCTAAGGTCACATGAAAGCGTCAAGTGTCAGAGCCCAGGGCTCCTGTGTTCGTAACTGGAGAGCTGTGCATGGGACATGACTTCTTCCAAGAAGCAAGCCTGAGCCCCCATACTCCTTCCTACACACCCAGAGTGGCCCTCTTGTTCCCAGCCTTGGGGCTTGGGGACGCAACCTCGCTGTGTCCCCCATTGGTATTCAGAAGGCGTGGGTGAGTGGAACTGTTGCTGCTCTGACCTCCAGCTCTGACTCCCAGGGCTGAGCAGCAGACTTGCATTTAGATGCCTCCATCAGCGCAGTGGCCCGGTGTGGCTGGCAGGGCCCGGCTGGGGAGGCAGTGTGCTTGGGAGGCCGAGGCCAAGGCCAGGGTGCCAGGCTGTGCAGCTCCCTAGGCATGGCCTCCCTGGCTGTAAATGGAATGCCCACCTGTGGAGGCTCCGCAGGGATGAGGGGAAGGTCTGTGCTACCCAGAGGGGCTGGCACCACTCATATTTCGGGGGGATGTTTCTTCCCAGAGAGGGGAAGTTGGCCCAGGGCACCCCCAGGATCCAAAGACCCCTCAGGGTGGCACTTGGAGAGCCCTCTGCCCTTTCTGCTGCCTCTCCCTCACTTCCTGACCCTGCCTCCTCCCACACCTCTCCCTCGCCCTGTTCCTCCCACACCGGCCTCCCTGCCACTCCTCAAATGCACCAGCACGGGCCCACCTCAGGGTCTTTGCACCGGCTGGCCTCTCTGCTGGGGAAGCTCTTTCCCTGTCTGTCCACACGCCCCACGTCCTCAGTGTATTCAGGTGTTTTCTCAGATGTCCCCTCTTCAGAGAGCCCTCCCTGACCACCCTATTGGAAACAGCCCCTTCCCTAGCCTGTTACTCTGCATTCCCTGTACCCTGCTCTGTTTTTCTTTATAGTGCCAGACTAGAAGATTTTTTATTTGTTTATGGTGCACGAGGGCGGAGAGTTTTGCCTGTTTTGTTCTCTGCTGCATCTCCAGCAGCTAGCACAGCCCTGGGCACATAGTAGCTGCTCAATAAATGTTTGTGAATGGATGATCACAAACCCAGCCCCCAGTGACTCACTTCTTCTTTAGCCCTTCTTCCAGCCCACAGAGAGGCAAACAGGCTTGCAGAGCGTTGGCACTGAGGTTAGGTCACTAGAGTCCCATCCTCTAGTGACTCACCGAGGATAGAAATCCTTTCCGGGAGGCATAAGGCAGGGAGCGGGAACGTGGGGCCGTCAGCGCTATGTCGGGGTGAAATGTGGATTCGCTTCCTCTCATTCCTCACTACAGTGCCTGCCTCGGGTGCTCCTTCCTGAGGCGCTGTGCCCTGGAGTGCAGGAGTGGAAGGGGCTCAACCCTCCACCAGCTCGGGTCTCCCAGCTGGCCGGGCTTCTTGGATTTATTTCACCCTTGCTGAGTGCCGGCCCTGTGTGAGAGAGGAGACAGGCCGTGGGCCCTGCTCCCAGGCCCTCTCAGGGGGCGTGGTAGGGACAGTACTCAGCCAGACCTGGCTCCTGCCCTGCACACAGTAGGCACTCAGTAGAGCATGCCTGAGTAACTAGATAAAGGGCTGTGATGATGCATCTATTGAAGTGAAGAGACACACTCCAGGGCTGCAGGGGGCTCCAGCCCAGCAAGGCCGGCAGTCTAGCAGGGCTTGGAGGAGGGAAGGAAGGGCATGCCAGGTGGGGGAACAGCATGAGCAAGAGCCTGGAGGTAGGACTGGAGAAGGCAGATGGCACCCAGGCAGGGGCCTGGCCTAGTGCTGGTGGCCCTGGGGTAGGGAGCAATGTGACGTGGGGCTGAGGAAAGTTTCTTTTAGGCCAAACTCTGTATTTTTCAAAATTTTTTGGCACTTGGGGTTGTGCCTGCTTGGCTGAGGGAGTATATCGATGCATGCGATCTCCACCTGCTGCGCCCAACCTGCTCGGGGCCCTGAGGGATCCTCCCCAGCCATCAAGGCTGAGTGCTAAAGCCCCTTCTCCCTGTCGGGCTTCCCTCGTCTGCCCTGCCCCCTTGGTGGAGCAGCCAGGGGTGGGGTGGGGGGTGTCTTCCCCCTGGCTCCCTGGGAAGCTCCGTTGCATGGGCTCCCACACCTGCTGAAACTCCCTTCTACCCCTTCCACTGACTCGGGGCTCCTGGGGCAGGGAGGGATGGCCCCACTCAGCTCTGCCCACACCTGCCCCTGCACATGGCAGGGCCTCAGTAGATGTTTGGTGAGTGAGTGGTGAGTAGACAGATGAGCACCTAATGCCCTTGGGCATGTTGCTGTCCTTCTCTCACCCATGGCAGGAGGGGTACACCAGCTTACCTCCAGGGTCCAGCCCACATGGACAGGCTGTGTGGCCCTTGACTCCAGGCTTCCTTCGTATAAGCAAAGGCTTATCCCCACGATTCTGGCCCATCCTGAAGACACCCTCAGACATTCGCTGAAAACTACTTATTTAGGATGTGTCTCTCAGAGAGTGCTGGAAAAGCAGACATCCCACAAGGCCTAAAGGAGCAGATGTCAAATGGTGGCACTCCAGGACTTGGTGTTTTTGTTCAGGAATGATGGGGGCCCTTTGCGTGGTGGCAGAGGCTGGAGCATCGACTTTCCAGCCCCGTCAGATGAAGTGACCCGAGGGCTGGGGGTGTGATCAGGGGAGGGGTAGAGGCAGGAAGGGGCACTGCCACTGGTTTTAGTTTGGTATATCTGAGTGTTGGTGTTGGTGGCTTTTAACAGCTTCTTGGGAGAGATCGCTGTGCTCTCCCATCAGTGCCTTCTGGAGTCATTACCCAGGAACACTGTAGCCCGAGGCCCAGCGTGCTCCATCCTCTGACTATGCATTCTCCCAGGGTAGAGGGGTGGGCCCTACCATGTTGCCAGTCACCCCCATTCTTGCCTGTCAACCAGGCTGCCCAGGACCTGAAACCCATCGCTCTTCCATTGCCCTTGTCTGCTGCTGCCCGTCACTCTGCTGTGGGTGGAAATTAAATGGACCCGGCATGGCACCCACTGTCAAGCCATGAAGCCCACCATGTGCCAGCTGGGTCTCCTTGCCACGGCTTGGAGATTGGCAAGGTGTTGGCATTAATGTGACTGCTTGTGATTGCCAGGCCAGTCGCTGTCCTGTTGTGAGGATGAGCCCCGCACTTGCCTGGCCTGCCTGGGGGACCACTCGGATTCCTCTGCACTCTGGCCTGTGCAGGGCCTGACACCTCTCGGTTTTGTGAGTCCCCCGGGTTGAGTGTCATCAGGCCTGCTGCTTTTCTTTCAGCTCAGCCACCTTTCCTGGCTCTCTCGGCCTCATCTCTGATGTGCTCGCCCCAGCATATCACAACGGGGACACGCTCCCGTCCGTGTTCACCTCTAAGCTTGATGGGAACGACAGGAGGAAGACGTCAGACGCTGAGCCCTCTTTGCTCTGAATTTGCATCCCTTCCCTTTTGGACAGGAAGCAACGTTTTCTTTCACCTGACTCCTTTGTGGAACGTGTTTGAAGATTCCTTTGGGGTTTGAAAAAATTCCCTTTGCTGGTTGTAGCCCTTTTGTGGCTTTGCCCTTCTGAATCCTGTTCTTCTCCCAGTGACACAGGAGAGTAGAGTGGCTGAAAGCCCAGATGCTGGGGCAGATGGCCTGGGTTCAAATCCTGCCTCTGCCACCATGAGCTGTGCCACCTTCAACAGCCACTTAAGGGCACTGTGCCTCAGTTTCCACCTTTGTCAAATGGGGATGTTAATAATATAATACCTCCCTTATAGGTTGTTGTGAGGCTGAATGAATAACACATGTCAAGAACTTGCCAGGTGGGCCAGGTGGGCCAGGTGCTGCCAGAAGCGCTGGCAAACCAGTGTGCAGTAGTGGGCCATATGGTGCTGGGCTGGGGGTTGGGGCAGAGTTCTCATCCTGGCTCTATCTGGTGGCTATGTGACTCCGGGCCAGTAAGCTTCCCTCTCTGGGCCTCAGCTTTATTAACAATGTGCGGGTAATGCACCAGGGGATCTCTGATCCCCCATGGTGTATGTCCTCACCCCCGCCCCTCACCGACCTCTCTTGGCTTTTCTAGCTCCCCTTGCCATGTGGAGGTCAAGTCCCACGCAGGCCTCTGGCTTCCTGTGTGTCTCCTGTTCTCGGGCCCAGACCTGGGTCTACACAGCAGCTACTTCCACAGCAACCTGTCTCCTTGACTCCTTCGGGCTCTTTGTTTTTTTTTACCTCTGATACTTTTGACAAATCTCTAAACCTGTTTTGAGCCCCATTTTCTTCAAGTTCATTTTCTTGCTGTTGTTTCTTTCTCCTGTTCTGTACTGAGCCCCTTCACTCAGAGCACCTTGGGTTCTGTCCTCCGGTCCCCACTGGACAGGGGGCCCCTTCCGATTTCCTCCCCTTGGTTGAAGGGCGAGTGGTGAAGCTGCTGAGTTGCCCCGGCTCGGGTTGGGCCTCAGTCCCCGGGAAGCCTATTTGCTGACTGCTGGACTGCAGCCTGCTTTCCTGGCTGGGGCGGGGTCCCCGGCACCCAAGCCCCCTGCCCTGAGCTCCTTGGAGATGTGGCTGAAGCAAGCCCCATTTGCTGCCTTCTCTGTGGCTCTGGAGGGAACCATGTGTGAACTCACTGTGTCCTTCCTAGTCTTACCTTCCCCACTCGGGGCTTCCTGCCTCAGGCCAGTATGGGGCCACTGAGTGCCCTGGGGTGGGGTGGGGGGTCCAACAGCATGTTTTCCCATCTCAGCCCCATCCCTCACAGCTATATGACCTTACACGAGTCACTTCCTCTCTCTGAGCATCCAGTTTCTCATCTGTAAGACCAGGAAGGGGGCTGTGCGCCTTCCTCCATGGGCCCATGTATGTGGGCACACAGGGACGCATGCAGCCATTTCTGCCTTGTTATCCTGGGTCCACCCACCCAATCCCTCTTCCCAGAGCCCTTGAGCCCGAACAGACTCTATCTCCGGTGCCAGCGCGTCAGCCAGCCTGGCCTGGCCTGTGTAAAGCCCCCTGTAAAAGTCTCCTTTTGTTTTAATACACACATTTCTAGGCAGTGTTTCATTAACCATCATCGCAGAAGCTTCCAGGCCCTGGCCCAGCCCCAGCCTAGCCCTGAGAATTGTCCCCACTTTACAGAGAAGGTGACTGCAGGCCTGGCTGCCCGAGGGCTTGCCCAGGCCCTCACAGCCTGTTGGGGCAGAGCTGGGCTTCGTACCCAGGTCTGTGTGACTTGAAACTGGCTCTGCTCGGGAGCTGAGGGAAGGAAGGTTGAGCCCTCCTTCACAATGAGGTGTTTGGTTCCCTTCACGCAGCCTTCCCCAGGGGAGTGCTGGCAGGCTGGTCACATGGACAGAGGCCCCTCAGAGGCCAGCAGCTCTTCTCCGGACTAGGGAGGACAGAGGGGAGACTCCTGGGTGGGGCGAGGCAATCGAAGGAGCTTGTGATTCCCTACCTGGGCCTCGGCCTGTAGGACCCTGGCATTGCAGGGGACTGTGTCAGTGTGAGAGAGAGGTGAGTCAGGAACCATCAGGTCACGTGTGACTCCCATGTGAGCATGTACGAGCTTGAGGGCCCTGTCTGAAAGCGGGCCAGAGGCGGGGGCACACGCCCTGGCAGCCACTCCCTCGGTGTAGACTCCCCTCGTGCTCCTGGAGTTTCAGGGACTCGAGAGGTCCGACCTGGGCTTCCTGGTCCTGTAGACTTGACCCAGGAGTGTGGCTGGTGAGAAGGTGAGTGGGGCATTTCTTTCTTCTGCTCTTTCATCCCTGGCCTCACAGTAATTCATTCATCTGCTGAACGAATATTTACTGAGCATCAACTGTGTGCCAGGCATTGGACCAGGACACTGGGCATCCCGCAGTGGCCTAAGCAGATGAAGATCGCTGGCCTTGTGGAGCTCACACCTGGGGAGAGGGCCGGGGGAGCCTCCAGTAAACAAGAAATACATTACTGTGTAATGCAGTTTCAGCTAGGAGCTGGTAGACACTGCTATGAAGAAGAACAAGCAGTGTGAGTATGTAGAGAGGGGCAGGTAGGGGAGACTGTTTCCTGCAAGGTTAACCAGCTTTGGGCCCTCACCCTGCCTTTCTGCAGGGGTGACATTTGGCAGAGCTCCAGCTACAGTGAGGTATAAACCAAGTAGGGGTCTTGGGAATGTGCCCCAGGCAGGGGAACCAGCAAGTTGCAAAGACCCTGAGGTGGTGCCTGCCTGGCCTTTGGGGAGTAGCCAGGAGGCAGGAGCAGAATATGTGAGGTGAAGAGAAGTAGGAGAAGATGGGGGCAGGTCACTTTGGGCCTTATGAGCCCCTGGGAGGACTTTGACTTTTGCTCTGAGTGAGATGGGAGCCATGAAGGGTTGTGAGCAGAGAGGGACGTGAATGGACTTAGGTTGTATAGTTGTGCTTAATAGGGGATAGAGTGGGGGCCTAAGCCAGTGAGGAGGCTATTGTGGTCCAGGCAAGAGGTGACAATGGCTTGTACCAGGGGGTGTCGAGAAGGGACAGCTTTGGAGTGTACCTGAAGCTGGAGTGTACCTGAAGCTCGCGCCCACAGGGCTTGCTCCCAGTTGCGTGTGGCCAGAGGGCGGGGGCCGGGGGGAGTGCCCAGGCAAGGCCGGCACTTACAGCTTCAGCACCGCGGATAGTGGGATCAAGGCCAGATGTCCTGGGAAGCCCTGGTTGGCTCCAGCCCACCCATGGGCCCCTTCTTGGGTCAGTCCCGTGGGGGCTGAGCAGAGCCTCATCTGTAAAGGCAGGTCCCTTCTCCTCCATTTTGTTACCAATTTCTTTTTTAGCCAAATTATGTTTATTTCTGGGCATTGCTGCTGGTTATTGTAAGAGTGACAAAAACGCGTGAGTTAGCTGTCAGAAAGTCTAAGTGAGGGCCAGAGGGGTGAGACCTCAGACCCTGAGGGTGGGCACTGGACCTCTTCCTGGTTGGGGTCCCCCTCCCTCCCATTGTGGCCGTCCTCTCCTTTCTCCCGACTTACATGCTGCGTTTTATCTGTGCCCTATTTTGCTGTAGACAGAATGATCACATGGATATTCTATGCAAATTCTCCTTTTTAATGAGCCAGAAGGAAAGCTAACGACTCTTGCAGACATCTTGGGGCCCCAGGGAGGCCTTGGGAATGGCGGGGAGGAAGCAGGACAAAGTGACAAGCCAGAGGAGAGTGAACAGAGGGTGGCATAGTAGGGGTGGCGGAGGGGTGGTGGAGTGGGCAGCAGGGCCCTGGCCATCTGCCAGAGCCTCTCTGCCACCCCATTTTACAGACAGGAAACAGGCTCCAAGAGCAGAGGCACCTTGCCAGGTCACCCCAGAAGGTAGGAAGCAGAGGGGAGCGTGAGATAGAAGGTGGAGGCAGGGAGAGGATGGGTGGAGAAAAGGAAGGTGGGGGCAGCTGGGACTAGGCTCTGGCTGGTGGGACTCAGTTTCCTTATTTGTAAAATGGTCATAATACCCAGGAGAGTGGTTGACTGGGAAGAGCTGATGAGATAACATTTGCAGAAGTTATTCACCTGTGGAGTGCTGAGTGAGCATGAGGGGCTATGGAATAATGGGGGAACTGTGTGTGTGTGTGTGTGGTGTGTGTGTGTGTCAGAGAGAGAGAGAGAGAGAGAGAGAGAAAGGATGGGGCAGGGAAGTGAGTGAGGGAAGACAGGAAGAGCAGAGGGACAGGAGCTAGAGATGGGCCAGGACAATAGGCCAGCTCTTAATTAATTAGTTGACCAATTCATTTGTTCATTCATTTGTTCATTCTTCCATTCCTATTGTCTACTTAATAGATGGGTGTCAGCTCCGTGAGGGCAGGATTGTCCTATTCATGGCTACGTGTACAGGATGTAGGAAAGCTTCTGGCACTGAGGGTGCCCAGTAATTGTTGCTGTGTTGGTGACTGCTCTGTGCTGGCAGTGTGTACATCCAGGGCCCAGCAGTGGCCGCTCTCTGGAGTTAGAGGCTGGGAGGCACAGAGGCACCTAGTCCAGTCACTTCCATTCACTGTGCTAAGTGCAGTGATTGAGACATTGGGATCGTTATGGGCACCTGGGAGTGGGGGAGGAGCCAGGGGATGCCATGAAGGCTTTCTGGAGGAGGGGGCCTGAGCTGAACCCTTAAGAATAGATGGGAGTGACTTGAAGAAAAGAGTCTGGGAAGGTGAAGAAGGCATCAAAGGCAGAGCGAACAGTCTGAATAAAGGCCCAGACGTGTGTTGGAAACTGCAGGTGCTGTGGTGGTGGGGAGAGATGAGAGGTGAGGCTGGGCAGCTGGAGGGGGCCTCAGGACAGGGCTGAGGAGTTTGGACTTGGTCCTGAGGGAGGAGAGAGCCACCGAGGGTGTCGGGGAGGGAAGTGACCAGGTGGGACAGGAGTCTCAGTGGAGAGCTGGGCTGGGCAGGGTGGGGTTTGTTGTGGTCAGCTGGCTGCTGCTTGGCGAGGCGGGGCCTGCCCCACGGGGAATGGGAGGGCCTGGGCAGCATGTGTGTGAGTGGCAGGCGCCATCAGACACGGGCAATCACAGCCCCTCCCTGGGCCCGGTTTAGATAAGAAAGGCACTCTTAACTTTCGGCAGTCCCACACTGCCCCCGGGGGCACTTGGAAATACATGGGGCACTTTGAATTATCACAGTGACTTGAGGACATCCCAGTACTGCAACATGGAACCCTCTAATACTGTGAAAAGTTGTCCCGCCCCAAATGCCTGTTGAGAAAACCTGCAGATGCTAGCAGCCTCTCCTTCAGCTCCAGCGAGCAGGAAGAACGGCCCCTCGCCCCTGCTCCCCAAGGCCCCCTGCCCCTACTCGAGGCTGCTTCCAGGAGCCTGGCGCTTCCAGCCTGGAGCTTCCAGGCTCCAGGCGCACCCAGATTTGGCTGCGCATGCGCCCCAGGCTTTGAGGCTCCAAGCCTTTTCCCAACAATGCTGGGAGAGCCTGCGGCAGTTTTTGGGGGTGGGGTGTGTACTTCTCCAGCTCAGGGCCTGCATCTGGGCCTCAGCCTCTGACATCTGTCCGTCAGCTCCTCCTAACCTGAGTCCCAGGCAGCCCAGCTTCCCGCCCGAGAAGGGCTCTCCTGGTGCCTTGGGTCAGGCCACCTCTGCTGCTGTTCCCACTTCAGGCGGGCATTGCCCTCACCACCCTCCTCCACCAAGACCAGTGACAGAGTGCACCCACGTCCACCCTCTTGGCCCTCCCTCCTGGGTGTAGGTCTGCAGCCCCATTTTCCAGCTGAGGAAACTGAGGCCTGGTGGAGTGGCCAGATCACTGGTTACATGGGTGCCAGGGCTTGCCCCAAGCCCCTGGTTCTCTGCATTTCCTGCTGTTTTGCCCTCCAAAGGGCTGTCTTGGAGGAGCCAGAGACTCCACTGGGCTCTTGGTCGCCCCTCCCCATGCTCTGACCAGAGGAGGAGGGGCAGGGAGTAGCTCGGGAGAGGAGTCTGGGAGGACTTCATTACCCAGTGCCTGCTTGTGGCAGGCTGGGGGGACTGGGCCTGCCGCTGGCGGGGAGACATGCTTGGCCTGCCTGGGTAATTACATCTCAACATTTCATTTTGCTGGTCAGTTTCCACTTCCTAGGGATGTGGGCTCCTAAATATTTCATTCCAGCCTGCAGTCATCTGTTCCTCTCTGGCCAAACCGCAGGCCCGGCTGCTGGCCCCGACTCTGGCCCCTCCCTGCCTGACTGTGCCTTGACTCCTGCTGCGGAGTGGAGCTGGCCAGAGATCATCTCTGTGCCCTCTGCTCTCCCACAGGTCTCTGCCACCAGCCCAGCACTGGCTCCTATTCCTGGACTGTCTGGGCTGAAGAGGCTGGGAGACAACATTGTTGGAAGTTAGGCACATTTAACCAATGTTGAGTGAGCACGTACTGGGTGCCGGGCACTCTGCTGGGCACTGGCAGGTCAAGGATGAGAAAGACACAGTCTGCCCTTGCCGGGGCTCATGGGCTAATGGACGAAACCAACGATATTGGTGTCATAATAGCAAACACTCACTGAGTACTGATGTGCCAGGCACTGTTTGGAGCCCCTTACATGTATTTACTCACTTACTCTTCACACTCCATTACGAGGAGACAAAGTCCAGAGACATTAAGTAACTTGTCCAAAGTCACACAGCTAAGAAGTGGCAGAGCTGGGATTTGAACCCAGGCAGCCTGGCCCAAGGCCTCGCCCTGGAGCATACCAGTTACAAAACTGACCACAGCACAAGGCAGAGGATGGCAGGTGCCAGTGGAGAGGTGCAGAGGGGTGCGATGAGCCCTCACTGTGAGAAGGAGCAGGGATATTTCTTGGGGGAAACGACAGAGAAATCGGGACCAGCACTGGCCAAAGGCTTGAGGGTGCGACAGTGTGGTTGAGTTGGAGAAAGTGGCCCTGCTGTGGCAGAGGTGATGTCATGAGGCTGCAGAAGGGACCAAAAAGGTGCTATGTGATCTCATTCCCCAGGTGTGTCACTGGAGCTGGGGGCAGATGGGGAAGAGAGTTGGGGATCTTGTCCTGTAAGTGGCTCCTCTAGTGTCCTCAGCCACATTCCACAGTGTCCCAGCCTTGACTGTGGCCCGAGGCAGGAACAGAGCCATGCAGTTGGGCTGAGGGCCTTGCTGGCTGCAGTGCACTGCACGGTCCATGGGTTGGACCAGGGGTGACCTCGGCAGAGGACCCTGACCACTCGTCAGTCTTGGGTCTGGCTGCCAGCTGGCACCTGACTTGCTGTGTGAGCCCTGGGCAGACCCCCTTCCCTTCTCTGAACTGAACCTGAGAAATGGGTGGGATTCCCTCATCAAGGAATGCATGGCCACAGGGGCTGGGGGAAGGTAGGGCCTGGGTGGGCAGGGCTGGGGTAGGGGCCAGGAACCAGCCATCTCTCTGTGCCCTGCCTCCTCAGGCCCCTCTTGCCACCACCTGCCTCCAAACATCCTCACTTCCCTTTTGTATTATTTTTTCCACCTTTCTTGCTTCAAAGGTGTTTTGCCTAAATGTGTTTGTGTTAAGATATTAAGTCGATCACTCAGCAAATTTCCCTCTGCTCAGAGCCTAGCGCCATGAATAAAGCAGCCCTGAGCAACGCTGCCCGTGCTGCCCAGTGGCCTCCTGGCAAGGGGACAGCGGGGCTAGCCCTGAGGTGTTGAGCCTCCCAGCTGGCTTGGCCAGATCCCAAGGCCTGCATCCTCCCTCACCCCGCAAAGTACCCCCTAGAGGCTAGGCCTGTCCACAGGTGATCTGCTCTCATCCTCACAACAGCAGCCCTACTGTGTCTCTGGGATGGGTTAATACCATCCCATTTCACAGATAGGGAAATGGAAGGACCAAGCTGGGGCAACCTGGCTTTTATCATGAAGCAATAGGCGATTGAGATGGGACACGGGCCCTGTCTGTGCCCAGACTCAGGCTCCTGTGTCATGCCAGGCCAGCTTTCTGATGCTGGCATCCCCCTCCTCTGCCCCACCAGCTGCCCATGCACCCCCAGATCCAGCCCTGTTCTGCCCTGCTGGGGCAGGCCTGGGTGGGCAGGGAGGGCCTGGTGGCAGAGGGAGGGGATTTCAGAGGAGAGTTAAGGACTTTGCTTCAATGTGGGGTCACTGAAGCTGCCCCACAAATAGTTGTCCACCCCCTCCATCCAGTCACTAGACCCCAGGCACCCCCCAGTTGGCACCCCCCAATTAGCACCCCCTAACCAGGCCCTACCCCGGCCTCCCAGTGTGGAGCAGCAGCAAAGGGGAGGAGGTGTTAATGGTGCTGAGGTGTGGCCCAGGCTTCTGAGGTGTGCTGAGGTATGAGGTTGTGCCAGGCCCTGGTGGATGCTGAGGTATGAGGTTCTGCCAGGCCCTGGTGGATGCTGGGGGTCTTTGTGTGAAAGGATTGCAGGCGAATTGGGGTAAATTGGGGCATCTCTGGGGAGACTGGAGGAAAATGGGCCTGAGGAATGCTTTGTGGTGACTGTGTGAGATCCCATGAGGCTGTGTGATGGTGGGGAGCGGGGGCCTCACTGTAGACACTGCCTGCTTGTGCTGGATGGGGGGGGCTGGGTATGGTCAGCAGAGTTATTACATGTGACCGTCTGGGGTTATATGTGTCTGTGTGTGATGTGTATGTGAATGTAGGGTTATGTGTGTGGCTGTGTGCTGTTTGTGACCGGGGAACAGCAGTCTGAAGTTATAATGGGGGGCAAATGTGTGTCGGGGGTGTTTTACGTGACTTATGCCCATGTGCCCAGGTTTGTGGCTGTGAGAGTATGTGGAGGATGAGATGGGGGGTTGGGTGTGGTGCGTATGGTGGTGTGAGGCTGTGTGGTGACGGTGTGAGGCTGTGGGATTGTGGGAGGTGTGACTGTGTCAGTGTCTGCTTGTGGCCCTGTGCCTGTCCTGTGTCTGCGAGGCGTTATGAGGTTCTTACTGGGTTTATACGTGTAATGGGGATTGTGGGTGGCAGTGGGCTGTGTCTGGGTGAGTGTTTGTGACCGTGAGACTGTGTGAGGTTGTGTTGGTGTGTAGTGTGTGATTTTGTGAGGGCGTGTGTTGCCGTGTGTGTGTGTGTGTGTGTGTGTGTGTATGTGGCTGGGTGGTGGGGGAGTTGCTGACAGCGCTTAAGAAAGAAAGTATGTGTGTGCTGCCTTGGCCAGTCCTGGTGCCCCTGGTCCCCAGAGCTATGGACCTGACCAGCCTGGGTCCTGACCTGGCTGAGTGACGAGGTCCCTGTCCTCCCAGCTCCTGCCCTCCTGCCTGAGCAGCCCTACCCCACCAGGCCTGGCTCCAGGAGCAGACCTTCACAAACGCCACTGCATTTGATGCTCACACCAACTCTATCGGTGGAGTTGAAGTCCTTCCCCATTTTACAGATGGGAAACCTGACACTTAGAGAGGCTAAGTAACTTGTCCAAAGTCACACAGCCAGCCGGAGGCAGTGGGGCTGGCTCTCCCCCTTTGCCTCAGGCTGGAAGGGGAGGGGAGAGCTGCATGCAAGTGTGATATCCATGCTTTGCACAAACCTAAGCCCACTAGGGTGCATCAGGGGACCCTTCAGGCAGGAAACTGGGGTGACTGACGCCCTCCTTGTCCCTTCATACCTGGGGCTTCAGCTGAATCTCAGCAGAGGGCCCACTGCCTCTCATGGGCTGGAGTCACCGCAGCAGGCAAGGGGAATGTTCCATCTTGCACCCTTCCCTACTGGGCCAGCTGTCTTCAGGTGGGGCCCATGGGACCCAGCCAGTTTGCACAGCTGGCTTACACTTTTCTTCACTGTTCATCCTTGGCTTGCCTGTCTCCCAAGCACTCATGGCAAGGAATTGTGTCTAGGTGGAAAAAGTAAAATCCCAACAGAAGGCAGGACCGAGAGAGGTCTGGCTGCACGTGGTACCCCCCAGACACGTGTGGCCAGAGCTCACGGGGGAGCTCTGTGAAGGCAGACGACGTGCTTGGATTATCGTTGTGGCCCAGAGCCTAGAGTGAAGAATGTGCCAGGCACAAAGCAATGCCAGTGCCTGTGCCTGTGACGAGCTGGCGACTCAGAGGGGCAGTCACAGAGGAGCTGGGAGCATTTGAGCAGGTACAGGAGGCGCTCCTCAGCCAGGAGTGCCCCCACCTCAGATCCTCCAGAGCCACTGCCCCCTTGCCCATGCTAGCAGCTCCTGCCAGGCTGTCCCCTCGCATCCTTGTTACTGGGCCACTGGGTCGCCCATTCATCTGGAGTGTGGCTGGGAGCAGAAGATAGGGATGGTGATGGGGACGTCCCAGACTTGCGCAGTCCCAGACTCAGCTGGAGGTGGCCCAGCCCTGCCATCCATGTCACCCACACCAGAGCTTGCCCTGGAACAGCTGCAGGCAGGGGGGCCTTCACTCAGGGCCTGGGTGTCCTCCCTACCTCAGAACACTGTTCTGGCCACGTGCTATTGCCTGCAGTCCACTGTCACAGCTCCCATTTATTTACGTTGAGGCTTTGCTCCCAGCTAAAAACAAAAGTAGCAACTTATTAGTCACTGATCCCTCTGAGTATCTGTTTCTGGTCCCTTTCCTGATGGCTGGTTTGGGGAGGTAGTCGGTGAGGGCCTGGCTTTGTGGGTAGGAGGGAAGGAGAGGAGGACAGAGAGAGAGGAAGGATTGTGTGTGTGTATGTGTGTGTGAGGCCATGATGGTCCAGGGGTAGCTTCCGGCCTCCCCTCACCCTGTCTCTGCTGGGAACCTAGGAGAGCCTGGGGGACCCCCTCCCCTGCCTGGTGGGTTGTGTAACCTCCCGCCCTCCATCCTCTTGCAATTGCTGCCTTCACATTTTGCTGTAATGTAGATTTTTCCACTTGATTTCCTAGGGTTTGTCTTTTCATTGTTTTTCTCCCTCTTTAAATTTAAAAAGAATGGGAAAAAAAAGAAACAGAGAAAGAGAGGAGAGGTGCCCATGTCTCTGCTGGCCGCCAGGACTGGCTGCTTGGGCTGACAGAGGCCAGGCCTTGCTGCACCCTGCACTGGTGGCAGATACACAGACCGCAGGGCTGTTGCTCGGAGCGCTGGAGGAGGATCTTCCTCCTTCCTGGTCTGGAGCCCAGTGTCCGGGTGCTGCCTGGGTCAGAGCGGGCAGCCTGGGTTTCGGAGTTCAATCCCAGGCCCTGGGTGCTGGAGAAGAAGGGGTGGGCCGCAGGAGTCCCACTGAGAGCCGGTGCCCCGTCCCCTCACCCACCCCTTCCTGCCACCTGAGGGCTGGCAGCCTAGATCCTTCCTGGGGGGTCCTGGTGGACTTGGCTGAGAGCTCAGGGGACCCTTGACTGTCCCCCAACATGGGACGGCATGGGCACAGCAGGCTCCTCCTGTGGGAGGCCTTTTCTTTCTGCCTGCCTGGGCCAACTGCACAGGTGGGCACGTCCCACACGGGGGGGTGCCTTGAAGGCAGGGGATCTGGAGGCTGCTTGGACGGGGTGGCCTGACAGGAGGGTAGGGAGGACTTGTTTAGACAGGTGGAGTGGGGAGAGCCATGCCATGGGGGATGGGGAAGTGCTAGGAGGGGAAGGTCCCAGGCATGGGGGTGCTTAGAGGGTCCTACCTGCCTCAGGCTGCAGTGGGGAGTAAGCAGAGTGCAGGTGCCACAGTCACATGTCCTATAAACCTAGGTCCACCGGGTGCATCGGGAGATGCCTCAGGGATGGGCAATCCCAGGGAGTGGACAGGAAAACCAATACATTTAGCAGCAGATTCTACATCACTTGAAGGTAAATGTAGAAGTTGCAAAGTGTTTTCAATTCCCTGGGTCTCAGGCAAGACAGCAGCACCTAGAGAAAAGTCAGACCAGGGTTCAGGCCCAGCAAGGCCTCCCTGTCCTCCAGGACGAGTGTGGGTGGGGTAAGGGGATGCAGCCCCAGCCTCCCTCCCGCACGTCATGCTGCTGATCTCCTACTCTACACCTGTTCTGGGATGTTTGCTGTTCCCTCCTGCCCTGGGATGTAAGCTGTAGGGACGTAGGGTCTCTGTCCCCCTCAGACTACATCCCAGTACCTAACACCATGCCTGGCACGTAAGAGATGCTCAGTAAACATTTGTGGACTCAATGAAGGGGCAGTAGTGGCAGCATGTGGGGCAAGGTGATGTGAGAAGGACCCTGAAGATGTGCCTGCAGGCGCTTAATAAGTGTGGGCTGCTGAAAAAGCGATGTTTGGGAGCCTGGCCCTGGGGGGCCCTCCCGCTCCCTTCTGGTCTTGCTTCCCCAGCTAGACCAGGAGCCGAGGAAGGGGGTCTTACTCACTATTGTTTCTTAAGGATCGACTCTGGCAGAAACCAAGCAGGGCACTTTTCAAAAGAAAGAGAGAATGAATAGACATGCAGACCTGACCCTGCCCTTGGGAGTGCAGTTGGAGGCAGACACTGACACAGATATGTCAGCTGGACCTGGAGAACACTAGGAAAGGTCATCAGACCACAAATGGAAAGGGCAGACAGACCACAAATACAACAGGAAACTGGTACCAAGTTTCCCCAGTGGAGTATCCATGTCATGTTCATGTGGGGGCACCTAAAGCCTGGGGGAGGCTCACACCAGGAGAGGGTGAGGCAGGTGAGAGTCCGTCCTCAGGGGAAGACAGGATTTCAGGACCACTGGCTGGGAGGAGCAGGGCAGCCCTGGGTGGGCATGGAGGAAGGCAGTGGCTCCAAGCATCTCCCCCTCGGTTCGCCATGGAAGCCCCTGGGCCCGCAGTGGCTGTGCGCCCCGTTCCACATGCACGAAGGGAGGCTCAGGTGCGCCCTGGCAGTGCATTTCCTGTCAGGCAGTAGCGCAGGAGGACTGGAGAGCCCTTGCCACCACCCACGTCTAAAAGTTTTATCCAGCCTGGGCTCTGGGGCCCGGATTTATCAAGTAGTTGCATGTTGCCATATTTGCTTAACTCATTATTTCTTAAAGAAATAAATGTTGTGGATTGAGTGGAAGCTCCCCCTGGAACCCTCCCTGATCCTATTCTTTTCCTTCTCCCCCGTAAGGTAACTGTGATTCTGAAGGGTAGGTTCCCTTCCTGTCTTTGTTTAGTTATTCAGCACACATTTCTGAGTACCTACTGTGTGCCAAGCAACGTTCTAGGCATTGGGGAGCGCTCGATGAATACAATAGACAAAATCTCCTGCCTTCATGCAGCCTTTACTTGTGTCTGTATATATCGTGTATATATATGTACATCTCTATAAATGATAGTATATGTGGTCTTTAAATTTTACATAAAGGGGACAGATCATACTGCAGCTTCCTTTTGTCAGTCAATTTTGTTTTCAGGATTTGTCATGTTGATACATGAGAGCTATTTTATTAATCTTAACTACATAATATCCCATTGGATGAATATACCACAGTTTATCCAGTCTTCTGTTGTAAAATATTTAGGCTGTTTCCATTTTTTGCTGTTTCAAACAGTGCTGCAGTGGACGTGTTTGTGTGGGTCTCCTGTGCCCACGTGCAGTTTCCCTGGGAAGGAATGAGGAAGAGGGGGTGTTGGCTTTGAGGCAGCCGGCACACTCAGCTTTACTAGCTACTGCCATGCGCTTCTCCACCACGCTCTAACGTACACTCCCTGACCAGGCGTCCACATTTATTGTAGTAGAGGCAGGCCCTGAGGGATGGGGCCGAGGACAAGGCAGTTTCTTGATTTTTTTTGAGACAGGGTCTCCTTCTGTCACCCGGGCTGGAGTACAGTGGTGAAACCATAGTTCGCTGCAGCCTCAAACTCCTGGGCTCAAGCGATCCTCCCACCTCAGCCTCCTGAAGTGCTGGGATTATAGGTGTACCCCACCAAGCCCAGCTAATTTTAAACTTTTTTGTAGAGATAGGTTCTTGAACTCCTGGCCTCAAGCAATTCTCCCACCTCGGCCAAAGCACTGGGATTATAGGCGTGAGCCACTCTGCCAGGCCAACAAGTCAGTTTTGGTGGGTGGGGGTGAACAGGGAGAGGGGAGAAGGTGTGGAGCCTGGGCAGGCTGGGGTGGGGGTGTGAGAGCTGGGAGAGGTGGTGGTTCCTGGGTTCTTGCAGGGAAACAGTTGGGGGTGGCCTGGATTTTAAACCTCCAAGTGTGGTGGTGAGAGCCTGGTCTGGAGGGGGGCTCTGCCCCCCCCACCCCATGCTGTGTGCCCCTGGGCAAGGAACTGCTACTCTCTGGCCTCTGTCTCTTCACTCTCTGTGCAGCTTGGGCCAGGAGGTCTCCAGGGTCTCTATAGCCTTGACATGCTCAAATGTTCTTGGCAAGTGGCTGTGGCTTCCTGCCCTTGCCCAGTGAGCAGAGGCAGCAGCTTGGCTGTGATAGCAGGGCTTGCAGCTGGCACAGGGCAGCTGGATGTTTGTCAGAGGCCTGGGTGGCCGGAGAGTGGTGTAGGGGGCTTGCCAAGGGGGACCCAGGAGAGTCTAGGGGGCCATGGGGAACCCCAGACTTCTCCATGTGCACCCCTTCCCCTATGGTCCTGTGTCTAGAGCCTGGGGGAGGGGGAGGGCTCTAGCCGCTGCCCTGAAATAGGGAGTGGGCTTGTTCTCTGAGGGCTTTGTGGGCTTTAATTTGATTATATTTACTCCCAGTATGGACTCATGGATTCTTATCTTACTCAATGAGAGAGACTGGGGAAGGGTGTGGGGGAGGGGAGACGTGCCCCTCCCTGGTGGAGAGGTTGGAAGAGGGCATCCCAGGGAGTGTTAGCCCTCATTTCTGTGGTGACAGCGCTGTGGCAGCAGGGACTAGACACAAGGAAGGCCAGTGGGCTTGGTATATGACCTGGTGTCAGTAGCAGCGTGGGCTAGGATGTGCAAAGGTGGGCTGTGGAGATTGTGTACTTGGTATGTGCAAGTGGGTACATTCTGTGACAGTGTGTGTACATGTAAGTGCATGCACGTGCACCAACCCACGCAAACAACAAAGGCTTCAGAAGAGGCACTGGCGTTTGAAACACTGTACTTTTAGTCTTGGCTAGGATGTGGAGTAATTGTTTTGCAGCTGAAGGGGTGACAGGAAAGGGAACTTTCCAGTGTGGGAAGGGGCTGCAGGAGATGGGGGCCTCTTTGCCTGGGGGAGGCTCTGGATACAGACCAGGATTGCAGTCCACTGACTGTGTGACCTTGGCCAGGCTATTTATCACCTCTGAGCCTCAGTTTCCTCATCTGTAAGATGGGGATATTAGCACCTGCCCCCAGGGTGTGTGATGATTCATCGAGACTAGGCCTAGTATGGTGCCAGGCATGAAGTGGGTGCTCAGTAAATGCTGGTCCCTCTCGGGCCACTCCAATCCTCTCTGGCCGAGGCAGTGGCCAGGAGAGCAGTCGAGGCAGAGGCTGTGCCACTGCCAGGAGCTTTTGTCACCCCAGGAGAGCTCCTGGCAATGAGCCAGCTTCTTGTTCTCCACTCCCCTGAGCAGCCGTGCTGACAATTGGGCCATGGAGCAAAAAGACCTCGTGGGCACTTGGTTTCTCATCCTGGGGACAGTGGCACCAGTGGGCACTCCTCACAGTGCAGGCACTGTGCCCCAGACATGCTCATGGCCCATGAGCCCCCTTGACTCCATGACCCAATTCCTTCCCCACATGACTGGCTGAAAGGTGGCTGTTAGAGCCAGATGGCCCAAGTTCAAACCCCTGACTATCTTCGTGACCTTGGGGAAGCCACTTAACCTTTCTGTGCCTCAGTTTCCTCATCTATAAATTGGAGATGTGGGGATGGTGCTGACCTCAGATGAGTGAATCCATGTGAAATTTGCAGATTAGTGTTCAACATGCACTGCACACTCCATACATGTTCCTTAGTATCACGGGGCTCTGCACACCCCCCATGCCCCTCAGTCTTCCCATCTTTTGTGGTTGCAAGAATATCAAACAGTCCTCAGACCACACTGGCATCGCAAGTACCTTGTGACTCACTCATATTCTTGCTAACTGAGCCGTGGTCACCTAATCCTTCCTTCACCAGCAAAGGGAAGCATGCAGGATATGCCCTGGGGTGCACTGGTCACATGGATCCTTCTCACTCAAAAATATTACTTAACCTAACAGTTTGTCCCTGCTTGAGGGCAATTAACTCCCATCCCCTGCCCCACCCCCACCCAGAGCCCAGTGGCTCAGCCTCCCCCTCCCCCTCCCAGTCCAGCCTCTTCCTCTTGTCCATCTGTCTCCCCAAATGGGGGGAGAAATGTCGCAATTGGCGACATTCGCATGCTAACTGGAAAGAAACCATATGGAGGGTTTAGCTGGGAGCTGGCCTGCCTGGCCAGTGCTGCGCTCTCTGTGACCGGGAACTGGAGGGGGCCCCAGTCCTGCCCACGCACCCTTGATTCCTGTCTCCTTTGCCCGTGAGCTCCTGGCAACCATGTCCTTCTCTGGTACTTGGAACTTCTTGGGTGTCTTAGGAGAGACCTGAGGAGCTGTGTATGTGTGTGTCCTGTGGCCTCAAGCCTGGCAGGGCGCCTGGCACAGAGCAGCCTCTCCTAGTGGGCATACCTGTTCTCCCCAGAGTGCCCCACCAGGCTGCTAGCACCCTCTAAGGACTCAGCTCAGTGTCACTGCCTTTGGGCAGCCCTCCCTGGTTGCCATCTCCCTGCCCATGGGTAGGGGCCACTCCGTGGGTGGAGCTGGGTGCTGGCACTTGCCCTGTGGCGCTGGTGGTGGTTCGTGTCCTCCCTCCACTGTGAGTCCCTGGCAGCTCAGGCCCCCCCACAGAGTTGCCTGATGTATCGGGGCAAGGCTGTGTAGAAGACTCAGGTGGCCCCAGTCTGGACCAAGAGACCATTTGGAGGCCCAGGGGTGGCAGCTGAGTGATCAGCCGAGGTGGTTGGTTTGAGGCATTGGCTGGATCCTGTTTTGAGCAGGACCCAGAGGAGAGTGGCGGTTAGTTAAAGGGTCTGGCTTCATTAAGATTAATCCCTCAAGGTTTTCCATCAACTAAGCCCTGACTCTGCCACCAGGGGTCTCAGAGGTCTACTCTCTGGGGATGACCAGCTCCTGAACCCCAGTAGGGCAGGACACTGGGTGGCTTTGGGCAAGCCACTTCTCTTCTTTGAGCTTCGGGCTCCTTACCTGTCAAATGCAGTGGATGATACAAGTAGTGGCCCACAAATGCTTTATACTGGGAGGTCAGGTGGGATTTAAATATGTGAATGATGCCTGTCCCCTGCCAGCACTGGAGAGACATGTCTGAGGCTGAGGACAGGCTGGGTGAAGTACAGAGTGCTCCCAGGGTCTCTGGTGGCCGGCAGCCAGACACACTGCTCTTACCGAGGGCCTGTTGATAGTCATGGGGCCCCAGGGACATGAGCCTTGGGAGGAGTGTGGATTTGGGTGTGGGGGGCACTAAGGGCCCAGGGTGGGTTTTCATTTTCAGATTTAATCCTCTGAGAAATGTCATAAGGTAGTTACAATAAAAATAACCAACATTTACTAAACGCTATGTACTAGACATTATTGTATTTATATGCATTAGCTCACTTGTTTAATATTTTATAACAATCCTATAAAGTAGGTAGTATATTATCTCTATTTTATTGGCACAGAGAAGCTCAGTAACCAGCCTGAGGTCACATAGCAGTAAATGGCAGAGCTGAGGTTTGAACCCAGGCAATCTAGTTCCTAAGCATGATGCTATACTGCTTCTTGCCTCCTCTAGCTGCTATATGGGGAAACTGAGGTACAGAGTACTTAAGTGACATGTCCAGGGTTCCCAGTTGGTGAGTGGAGCCAAGACTGGCGCTGCGGCTATTCTGACTGCACAGTCCATATCTAGAGACTTGGGGACCTTGGCAACCCCCAGGCCCTGTCCCCTGGAGTGTGTGGTGAGGGTGTGGTGGGGAGCTCCAGGCTAACTGGTGCCCCTCATGCAGGGGGCGTGTGCATCGCCCAGTCTGTGAAGATACCACGGGAGCCCAAGATGGGTGAGTTTGACAAGATCATCCGTCGCCTCCTGGAGACCTCGAATGCCAGGGCAGTCATCATCTTTGCCAACGAGGATGACATCAGGTGAGGGCAGGCAGCAGCGGTGCGGGCACTGGGAGCTAGGCAGGCATGGGGAGAGCCACAGGTCCTGTCCTGCTGGAGACCCTCCTAGGCTAGCCTGAGCCCACCCTGGGATCCAGAGGGGTGCGGGTGGGTAAGTGTGTGAGCAGGGAGACACCACAGGCTGGGGCATAGGCTGTTGCTAACAGGGCACCCTTCCCTCCCTGTCACCATTTCCTGCATCCGCCATTTCCTGCATCCGTTATTTCCTGCATCCGTTCTGCCTGCCAGGGATGAACAGCAGGGTGCTTTAGTGGAGGTGCTAAAGTCATAGGCTTGGGGCCAGACCACCTAGGTTTTAATCCTATTCTCCTACCTACTAGCTGTGTGACCTCAGGTGAGTTTCTTTTTTTTTTTTTTTTTAATTTATTTTTTTAATTTGAGAATATCATGGGGGTACAACATTTTGGCCATACACATTGCCCCTGTTCTGCCCATGTCAGAGCCACAATCGTGGTCATCCCCCAAACTGTGCTCCCCACATCCATTCAGTGAGAGTTTTTCCCATCCCTTCCACCCCCCTCCCGCCCGCCCGCCCTCAGATGAATGTTATTGCCCTGTGTGATGTAAGTGTTCATCAGTTAGTATCAGGTGAGTTTCTTAACCTGTCTGGGCCTCTTTGCTGCTAAAAAAAAAATGAATTAATGAAGTCTGCCTGGCAGTGTTTGAGAACTGAATGCAGGAATGTGCCTAAAGGGCTTAGAGTAGCCTCTGGCATGAAGTGGGTGTCTAGTAAATGTTGGCCACCGCTCAGTCCCTCCCTCTTATCTGTGGTGAGCTTAGAGTACAGGGAAGTGATCCCGGCTGTGGTTCTAGTCCTGGCTTGGGCACATACTTCCTCTCCCTGGGCCTCAGTCACCTCATTGCAGAGAAGGAGCAGTTAGACTCTGGGTGCCAGGTCCATGCAGTGCAGAAACCCTGGGCCAGCCCCTGGGGCCTAGGTCACAAGTCAGACACTTGGGAACCTTTAACAGATGATCCCTGAGTGCCCCTCCTAACCAACTTCTCTTCTTCCTAATTTTCCTTTGTTCCCACCTCCCTGAGATTGGGTGTCAGGGCCAAGATGGGTCAGGCCTCAGAGATTTCCCAGCCTGAGGGGAGACATGGCCCTGTCCTCGGGGAGCCCCAGTCTGAGGGGGGAGACAGGGCCCTGTCCTCTGGGAATCCCAGCAGATGTGGCCCCCTGGGCTTCCTCCCTCAGATTCCTGGCCCCCTGTGCCCTCAGAGTCCCCCACTCACTGGGCCAGCTGAGGCTGCCGTCTGCCTGCCCCTCCTGACCCTTCTCGGTGTGGCTCCCTCCCATTCCTAAGCAGCCTCACCCTGAGTCCCATTCTTTCAAACCCTTTTTCTCACTTGTTGAGACCCTAACCTGGACTCCAGAGTCACAGCAAAACATATAACCCCCCAGGGACATTGCCAGGTTGCTGGAGGGCTGGAGGAGGGAGTTCCGGAAGATCATTAAGGCCTCAAAAGCCAAAAGGACCAACTGTAATGGTGGTGTCTCAAGCAGCGAGAGGCCAGGGAGGGAAGGTCCTCAGAGCCCTGTCCTGACAGCCTCCAAGCTGTGCACAGAGGTAGCTTCCAACCCCCTTAAGGCATACAGGTCCCCTAAATTCTGGCTCTGAATGTTCCTGATACCCACAGGGCTAGCCAGCTCCTGGGGCAGGAAGGGCCCCTCTGAGCCACCAGTCCCTGCTCCCTGACTCCTGCCCTACTCCCACCCCAGAGCTGGCACGACTCAGTTCCCATATCCCAACAGGCTGTGCACCCCACTCTAGGCCTACTGCTTTGGGGGACACCTTCAGCTCAGATGGACCCACATGCTGGCAGGGAAGATGAAAGCCTTGGGTCCTCTGTCCCAGAGAAGTGGCAGCCAGGGGAGGGTGGGATGGGACTAGATTGACTTCCTGAGCGGGCTGCAGGAAGTGAGGTGGGAGGCAGGATCATTTCTGGAAGTCCGCATGCGTTTCAGAAGCAAACAGAAGTATAGACAAACGCAGGTGACTGCAGGGATGGAGGATTGGCGCAGGCGGGTAATGATGGGGCTGTGGGTGTGCGTTCTGAGAGCAGACCCACCCACCATTAGTGGTGACCTGAGGTTAGGGGGCTGCACTGGTGACGGGGGCCAGGACAATGGGGAGTTGGAAGATGATAGAGGAGGGCCGGGGTCGGGCAAGGATGGACAATGAGGCCAGCTCAGGCGGGCCCAAGCCCCAGGTGCAGGCTCTGGGGCTTGGAAACATTTGTTTCTCTCTGGAAGCCCCAAGCCCTCCTGCCCCAGCTGGCCACTTCCTGCACAGGCCCAGCAGCCACCCCCAAGTCCTGCAGTCTGTGCCCTGGTCTTCACCGATGGGAAGGGCCTGGACAGTTTCTAGTATCACAGCCTCTCACTTGCTGTGTGGCTCTGAGCAAGTTACTTGCCTCCTCTCTGCTCCGGTCTCTTCCCGTGGGAGGAGCTGGGTTAGGGGAATTCTGCCCATTCCTCCCTGTTTTCCCCTCTGAGGAAATGTCTTTGAGGGGCCACTTAATGCATCCAGTAAGCACTGATTAAGCACCTACTATGGGCTCCAGGCCCCTGGTTTGATTAAGACCCCTGTCATAGTAGGCCTGGGGTGGGTGTGAGCACCTGGCAGCCCCATACCCTCATCCATCCATCATCCCTCATCCCTCATCCATCATCCACATCAGGGTGTGGGGAGCAGCTCTTGGAAGGACCTGGACTTCTGGCACAGAATGGGGTGGATGGAGAGGGCACTGTTGGCAGGGGGCAACATGTGCAGAGGGGTCAGGGGCAGAGGGGGATGTGTGCGTGACAGTAAACTTGAGGACATGCAAAGGGATTTGGGTATGGGCGTAGGGCCAGGAAGACATGAGTCTGAAAGGACAGGGCCTGAGTTAGATGGAACTCAGGTGTGGATCTGGGGAGATAGTTGTGGTGTTTGCAGGGACCTGGGAGATCACCCTGGGCCTGTAGGCAGGTGTGGGCCCAGGGGGACAGGTGTGGGCCTATGGGCAGGTGTGGGCCGGGGGGGGAACCATGGCTGGGGTATGGCATGGGTGCCAGGGAAGCTGTGGGCCCTCAGCTCATGGGGGTCAGGGGTGGAGGGGCCCAGGCAGAGCCCGGGGGACAGGTGGGCCCACAGCAGGTGTGGCCAGGCGTGGGGGCAGTTGTGTGGACAGACACGGCTGGGCTGGGCTGGTGTGTGTTCCCACAGGCGAGTGCTGGAGGCAGCGCGGAGAGCCAACCAGACAGACCACTTCTTCTGGATGGGCTCTGACAGCTGGGGCTCCAAGATTGCACCTGTGCTGCACCTGGAGGAGGTGGCTGAGGGTGCTGTCACTATCCTCCCCAAGAGGATGTCCGTGCGAGGTAGGCCTGGCAGGACGGGATGGCAGGGCCACCACACTCACCCACTACTGTCACCATCGCCCTGGATACGCCTTCTCTTGTCCCTCCTTTACTTCCTTCCTCTCCTGCACCTCCTCTTCCTGCATCTTTCCTTTCTTCTTCCTTGGCCCACAGCCTTATGTGTCCTGAGGTTCTGGGCTTGGAGGCCTTTCAGGCGCTCAACATAGCAGAATTTGAATCCAGATTCAGGTCCTTTCTTCCTCCCTTCTCAGATATTTTTGGGTGTGGGAGGTACGGGGCATGCACAGGACTCACCCTGCCTGGGGAGAGTCTTCTGCCGGAGGGGGCTGGGAGCAGCCAGAAGACTACAAGACAGGTGCTGTGTGAGGGGATGGGACCTCCCTGCAGAGCCTGCCTGGGTCTGGCAAGCCCTGGGATGGCATTGGGGTTGGGCCTGCCCTGCCCTGCCCTGCCCTGAATCCGCTCCTCTTGGGGCAGACCCACAGTCGCCCTGGGCAGGAAAAAACTGCTGTGTCCAGAACCTCACAGGGAGTGAGGCATGAAGTTTCTGTTAATGGTCTGATTTGGCAGGGACCTTGCAGTCCTCACCAGGTGGAGGCAGGCTCCCCAGGCCTTCTTCCCTGCCCTCCCTCCGTTCAATAGAATCCAGTGTTGATGGAGCTGGAAGGGACCGTGGACATCTGCCTTGCCAACAAACTTTCCAAGAGACAGGCCTGAGAAGGGGAAGGACTTGCTCAAGGTCATACAGCACTGTCCTCTCTTCACCCTGAGGCAGAGGGAGCACACGCTGCAGAAGTTTCCACACCTCCCCTCAAAACCCCAAGCCATTATAAACAGAAAATAACAAAACGATGGCTTGTTGGTGCCCGCAAATGCCAGGCCCCGAGCAGACATCTCATTTAGTTTTCCCAGCATCCCTGTGATGCAGTCTTACCCACATTTAGTAGATGGGTACACTGAGGCTCAGAGAGATTAAGTGACATATAGTGCAGTAAGTGGCAGAGTGGGATTTGGATCCTGGACTTGCCTGACAAATATCTTTTTTCTCTGGGATGTTAGAGAAGCTTTTAGAACAGTGGTCCTCATTTGGGGGTGATTTTGCCCACCAAGGGACATTTGGCAATGTCTGGAGACATTTTTGGTTGTCACAATTGGGGGATGCTGCTGCTGGCATCTGGTGGATAGAGTTCAGGGGTGCTGTTCAACGTCCTGCAGTGCACAGGACAGCCCCTCACAACAAAGGATCATCTGGCCCAAAGTGTCAGCAGTGCTGAGGCTGAGAAATCCTGCTGTAGGCCACTTCCCCTAACTGCCCCCCACTTGCCCCCCGGCCAATGCCAGCATTTCTCCTGCAGCTCTGACAGTCATTTAGCTTCCACTTGGACCCTTCCTTGGACAGGAAGCTTCATGTGGGCCCCACTGAGCTTTCAGGCCTTCTGGCCCATCCCAAGCAGCTCAGTTAACCACACACAGAACTGTCAATGTTGTGGGAGGAGCATCTGGGAGGAGGGAGAGGGCATTGTTCACGGCCAGTCTGCCCACCCTGGGACAGGGTTTCCTGGGCTGAGAGCAGAGTTCTGAGTTTGGCAGAGCATGTGGAGGAGGCAGGCTGCATCTGTCAGTGATGGGGACATTCTGGACTTGAAAGGAGAAGGTCCAGGTCTTGCCGTGTGACCTAGGTGATCCCTTGCTTTCTTTGGCCACGTGCTCCCGGGGTTGGGCAAACCCACCAGCCTCTCTGCTCTAATCTCAGGAGTCCCAGGTGGCTCCTTCTCAAAGAGGACCGATATTAGCATTTCCGTGGTGTTAACCGTGGAAACATCCTTATCGGTGTACTTCTCTTCCATAAAGGCGGCAGTTGTAGATTACACATGCTCCCCCTGGGACTTAATACAGCTCTTTTCATTTTGAATGAAATGAAATGCTCCACATTTTGTTTTTTCCGCCTGGGCTCTGGATCAGATATGCTCTTCCCCCGCAGCCTGGACCACCTCTGAGCCTGGGGGAAGTGGGAAGGGCTGGGGGCCGCTGGGGAAGGGCCAGCGTGAGGCCCTGACGTCCCGGTTCCCTGCCAGGCTTCGACCGCTACTTCTCCAGCCGCACGCTGGACAACAACCGACGCAACATCTGGTTTGCAGAGTTCTGGGAGGACAACTTCCATTGCAAGCTGAGCCGCCACGCGCTCAAGAAGGGAAGCCACGTCAAGAAGTGCACCAGTGAGCACGCGCGGGGCGGGGCGGGGCCAGCGGGGTGGGCCCTGCGGGGCGGGGCCTGCCGGGTGGGCTCTGAGCAGGTGGAGCTCTGGAGTTAGGAGACGTGGGGCCAATGCTGGGGGGCAGGAGTCTCCAGGGTCCGGTGGCGGGACTCCAGTGGCGGGAGTGGAGATGGGCTGGCACTTGGGGGCGGAGTTGGGAGGCCGGGGGCGGGGACTGAGGGGGCGGGGCCACGGCCTATTTAGAGTGCGACACTTAGAGGCCTTGGGGGTGGGAGGGCCATAGGGCCTCTGACTGCCTTGGGTGTGCGTTCCTAGGGTGAGCCCGCAGAACTTAACTGACCCCACCTGCCCTGTGTCCAGTCCTGACGCACACCAGTCTGGGCACTTCACAGAAACCACCTCTAACTCCCTCAGTCACTCAACAAACACCAGTTTGGCTCCCAGGACGTGCCTTGCCCTGTTATAAGCATTGTGGATACAGCAGTGAATGAGCGAGTCAAAAGAATCTTGGAGTTTTTATTCTAATGGAGAGACAGACGATAAACAAGATAAGTAAATGATAGAATATGTCAGAAGGGAAATGTGCAGTAGAAACAAAACAGATAAGGAAAAAAATGGGGAGTGCAGGGGGGGAGGGAAACCATCTTTGAAGTTGCCAGGGACAGCCTCCCTGCAAAGGTAACATTTGAGCCCTGAAAAGGAGAGGACTGAGCCACACAAGGGGGGCAATCATTGGTCCATTTTACAGATGGGAAAATGGAGGCTCAGAGGAGGTAAGTAAGGGGACTGAGTTCCCATAGATGGAAGATGGTAGAGCATGACTTGAACCCGGTCTGAGCTCTGGGCCCTCAGCCCCTAGGTAGCCATCTTGGCGTGTCCACTTTAGATTCGTTTGGACATGGGTCCTTAGCACTCTGGGTCTGGGTAGCTCTGCAGCAGGACCCGGCCTCAGTAACACTGGGGGTCTCTGGGTGCCCCTCGCCCTGAGTGGTACCTAATTGAGGATGATGAGTTCCCTCCTATATCCTCCCAGACTTGATCTGTGCAGTTTGGGCAAAGAGCTGGTGGGCCAAGGACACACTGCATGGAATCTTTGACAGACAGGGGTCTGCTAGGGCAGGAGAGAAGGGAGTGTGATGAGGTGGGTGGGTGGGGAGCATACTGCCCTCTGGTGGCAAGAGCCCACAGGGAATCGAAGTCCCTGGACAGTGGGTCTCCCCTGGGGAGCTAAGCGAGCTCACAGCCATGCCTGATCTGCGGAGGGTGCGGGTGCATGAGTGTGCCCAGGTGGCAGTGTGTGTGCACACACCTGTGTGTGTGACTGGATGTGCATGAGTCAGTGTGCCTGAGAGAGAAGTGTGTGTGAATGTGTCTTATGTGGGGGCTTACATGTTCCTGGGTGAACTAATGAACATAAATACCACTGTTTAGTGTATGTCTACTATGTCCCAGACACTTTAAAGACATTATCTTGTTTCACTCTCACAACACCTCTAGGAACTCTTATGATTGCCATACTATAGATGAGGATATGGAGAGTCAGAGAGACCAAGCGACTTGCCCAAGGCTGCACAGCAGAGGCCTGAATCAGGCAGCAATCACAATAGAGGTGTAAAAAGTACAAACATGCCTGGGCATGGAGGCTGAGCCCTCGTGCGTAGGGTGACCATGAATCCTGTCCACCCCTGTTCTGGTGTAATTATTGAGAACATCCCCTTTTATTCTCAAAAGAGCCCATATGGTGATGAAAAGTTGTACGGGCACCCTGATGATGGGTCACCAGACCCAGCTCAGGGATGGGGATAGGGATAGGATGGGTAAGACTGGAAGTGGAGCAAGATGGACGACTGAGGGCTTCTGGACCCAGTGTCTAGGCTATCAGGGATGAAGGGCTTTCTGGAGTCACCTCTTTGTCTGGGAGGGGCAGGAAGGGGAAAGACCTGGATCAGTTCCTGTAGGCTTCGTCCAGACCCCAAGTCCTCAGGTCAGGGCTCAGGAACCTCTCCAGCAGTCCTAAGGGAGGTGTTTGCTCTGATTGTCAGAGCAGGCAGGGGAAGGAGGACTAGAGCAGGTTTGGGAAGAGTAAGCTTTGCTGTGAGCCTAAGGCAAGCTCTGTGACCTCTCTGGGGCTTTGCTTTCTCATCTGAGAAATGGGATTGATGGTCAGCCAACCCAGAGGGTGTCTCCAGAAGGAAATGAGCATGTTTAGTGGAGGCACTTTGTGAAGGGTGAGTGGTGGCTCTAAGCCTAGCTGTGTGTGAGAGTCACCCGGGGAGCTCTTAAAACTATACCAGGACCCACCCCCAGACCAACTAAATCAGAACCCCAGGCGTGGGGCCTCGGCTGTGGATGTTTTTAGAGCTCCCTAGGTGATTTTAATGTGTATTTAGGGCTGGAGCAGTGGTCCTCAAGCTTTGTTCACATGGAATCACCTAGGAATCTTTTAAAAATACCGATGCCTGACTCCTACCCATAGACATTTTGGTTTAATTTGTACTGGGCGGAACCTGAGCATCAGGATTTTTTGAAAGTGCCCCAGGTGGTTCTGTGCAGCAAAGTTTGGGAGGCTCAGGCTCAGAGGGAGAGGTGAGTGATGGGAGGGAGGGCAGCATGCGCCTCTGGCAGTGGGGAGGCCTGAGCAAAGGGACAGAGGCCCAGATGGACATGGGGTACACCCTCGGGGAGGAGTGCAAGGACGGCCCCTCGCAGCTGACCCGAATCCTCCTTGCTGCATTGGAAGCCCCAGCAGAGACTGGCAGAGTCCTTGTGTGGCCCCAAGTCAGGAGCGGTGAGACTGTCTGTCCCTCTCTGGGTGAGGTGAGGGGCAGGGGAGCTGCTGGGAATGTTTGTGGGACCTGAGACCCCGGGGGCGGGGGCGGCAGCTCTGGCTTCCCCATGGCCCTGCCCAGGTTTGAGCTGAACCTGTCCCTGGGGAGAGGGCCTTAGGCCAGGAGGGCTGGAGTGACCCCCACGGAGGTTTGGGAGGAGGGCCAGGGGAAGGACTCACCCCTGGGTCTGAAACCAGCTCTGCCTCCTGCCTGCTGTGTGGCCTTGGACAAGTTATTTAACTTCTCAGAGTCTCAGATGCTTGTCTGTAGAACAGGAAAGGCAACACCCATCTCAATGGGTGGTTGTGAGGATTAGAGATAAAGTGTATGAAGTGGCTGGCTGAAAATGGTGTGCATAATAGGTGCTGATGAAGTGGTTGTCACCGTGAGAGAGAGGGGATTTAGACAGGCAGTTGGGTAATTTAACGGCCCAAGTCTGTTGGTACCAATTCTGTCTGTCTGCTATAGGATCCTGGGGGAGTGTGCCATCCTAAGAGTGGGTGGTATAGACTGTCTCAGGTGCAGCTCCCATTTTATAGAAGAGGAAACTGAGGCAACTTTCGAACATCACAGCGCTAGAGAGTTGGTAGAGCTGGATTCACACCCAGGCAGCCTGGCTGTGGAGCCGGTGCCTGCCCCTGCCTTGCCGCCCCCTCCTTCCCCTCTCCCCTGCCACTCCTCCAGGTGCCTCTCTCTTGCCCTCAGCTGCCCAGGCATGCTCTGTAGTCTCCGACAACTTGTGTTCTCCACCTACCCCCACTGTCTCCAGAGCCTGGCTTCCCACTCACCTCTTCCAGAATCGGCCCACTGTGCTCTCCGCGATGCTAAGATTCATTCCATAGTCGGCCTCTGGCTGTTCCAGTCCTGTGGGCCCTGCCTGCCCTATACAAGGTCTCACAGTGAGCAAGTGCCACTCCCGTGTCCTTTGCTTTGCCAAAGCCATTCCTTCCCACCCAGTTGAAGGAGGGACCTGGTGACCTTCCAAGAGGGTGAGAAGGACCATCTCTTCCTGTGATCTTACACTTGGGAAGATTTGATCCATCCTTGAAGGCTGTCTTAAGTTGGATTCCCCTGAAACGAGGATTTGAGAGCAAGTAGTTTGTTTGGGAGGGATCCCAGGAAAGAGGAGAGAAGGCAGCGATAAAGGGTGTGATATCAAGCAGGTTGCCACTGTGAACAACTTCAGCTTAGTCCCCCTGGGGACTCTGGGGACAGCGAGGAACAGGCCTCAGTCATCCCAGTGAAGGTGGGAGGGAGCTGGGATAGGTATATACCACCCCCTGTCAGTCATTGGTGGGGGTGCTCCTGGAAGGCATTAACTCCTTAGCACCTGCAGCCTGCCAAATGGCTGGGCAAAGAGGGCTCCTGTGGCAGAGGAAGACTTGGGTGGGTGGCAGATGCTGGCAGCTGGAGCTTGGACAGGTGTGTGCTGAAGCTGTAAGGGTAGGGGCTATGGTGGGGCACTCATTCTTTCTCAGACACACAGCTTTTAGAATCCTGCAGACCTGAGTGTGAATTCTGGTGTTGCCACTTCCTAGGAATGTGACCTTGGCAGGTCACCCTACCTCTTGAGGCCTCAGTTTCCTCATCTGTGAAATGGGAATCATTACCCTCTCCCATCCTCCCAAGAGCCCTGTCCCCAGCAGAGTGCTACCTCCCTCAGGGCTTCCCAGAGGACCTGCAGGAAGCACTTGCAGATGGCCCATGGATCCCTCCACACCTGAGTGAGATCACAGTCCCTGAGAGGGGCATCTCTGCAGCTGTCAACCCCGGGGAGGATGATGCCTGCCTCTCTCCTCCTCTCCCAGCCCCTCCTGGGAGCCTGCATAGCAGGGTTTGGGAATTAAAGTCGTAAACAAGGCAGATGTGGCATCCGTCTTTTTGACAGCGCTGCCAGCCAGGTGATGGCTGAGTGGAGGAAGGCCCAGTTTATGAGGAGATAGGAAAAATTTACTGCCTGTAGCTCCCAGGGGCTGGGTGCTTGGAGAGGAAGAGCAGCCACATGGTGGCTGGGGATGTGTGGGAAGACACCAGTCACCCAGCCTGTGCTAACAGCAACAACAAACAATAGTAAAAACAGGGTAATAGTAGCTAATATTTACATAGCATTTATTAATTGTCAAACTCTGTCCTGGTGTTTTGCATTTAATCTTCACAGCAACCTGTTTTAAAGATGAGGAAAATGAGGCACAGAGAGATTAAGGACTTGCCTAAGGTCACACAGAGCTGGGATTTGAGCCCACATCATCTGATTCCAGAGATATCCTGCCTTAGGCCAACTGATGTCCTAGCCCCAGGGCCTTCCTGGCTTCTCCAGCCTGCCTTTGAAAGATCTTCCCACCTATACATCCCCAAAGAAACCTGAGGGAGCCTCCCCCCTGGGGAAAGGAAGGAAGACCAACATTTGGGAGCACCTACTATGTGCCAGGCTGCGCCCCCATTAGAGGAACGTACAGTCGCTCAAACCATTGGCCACATGGTGGCCAGAGGGGTCCTGGGCCCTTTCTTCAATGCTGCTTCTTACTTGTTAAGCAGGAAACCAACCAGCATTTACTAAGAGGCTGACTATGTGCCAAGCCCCATGCTAGGCTCTGCGGGAGGGACAGACCTGCTCTGGGGAGCTCCCTGGCAAGTGGAAGACAATATGGCCTTGCAGACAAGGTATGGAGTAGGGTGGCAATCAGTGCCCTGGGCTCCAGAGAAGACCTAACCATGAGGCTGGAGAAGGCAGATCCAGGAGGGCTCTTGGAGGGAAGTTGGGAGTGCTGGGAGGCTAGGGATGTTGCACCACTTTTAAGTCAGAAGGTCTCACTGAGATGGTGAGACTTGAGGAGAGACCTGAAGGCAGTGAGAGAGTGAGCCGTGTGGAGAGCTGGGAAAGCGCATGCCAGGCAGTGGGCATAGCATGCGCAAAGGCCCTGAGGTGGGCTCATGCCTGGCAGGTCTGGGGAACAATTGAGGAGGCCCGTGTGGCTGAAGCAGAGCAACAGGTAGGAGAGGAAGCAGAGCAAGAAGTGGTAGGGAGGTGGGGGGCACAGATCATGTGGGCCTTGGAGGCAATTTGTGAGGATTTAGTCTTTTATGTGGAATGGGACAAAGCCATCGCAGGGTTTGAAAGACGATTGGCGTGATCCGATTTATGTTCTAATGGGCTCACTCTGGCTGCTGCCCGCTCACGCCTTGCTGAGGGTGAGGGCAGAGTGGGAGGCCAGTTAGGAGGCAGGTGCTGTAATACAGGTGGGAGTGATGGGCCCTGGGGCAGGTGGTGGCCGTGGAGGTGGTGAGAAGGGGTTGGCTTCTTTGTAAACTTTGCAGTGGCCACAGAGTTTGCTGCAGGATGTAAGGTGAGGGAAAGATGACAGGGAATCAAGGATGGCTCCTGGTCCTCAGCCGGAAGGAGGAGATGGGTAGAATTGCCACGCCCCCGGAAGGCATGGGTGGGAGGAGGAGCAGGCTGGGGCAGAAAGATAGGGTTCGGGGTAGGCCTCTCAAGAGTGAGATGCCTGCTGGGTGTCCACGTGGTCTCGTGGAGTAGGAGCTGGAGTTAGGGGAGAGTGTCAGCACCAGGAGTGAGTGTTGTTAGAGAAGAGGGGGCCCTGGACACTGGAGTGTTGGGGACAGGGAGGGGGCCAGCACAGGAGCTGAGACAGGGTGGCCCCCTGGGAGGCAGGAGGACCAAGAGGATGGTGTCCTGGAGGGGAAGAGAGCATCAGGGAGGAGGGAGTGACCGGCTCCATCACATGCTGTCCAGGGGCCAATAAGATGAGGACTGGGGCTGGGCCATGGGACTTAGCGACTGAGGGGTGTTGGTGACCTCCACAAGAGCAATTTCCTTGCAGAGGTGGGTGCAAAAGCCAGATTGGGGTTGGTAAGGAGAAAAGCAGAGGAGAGAAACTGATGACAGTGAGCAGAGGCAACCCTTTAGAGGAGTTTTGATGTAAAAAGGAACAGAGAAAGGGGATGCTGGTTGGGGAGAGTTGGGTCAAGAGAAGGTTTTTGTTTGTTTGTTCAAATGGGAGAGATGTTAGCATATTTCTGTGTTAAAGGGAAGGATCCAGTAGAGGGAAAGCTAGGTGCTGTTGGGAGGGAAGGAGACTGGCTGAGTGATGGGGAGGGGATGTCCATGGAGGGGTATTAGCAAGGGCGCAGGTGGCTCAGCCATTTTACTGGGACCCCGGCCCCCAGCCCCATCGTCCCCTATCTGGGAGAGCTGAGCCCATGCTCCTGAGCTGAGGCATGTTGGCGTCAGAACCAGGGGGTGCTGAGAACCAGCTTTTCCTGGGCACAGAGCTGTGCAGGTGCCAGGTGTGGCCCCTGTCACAGGTGTCACCCTTCCCTCCTTGGTCCCAGTTGCCAACCTCATGTCACAGCCTGAAGCTCAGAGATGCTAAACCACTGGATAGGCCCAGCAAGGGGCTGAATGGGGGGTGGTTCCAGCTGTTCCCACCAGACTCTGGTGCTCATGTCCTGTTTCTCAAACCGAAGGTGTGAACATCTGGGGACACATTCTTGAGGTCATACTCTCAGGGTCCCAGGAGTTCCTTGAGGATTCTTAAACTTTACATTTTCATTTTAATGGGGGTCCAGAAATGATCTCCACCAATCACAAAGACACCACTTCTCTGCTGCTGTGATCATTTGCAATTGAAATTCATTGTCATAGCCAGGGCTTCAACTTCTGATGTCAGTGTTTTCATCCTGGGGTCATATTCTTGAGGGTCTGCAAGAATAGTTTTCCTTCAAATGGGGCCTGTGGCTAGCTTAAGGTTGAGGAGCCTTGGGCTGTGCCACCACAGAGCTCTTGGAGCTTGAAAAAGAACACTTGTGAGAGAGAGTAAAGAGCCTGGTCCCCACTGGGAAAGTTGCTTCACTTCCCTGAGCCTTGGTTTCCTCATCCCTGAGATGGTGATACCATATGCCCCAACCATCAGGCCCCCAAAACACCTGGGTGCAGGGAGTAGTTGCCACAGGGCCAAGGCTGAGTTTTGTGGGGCATAGCTAGGGATGGAGACCAGGCCGAGTTATTTAGTGATTCCCCAGACTGGGAAGCAGGTGATTTGAGGATAAAACTTCAAGGGGAAGAACTGGTAGAAACCGTGGTGTGGGGCTGAAGAGCAGGATTGTGACTTGGGACCCGTGAGATCCAGACCTGTGACTTATGGGAACATGGGGCAGCACCGGGGGGCAGTGAGCCTGGCCTAGGGAACAGGACTCGAGGGGAACCTCAGAAGGACCCAAATGTCTCAGGGAGGTGATGGGGAGAATGGCTCAACCCCAGGTGGAGCGAGGCAGCCAGGAAGCACAGTGTGGCAGCTTTCTCTGCCTCATCGGTATGTTTGGCCAGGCTGAGCTGACCTGGGCCTGTGCATGTGCAGTGTGCACCCCTTGCCCATTGCGTGGGAGGGAGGCCTCCAGGGGTGGGGCATTGTCCAGCGGAGGAGTGTCAGGGAGGACAGGAGATCTGAGGCTGGGAGAGGACATCTGTGCCCAAGGCATGGTGCTGGGCAGTTCACCTCTGCGTCCTCTGCAGTCCTCCCAGCAGCCCCTCAAGGTGAGCATCACTATCCTAAACTCACACCTGAGGAGGCTGAGGCTCTAGGAGCTTGGCCTGGAGCCTATAGCTGCTCCTTGGCCAAGCCAGGAGTCAGGGCCAGGCATGTTTGTTTGGTCTACTGTGCCAGACAGCTTTCTCTGGAGGGGTCCTGGGACCCTCTTGTCCTGTTCCCTGGAAGTTTGCTCAAGGTACAAAAACTGGTGTGTGTGTTTGCATATTTGTATGTAAATGCAAGCTTGTGTGTGTAGATGTGTGGTATAGACATGGATCGTGCTTGATTACACGTGTGAGCATGTGTGTTTGTGTAGATGCTGTTGGTGCCCCAGCCATCCCCCTCAGCACTCACCATCCCTGTGCGATGGGGTTAATGCCCCTGGGAGCAGTCCTCGGCCTAGGACTGACAGAGCCAGGGAATGTACCCCCACAGATAGGACAACCCTGAGGCATGGTCTGCACAGCCTCCTGGAGGTCCCAGCGGGCCTGAGCCCCACACACCAGCATGAACTGCTTTCCCTTCCCCATCTCACCTCCCCACCCCAAATACGTGCTTGCACCCCAATCCTTGTCAGCATCTGTTTTGTGGGGATTCTCAGCCTAAGACAGCAGGTGAATCTGAATGCCCACACGTCTGTGTAAGTGTTGTGTTAAATGTGTAGTGTAGATATATTGTACGTATACCTGTGTTGGAGCATTTAGGTGTGTATAGACGTGTGTAAATGCATGCAGGTTTGTGCATTTACTGTTATATACATGTAGATGTGAAAATATGTGTGTCTGTGGGATTGATTTTGTATACCCTGACATGAGGGAGCCACTTCAGGAATGTGTGTGTGTGCGTGTGTGTATTTGTGCATGTGTAAGCATTAGGACTCTGGAGGAGCGTGCGTGGCTGGGCGGGTGAGTTGTGGAGAGGTGAGGGGGGAGACAAGGAGGACTCTGATTATTTCAACCTTGAAAACTCATTTCAATTACAATTTACAACCTGCAGACAAAGGCTGCAGTCGCCGTAGTAACCACAGCTGCGGGGTTTTGACGGAGAAAATCCTCCCCGATGGTTCCCTGGCTGGCTGTCACCCGTGGCAGAGCCAAACGCATCTCTGCCTCACTGTGCCCCGGGACACAATTAGGACATCTTCAAACTGTTGCTGCTGTCACTGCCACCGTGTGTGTGGAATTTATCTCCTCCGGTAGCTCTCAGAAATGCATGTCTTGCTTCCTCCCAGAACTGCAGTGCCCCTGCCTAGGCCTAGGGGTCCTGCCCACCTGTGAGGGGGGATATTCCGACCCCTTCCCTCCACTGCCACCTGCCTTCTCTAGACCTGCAGACAGAGTCCTTAGCCCCTGGCAAGCCCTGGCCAGACAATTGATGTCCAAAGAAAGCCTGTGGTCCCAGAGAATGGGGTTGAAACAGCTAGTCAAAGGTAGGGTGTGAAACTGTACAGATTCTGGGGACTCTGGGTATATCCCCCACCCACTTGCAAACCTCAGTTACCTCCCCTGTGAGAGGGGCCATCCAGCCGTGTCCAGAGCTGTGAAGGAGTCATGCCAGGATCTGAGGCTCGGAATGGGCCTCTCGCTGCGCAACTCGTGCTGTGGAGCCAGGTTGGGGTGCAGGAGCGCTCCAGGTCAGGGACGTCCAGCGGATTTTGGGACAGAGGCTGTCTGTAGAGGTGACTGTGGTCCTGTGATTCTGAGCACCCAGTGGTGGCCGAGCTGCTGGCCAGTCATGGCCAGTGCCGTCCTGGTGGGCAGGTGTTTGTTGTTGCGTGTTGTGGTTCGTGATTCCTGAGCTCCCCCATCCCCCCACCTCCCTGCCACCTGCTGTGGGAGCGTTACTTTGTCCTGTCATTGTGCTTGGTGGGCACAGGGAAAGGCCGTGTGTGGTGTAGTGGTGATGTGGAGTGCCATGTCCTGGCACCCCCTTCGAAGGTTAGCTCATGTACCCCACTTTTCTCATCTGTAACTGGGGCTAGACTTTATACAAAGTCGTGGAGGTGCAAGTGTGTTGAGAAATCTCTGGAAGTGTGTGTGACAATGCTGGGGTAAACACTCTGGAGGGGCAGCACTCCAGGGCTGCCTGGGGCCCACAGGACTCCAGAGCCCTTCCCACCGGAGCTCCTCGGGAGGTGGCGGGTTTCCCTGGTTAGGATGCTCCGTGGGGATCCACACTAACGTTGATACTGGTGGCTTCGTGACCCCTGTGAGAGCACATGGTCCTGAGCCCGAAAGGCCCAGGAATGGATGCTTCACCTGGACCCTCCAGGGACCCTGGGGAGCCAGGGAGAGGAGAGGCTGAGGCCAGCGTAGTGGGGGAGGTGTGTTTCCACCAGAGATACAGCCAGTCTCCAATGCCACGGGGCATGTCCTTGGCCTTGGGAAAGAGCTGTCTCCTCTCTGCAGTGGCCACAGCCCACCCCTCTGTCCCTGGTTAATAATTTAGTCTTGCATCCATATGAGAGGAGGGTGGGATGGGGGCTGTGCAGGGGGCATTTTATGGTTCTTCAGGCAGGAGAGGACAGGGCCCGGAGGGGTGGGAGGAGTGAGCATGGGGTCCAGGGAGGATCTTTCTAAGTGACTGCCTCAGCCCCCTCTGTGCCCTCTGGGGACAGGATTGTCCCTTTCATTTCTCTCCAGGCCTTCAGAACCTTGTGATCAGAGACAAGAAGGCAGGATGGTGAAGCTGGAGGATTTGCCTTTCATGTTCATCCCCATCTGTTTGTGCCTTTGCCTAGAAAGAGTGTTACCTGTTAGCAAAACTGACAGACAAGGCCCCAGGTCAAGTGCAGTCTGGGATGGAGGCGGGGGGCAGAGGGGGGCACGTCTGGAAGCTGGGAGTGCCCATCCTGTCGCTCACTGGCTGTGTGACCTGGGCTTCCCTCTCTGGCCTCATTTTCTCATCTGTAAAGCGACAGTTGGAGCAGATAGGCCCTGTGGCCCTGCCATCCCCAGCACTTGATTCCATGATTTCTGACATCCACTCCACAATCTGTGTCTACACTGGGCTAGGCTGGGAATGGGGTGGGGTTCTGGCCAGCCAGGTCAACTGAGTGACCAGGGCAGCCGAGGGGTGATAGATACCACAGCTCAGTCACCCCCATACCCTGGGGTAAGGGGATTAGATGGTGGAAGGAGCAGACCACAGGGAGAGACAGTGAGATTCCGTGCACCCGGGGTCTGCTTCCAAGGTGTCCAAGGCAGAAGGATGGACACAATGACCTCTGGAGTTCCCAGGGAGTCAGGGCTTAGTGCCGACTCAGCCCAACCTGGCCCCACATGGGAGGCTCAGGCCCCTGGCCCGTGGGGCTGTGCACAGGTGCAGCTGCTCACCCCGCTGCCTGCTGGGGAACTGTCCCTGCAGGGTGTGGCACATGCCTTCCAGCTAGAGGCAGGGGCTGGGCGTGGGGGCTTATGAGGGGTAATTTCCTTGTCCTGGCCATGCTGTGTGCAGGACTGTGGCCTTAGGAGGGGAAGCTGGGCTTCCCTAGCTCTGCCCATCCTGTCTTTTCCTCCACCTTCCCATCCTCCTGCCCCCATGTCCTCCCCTCAGAGCCCCCCCCCGCCCCCGTCTGGCAGACTGTGGTGCACAGGCTTGGAGCTGGAGTACCCGGGTTCAGGTCCAGCTCTGCATGGTCCTGGACCATTGCTGAGCTTTTCTGTGCCTCAGTTTCTTCATCTTTATAATGGGGGTAATTGCTCACTTTATAGCATTGTTGTGAGAATTCAATAATTCAGTGACTTACTATCCTTGACGAGCTCAGCACATAGCAGGTGCTGGGGGGAAGTTAGCAGCCGTTGTTATTTAATATGTTATTTCAGATCATTATCACCTACCCTGGGCCCAGGCCAGGAACCACCTCCTCCTCCCCAAAGCCTTCCTGGCCTGCTCCAGCCTAGGAACCTTAGTAGCCACTTCAGAAGCCCCATTCTGACCACACAGCACATATTATACCACGGACCAGTGCCCTACTGTGTGCTGAGTGCTTTCTGGACCTCAGCTCCCTGATGCCTCATGGCGACTCTGTGAGGCAGGATTACAAGCCCCTGCTTGCTGACAAGGACACTGAGGCCTCTGGCAGCCCAGGGGCTTGCATGGGGCCCCAGAGAAGAGTGGCTGGGTGGGCACAGAGGGGAGGGCATGAATATGGGAGGTCAGATCCCCAAGGTCACAGTGCAGTTTGCAGTGAGAAGGCGGTGGCTGGGGGAGTCCCCAGTTTGCAAAGTTCACTTACTCTGGCTCTTGGGGGGTTGCCACTGAGGTGGAAGAGGAATGGTTGGGGATGATGGTGACTTCTGGTGTCTGGGATGACTGGAAACCATTGAAGGCACAGGAGGCCAATCTTTCAACCTTTCTGGGCTTCAGTTTCCCTACCAGTACCCTGGAGTGAGGGCAGCATACTCTTGCTGGAGCGGCTGCCCATGGGTGAGCTGCTTTAGGGACACCACTGTCCTCATTGACAGACACAGCCCCATCCTGGCTATTTCCCAGCCCATGAGGGGCAACTGCTCCCACGATTGTCTCAGGCCAGGCTGGGGGGTGGGCAGCAGGTGCCACCACCACAGGGAGATCCTGGACAACTGCCTTTCAGGGTGATGGGTGACAAGGAAGCCCACTGGCTGTTCTGGGGCCTTGGGGGACACCGCGTCAGTGGCACAGTGACAAGGCCAGTGGGCCCTCCCCTTCACCCCTCAGGGCCTGTCCCCAGGGGCTTCCACAGGACCATCTCCTGGGGAGAGGGAGCAGGGCTGGGCTGGGAGTCAGGAGGGCTGGGTATGCACCGATGGACCGTGCTACCTTTCTGGGTGCCAGGGGTGCTCTGGCTCCCACTGTACTGCTGTGAGGGTGGTGGGCTTCACAGGCGCCCCCACCCTGGGTGTTTCCTTGCAGACCGTGAGCGCATTGGGCAGGACTCCGCATACGAGCAAGAGGGGAAGGTGCAGTTCGTGATTGATGCTGTGTACGCCATGGGCCATGCACTGCATGCCATGCACCGTGACTTATGTCCTGGCCGCGTGGGGCTCTGCCCGCGCATGGACCCCGTAGACGGCACTCAGCTGCTTAAGTACATCCGAAACGTCAACTTCTCAGGTGGGGGCGTGGTGTGGGGCACTGCCCGACCCTGAGTGTTGTGGGTCGTGCCCAGAGGAAGGGGGCCTGGGGCTCTGTGGAGTGGGAATGGGGGGGGTCTCCTAAGATGTTTCTGAGGGTGAAACCCCCCAGGATGTTCCATGGAGGGGCCTCCCCAGAGATGTCTCTGCCCTGAGCTCCTGTCATCCCTGCCTCTGGGTAAAGGCTCTGCAAAGACACCCACTCACCCCCACAGGCATCGCAGGGAACCCCGTGACCTTCAATGAGAATGGAGATGCACCTGGGCGCTATGACATCTATCAGTACCAGCTGCGCAATGGCTCTGCTGAGTACAAGGTCATCGGCTCCTGGACTGACCACCTGTACCTCAGAGTAAGCAGTAAGGCAGGGAGGGGCCCCGGAGGGGGTGGAGAGAGAGTCGCTCCTGCCGTCCTAACCCCTGGGGCCGGGGGACCAAAGGGAGGCAGCTGCTGACTAGCCCTGACTGGCAGGATCGCTGCTGCCAGGTTGGGGCTTTCTTCCCAGTGGCCCCCACCCCAAGAAGGAAGACAGGGCAGCCAGAGTTCTGCTGCCCATTCTGCCTGCTGCCCTCTCCCTCAGCCTGGGGCCTTCCTGCCTGCTACCCACTGGCAGAGGGCTGGGGCGACTCTGGGTAGAAGAATTCATACTGGAGTGACATGGCTCAAAGGCCTGGTGGGTGTGGGGAAGTAAGGTGAGGAAGTGTCTTTGGATAGAGGACAGAGTCTTAAGGCAGAGGGCACAGGTCCAATGGGATTGCTGGCCCTGGCTTGTCGGAAGGCAGTCATTTGAGAATTAGTTCCCTAGCCCCGTCAAAGCACACTAGAAGGCAGTCCTTTTTCTGGGCCCTCCTAGCCATGCTTTCCTAGCTCACGGAATGTCCCAGGGATGTGGTGAGTCTCCCCAGTTGTGAAATAGAGCAGTGTTTTTGGAGAGAAAGGAACTGTGGTTTGTTCCCTGAGAAAATGTTTGTGCACTCGGTCTCTACATTGCAAGGGAGAAGGGGCGAGCTGTGCACAGTGTGGACTCAATGTGACACCATGGAGGGACCGGAGAGACTTGGGGCCCAGGTCCTAGTCCTGCCACAGCCATCCTTGTTCTGGGATCCTGGAAGAGTTGCACTGTGTCCCTGCTGTTTCCTCTTGTAGCAGTCTCTTCCGGCGAGGAGCCCCTCAGGCTGGCTTTCCATGGTACTCTCGGTCCATGATCTGATTTAGCCCCAACAATCTTCAAAATCAGAGGAAATATTTCAGGAAACCACCCTGGGGAGACAGAGGCCACACCTCGTGGCAGGAACAGAGCCCATCCCTATAACGAGGCTCCTTGGATTGCTGACAGGAGAGACAGACAGGGTGGGTGGGAGCACATGGCAAAGGGACAGTACTGAAGTAGCAGGGTATGTCTGGTTTGGTGCAGTGGGCAGAACAGCAGCAGCTAGTGCTTACTGAGCACTTGCTGCACCCCAGCTGCTGCTCCAGCATGTCACCTTGCTGCGAGGGGACAGCTCCATGAGGTAGGCACTGTTATCCCATTTTACAGATATCCCAACTGAAGGTGGCAGGGCCTGGGCATGTGTGGGCGGCAGTGGGCTCCTCCCCTGAAGGTCCCCTCCCCAGGAGTACAAGGCCCCTCCACCCAGCCAGACCGTCTTCATGGTCCAGCCCACCATGACCTCCTCATCCTCCATTACCCTGTGGTCTGTAAGGCCCTGTCAGACCTGGGATGGTGGCGGGAGGTGAGGTGGGGCTGGACTTTAACCATCACACCTTCCCTGCTTTCTCCCTGAGTGGCTTGGTTTGGGTGGCAGGCAAGGCACCTACCTGGCCACTGTTCTCCCCCAGGGCTGGGAGTGAGGTGGCCTCTCATCACTGATGCCCTGGGCCTCATCATCTGGGCACAGTTATTCTTTCATAGGTTCCACAGAGATTCTCGAGGCCTCTGCTATGTGCAAGCCCTGTGCTGGGGGCTGGAGACTCAGCAGGGAAGTAGAGACAAAGCCCTAGCCCTCATGGAGCTGACGTTCTGGTGCATATAGAAAAGTATTTCCATTAGACTTCTAAGTGGAAGTCACCCAAAGTAACAAAGGGCAGAGTGGCTTCATATCTGCTTTCATTGCATCAGATGAGAAAAAAAAGGATCAGAGAGGTCAAGCATTTGCTTAAGGGTACACAGCCAGCTAGCAACAGAACTGTGATCCCAGGACTTGACTGCATTCATTGCTCTCTCCACTGGAACCATAAAATTTTCCAGAACACTCACCATCACCCTGTGTCCTCTGGGGAAAGGTCTTTCCCCTGCACCCTTACAACTCCAGTACACAGGGATTGTCCTGCTTGGCCATTCCTGCAGAAGGGTTGCACTTGTTTTTGCTGTGCCCTTTGGCTTCTAAGGTAATCCACACCCTGTCAAGCCCAGAGCTACAGGACAACCTTCTTCCTTGAGGTTTTCTTCCCGCTTTGCCATGAGGCATCTTTGGATTCTCTGTCCATCCCACCCTACCGTTTTCCTCAGCTCTGAAACCCTCCCCACGCCCTCCAACCAACTGGTTATACTTTCTCAGGAGTGAGCACCCAGCACAAAGGTGGTGCCAGGCTAGCCATGCTCACTGCTCTCTAAGAGTGAACTGTTCCTAAGAGCCACTTTATTTAGAGCAGATGCTTTGAATATAGCTCCTAAGTGTAGCCAAGCTCCCTTTGCCCAGTGCCTACAGCTCTTTTGGGCCTGTCACTTACTTTCCACAATATTGTAACATGTTCAGTAGGGTGTGGCAACACTCCTGTGGCTCCTTTGCTCGCAGCCATTGTGTCTTCAGAGACATGTAACTGAGTAGCACTAATTTAGAGCAAGATGTAAAGAAATGCTAACCCCTGAGGACACATTAAGAATTCTCTGATTAAACCTTTGTTCATTGCTCTCTGCTGAACCCAACTCCGTGTGCCACTCGGAGCACTGTGGGCTGAGTCATAGGGCAGTGCATCACCCAGTCCGTCGTGAACATGAATCGCCTGGGGGGTCTTGTGGAAATGCAGATTCTGTATTAGTAGGTCTGCGATGGGGCTGAAATGTGTACTTCCAAGAAGCCCCTGGGTGCTCCTGCTGCTCCTCTGGGGACCACTGTGAGTAGCAAGGCCTTAGGGCCTGGAGTCAGGACTCCTGAGTTCCCTTAGCTCTGCCACTGATGCTCCATGAGACTCTTAAGTTGTCACTGCTGCTCTCTGGGCTCAGTTTTTCCATATGAGTCTTCAGAGTTTTGGATTCAATCAGGTTTCCACATAGGTCAGTAGTGTCTGAGTTATACAGGAGAGCTTGTTAACGTCCAGCTGTTAGATTTAGTAAGTCCTGGTGGAGTCTGGGCAGCTGGACTTTCAGCCAACTAACTGGATAATTCAGGTGTGGGATATAGGGTGTCACCCAGTGGGATGGTCCAGGGCACTGGGTAGCATGTCCTGAGGCCTGCTCTATGGTGCTGTCATTGCCAGATAGAGCGGATGCACTGGCCGGGGAGTGGGCAGCAGCTGCCCCGCTCCATCTGCAGCCTGCCCTGCCAGCCAGGTGAGCGGAAGAAGACAGTGAAGGGCATGCCCTGCTGCTGGCACTGCGAGCCCTGCACAGGGTACCAGTACCAGGTGGACCGCTACACCTGTAAGACCTGTCCCTACGACATGCGGCCCACAGAGAACCGCACGGGCTGTCAGCCCATCCCCATCATCAAGATTGAGTGGGACTCGCCCTGGGCCGTGCTGCCCCTCTTCCTGGCTGTGATGGGCATCGCTGCCACGTTGTTTGTGGTGGTCACCTTCGTGCGCTACAATGACACACCCATCGTCAAGGCTTCAGGCCGCGAGCTGAGCTACGTCCTGCTGGCGGGCATCTTCCTGTGCTACGCCACCACCTTCCTCATGATCGCCGAGCCCGACCTCGGCACCTGCTCCCTGCGCCGCATCTTCCTGGGGCTAGGCATGAGCATCAGCTACGCGGCCCTGCTCACCAAGACCAACCGCATCTACCGCATCTTCGAGCAGGGCAAGCGCTCGGTGAGCGCCCCGCGCTTCATCAGCCCCGCCTCGCAGCTGGCCATCACCTTCAGCCTCATCTCCCTGCAGCTGCTGGGCATCTGCGTGTGGTTCGTGGTGGACCCCTCCCACTCGGTGGTGGACTTCCAGGACCAGCGGACGCTCGACCCCCGCTTTGCCAGGGGTGTGCTCAAGTGCGACATCTCAGACCTGTCGCTTATCTGCCTGCTGGGCTACAGCATGCTGCTCATGGTCACGTGCACCGTGTATGCCATCAAGACGCGCGGCGTGCCCGAGACCTTCAACGAGGCCAAGCCCATCGGCTTCACCATGTACACCACCTGCATCGTCTGGCTCGCCTTCATCCCCATCTTCTTTGGCACCTCGCAGTCAGCCGACAAGGTGAGCGGCAGAGGCTGGGGTGGACAGCGGGGCATGCTCCAGAAGTGCTTGCTCACGTGCCTCCCTCTGCCTTCTCTCCCAGTTGCAAGGTTTTTCTCTGGGTTCTGGGTCTTCTCTCCTCTCTCCCTCTCTTTCTCTGCTCCTGCCCTCTCCCCGTTTTCTCTCTCTCTGTCTCATCTCTCTCCTTCGGCCATCCCTCCTTCTGCCACCCTCCTCCTCCTCTTCTCCGCTGTCACCTTCTTTCTCCCTGTCTCTCCATCCCTGGCCCCCCAATCCCCTTCCCCTCTTTGCCCCACCCCATCCCCTGTCCTTCCTATCAGCTGTGCCCTCTTTCATCCCTTATCCTTTCCTAGACTCCTTTCCCTCACCCCTCTCCCTACTCAGTCTTCCTTCTGGCCTGCTCCTCTCTGCTCCTGCCTCCATCCACCCCTTGCGGGATCCCCATACTGGGTGCGCCCCCGCCCCCCGCCAGCCCCAGGCTGCCCCAGGAGCCCAGGGCCTGGCAGCGCTAGCTGAGGTCCTTCCCTCCCTTGGCTGGAGCTGCAGAGGGGCTGCCTCTGTGTCGCGTTGGCTTGGCCTGAGGATCTGGGTGTACCCTAGGGGGCCTTTGGGCTCTGCCAACATCCCAGCCCTGGCACTGGCTGGGTGCCTGGGGGGCTTTATCTGGAGGGATTGGGAGTCACTGAAATTAGGGGCATTGTGGTGGACCAAGAACCCCATGTCTTGGTCCAAGCTCCATGTCTTACTGCGGGATCTGGCCACCTGGCCTCTCTAGCCTGTTTCTTCATCAGTAAATTGGGGCCGTGACCCTTCCCCTGCAGTCCTGCAGGAGTTGGAGCAATCACATGACACAATGCATGTATGAGCAGTTACTGCATTGTAAGGAAGATGGGGCTGAGGAAGCCAAAGGAGGGGAGCACGAGGTCAGAGAAGTGACAGGGAGTAGGACTGCGAGGCTGCAGGAAAGACTTTGGCTTTTACTGTGAGTGAGAAGAGAGCCACTGTGGGCTTCTGAGCAGGCAAGGGCCAGATCTGATAGGGGTTGGAAAGGACCCCCTGGCTGCCAGGAGCAGGCAGCTGTCAGGAGGTCACTGTCGTGGTCCGGATGGAGAGTGATAGCAGCAGGCGCGGTGGGAAGTGGGGGAGTCTGGGCCTGTCTGCAGCAGGCTGTCCGGGTTTCTGACGGATTGCACTTGGGGTGAGAGACACAGGAGAGAGTCAGGGAGGACGCCACGGTTTTTGGCCTGGGCAGTCGGGAAGGAAGGGGTTCCATGTGTGAAGGAGGAGCAGGCAACGAGGGGAGCCTGTGTGTGGGGCTGGGGTGGGGGGGTCCTTTGGACATGCTGAGCTTGGGGTACCCAGTAGACATCCAAGTACAGCTGTTGAGTTGGTGGTTGAATATAGGAATCTGGAATTCAGGGGCACGTTCTGGGCTGGAGACATAACTGGGGAGTCATCAGCCTGAGCCTGGCATTTAAAGCCATGAGCCCAGGTCCGAGCTCCTAGGGATGCTTGGTTTTCACTGAGGCGGCCACCAAAGCTGCCACGGATGGGTGCTTGTTATGTGTCAGATGCTTCACCTAATGGCCACCAGGCCCATGGCAGCTGGCAAGGGCAGGCCTCATCATGCCTACTTACAGACAAGGCACTAGAGCACAGAGAGGGGAAGTGACTTGCCTAAGGTCACACAGCCAAGGGTGGCATAGCTGGACTTGATTCCACTCTAACTCAGGAGCCCCATCCCCAGCCCATACTATCCCCCTGTAGCTCTGGGCTACCTCACCTACCCTGGGACTTCCTTGGTAGGTCCTACCGCTTTTCCAACAGCTCTTCAAGGGCAGGAGCTGTGTCCTCCACTCTGAATCCCAGGGAGGCCTGTGGTTCATCTTCCAATGGTGCCCCTGTGGACTGGAGGGTTCTAAGAAGCAGACCTTGGAGGTTGCAGTGAGTGGCCTGAGATCTGAGACTGGGCCTGGCTTAAGCAGGGGAGCACCACCCCAACATGCCAGAGCCAAGCAGCCACTGCACTGAGCCGTGCTGTGAGCTGGGCTCTGGCTCCCACCAGGCCTGCGGGAGGTCCTCCCTGCTGAACACAGGTGCAGGCAGAGGCTCCTATGCCGTTCAGTGCCCACAGGGCCTCTGGAGCCAGCAGAGGAGGGCATTCCGCACCCCAGGAAGCTGGCAGCTTAAGAAATTACCCTTGACAATACTAGGGCCCCTTCCCATGCCTCCTCGGGGAGTAAAGGTACATGGCTGGGAGACCACAGCATGGTGGTTAAGCAGCCCCCTCCACCTTGCCATAATTCTCTCTGGCTGCCTGCCAGCATCATCCCAAGGTATCAGACCCTCCCACCTCCAGATGCTGGGGTCCAAACCCCTCTCACCCTCCCTACCTCTCTAGTCTCTGCAGGTGACCCTACCTGCCTCTGATTTCTCCCTTTGTAGAAATCCCCTGTAGGTTCCCCCCAGCCCTGATTATGAAAGGAGCCTCTTAGGTGATCTCCTTGGAGTCCCAGGGAGGAGCAGGGACTTGCCCCAGGTCACACAACAAGATGGCCTCATACCAATTTGTGGCCATACAACCTGGCTCTGCACCTAGTGGCTAGGACATGGGACATGCCCTTCTCCTTCTCTGGACTTCTTCATGGGGAAGGAGTGGAGGGCATGATTTCTGAAGTCCCTGCAGACTTCCTCCCCAGGCTTCTTAGAGGCTCAAGCAACCCTGGGGCTGTATCTGGGCCACGTCATGCCAGAGCTACAAAATGCCCCAGTGCAAGCTGCAGACCTGGCTGCGAGGGGTGTGTGTGTGTAGAGTGCGTGGGGTATGGCTGTTGTCAGGAGTTGTGGCATGGGGGTAGAAGTGTATGTACCTGTTTGTGCATGTACACGTTTAGCGTTGGATGGGCAGTGTGTGCCTGCTTGCCTGCAGACTGAATGGGGATGGGCTGATGTGTGTGCTGAGTGGTACATGGCTGCTGCTGTGTGTATGGGTGTGCAGATGTGTGAGTGCCGGTGTGAGTGTGTACAGGTGGATGTGTGTAGATGTGTGTGAATACATCTGTGTCCATGCACGTGTGTGTAACCAAGTGTGTGAAGGTGTGTGTGTGAGCCCAGGTGTGTCAGAGTCAGGTACAAGTGTGCAGCTGTGAACTCAGGTGTGTGTGCCAATGCAGATATGCATGTGTATATAGGCGTGGAGGGTAGCAAGCACGCGTGTGTGCCCAGGTGTGCGCATACACACTTGCATGTGCTCAGCTGTGCCTGTTCCCCCAGGGTGCAGGTGCCGGCACAGGGTGAAGCTGTCTGGGCTGCTCTGGTGAGCAGGCGGATGGATTTCCCAGCTTTAGCCTGGATTTCCAGGGCTTAACACCGCAGCCACGTGGAATTGCCCTCAGCCATCAGAGTGGGCTTTCTCCACTATGTGGAGTTACTGCTTAGCCAGGCCTGGGCAGGACGTGACTGTGGAGGCGGGCCAGAGTGTGTGAAATTCATTTGTCTGGTTTGTATAGATTCTGAGGCTCCCAGTACCCACCAGGCTTGGCCTGGGCAGAAGCCCAGAGCAGGCAGAGCTCCTCAGCTCCCCCACCAGGGCCCCTTGTACCCTGTACCCACCAGGCCTCGCATGAAAACAGGAAATTCACCATCCACATCCACAGCTGTTCCTTTCCGTGCTGCCCCACCCCACATGACCTCTGCCTTCCCCATCAAACCCAGCTCTGACTACGTCCTTCAGGCAGGAGGCCTCACAGAGGACAGAATGTAGGAAGGGCCTGTCTGCATAGGGGAACTGGAAAGGTGGAAGTTCCGGCACCAGTGGGCGGGAGCTGGGTGGCTGGGAGAGGAGGGGAGATCTCAGCCAGAGGCTGCCTCTTAGTCTGACTGCCTTTAAGGCCCTCATGGTGCCCAGGTCCCATCCCCTTAGGAGTGCCTGCTGGATTCTGGAGGGCCACTGCCTCTCTGGGGGGGTGGGGGGTGGGAAGCCCCACTCCTGCAGCGCAGGGCCTACCTTCCAGCCTGGCAGATGGCTAGAGGAGCCCCCCTCCACCCATGCTGGGAGGGAGGGGCCCCAGCAAATTGGGGGAGGGCAGCTTTGCTCAAGTTTGATCTGTTTATACCCCTTCTTGTATTTTGTTTGCAGAAAGGCTCCTAGGCTGAAAAACAAACCAGAACATCAATGACTGTGCTGCTCATGCCTATGCTCAGGGTTGGCTCTATAATTTTCAGGGCCCAGTGCAAAATGAAAATGAAGAGCTTGTTCAAAAATTATTCAGAGTTCAAGACAGCAGCAGCAGGACATTAAACCAAGCATGGGCCCTTCTAAGCACAGGCCCCTGTGCGATTGCACAGGTTGCACATCCAATAAAGCTGTCCCTGCCTCTGTTAATGGAGGGGACCCCTGCTGCCCAGAGAAGGGAGGAAACTTGCCCAGCATCCCACAGTGGGTGAGGGCAGAGTGGAATCTGGAACAGAGTCTCCTGACTCCCAACACAGGGCTGTGTCCACTGCAGGGCTCATCCTGCTCAGAGAAGGACCTCTATCCCTGGTTCCACCAACTCCACATGGGCCCAGTTGCACACTACCCCATCAACAAGGTGGGAGCAAAGCATCTAAGATAGGTATCTGACCTGGGACACAACCCCTATACCCAAGACCCCCAGTGTGGAAGGAGAGACAGCCCCTGCCCGCAGGGAACCTCCATTCTAATGAGGGAGACATGCCTTGTCCCAGGGAACTCCCAATCTAACAGTGAACACCCAGATGATAATCTTATTCCCCATTAGCCCAGGACTCTAGTGTATTCTCCAAGGGTCTGTTCTGATGCTCTGGAACCTGTCCCTCCCCCTCCTCTCCCTGGCCACTGGCCCCATCTCAGGGTGGGAGAGATGGCAGGCACCCTCCCCCTGGCTTGTCATGACCTTTCCTGCCAGCAGAGAAGCTCTGTGCCTATGGTTGAGAGTGTGGGTTGTGTTCAAGGACTGGGGAGTGTCTGTGTCTGGAGGGGTGCATACTCGCTGGGGGACAGGGCCTGTGACATTTTCCTGGACAGTGGCAAATGGGGCCACCTGTCCATGCTCCCAGCCTCTTTGCCCACTGAGCCCTGCTTGATCTGGGCCATGCTAGCCTGGAGGCTGGGCTCAGAGGAGTGTCAGCTCCTTGGCTTGGGAACATCTTGGCCATCTAGCCATGTCACATGTCTCTTCTCAGTTTCAGCCCAGCGCCTGCAGCCACTAAAGCAAGTTATGTGGCTTCACAGTCTGTGCTTGGGGTAACCTCATGGTTTGGGTGAGGTAGGTGCTATCATCCCATGGCACTGATGAAAAAACTGAGGCCCACAGAGGGGTGGGACCCTCCTTTTAGACCCTATTCCTTTCCAGGCCCTCTGCCAAGGGCAGAAAACCCAGGGAGTGGCTGGAAATGAAGGACTTCAAATCCAGTGTCATGAAGCATTCAAGGAGAGGGGTCAGGAGATGGGAGGAATATGAGAACAGGAAGACATGGCCCCTGCTCTCAGGTTACTACCAGATGAGGCCAGGGCCCCTGTGCCCTCAGGAAGCAAGTCCAGACCTGTGTCCCACACTGCTGGGTGAGGTGCAAGAAATGAAGGGTGTCATGGGGGTCAGAGAAAGCTGGAGGTCAGGAAAGGCTTCCTGGAGGAGGCGGCACATCAGCCATACCTTGGGGGAGGGTCTAGGCCCAGAAATGACAGATTTGAGGGGCAAAGTACTTCTTGCCTCCCTCATGCCCAGACCTGGGAGACTCAACCTGGGTCTCCCCTGGCCTCACCTCGGCTATAGGGGCCAGAAGGGTTGGAAGGAGAGAGGAGGAGGGGAGGGGGATCCTAGGTGGGGGCAGGGGGAATTTTTGGGCCCTGCCTGGAAGGCCCCACTATAGAAGAATGGATTATCCAACACCAGATTAATGGGCTTTCATTTTGCTAAACATCTGTCACTGTTAGTGCTGGCGAGCGAGCGTGAAATGAGCTTTGACTGTGCTGCCACTGCCGTATTGTGATGGGCGTTGTGGCTCCTGTGCCAATGGTCTGCGCTGCACAGGAGGACTGTGTGTGTGGGGTGGCAGTCACTGAATGGGGGGCCTGGTCCAAGGGGCTGTGGCATGGCCACCAGGAGTTATTCCAAAGCACCAACAGCTGCTCATCTCACCATCAGCCCTGAGAAGGGCCTGCTGTGGTCCCCTGAGAGCCCCTCCTCAGGCGTGCCTCTCCCAGATAGCATGTGACACAGCACTCACCATGTGCCCAGCATTGTTTCCCACACTTTTAACATTTATTAAGTCATTTAATTCTCACATCAGCCCTAGGAGGTAAGTGCTATAATTATCATGCCCATATTGTAAGTGAGGAAACTGAGGCACAAGGACGTGACTTGTCCAAGATCACACAGCTGGAAGGTGTGGAGCCAAGATTTGAATACAGAAATTCTGGTCTAAAGTTCCAGCTCCATACCACGACTCCCTTCTGCCTGAAGCCAGGGGGACGCAGGGTGGGGTCCCAGGTCTGCCCCTGCCATGCCTGTCCCTGGGTGGGAAATGGAAGAGGTCAGGGCCCTGAGGCTGGGCGGAGCCCGCTCTGACGCTGCCCTGCCCTCCTCCAGCTGTATATCCAGACTACGACACTAACAGTGTCGGTGAGTCTGAGCGCCTCGGTGTCCCTTGGAATGCTCTACATGCCCAAGGTCTACATCATCCTCTTCCACCCGGAGCAGAACGTGCCCAAGCGCAAGCGCAGCCTCAAAGCCGTTGTCACCGCCGCTACCATGTCCAACAAGTTCACACAGAAGGGTAGCTTCCGGCCCAATGGCGAGGCCAAATCCGAGCTCTGCGAGAACCTCGAGGCCCCAGGTGAGCGTCTGGCCCCTCTCCTCTCCCTCTGACCTGCCCGGGCCCCGCCCCCTTCTTAGAGAAGGTTGAGTGAGCTTCCGCCCCGCCCCCTCCCCGGCCATACCCCTTCCCTAGCCGTGTCCTCTGGAGGGACACTGGGAGAACCCTGGAGCCAGGGGTGAGTGGCCAGCCTTGCCCAGAGTGATCTCAGGGAGAACCCTGAAGCACCAGGTTGGAGCCCATTCTGTCCTGCCTCCTCCAGGAAGCCTTGAGAGACAACCTCAAGGGCTCTCCAACCCCTAGCCACCCCTTTCCAGGGATCTTGGCCCCACCTGGAGCGAGGCCCTGGGGGTGCCTCATTCACACAGGGTAGCCTCAGACCCGGGGACTCTCTCTCCTGGGGCCCGCATCTCCACCTGCCCTTTCAGTCCCTCTGGGAGGAGGGGTTGTTTCAGAGGGTCCTTGCTCACTGGCCCTTGGGTGACTTGAGGGGAGCAGCCCTGATGCCAGAGCAGCTGTAACCCCCAGCTTGGCTTTGTCCAGCCACCCCACAGCAGGGCCCTGAGAAATGGGGACCCAGGATGTGGGCCAGCCCGGCACAGGTAAGTGAGGGGGGTAGGGCAGGCCGAAGGGCCTGTAGAGCTGCCTCCCACAGTTCTCTGGTGGCAGCTGTGGGGGGGGGGGCGGTTGTTGGAGGAGACCTCAGCACTAGAGGGTCGTGTTTTGGCGGGGAGGGGAGGGGAGGGAAGGAGGCGGGGACCTCTGCATCTGAGGGGCAGGCCCAAGGCCCCTCCGAGGCTGATTAAGGAGCAGTGCCACCATCTTTGCCAACTTCCCTCTTCCTGCTGGAGCCAGCCCTCTGTGCCTGAGGAGCAGAAGCAGAGAGGAGGAGAGGGGCAGGGGATGTCAGGGACAGGTTAGGTCTCAGGGGGACCAGAATAGTGGTTACCAGTTCTTGACCCTTACTGTGTGCCAGACCTACTCTGTGCCAGTTTTTGTCCTCACCTCAGCCTTGAAAAGCAGGTGGTTTTGTCATCTATGTGATACAGATGAGGAAAGAGAGGCTCAGAAAGAGGCAAGGGACTCCCCCAGGTCACAGAGCCAGCAGGTGGCAGGGCTGCTGCATGCTGCCTCTACCTCTCAGGCAGAGGGCGGCCTCCACCCTGGGATGAGCTGCAGGGCCTCCAGCCCATGGGGTGGGCCTCCGTGGGCCTCACTTCCAGCTGCCCTGGGGTGGAGAGGGACAGAGGGGCCGCTGTGGTCACCACAGACCTGCCACAGGCCTTGGCTTGCTCCCTGAACACCCTGGAAGTGGCCGAAATGGTTTAAATGACAGCTCTTCCTGCCTCCCCCCCTCTCTGAAAGTCTTGGGGCTTCCATTTGTGGGGGGAGGGTGGAGAAGAGCCCCTCTGCCCAGGAGAGTTTTAGATCCTGGTGGCACCTGGGAGTTAGCACTCTGCTTCTTCCCTCTAGTGCTGGGGCAAGGCCAGAAATGAACATTTTTGATGGCAGCAGGAGGGGCACAGGCTAGACCATAAGCAGGCCCAGAGCACAGCTCCAGAGAGGAGACCCTTTGTTATCCACCAGTAGCTCAGGAGAAACAGGAGACCTTCCCTCCCCGGTGTGTTTGGGCTGGGGCAGCACCTCTTGCAGGTACCCCACCTTGGGGCTCTGGGTGAAGCATCTTCCTTTCCATTCTCAGCACCGTTCCCATGTGTTGAGAGAATATTAGCTGAAAGGAGGCAGTCCCTTCCACCCTTCCACCCTCTGATGGGACTTGCACTCCCCAGCGTCCTCTCCCCTGTTGAGTGATCTTCACAGCAGTCCTGTGAGGCCTGGGTAAGGCTGGGGGTTTGCTCCTTAGCCGAAGGCAAGAGCGGGTAATCGACTCTCCTGAGATCATGCAGCCAGGTGGTGGCTCGGCGGCCCCACCACATTGTTTCTTGGCTCTGACTCCATGTGGCCTCCCTTTCTCTGGGGTCCCCATCCTCTGTGCCGAGCAGTATACCTGGCTCTGACATGCCTTTCCCCTTTGATTGACACCCCTCATGACTGTATGTATCCCTCCCCTCCCCCCAGCGACCTCTGGTTCTTTCCAGTCCTGCTCCTCCTCCTGGGATACCAGCTTCCCCCCACCCACGACCCTAGAGCTCCCTTCAGGTGCCACACTGGACCTCCATGCTGAGCTGGGAAGGAGCAGGGGGGCCTCACGGTACTCCTGCCTTTGGCCTTTCATGTCTAATGTCCAGAGATCCCAAATGGAGCCCTAACCAGGTCTTCCTGTCCTGAGCAGGGACCCCCCTCCCTGTCCCTGTGACCCCCTGCCCCAGTTTTCCTCCTTCCCGTGGAACCTTGCCTTCCTGGGTCCTGTTCCTTCAAATCCCTCCTCTCTGCTGGGGGCAGGGGCAGGTCTGCCAACTGGGCTTTGCCCCAGAGCTCCTGAGAGCTAGTGGGTATTAGCCCTCTCCCAGAGGTGACACCCTGACCCTAAAGGGTGACACTGATGGTGCTATCACAGGTCAGAGGGCCGCATAGAGGCCAGGGGCCTTCACAGAGAGCTCTGTTGGCTCCATACTGGCATTGCCCCTCTGTCTCTGCTCTGGCCAGTCACCTGGGAACAGGGAACAATTACCCACTCATGCTGGACAAGGAGGGGTGTGGAGACGTGCTGAGGGGAGACCCAGTGTCCTCAGCCCCCCACTTCCTGCAAGGGAAGGATGAGAGCCTCCACTCCCTGCAGTGAAGGCCAGCACCCAGCACCCTGTGCCCACACTGTTTCTCAGCTCGGTGACAACAGGGTCCATGGAGGTACCAGGCTGGAGCCAGGTGATTAATTCTGGGGGTAGCTGGACTGAGGGGTTGTGAGCAGAAGGAGTAGGGAGGTGTCACTCACGTGGAGCAGGGACATTTTTCACTCTGTCACTGGCAGGCCACATATCTTTAAATAACAGAATAAATAATTCAGGGGCCCGATTGCAGGCAGATTGGGTGCGGAGACATGGGGCGACAAATGGAGTCTGTCAGCTTGTGCCTGGTGCTGCCTGGCTAATTGTTATCCGAGCCTCCAGCGATGGAAAACCATCACCGAGGGCCTGCCGTCTGCAAGGGCTGGGCTCGGGGCCCTCTGCCCACACCCCAGCCCCTTCTCCTTATACTGAGGATGTTCCTGGGGCACTGCTGTCCCCATCCTGTCCTCGTCGCTGTAGTTATTTTGGTCCTGCCCTTTTGCTCAGCATTTTGCAGTATTTAAAGGGTGTTTCCATCCACCCCTAGGCTGACCCCGAATGGGATTCATTATCACCCCATTTTACAGATGAGGGAATTGCGGCTCTGAGAAGGTCAATTTGTTGGAAGGGCCACATGGCATGGCAGGTGCTGAGATCCCCTAGAGTGATGCAGGCAGAACTGGACCCCAGGTCTCCTGACTGCTGCCCGGAGCCTCACTGTTAGCTCATGGGGGCCCCGGGCAGACTCGCTGCTCCTGTTTTCCAGATGGTGAGACTGAGGCTCAGCTGAAGGGCTCTGGAGGCTCTGGCTTGTAGCTGAGGCCTGAGTCCCCCCACCCCAGGCTCTGGAAGCTGTGACCTGGATTTCCCAGAAGATAGCTCTGGTCTTAGAGGAGAACAGAGACCCAGCTGTCCCTCCTCTCTGCACTTTCTTTTGTCCCCCCACCTGCCCCTGGTGTCCTCAGTGTCCCTCAGGTGCGCACCCATTGCAGTCAGGGGGAATTTTGCTGCCGCTGCTGCTGGGGTTTTCCTTCACCTCTGAGCCAGGAGCTGCTGATGAGTTTCCAGGTTTGGAAACTCAATTTTAGCAGTTCACCATGGGGTGACGGGGCCCTGGGGAATTGGTTCTCACCAGCCTGGCCTGCAGGCGAGGGATTCTGATCTGCAGAGCTGGCTCCTGGCTCTTTTTCTGACTGTGGGAAATGGAGTGGGATGCAGATGCCGGGGGGTGGTTGGGAGCCCCTCAGGAAAAGAAGTCTAGGCAAAAAGGGCCACCCCGCTCATGTTTCAGGCAGGAAAACTGAGGCCCAGCAGGGAGGGGAAGGAGCAACCTGAGGTCACAGCAGGAGCATGAGGCCTCCCTGCAACTAGAATCTGGGCTCCTTCCCCAGGCTCTAATCTGTGCGTGCCCCCCTACCCTGCCTCTCTTCAGCACCTCCTGCCATCCCTGGTGGCCCAGGCCCAGACCACCCACCCCCTGGATGCTGCCCATAAAACTGACCTGTCCCATGGTCCTTCTGCCCTCTTGGTCATCCAGCACCCTGAAAATGACATGGTCATTTTAGAAATAAAGATGGGAATTCTTCATAAAGTGTAAGGCACCACGCTGTATTCTTATTCTTTTCCTGGATCTTGTGGCACCATTTTCTTCCATTAGCACCTGTCCAGGTGGCACCTAAACCTTGGAATTTCCTTGCCACTGGCCAGCCAAGTGATTTTTCATCCTCTGCTTGAATATTTCTGCTGACAGGGAGCTCACTACCACATAAGACTACCCACTCCACTTTGAGCTCTGGTCAGGAGAAAGTTCTTCCTTTAGTTGAACTGAACTCTGATCCTCTGCCTCCCCACTGGCCCCATGGTGAGCCCCTCTGCTTACCCCATCCCCAGCAAGTTTCCTCCCTCTGCACGTGATGGACCCTCTGATAGCTGGACACAGAAATCCTGCCTGTATTAGTGGGCTTTGGATTATGCTGCTATGACAAAGAGGTCCCAGAACAGAACAGAGTGGCTCAAATCAGACAGATGTTTGTTTCTCTCTGTCATAATAGTACACAATGGGTGGGCAGGAGCTGGGACCCAGGTTCCTTCCATCTTATTGCTCCGTCAGCTCCCAGAGGATTGAGGCTGATTGACCTCAATGCCTGTTGTGCTCACAGAAGGGAAAAGAGGATGTATAGGGGAAACATTCCATTTTAATCAAATGACACAGGAATTGGACACTGTCCTTCCACTCATATTTCATTAGCAGCAATGTGGTCACACGCAATGTAGCTGCAAGGGAGGCTGGGAAACATAATCCTTAACTTGGCAATCATGCACCCAGCAAAAACAAGGGAGGGAAGATTGGGAGGACAACTTGCAGAATCACCACACTGCTCCAGTTTCCTCTTCTCCAGGCCAGGCGCCCCTGGCTGAGTGTGGCAGATGCGCCTCCTTTTGAGCTGACAGGATCCCGACAGAGGGTCAGGACAGCTTTAAGACACAGGTCAGCTGATTTTCTCCCATCTGCTGCTTCTGTCTGCATCAGCAGACCAGCTCCCACCCCAGGTGGCGATACTACCCTTGATCACTCACCACTGAGCTGGCCCCCAGGCTGCTGAGGAGAACCCTAAATCAGGGCAGGACAAAACCAAGGGTCTGGCCAGGCTCCTCACCCCTCTGGCCTCAGTTCCTTATCTGCCAGATGGGGTGACGCTTCTTTGGCCTGCTCACTAGGCTGCCGTGGGGTCTATACCCTGGCGGGATGGGAGATACTCACGCTGCCCATGAGAGCTGCTGTCATCACCTGGCTTTGGGACTGGCACTGGGCTGGGCCTGGTAGGGGAAGGGTCTCATGGGGGCTGGGTATGCCAGGGGGTTTGCCCTTAGTCCAGAAGTGATTGGCATTATTTCTAGCCACAGCTCATTGGACAGAATAGTTACATGGACTCAACCAACTGCAAGGGAGGCTGGGAAATGTATGGGGAGGACATGGAGTATTTGGAAAGCACTGAAGCCATGAGGCAGCTATGCCAGCCCAGTCCCAGGTGTGGGGTAAGACAGGTGCAGAGGGCCCAAGACTGAGGGGAGACAGGGCACCAAGAAATGGGAGGTGGATGCACAGTGGGCCGTGGGTGTCTGGGGATTGTGTTTTCCTTGGGCGTGGGGCAGAGGGCTGAGTTGATCACACGCCTCCGTTTCTAGCCCTGCATGGCCCCTTTCCAGTTTTCATTATTTCCTCTGTCCCCCTTCCCCACTCCCTTCCTCTAGGCCACCATTCTAGTTTGTTTAGTGTATATGCTTTGCATGTGCTCTTCCAAAATGTGTGGTTGAACTTCTGAAAGACTTCCCTTTGACAATATTTTAAAGTTACATGATATCACAATAAAAAGGATTCTTTTACAGGGTGGTAGAATTAGAGGTGGCAGGGGCTCCATGGTGGGGAGACCCTCCCACAGGAGTGGGGAGTGCTTGAGGGAGGAGTCATCTCTTGAGTGACAAAGGGATGAGGGACGGGCAGTCCAGGCAAGCAGCCCAGCCCAGGAGGTGTGGAGGTGGGAAACCTGGGCCAAGCCCTGGGAATGGGGATGGGTGGGGCTCACGCAGGGTTTGCGGGGTGCTGACTGCTGGATGCTGTAGGTGGTGGGGAGCTACGGTAGGTTCTTATGTAGGGCAGTGCCTGTGTGGAAGGAGGGTTTGAAAAAGGCAGCCCCTGACTCCTGGGTACCCCCTGGTCTCTCTCCTTCCAGCACTGGCCACCAAACAGACGTACGTCACCTACACCAACCATGCAATCTAGCTGGGCCACGGAGCCAAACAGGAGGAGGAGGAGCCGCGAACCTTGTGGATGGTGCATTGGCCCAGGGCCCCTCTAAAGGCCCAGCTGATGTCCTGCCTGCCCGTGGGTGTCCACAGACGTGGCTTGGTGCTGAGGACAGCAGAGCTTCTGGTCGTCACTGCTGGTCAGCCTGGGCAAGCCAGGTGGGCGACAGGAGGAGGAGGACGAGGGGCTGGGCAGCTCCAGGCCACCATGAGAGCCTGCGTCTTGGACCATTGCCCCTCCTGGCCCCAGACCACAGGGGCTCAGGTCAAGTGCGCCCCAGTGCTGGTTCTCTCCCTCCCTCCGTCTCTGTCTGTGCTAATGGCTACCTTCTCAGTCTGTCTCCAGGCCCCTGTCTTTATGTTCTGTTATCTCTGTTCTCGGCTTTTCTGTGTCTTCTCTTGCCGGCTCTTGCCTCTGCCTCCTCTCCCTCATCCTCTGTCTCCAGCTCCTCCTGCTTTCTCCTGGGTTCCAGCCAAGTCACTCCTCCCATGCCATTTTCTCTCCTGTCCTTCTTGACTTCATTTTCGTCCAGCCTCTCCCTGCCACCCTTTTCCAATTCATCAAATCTTACATGTGGCAAAAGAGAAAAAAGGAAAAAAAAAGCAAAACACAAAAAAGCCAAAACAAAAACAAATCTTGAGTGTGTTGCCAAGTGCTGCGTCTTCCTGGTGGCCTCTGTGTGTGTCCCCGTGGCCCGCAGCCTGCCCACCGTCTGCCGTGTGTCCTGCCCGCCTGCCCGCCTGCCCCTCCTGCCAACCACACGGAGTTCAGTGCCTGGGTGTTTGGTGATGGTTATTGATGACAATGTGTAGCGCATGATTGTTTTTATACCAAGAATATTTCTAATAAAAATAAACACATGGTTTTGCACCTGGGCTCCACATCCACTGAGGGTCCTGCCATGGGACCATGGGTGCAACTTGCGGCCAGAGGGCCTGGAGTTAGAGGGAAGGAGGAACTGGGAGGTGGAGACTGCTCCCTGGGCTGGGGTCAGTGTGGTGGGGAGAGGTTTCCAGGTGAGGGGCAGGGACATTGGAGGACATTCCAGAAATCAGCACCTTGTGGTCCCCTAATTAAGGGGGGTGCTCCGTCCCCTGCCCTGCAGTCCCAAGGGAGAGAGGGACTGTTTCCTCACGCCCGGGACCCACCCCACCTCTATGCCTGCCAGGAAATCTTCCTTTTGAGAAATTGGCTTCCAGGGCTGCCAGCACCCGCAGCCCTCCCTTCCTCTTGTCTCCAGGTCCAGGTGCTAAGATGATGTCTGTCCTGGAGATCAGAGTGTGGCATGTGTGTCCGTGTGGGTCCCTAAGTACATAGCACAGGCATGGGTGTGTGGCGCACTCAGCCCCGTGTGTGAGTGTCTGTTTTGGCTGCATGTCTGTGTGTACGCCTGACACCCGCACATGCATGCATGTGTGTTTGTCCTGTGTGAGTGTCTGTCTGCCTGTCTGTTTAAGCCCAAGTGGGTGTGAGTCTACATCACACCCATGTCATGAGGATGCCTGTCCCAGGCCAGCAGGCTTCCTTGGCAGGTTAGGAGGTGAGGTGCAGGAGTGGCTCTGGGGCTGGGCTCTCCCAGGGGTATATTATAGAGCCAGTGACACAATGAGGCCACAGGCAGCAGCTGGAGCCCAGGCTGCCTCCCTGCCCCCTCCTGCCCTGCCCCCAGGTCCTGCATCCCCTCCTACCTCTACAGCTAGCTGACTGTGTGGGGCACGGTGGCCAAGGGACTGGAGGGACCCTGGGCAGGGAGCCAGGCAGGGACTGGGCATAAGGGTATGAGTAGAGATGAGGCTGGGGCACTGAATCATGCCAGGCGTTAGTGCCCCCTTGATAAGCCCACCCTTACTTCTGGGGGGAGGGGTTGTCTCACACACCTGTGCTCAGGAAATCTCTTCTCCCCTGGGGGTCTGTTTGCAGCACCTAGTAGTATATGCTCAATAAATAATTAGGTAAGGGAAAGAGAGAGGAAAGGGGGTGTCTCTCACTGATCATCTGTGCAGTATGGTCCCTAAGACCACCCGGCATCGGTCCTATCCAGTGCTCCAGCCCAATCAGGAAAAATTAGGTTGCCAGACCAAGAGTGTTTGCCAGAAGCTTCCAGGGCAGTGTTTGTGTGTGGGGAGGAGGGAGCTGGATGCAGAAGGGAGTGCAGCCAGCTCTCTCCCTGGGTGATTCTCTCACAGCACCCCCAACCTGGGTACCTTGCCCCTTCTCTGGCCCGCTCCCCTCGTGAAGTGATTGACTCTCTGACACCCATGGCTAGGTTGGGCCTGGAGCCGGGGTTTGATGCTCAGCTTAGGACTTGTCCTCACATCTGTGGGGCCTCCGTCTAGGTTCCAAAGGGAGAATCACCTTCTTTTCAAGGGGGTTGCTGCCCCTCTTCTCCCCACAGCTCCCAGGAGAGAACAGTGGGAGGCACTTCCCTACCTAGGCTGCGAAGGGGGTCAAGGTCAGCCTTCAAGACCTCCTGCAGTGGGGAGGAGGCTAAGGGGGCCTGTCAGGACAGGGCAGGGCAGGCTGGGTGGGGCTTAGACCATCAGGAGACCCAAGGCTGGGCCTAGTCCAGCCTGACCAGGGCATCCAGGCCCTGCCCTCAGGGGGCTATCTGTCCCCTGCCAGTGGGGAGAATCACAGCTCTACCCTGAGGGAGTTTCCACATCAGACTGTGTCCCACAGTAAAATAATTTTGGCAATGAGGTGGATTAAGCAGGGAAGCTTTGGGGGTGTCTGTGATTTGGGGCAGCTGAGCCTGGGGTGCAGGGGATGGTTGGGCTCTGTGGGCCTGAGGTAGACAGGAGGGACCAGGTCCCAGTAGGCCTTTGCCAGTCACACTTGCTCCGGCAGTGGAGAAAGTGGGCACTACTGGGGCCCTGGGCCTATCGTCTAAAAGGCACAGGCCAGTGAAGGCAGGGCTGGGGTCCCACAGGTGGGCCCAGGTGGGACCCGCTCTAATGTGTGTGGTGGGAAGACATGTGGGCCCTTCCCAGGCTGGCTGGCTCCTCACCTTTGCCCTCCATCCTAAGTTATGAATGCCTGGGTTTATGTAGGACACCCAAGAAAAGTAGACAGTTGCTCAGTGTCTTCAGAATTTCATATTTCAACAAGATGGGGGTTTTCCTGGTCCTTGGCACCTGGACGGGGAGCCAGCAGCCCCCAGAGACCTTTGCTCTGTGCGAGGGTCTGTGGGGTCTCCATAGGCTCTGTGCTCACTCCTTCCCTGGGGCCTCACCCTCCTCAAGGTCGGAATGAAAGGATTTGGCTGGTGGACATTCTACCCCCAAAGTGTACTATTTTTTAACCACCAGGGGAACTTTTAGACAATACAGCTGCTGGGCCCCTCTCCAGAACACTCAATCTCAAATCTCTGGGTGGGTCTGGGCACATTTTAAAAGCTCCCCAGAGGATCGGCTGTGTAGCCAAGTGGGCCAGGTGTGGTACTAGACCTCGGGGTTTATGAAGCCAGGAGGGAACGGTAATAATGCCCACTCAAGAGCTTGCCTGGGGCTCAAACCCCAAACTGGGCTGTGCCAGCTTGAGCAGGAGCCCACTGAGCTACCAGGCCAGCTGGACACATGGGACACCTTTGGGAAGCTCCTTGGAACCTACAGAGGTCAGCTTCACAAGTGGGGGACAAGCTGGAGTCTCAGGTCCCTTGCAGCTCAGAGGCGCTGGTTCTGAGTTCTAATGCCTTTTGGTCTGTCCCTCCCATCCTGCCTTCTCAGGCCCTGGAGGCAGAGGAACAGCAGGACAGAGGCATAGAGCCAGGTGGGTGGGAGCTGCCACCTCAGCCTCCAGGCCCACCAAGGGGTCCTAGGGAACCCCAAGAAGATGCCAGCCTGCAGGAGGCTGCGTGTCCTCTCTCCCCAGAGGAGCATCTTTCTGATGTTCTCCCTAGGGCCCCATGGCTCCCTCCTCCAAGCCATGGGTTTTTATCTGCCCACTGACCAGCGAGGGGAGACCAAGACACTCTCCCTGGCACTGAGGGCTCCTCCCTGCCCTCCTGCATGCCCTGTCCCACCCTGGCCACCCCTCAGGGCTTGGCCCTGGCACTCTGAGCCTCCCTGGGCTCACCCCACCACCACCCAGCCAACCTGGCACTGAACGGCACACAGCACCAGAATCTCACTTCAGTTGGCAAAAGCAGCAATTAGCATCTAATGAGGCTTCTTGCTTTATTTTTAGGTAACCTCCTAGGCCCTGCCTGTGTAATTCAGCCCGCCACTGCTTGGCAGATAATTAAAGCATGTCACCATAATTTGCCTTTTTTTTTTTAATAAAGCCCCGTAATTATGTTTTTATTGCAAGTGAGGGGGGAAAGTGGGGGCGGGGAAGAAAACAAAGAGAGGCGGGGTCGGGGCAGGAAGTGGGGCTTGGCTCCCTCAGCCAGCTCCTCCCACTCCATCAGCAGAGCCTGGAGCCCCCCATCCTCCATTCTGGGTGCAGACACCCACAGACCTACCTAACTTCTAGGGCACTTCTTCCGCCTTTCCTTATAAAACCAGGCCAGTCTGCTTCAGCGTAATCCAGTGGGCAGGAAGGGGGCAGAGCTGGAACCAGAGTAGCCATATGTTAATGATCCCTGAGCCGGGTATGGGCACATGGGACTTCTTTACACTATTGTCCTTCTGTGTATGCTGGAACATTTCCGTAACAAAAAGTTAAATAAAACTCCACTCCCAGGAAGGGGTCTGCTGACTGCACAGGGCAACTGGTACCTGCTCTCAGGGCACATGTTCTTTTTCTTTATGAGGTGCAGGATTGTCATTTCCATCGTTATTTTGGTGCTAGTGAGCAGTGGTGGGTGATCCTTCCTGGGGCGTCTGAAATCAGACTTTCCAAGCTGCAGGCCAGGTGGGAACAGGCAGGGCAGCTGCCTACATGGTTTCAGGGAGCCTGCTACCCCCAAACATCTCCCCACCTGCCAACTTTGGTGCCTAAATTTCTGTGGTTAAAGCCTCAGGCTGCTGGGCCAAGGCATTCTCTCAAAACACATCAGCCAGCTGGCAACCATATTGGAATCCGGCATCAAGACATCTGCTGCCCCGAAGGTGTGGGGCGTGGGAAAGGTAAGTTTTGAAATATCTGGTTTTGAAAGAACTTCCCAGCTTACCCTAATTCAAGTAGAACTCCCTCCTCCACTTCCTGGACACCACCTGAGCCCCAGACATCATGTTACATTCAGTGAGTTTGCTCATTATCTTCTCCCTCCACCAAAATGTCAGCCCCACAAGGGCAGGTACTTTTTTCTACTTGATCACAGCCTAGGACAGTACTTGGCATGTAGCAGGCATACAATAAATATTTGTTTTTTGTTTGTTTTTTTTTTGAGATAGAGTCTTACTCTGTCGCCCCAGCTAGAGTGCAGTGGTGTCATCACAGCTCACTGCAACCTCCACCTTCTGGGCTCAAGTGATCCTCCTGCCTTAGCCTCCTGAGTAGCTGGGACTACAGGTGCACAACATGATGCCTGGCTAATTTTTCTATTTTTAGTAGAAACGGCATCTCGCTCTTGCCCACGCTGGTCTCGAACGCCTGAGCTCAAGCAATCCTCCTGCCTCGGCCTCCCAGAGTGCTAGGATTACAGGCGTGAGCCACCGCGCCCGGCCTAAATATTTGTTGAATGAATGAATCAGGAAGGGAGCTGAACTGGATACTTAGAGGGACCTATTTAGCTGTATCCCCACACCCCACCACTTAGTTCTATCTGCGAGTCTCTGCCCAAAGTCCAGTGGGACATTTTTACACTTTAGCTTCCTAAGGTCTTCCCTTAGAAACCTGGATGCTAAGTAAGGCTCTGCTACCAACTCCCTGTGTGCCCTTGGGCAAGTCACTTGCCCTTTCTGGGCCTCACTTTCTAATCCTTAAAATAAGGGCTTGATCTCTGAGCTCTGGGAGCTAGGGCAGCAGCCAGCATTCCAGCAGTGCAGAAAGGGGAGGCGACAGCTGAGAAGAGTCTTTTGGGGCCAGTTGCTATGGCAACTGTGGGCACAAAGGGGTAGGGGAGGGGCTTGAGTGTGCAAAGCAGGCCCTTCCTTTGGCTCCCCCAGCCCAGGGTGTCTGTGATTGGAGGAAGACATTTTTGTTAATGTTAGGGAGCAGTGGAGGAGGATGGAGAAACGTGGGGGTTGTTGGTGCAGGGAGCCAGTGGAGGGGGGCCTGCCAGCCTGCACTCCGCCACTCCCTCACTTGCTGGTGAAGAAAGCAAAGAACTAAGTGTCTAAGCTGGACGGGGCCCCAAGGACCACCCACTGCCCCCCATCACACACATTAACAGAGGAGGAAACTGAGGCCCAGAGAGTCAAGAGGCTTGTCAAGACTTGAGAGCCTCAGAAAGACGCTCACCCCATCCTGATCGGCTGCCCTCCCTCAACCTGGAAAGTTAGGGGGGCACACGGTTTTTGGGGAGCTCAGTAAACACTCTCCCTTCTGAGCTTGCGAAAGCAGGGAGCGGAACTTGGAGGGAAGGATCCGCCTTGCTCATCAGATCCATGGAGGTGGATGGCATAGGCAGGATAGGGGGCAGGTACACAGATGAGGCCCCCTGAGGGGCCTGGGGTTAGAGATTCTGGCTTTGGTCTCTGCCAGGTCTCTGTGACTCAGAGACACTTTAGAGTCTTAGCTCCCTGAACTTCAGTTTCTACATCTGTGAAACAGAGAGAATAATACCTACTGAAAATGATGTCAAGACCACAAAAACCATTGTAAGACCACAGGAGATCAGGAGAGGACAAGAGCCCTCCCCTTGAGCTCTGGCTGCCTCACCTTCCAGGACAGTAGGGTCTCCTGCATCTCTCCTCCTACCCAGACTCTCCCTCCTCTGTGGTTTTGGGCTTCTTCCACCCACTCCCCAAATGCTAGCGTTCCCTCTAGGGTTCCAGGCCTGGAGCTCTTTTCTTCTTCCACTTCAAAAGTTCCATGACCTCTCTCATTTAAACTTATGCCTTCAGTGCTTTCCAAATACTCCATGTCCTCCCCCTATATTTCCTAGCCTCCCCTGCGGTTGGGTTGAGGCCATGTGGCTATTCTGTCCCATGCGTGTGGCTACAAATAATGCCAGTCACCTCTGGACTGAGGCCAGGTGTACCTCCTCCATGCCTCTCTTCTCTTGCTGTGCCGACCTTGGAGGTCACATGTTGAGATGGTGGCACAGAAGATGGAGGTCCCTGAATCACTGGATGGAGGAGAGCCTCTGCCAACCCATGATGAACTATGAACAACAAATAAACTTCCTTTATGCTAAGATGCTGAGATTTCAGGGTTTGTTACTAAGTTATAGCTTTCCTTATCCTAACTGATATACCATCAGCTGAGTGCCATATTTGTATATCTCTCCCAGTCTCCAAACCTCCTTTTGAGCACTCCACTGGCTACTCCAAATTGTTTGCAGTGGAACCCACAGTCCTCTCCTAAATCTACTCCTCTGCCTGTATCTTGCGATTCCCATTTTGGTGGTCAGCAGCCCCCAAAGCCAGAAACCTGCATCTTCTCCTAGCCCCCTCCCTACCTTGCATCAGTTACTAAGTCCCCGCCATTCCCTCTACCCTCTCCCATGCCCAGGGCCACCTCCTGGATTGAGCCCATGTCACCTCTCCCCCCTTGATTGCTGTCACCATCTCCCAGCTCCTCCACCAGCTTCCAGCCTTTATTTTCAATACTTTAAAGGTGTTGTTCTCTGTCTTCGGAATTGCATTGTTTCCAAGGAGCATCCTGATCTTTGTCATCATCCTTATGTCTGTCCCTTTGTATAATATATGATGTCTCTGGCTGCTTTTAAGGTTTGCTCTTTCTCACTGGTTTTAAGCAATTTGATTATGATGTGCCTTCGTGTAGTTTTCTCTATGTTTCTTTTACTTGGGTTTTGTTGACTATCTTGGATCTGTGGGTTCATAGTGTTCATTATATTTGGAAAATTTTTGGCCATTGTGTCTTCAAAAATGTTTCTGTCCATCCTTTTATCTTCTCTCCTTTGGAGACTTCTATTACACGTATGTACGTTAGGCCTCAAAGTTGTCCGACAACTCAGTGATGCTCTATTCATTTTATTTCTGGCCTTTTTTCTTGCTGTGTTTCATTTTGTACAGTTTTCATTGCTATGTCTTCAAGTTTACTAATCTTTTCTTCTGCGGTGTCCAATATGTTGTTAATTGTATCCAGTGCATTTTTACAACCTCAGCCTTGTAGCTTTCATCATTAGAAGCTTGATTGGGTCTTTTTTATATCTTCCACGTCTCCAGTTAAATGTTTTTCCTCTAGCTTCTTCTCCAGTTAAATGTTTTTCCTCTAGCTTCTTGAACATATGGAATACAAGTATAATAACTGTTTGAATATTTTTGTCTCCTAATTCTAACATCCGTGTCATTTCTAGGTTGGTTTTAATTGATTGATTCTTCTTCTCATTATGGGCCACATTTTCCTCCTTTGTATACCTAATAACTTTTTATTGCATGCCAGACATTGTGAATTTTACTTCATTGGGTGATAATTATTTTTGTATACAAAAAATTTTCTTGAGCTTTGTCTGGAGTGTGGTTAAGTTATTTGGAAACAGTTTGATCCTTTCAGGTATTGCTTTTAAGCTTTGTTAGGACCAGAGCAGCATTTAGTCCAGGGCTAATTTTGCCCTACTATGAGGCAAAACCTTTGTGAATTCTCCAGACTGTGCCCTGTAAATCATGAGGTTTTCCACTCTGGCTGGGGGACTGTGTGAGCCCCCGTGACTGCTCCCTCTAATCAGCCTCAGGTAGTTTCCTTACTGGAACCGGAAGCACTGATCAGTATTTAGCTGAATGCTCCAGGGGACCTCTCCAGGCTCAATCTCTGTGCAGTTCTCTCCTCCCTGGACTCTGACCTGTGAACTCTAGCCACCTTGGCCTCCCTGGACTCCAGCTCAGTCTCCTCTGCTGGGTTTCCTCTCCCTGTGCCACAGCCTGGGAGCTCTCTCTGAGCACTAAATGGACAATTGTAGGCTCACCTCGTTTGTTTCCCATCTCTTAGGGGTCATTGTCATTCATTGCTGAATGTCCACTGTCTTGATAACCATGGTTTCATGTATTTTACCTGGTATTTTTAGTTGTTTGAGACAGGAAGATAAATCTGGTCCCTTGTTAGGGACTGAATCTTTGTGTCCCCCCCAAATTCATATGTTAAAACCTCATCCCCTAATGTGATGGTATTAGAAGGTGGGTCCTTTGGGAGGTAATTAGGATTAGATGAGGTCATGAGGATGGAGCCCTCAGGAATGGAATTAGTTCCCTTCTAAGAGTCCTGAGAGAGCTTGCTTCTCACTCTGCTCTCGGTCATGGGAAGATACAACAAGAAGTGGCTATCTGCAACCAGGAAGAGGCCCTCGCCAGAATCCAACCATGCTGGCACCCTGATCTTGGATTTCCAGCCTCCAGAACTGTGAGAAACAAATTCCTATTGTTTATAAGCCACCCAGTCTATGGATTTGTTATAGGAGCCCTAACTACATCCTTGTTATTTCCTTCGGTTAGAAGTGGAAGTGTCCTCCTGTCTTTCTAAGACACGTTCCCCTGCTCAGTTTCATCTGAGCCTTCTCATTGCTCCTTGGCCTAATGACAAGAAGGGCTAACTCAGTGCCAGGCACGATTCTAAGTTTTACATGTATTGAATTGTTTAATCCTTACAATAACTGTATGAGAGAAGTACTTTCTTTGTTCCCATTTTACAGATGGAGACACTGAGGTTTGAAGAGGTTAACTTGCTCAAGTGCACACAGCCAGGAGGTGGTGGTGCTGGGATTTGAACCCGGACATTCTGGTTCCAGTCCTCGTTCTTAGCCTCCCCTCCACACTGCCTCTCTAAGACACTCCAGTTGGCTTCTGCCTCCACCATTCATTTCTCCATCCAATTGTTTTTCAAGGACTACTATGTGCCCAGGTCTACTGCTAGTTTCTGGAGATGTGTAACAACTAGCTTGAAGAAATAGTTATGAATTATGGGGAAGTGGAGAGTAGCTACACACACCAGGAGCTCGGAGGAGGGTCCCTGCATCCATTTCCTGAAGGAGAAACACCCGAGCTGATCCCTGAAGGTTGAGGGATCTGTCAGGAGGAGACAGGGAAGGGTATTTCAGGGATGAGCAAAGGATGAGGTGATAGACAACATATTTGGAAAGAGGGGCCAAGTAGAGATATTGGGAAGATGGCCATGAGCACTCCAGGGTGAGAGATGAAACCGGAAAGGGGGGCAAGGGCAAGGGGAGGGGGCTTGTGGGCTACGTCCAGTGGCCTGGGCTTTCTTCTAAGAAAGGAGTGACCTGGTCAGAGCTATAAATTGGGACAATCACTCTGTGAATGACGGATTGGAAGGGCCTGGCCTGGGGGCTAGGAGACCTGTTAGGAGGCTAGTGCCACGGGCCTGGTGAGAGCTGAGGACCTGGGGAGGAGGGGCTCGGTTGGATGTGGAGGGTAACGGAGTGGATGGAGGGGGTAATGCTGGCTAGGACAACTGGATGGTGGAGCTGCTGGAAGGGGAGAGTGAGGGCTTATGCTTCTAGGTTACATCTTTAAAGGGAATGGGCATGCACTCCATTCAACCCTTTCCCCTTCCTTCTGATGGAATGCAGATGTGATTGCAGGAGCTGGAGTAGCCACCTTGAACTCAGAGATTGAAGCCAAGTTTAAGGGATGGCAGAACCACATTGTAGCCTAGAAGGACCTGGATAGCCTAGCAGTCCACGGATACCATCAGATCAAGATTCTACTTGGGCCAGGCACAGTGGCACACACACCCGTAGTGCCAGCTACTCAGGAAGACAAGGCAGGAGGATCACTTGAGGACAGGAGTTTAAGACCAGCCTGGGCAACAAAGCAGGACCCTGTCTCTAAAAATAATGTTAATAATTCTTTAAAAAGATTCGACTTTGGCATTCCTTCTTCTAGAACTCATCCTGCCATGCCTCCACTATACTACCCTTTATTGTGCTTTCTTGGCCGTGTCTACATCCATAAGCTTCTTGGGGGCCATGTCTTATTCCTCTTTGTGTGGTCAGTGCCTACTTCTAGTGGAGACTGAATATGTGTTGGTTGGATGATTCTGAGCAGTGCGCACAGAGAAAATGTCACGGGGTTGTTGGAAGAATTAAATTAGCTCACTGCATTAGTCAGGTGGGCTAGGTTAAAACCACAAAGGATATTTTTCCTTGCTCACATTATCTATCCATGTGGGTTGGGGGAGGGGGCTCTGCTCATCATAGTTACTAGGGGACCACAGATGACACAGGCCCTTCCGTCTTCTGATGTCATCACCTCCACACAAGGCTCTCTTGGCAGGGCAAGAGAACATGGAGAATTGCACATCAGCTCTTACATGCTTCTACCTGAAAGTGACACTATCCTTTCCGCTCATATTTCATTGGTCAAAGCAAGTCCTACAGCCACATCTAACTTCAAAGGGATGAGAATATGTAATCCTATCTGCCTAGAAGGGGAGAACTGGGACTATTGGTTAGTAGTGATGATGTCTACCACAGTTGGGTATGCAAAAATCTGGTACAGCATTGAGAACATAGCACACTATCAACTAGTGTTTGTTTCTGTTCCTCAGCCCATCATTCAACATGTACTTCCTTGTACACAGTGGGAAAGGCAGTTAATGTTCCTGGTCTCGTGGAGCTTTAGACAAGTGGGGAAAGAGGGGACAGATATTTCTCAAATCAACACACTCATATATAGATAATTATGGTGTGTAACAAGTGCTCTGAAAGGCATGAACAGGTCCCATGAGAGAGACTAATGGTGTGTGTTTGTGTGTGTGTGTGTGTGTGTGTGAGAGCGATTACGTTAGAATGGGGAGTCAGGAAAGGCCTATCTGAGAGAGCAGGCTTTAAGATTGTAACAGAAGGAACAGCCTGCAAAAGGGTAAAAATGTTTTACGAGCTGCCCATTTAAAACTTCCCACTCTTTTGGGCAATTAAAACCTGCATCCCTGCCCAAGGCCAGTAATCAGAGGGGCAGGGGAGTGTCCTTTGCGCTTTGTACCACAGAAGATGGCTCAACAGAATTGTCTAGGTGGATGGGATGGATTAGAACCATCAATTATTGTTAAACAGCAATAGCCTGAAGCTGAAAACCCTCCCTTTAAAAGCTCTGTATTTCTGCTTATAGTGAGGAAAATGGTACTTTAAGACCCGAGTCTGCCTTTTCCTCATTTGCTGGCAAATTAATAAACCTCCCTTTCCTTTTCCTCAGACTACTTGTCCTTGTTCTTTTGATGCAGCCTTGGGGACAAGTGCCAAACTTTCCATAACAAGATGAGACCAGAAGAGGTCAGGGGAAGAGTGGGAGTAGAGCTTTTTAGACAACAGGAATAGCATGTGCACAGGCACTGGGGTTGGGAGGGGTCTGCTCCAGCAAGTTTAAGAAACTGGGCCCGTTAGGCTGGCCCAGAGTGACTGAGGGGGAGTGTGGGCAGGTGAGGGCGGAGGGCCCTGCAGGGAGGGCACCCACGACCTGATAACATGCAGCTGGGTGGCCACTGGAAAGCTTCAAGATAGGACATGATATGCACATTTCATGACTTCTGAAGTGTTTGTGTGTCCCGGGGCTCAGGCCACAGAATCCTTTGCTTCTCCTATGCTTGCTCCCTGGGAGAACTCATCAGGTCCCAAATGTGCATCTCCAACCCTGTCCTCACACCTGAACTTGACCCATGAGGCCCACTCTCTACTCCCCAACTCTGCCAGGCACCTGCACCTTAAGGTGTTCAGATCCAGACTCCTGACCACCCCCTCAGCCTGCTCCCCTCTCAGTAAGAGCCCCACTACCCTCACGGTCAGAAACCTGGTGTCAGGCTGGACTCCGCCCCTCTCACGCTCCTCAGCCCATGTGTCAGCAGCTCCTGTTGGCTTGCCTTAAGGTGCCTGCAGAATCCAACGCTTCTCACCACATGGCGCAAACCTCTGCCCTCCCTCCTCTGGGTTATTGAAAACCCCTCCCAAGCAGCCCCTGGGTTCAGCTCTTGCCTCCCAGTGAGACCCCCACACAGCAGTCCGAGCAAAATGTAGTTTGAATTCTTCCTCACCCCTGCTGAAGAGCCTCCATGGCTCCCCACCACGCTCTAAGCAAACCCCACGCCTCTGGCCCAGCCTGTGGGGCTCGCAGGGCCCAGCCCTCACTGTTTCTCCATTCTCGTTGCCGTCCCTTCTCCCCTTTCCTTACCCGGCCACTTGGGCCTCCCCACTCTTCCCAAATGTGGAACCTCTTTCTCCTCCCTGATTCTGGCATGCTTTGCTGAACCAAGTTGTCTTCACAGAGAAGCACTTCCTGACCGCCCAGCTCACACAGCAGCCACCGCCATCGCTGCAGCCACCGACAGCTTCCTTTTTCCTCCCAGATCGCAGCAGTCCCTGACATTAGTCACTGCACCTCTTTCCCCCGGGAGAACGTAAGTGCTGTGCAAGTAGGGACTTTGCTGTTTTCTACTGAACTTCCAATGCCTGAAACGGTGCCTGGCACATGGAGGATATTCTATGAATACTCACTAAACGAATGAATGAATGGAGCAAATGACTGTGAAATTCTAGGCACTGCTAGCAGGACAGAGACCTTAGTTTATTTTATTAAGGGCAAGGCCAGTTAGGGGTTGCTGGCAGTTTGGGTTTCTGGAGATGGAGAACTACTTTGGAACAGGCTCCCTTGCTTTTTCTTCACACCAGGCAGGGCCCTTTAGTTACACACAAGCAAGCCCAAACCCACCCCCATTTGTTCTCGGAAGGAAACTGAAAAGTCACCACAAATCGGAATGCAGATGTTGCAGTTTGTGATGGTAAGTGTGCTGTTTAGTCATGTAAATTGGGAGCAGAGCCAGCCTGGCTGTGCCCTTGAAGCATTACAGAAATGCTCTTCCCCAAGCGCACATTTAGGCTGAACAGTGGCTGTCCCAACATGGTGTCACTTTGAAGTCTAATAACCCAGACTCTGGGAAATGTATTTTCGGTTATTATGATTGCTTTGCCTGAGCCCAGAGCCAGGCCTCATTCATTCATTCATTCATTTATTCAACAAGTCAGCACGGAGCATCTGGTGTGGCCAGGCACTATATGCCAGAGTGAACAGGGTGGACACAGACCCGAGGGAAGGGATTGCTCGGGTCTTGGGCTGAGAGGTGAGGGCGTGGGGACAAGATACTCTCTGAGGCCAGGGAGGGGAAGAGACCTAGAGATGTGGGGAGGCAGGAGGTTGTAGAATCAGGCCTTGGCCTCGTGGAATCAGTCAGGGGCCACAAGGAGGGTGGGATTTTGGGATCTGCGAGCCCCAAGAGCAACTGCTACTGGCAGGCATGTCACACACTCTCAGGACTCTTTCGATGGTCTCCAGAACCTTCGATAACACATGCTCTGGGCTTCCCGCTGCACACTGGTGCAGGGAGAGGGGTGAAGTAGAGAAGGTGGTTACCAGACAGTGAGAGGTGAGGCAGAGCAGCAAACGTTAGAGAGGAGGATGCTGGCAGGCGCGAGTGGCAAGTGGATGTCCTGAAAATCTCCAACAGAACACCCAGAAGTGCTCCATAAAATAAAAAAACTATCCTGTTGAAAAGTACAGCCGTGTTCGTAAAATGAATGAGCGAGTGAATGAGTGCAAGGAAAACCTTTGGGGTGTCAACATAAAGAGGGTGCTGGAAGCCTGAGTGTCGGGGACTCTGAAGCTGCAGGGACACCTCAGGTCATTTGTACATCTCCAAGAGCCAGATCAGAGTTTCTCAACAGCAGCACGATTGACATTTGGGTCCTGACTACTCTTTGTTGTGAGGGGCTGTCCTGTGCATTGCAGGACGTTCAGCAGCATTTCTGGCCTCTACCCACCGGATGCCAGTAGCACTTCCCTCCTCTAGTGCGACAACAAAAATGTTGCCAGACCTTGCCAAATATCTCCTGGGGGACAAAGTTGTCCAGGTGGAGAACCACTGGCTTAGAGGCTTGAGTGTAAAGGGCCCCACAGGGAAGAAGGAGACAGGCTGTGACCATGGTGGGGCATTGTAATTGAGAGCTCCACAAAAAACCCAGAACTCTCAAAAGGCTACAATTTTTGTGGAAGGATAGAGAAAAAAAATCCACTCAATGGCAATGAGAAATGATAAGAACATTTGCCTATTTCAGCGTGTACTCTAGGTACGAAAAAAAGCCTTCTTTAAATTTGTAATCACAAGCCTGCCCCACACAGGGGTTTAGGTAAACATTTGCATTATGTGTGTATACAGGAAACTCCAAGTGGTGGAATTAACTACAAGTGTGTTGGTAGCACCTAGCCACCTGGCTGGCAGAAGGCAAACACAAATTCTCTTGGAAGGGATACACCTTCAATTTCTGCTGTACAGGATTCCCATGGACAGAGACTAGCCAAGCTTGAGTTCACAAAACAAAATTATAAAGCACACAAGAAAACAACAAATCACAAGTGAGTTAGTAAAAACAACAAATGGCAAAATTAGACCTTCAAGACTTACAATATTGAAATTATCAGATCTGGAATTTTTAAAAAAAATATCATGCTTAAAATGCTTAAAGAAATAAAGATACTATCAAGAGAACCAGGCAAATATGAAAATGAACAAAGAGACTCAGAAATGAAAATGATAATGTTGAAATTTAAAACCCAATGGATGGGCTAAAAGCATATTAGATATAGTTGAAGAGCTAGTTAGTGAACTGGAAAATAGATATGAAGAAATCATTAGCTATAATGTAGCACAGAAAGAAAAATATGAACAAGAGGAAAAAAATATGGAATACAGAATGAGGAGTTTAACAAATGTCATCTAGGAATTCTAGAGATCACTGAGCAAATTGGGGGAGGCAATATTCAACAATATGTTGATTAGGATTTTTTCAGAAATGATAAAGAAGACAAATCCTGGGAAGGAAGCATAAAGAATTCTTAGAAGAGTAAATAATGAGAAACCCAGACCTGAAAACATTGTGGTGAAACTGCAGAAAGCCAAAAAGGTCTTAAATGAAGCTGGATAGAAAAAGTCAGATCGCAAGTCACTCCAGGATGGATCTGTGGGACGTGAACACTGTCCTTGGGAGGCCCAGAAATAACCTAGGGGAGGGGACCTTGGGAGAAATGCTGGACTACTGCCAGCATGAGCAGGTGGAGGCTCAGACCATTGCTATTAAAATATTTAAAAAATATTATCTTAGTGTTCCCTCAAGCTAGTCCTGATGGTTTCACCACCCAGCGGCTGTGGGCATGTGTGGGGGCACACTCAGTAACCTCTGATCCATGAGCTGTGGGAGGTTCCTTTTGCCTGGAGGGAGTTAGGGCTGCCTTTGCAGCGCTGCCTGGCTACAGTCTGAGGAGGGCAGTGTTGGCCACCTGGAGCAGGCCCTCTGGGGAGGGCCTGGGGGCTGACTCTGGACCTCTAGTCCTGCTTGGGGCCACTGCCCTCAAGAGACTCTGGAGGACGCTAAGGGCTACCTTTTCATCCACAAAGGATTCCTGGAGGCCGTGATGTACTGTAAAAGGAAGCTGGGAATGGCGGCATAGGGAAAGGTGGGGTGCAGGAAATTGTGGAGGACAGCAGAGAGGCTGAGAAGGGGAGGGTGCTGAGAGAGGAAACTCAGGGATACGTCTACTTCTGGGTAAAGACAGCATCTTCCCCACCACACCTCATGCACCCACACCCCCTTCTCCATTCTTCCTATGAATTTCACACCAAACAAGCTTCATTAATCGTCTAATAACTGGATTAATTAAGGACGCTGAAAGTAAACAGCAAGAAGGTAATTTGATCCTGATTACTGTGTAATTGTGGGAGGATGAACTCATTTGCATATGCAAAGAAGGCTCCAAACAGAGAGAATGACAATGGAAGGAAGTAATTGTGTATTTGACCCCACTCCCCACCCTAGTTCTCCCTCCCACCTCCACCCTCCTCTGGATCCTTCCTCAGCCCACTTGAAAGCTGACTGAAAGCCCAGCCCCAGCCCCCCAACACCAACCGGCCCCAGCTCCCCACGTCCTCCGGCCCAGGCCGGCCCCTCCAGCTCATTCCTCTCACAGAGAGGGGAGTCCCACAAAGCAGAGGCTGGGAATTCCAGCCTTGGTCCTGCCTGAGCGACCTTGGCAACGTGCCTCCTGCCTATAAGACCCACAGCCTCGGTTTCTTCATCTGTAAAATGGGCTCATAATTACACCTGCCCCCGTAGTCACTAAGAAGACTAAACTAAGAGAGAATGATGGTGTCTTTTGTAAACTGTAAAGCTCTGGGCACAAGCTCACTAGGCATTATTTTTTACGTAGGTCCTCGATTTGCTGAGTCTACGCCTTCAAGGCTCCTTAGAATCCCGCCTCCAGGAAGCCTTCCGGAATTGTGCCCCTCATGGAACTGGCTTCCCTCTGGGGCCAAAATTTGCTCATTTCTGCAGAAGAGCTGACCCCCAACTCCGGCTAAATCCACGTACCCGAGGCCTGGGGGGCCCCAAGGTACTCCCTCCCCCTCGCCAAGGCTAGGCTCCGGCTTGGAGGGGGTACCCCGCGCTGGGGCGCCCCCTGCTCCCAGGGCCTCAGACGCCAAATTGTTTTCTTACGGCGGCCTACGTCTCCCCTGAACTCAATTTGCATTTTCAAAGCAGCTAATAGACGCATTAAAAAATCCATTTTCACTCGGGATTCAATCTGACTGGAGCAAGATCAATAAGCGCAGGCCTCTGCCCCACCCCCCGCGTCGCCATGGAGACCGCGGAAGCCGTCCCGCCCGACCGGTCGCCTGCAACCCTGCAGTGTGGCCCGGGGGTCCAGCTGCCACCCATCCCCGTGGTCGTGCCCGTCCACACCCGCGCGGGTTGGCTCGCGTCCACCCAGCACGCAACCTCTTCCAAGAGCTCATAAACCTTCTCGAATCCTCCCAAGACAAGTGTGCAAACCAATGTGTTGGGGGTCGCGGTGGGAGGCTCCTTGATTTATCAACTGAACCGCACCTCAAATTTTATCTCAAACCACCGCTCACCTGCCTAGCTGGCTGTAGTAATTGCTTGACCTTGGGCTTGAGAGGACCTATAGTGCCCGGGGTTCAAATCCGAGCTTCTGCCCCCTCCTAGCCGCCAGACCTTGAGCAAGTCGCTTCCCCCTTCTGGTCCTCACTGGTCCTCTGTAAGAGCAATACCTCTCAGCAAGCTTGGGGTGGGGGTGAGGCTGAGGCGGGTCGTGCTTGTGAGAGCAGAGAAAGATTTTCAACCCTACACTGCTCGGGGAGACAGGTTTGCATGTTTACAGACAGTGTAAGACAGCCTGTCCCTCACACCCCCCTGACACTGGAGAGGCCTGAGACTGTGGTCTTGCTGAGGCCAGAGATTTGTCTGCTGTTCACCTCATCTTAGGGCCCAGCAGACTCTGGCAACAGGGGTCCTGCACAAATACTTGAGTAATCAGAGATGAAAGGGGGACCCCACGTTCCAGCATGGCAGAAATTGGAAACTAGGGCCACCTGGCTACTTGGGTCTGAATCTTGCCTCCATCATTTAGCAGCTGTGTGATCTGGGGCATGTTAATTATCATCTTCGTGCCTCAGTTATCTCATCTGTAAAATGGAGGTAATAATTGTACCAACCTCTTGGTGCTGTTGTGGGGATTAAATGACTCAATTATATAAAGTGCTCAGAACAGGGTAGGCCCACAGTGAGTCTTCAAGAATGTCAGCTCTTATTCCTCACCCTCCTGCTGTAGTTTTAGGGGAGGGGGACAGGCCCTGCCCCCAGCCTTTGTCTCTGCTTTTCCCTCTATCCTCTGACAGCAGCCCCAGCTGCTGGTCCTGGCCTCCTGTAGCTTCTCCTTCCAGGTTCTCTTTGGCCAAAGCACAGGTGGGCAAAAGTCTCCAGGGTTTTCTTCTGTGTTCCAGTCTTTGGGGAACAGAACGTGTGTGGGGGCAGGGACGTCACCTCTTGTTCCATCCACAGCCATTCTCTGGCTTCCCCTACTGTCATGTCCTCAGCCCGCTGTGCTCCCTTGTTTCTGCCCTCAAGCCCTCTCACTGCCTCTGGAGTCTCTGGCTTTTGCTCTGGCTTCCAGAGAGGCCCTTAGTAGCCACATGGGGCTGGGGGAAGTGGGTGTGGGAAGTGGGATGACAGACTTGGCCTGGGTTTTGGAAGAAGCAGTTTCTGAAGCTGGAAGGACCTGGGGTGCCCAGGCCAGCACCTCTGGTGGCAGTGGCCTCCTCAGCAGGCACTATGATTTTGTATAACTCAGACTGGCAGGGCAACTGCCCAGTGTCCCCCCTGGAGAAAACTGCCATTGAAGGTTCAGGAAGGTGCTCAGCTCCCAGGATCTCCCCAAGCCCACTGGGGCTGCCCCAGGCTCTGAATTTAGCAGTGGGCTCCCCAGGCCCTGCCCCCACAGGAGGGGCAGTCCCCCCTCCAACCCTGCCCACATACCCAGCTCTTCTTACCAAGAGCTGAGTGAGTCCCCTTCCCCCTTCGCCTCCTCTCTCAGCCCGCTCCTTCCCTCTGGAGCCCACCATGGGACCATGCTGTTTGGAGGGACAAATGCTGAGACGGAGACTCTCTCAGTAGTCCCGAGAAGGGGGCTGGGGAGTTACTGACCCCGTGTGAAATGGACATTGAAACACCTGGTGTTTTTAATGGATTTGGAGACCTGGCTTTGAGTCCTGGGTTCACTCTTGGGCAAGCTAGTTCATTTCCCTGGGCCTTAGTTTTCCTGCCGGTAAAATGGAGATGTAAACAGCAGTAATAGGAATAATGATGGCGCCCTGGAGGGGTCATTGAGAGGATAAGACGAAATCCTACAAACTTTTGTAAACCAGTTAGGTCTTCCCTCTTGGACTGGGAGGGCAGAACTGGTCTCCTCCCTCGTGTGTCTGCAAAGCCCAGCAAACACCAGGTGCTTAATAATGTGAATGGATTTGAAAAACCAGGGCTCCAGGGAGCCCGGGCCTGAATTCACGTGGGAGACAGAGAGAAGCCAAGGTATTTCACCAAGAGGAAAGGGTGGTGGAGAGGGAATTCAAGAGGATGTTAAAGAAATCATGACTTTCATATAAATATAAAACGAATACGTATCAAAGACTTTAACTTATTATTTAATGAGAGAACCAGTAAGATGTTACAACTAGTTCAAAGGAGACTCCAAAGAGCAGATCCATATATAGGCCACCAGGAAATGAAGTTACAAATAGATGAAAAACTGGGTAATATCCACAGATCGGTAATCAGTTGCACCTCTATCAGACAAAAATTCATCTGCATTTCTATGGGGGAGAATCATTTGCTTTACCATCAGTTTCCAACAATTTACAGAGCTGTAAACCAGCTCAAAGGCAATGAAAGGCAGAGGGAAGCCCAAGGATCAGATAGCCTAGGGCTGTGGTGGATGGGACCCTTAGTCTCCAGTCCCTTTCAAAGTCTTTCACCATTTTTCACGGGAGGGAGGTGGGAGGTGCACAGGGCTGAGGACTCATCAAGGGCACCTACCGTTACCCCCTTTCGGGTTTGCTTGGGCTTCCCTGGGCTTTGGGGCTCTGGTGGGGAGAGCACCTGAGCCTTAGCATTTGTAGCTTCTCTCTTTTCTTTTTATTATTTTTAAAAATTGAGATATAACATTTACAGTAAAACGCACAAATATTAAGTCTACAGCCCAGTGAATTTTTTCACATGTATACACTCATGTAACTGTTACCCAAATCAAGGTATAGAACATTTCCAGAACTTCAGAGGGTTCCCTTCATGCCCCCTCCTAGTTAATAAATAACCTCCCTAAAAGGTAACCACTACTCTGACTTCCATCACCATAGATTATTTTTGCGTTTTTTGAACTTCAAATAAATTGAATCGTACAGTATGTACTCTATTTCGTGTCCGGATTATTTCCATATAATATTTGTGAGATTCAATCATGTTGTTGCATACATCAATAGTTTGTTTATTTTTATTGATGAATAGTATTCCATTGTATGATTGTACCAAACTTATTTATTCTTTCTCCCTTTGATATGCATTTAAGTTCTTTCCAGTTTGGGGCTGTTCTGAATAAAGCTGCTATGAACATTCTTGCATATGTCTTCTTGTAAACCTATTTTTTAATTTCTCTTGAGTAAATGCCTAGGAGTGGAATTGCTGGGTCATAGGTTTGACATATGCTTAGGTTTAGTAGATAGAGCCAAATAGTTTTCCAAAGTGATTGTATCAGTTAATATAGCAGTGTATGAGAGTTCCACTTGCTCTACATCTTTACCAATGTTTGGTGTTCAGTCTTTTTCATTTTAGCCATTCTAGTGGGTGTATTGTGGTATCTTATTTTGGTCTTGATTTGCATTTTCCTGGTGAAATGCATTTCCTGGTGGTGAATAAGGTTGAGTACCTTTTCATAGCTTGTTGAAAATTTGGATATCTTCCTTTATGATGTGCCTGTTAACATCTTTTGGCCATGCTTAGGCTGAGTTGTTTGTCCTTTTTGATTTGTAGGAACTCTATATATTCTGGATACGAGTTTTTTGTCAGCTGCACTTATGGGAAGATATCTTCTCTCACTTTGAGGGTTGCCTTTTTACTCTCTTAATGGTGTCTTTCGATGAACAGATGTTTTAAATTTCAATGAAATCCAATTTATCAATTGTTTCCTCTATAGTGTTTTTTTGTGTTATGTTTAAGAAATATTTGCCTACCACAAGGTCATGAAAATATTCTCTTATATCTTTGTCTAGATGCTTTATTGTTTTACTGCTCATGTTTAGATCTATGATCTTTTTAGAATTAATTTTTGTTTATGGTATGGTAGTAGTCAAGCTTCATTTTTTCTATATGATCCAACTGATCCAACTGGTCCAGCACCATTTATCGAAAGATAATCTTTTCTCCACTGAATTGCAGTGGTGTCTTTGATATAAATCAATTGACCATGTATGTATGGGTCTATTTTTGTATTCTCTGTATTCTCTCATATTGGTTTGTCTACCCTTTAACCAATATCAGTGTCTTAATTTCTGTAGTTTTATAGACAGTTTTAAAATCGGGTAATTTAAGTAGTTTGTCTTTGTTCTTCCTGATTGTCTTGGCTGCATTAGGCCCTTCACATTTTCATATACATTTTGGAGTAGGCTTGTCAATTTCCACAAAAACCTGCTGGAATTTTGATTGGGATTGTGAATGATTGTGATGAATCTATAGATCATTTTGGGGAGAACTGACACCCACCTATACTGAGTCTTCCAGTCCAGGAATATGGCACATCTCTTCTTTCTGAATGAGAGAAATCAAGGAAGCATCTTCTGAACCCCACTGCACTCTGGCACTTGGTGGGAATTAACTTCTATCCCTGTGATGGCTATGAAGGAGTTTGTTACCTGGCTGTAGCCCTCCAGGGGGACACCCAGGCTCTGAGGGAGGGAGTGGGCAGGTAGAGTGATATAAGGACGGAAGGAGGCAACCAGGACCCCATCCACAGTCTAACCCCCAAGAATTCCTCCTGAGGAAAACCTGCTAGGAGGGAGGAGATCTCTGAGTGAGCAGTTTTGCAGGGCAGTCATTTAACTTCCTGAGCTTCAGTTTTCCTATCTGTGAAATGGGAATGCGGCCTCAGCATGACACAGCAATTGTGAGGAGTGAAGAATGTATATTGCAGGGCACCTATTAGGTGCTCAATAAATACTACATGTGTTTGTTTTGCCCTCAAGGGAAGACTGATATCAACAATGTGGACACAGAACCAGAAAGTGCCAGGCCCATGACCAACTCTCTGCCAAACTTGTTTTCCTTTTAAGGGCAAATTGAATGTGTGCGTTAGTAACAAAGACATGGGAAAAGAAAAATAATATTATATCTGTTCAGAAAGTTAGAATAGACCATGGAGGGCTGACCCAAGTGGCTTGCTGACTTTAAACTGCTCTTACTATCATTGGACTTTTCATTCTCCCAATGTCCTTGTATTTCATCCCATTCATCCTGTTCCAGGCCTTGGTCCCCATATGCCCCCTGCCTGAGGCTGTTGAGGGTCAGGTGCCTACAGGCTGAGCCTCTGGACCACATGAAGCGCAGCCCACCTGGCAAGCGGAACACCATGCTCCCAACAGGGCCAAGCCCAGGCTGGGGTGGGCGGTCAGGGCTGGCTGGTGCTCCAAACTACAGAGGTTGGCCCTTCCCAGGCTGGTCACTATTCCCACCTGCACAGGCTTGGGTGATGGGCCTTAAGTGCTGAAAGGAACTAATTAAACCTTTGGCAACTCCTGCTTTGTTTCCTAATCACTGACTTTCTGCTGACAGAAGCAGTTCCTAGTTTCTTCCCAGATTATTCTTAAAGGGGGCAAACCCTTTTCCTACTGAACATTTCAAATACAATTACATGGAAGAGAGTGATTGTAAAATATACTAAGCACTTTGCTTTTTATTTAAAAAAATACTTTTATAGCACTTGTCATGGGCTAAGTACCTTGCAGGCCTCATCACATTTCACCTTCACACTCACCTGTTGTTATCTTGGCCACCTTACTAGTGAGAGGCATCTACATGGTAATTCACCTGTCCGTGGTGGCCAGCTAGTGGGTGACAGAGCCAGGATCCAACCCAGGCAGCCCCGGGCTCCACCGCCTCGCAGCTAACCTAGCCCCGGCGGCCTGCTTGGGAAAGGGCTTCCTTGGGCAGCTGGCCTCCGTGGGGCGTCATTTTAGGAACCCCAGGGGCCTGCCCTCCTGTAACCCTCCACTGGGCCTTTGGCCACACTCCAAGCTCACCGCAGAGCCCTCATTAACAGTGGCTCCGGAGGGGGTGCGCGGGGGAGCATCTACCTTCGAAGTTTCCTCCTCCCTCCTATCTCCTCCCTCAAAGCCACTATGGTGGCTGCCTCAGCATGGGCAGGAGCAAGGCTTGCCCCAGTCCAGTTCATGGCCCATGGGATCCAGGCTGGGGAGCCCAGTTCTATCCAGGTAGTCAGGCATTATGGCGTTTGGCTGCGAGTCAACACATCAGGGGACTTGGCATGCAAATAAGGTGGTGCTCTGCATTCCTGGCAGGCAGCAGCTGTGTGGCTACCTGTTAACCAGGGAGGGAGGGTGGCCAGGGCTGGCACAGGGGGTGTGGGGATGCAGGTTGGAGGGACTGAAAGGGAGGAGGTCCCAGGGCAGCCTGCCTGCTTTGTTCACCTTTAGCCTGGCCCATCATCCCAATATAGTCCTTCTTCCTAGCTGCTGGCGAGAGAGAAGGAGAGAGAGGGGGAGAGAGAGATGCCCAGGTCTCAGTCCCAGCTTCAGCATTCAGGATACAAGTAAATTCCTACCTCACTGGAGCACTTTCCCCAGATACCCACGTGGTTCACCCTGTCACTTCCTTCTAGTCTCTGCCCAAAGGTCACCTCCTCAGAGAGGTCTCCCCTGACCACCCCATCTGAAGGAGCACACACTCTCCAGGCCTCGATCCCTTGACTTTGCTTTTTCTTCGTAAGTGCTGTGAAAATATTATATGTATCTGCCACTTTTTTGTTTATTATCTGCCTATCCCCCACAAGACTGTAAGCTCCATATAGAGGGCAGGGACTTTCAGCCCTTGTCCATCACTGTATTCTCAGTGCGTAGAACATGTCCAGCGCAGTATGTGCTCAATAAATACTTGTCAAATGACTGATTAGTGAGTGCTGCGGGGCTGGACGTGCTGCCCTGTGTCTCTGCACCCAAGTCTCCTCACCTATACAATGGGGAGACAGTGGCTGTCCTCCTGCCTGACCAGGGGTTGTCTACAGTTGTCAGGATAGGCTGAGTCATGCTGTGGTAGCAACCCCGAAACCTCAGAGCTGAGTCTGACTCCCCTGTGTCTTCCTTCTTCTCATGATACAGAAACATGGGGTAGGAACACACCATCAGTCTTTCTAGACCAGTCACGTCTGCAGGTTGTGAGTTCCTGGATTTGCCACCCCTTCTCCTCACATCTGGCACCTGGACACTGAACTCCAACCACTTGTCCCACCCAAGGGCTCTACATCTTGGCTTGTGACAGCTGTGTCCTCTTTTAAAGGAAGCATAGAGTCAGAGTGTTTTACCAGCAGGATGCAAACCTGTGTTGATGGCTGAATAGTTATCAGTGAACTAAGGGCCTAATTAGTTAGTGAAGATGGGCCACCCAGCAGCAGGAAGAGTCCCCCCTTCCTCTGTGCACAATGAGCTCACAGCTAATGGGGCCCCATCAGTAAGCCAAGTTGCAACAACACCGGGCTAAATGTGCCAGATGGAGCACTTGGGGGGCTCAGGTGGGGCTTCCTGGAGGAGGTGGTGCCTGGGTGGAATCTTGAAGGAAGAGCTGTGGGCCTGTGAGGGGTGGGGGAGCTGAGCCGCAGGAGGAAGGCACGGGAAGGGAGGGGGAGGCAGAGGGACTGGGTGAGCTCTGCTCTCAGCGACCTGAGGATTGAGCGAAGCTTCTCTGCAAACTCAATGGGGGAAAATCAATACTCAGTTGGGTCTCCAGGCACCATGCCAGAGTACTGTGTTCAGAAGTACCACGAACAAAGCAGGCCTCTCGGCTGAACCTCGCTAGAGGGAGTAGGAAGCTGCCACAACCCCCCACAGAGGGGAATCTGGCAATGCCTTTCAAAATTTCAAATGTCTGTCCCTCCTGACCCCAGCATCCCACTGGCCTGGGTGCTGGGGAGGGAGGCACTGAGGCTGGGACCCTGAGGCCTCCTCTGTCCTCTTCAAGCCCAGCTCTGACCCCTTTCCCATAAGCCTGGCCTCCCTCGGTAGCCCCCACCCTGCAGACACTTTGAGGCTGGCCACACCAGCCCCCTCATCACCGTTTCCTAAGGGACTGTGCCCCTCCCGCTTCCCAGCCTTTGCGTTCTCCACTCACTCAGCCTGGAATGCAGTTCCCATCTCCACCTGCCCAGACCCTGCTGGCCTTTCAAGACCTCGTCAAGCCCTTACCTCCCTGAGGACCCCGTCCCAGACCCGTCAGAGCTCTGGCTCCCCTCTGTGGAGTGGGTCACCACGAGGGTGGGCTACAAAGGGTGGCGAGGAAGCCGGTGGACCAGGAGCCCAGGGGGAGTACAGGAGGAGTCCTCCCAGCCCATTTCTCCTGGAGCCTGGGGGGCGGTGCACGAGGCGGGTAACAGCTCTGCTGGGCAGGAAGCGGCCAGCTTCCACACGGCCCCAGGAGGCAGGAAAGCTTGTGGAAGGTGGGGGATTAGATCCAATGGCTGACGGGCAGAGGGATGTTTGAGGGCTTGAGGGGAAGGCTCCAGAGCAGGTGCCTCCTTTGATTGCCTGGGGCAGCAGCTCCCAGGAGGATTCCAATAGAGAGATTTCTTTCAAACAAGGGACAAACAGTACATGGACCAGGCTCGAGTTTGGGTAAGACAAAGACTGCTGTGTATATTTTGAAATGCCCAGACTGTTGCCAAAGGGATACATAAGAAGCTGGTAGGAGGATTTGGGTGGCTAGAGGATGGGATGGAGGCAAGGGAGACATTTCCTCCAAACATTTTGTTATGAAAATTTTCAAACATACGAAAAGGGTGAAAGAGTTGGACGGAGAACCTGCCCATTTGTCCATCGTCTAGATTCTACAATGAACAGTTCACTAGATTTACTGTATCCCACAGCTCTTCATCCACCTATTCATCTTATTTTTTGATGCAATTCAAAGTTGCAGACATCAGTACACTTCACCCCTAAATGCTTCATCTTGCACATCATTAACTAGAGTTCAGTATTTGTTTACAGTTCCTTTTTGTGTCTGTTTAGAGACGTTCAGAGATAATATTTATAAGTGAAATGTATCAATCTTAAATGGATCATTCCATGAGCTCTGAAAAATGTATACACCTGTGTAATCCAACCTCCATCAAGATACAGAACATTACCACCACCCCAAACAGTTCCCTTGTGCCCCTCCCAGAGAATCTCTGCCTAGAGACTCTTCACTGTACATCTTTTGTACAATGGATGTTCGCCGACATCCGTTCTCCCCTTCCTCCATAGTGGCAGAATGCTTGGTTGAGCACATGGCTGCCCAGGTGAAGACCACATCTCCCAGCCTTCCTTGCAGCTCTGTGTGGTTATGTGATTAAGTTCTGGTCTATAGAGTGTAAATAGAAGCATCATGTGGCAACTTCTAAAAACCTTCCATAAGACACAACTGGTGTGCCCTTGGCCCTTTCTTCATCTTCCCTCCTCCTTCCTGTTGACTGGAACAGAACTGTCATGGCTGCTGTCCTGGACCATGAAGAAGGGGACACACCCAGGGATGATGGAACAGTGGAGCCAGAAAGACCCTGAGTCCTTATACTTTTTGTGGAGCAGAAATTCCCTGGATTGCTTACTACAGACTTTCACGTGAGAGAGAAATAAATGTCTACCTTTTTTTTGGCCATTGCCCAATGACAGTCTGCATTACAGTCAAACTTAGATTTAGTGACAAACTTTTGAACCTTTTAAATGTTGTACTATGTGCATGTATTACCTATTCAAAAAAGGGAATTATAATACAAAATTAAACATAAAATGAATATTAATAAAAATGGACTGCTGTAGAGACTGCTAGCAGCCCTTCCCCACCCAGCAGTGGAGTGGTGGCATCCCAGCTGGTTCTGTTAGTTAGGACACAGGATCAACATCACACGGGGAAGACCCAAATTAGCAGTAGCTTAAGCAAGATAGAAGTGTATTTCTCTGCACGTAAAAGCCTGAGTCAGCCAATAGCAAAGATTAGTGAGCCAGCTCCCACCCTCCCTTTTGTGGTCATCCCATATCCGTGCAATGACTACAGTTTCTGAACACAAAGCCTGGGCATCTCCAGGGGACATTGGCCCTCTCCAGGAGACATAGGTAGCCCTCTGGCCCACACTGTGGTGAACCCTCTGAGACCTGCTCATAAGCTGGGCAGAGGCTCCTCCTGCCCAAGGTAGAACCTTCCACATGTGGGGGGCTGCCAGCATTGGTCACCCAGGGCTGACCAGCTCCCCGATCTGTGCCTGTGCCCTGGATCCAAGCTGCCATCCCTGTCCCCAGATACCCCCATCAGGCCTCCAGGGTCCCCCTTCTGGGGCTCAGGGATTTGGAGGCAAGTTTTCTTATCCAGCCTTGCAGGAAGTTATTGACCGGTGTCCTGTCCTCTCGTTGATGTCCAGTGACATTGACACACCAAATCTTAATCTTTTTAGGCCATCCTCACTTGCAGCTGTCGGATGCCACACCTGCTGCCCTCTCGGCCTTGCGCCTCTGATCCCAACTGTCACATTTTCGCTCCTCCCTCGCTCCCCCAATCAAATTGCAGGAGTCTGAGCATTGGCTAAAAGCTTTGTTCTGGGGCCTGGGGGCCATCAGAGGGGCTGTTTGTCAGGAAAAACCATCCCCTAAAAAGCATGCTTGGATTTGGGACTGTCATTAGACTGGCAACAAGAATAACTTTAGTAGTAGTAGTGATAATAATAATAGTTAGAGCTACTGCTTTCTAAATACCTTCCAGGTGACAGAAGCGCTCCTTACATCTCTCTGAGGCAGGGCTTGTTTGTCCCTGTTTTACAGATGAAGAAACTGAGGCTCAGAGATGTTAACAGACACTTCCAAGACCACATAGTTCATGAGTGTGGAGTCCAAGTCTGGCTACCTCCAAAGTGTCCCACTGCTCTGCAGCTATGTCCTTCCCAAAGTCATGAAAGAGACCTGGAGTTCAGTCCAGCTCAGATACTCACCAGCGTTGGTTTCCTCATCTGTAAAGTGGGAAGGAAGATGTGTGGGGCTCAGGGACATGTTGTGGTGTGACCCTGTCCCTGTCACAGCTGGTGCGTCTGTTGCTGGACATACCTTGGAGGGACTGGGAAGTGGGAAAGGTGCAAAAGGGGCTCCTCAGGGTGAGGTGGGGGCGGGGACTGGGAGGTGAGAACAAGGAGTGAGGACACTGCTGGGGGTGGGGGGACAGAGATTGGGGGCAGAGCAAGGAGGAGTTTCAGAGCCAGGCAGAGGGACTTAGGGCAGGCTTGGGGATGTGGCTCGGGTGGCACACTACAAGAGAACAGGCCAAGACCCCGGGGGCAACGATATTGGGGTGTGGCTCCTATGTGAGCCACTCTTTGGCAGAGGGTCCCCTGGTCCTGGCTGGCCCGAGGTCACATCTGTCCCCACTTTGCACCCCCTACCCTGGGCCTGCCCACTCCTTCTAAGCCTTGGGCCCTGCCCTTCTCAGGCCTCTGGAACCTTCTTGGCCCAGTTCTGACTCGAGCACTCTGGGCAGCTCGTGCAGAAGCCTTTCCCACCACTCCAGACCCGGAGCACCCCTCCCGCTCTGCCAGCACTCTGGGTGTGGGAGCGGCTGGGCAGTGGGCGCAGGGGACATGAGGGAAATGAACGCCAGATGAACCTGTCAGCCTTCAGGTGCAGCCTTTGGGGGGTGGGGGGGGGTGGCAATTAGAAGAGCAAACTCTAGGCTGTTTACCTGCTGGAGTATCTCTGGGTGGTTATTTACTTTTCTGCGATTCTGGGAGGGGAAAAAAATGAGCACAGGGCCTCAAGGGGCCTCAGCAAACAGAGGAGAGGCATCGTATGTTAACTGATTCTGTCAGGTGCTCAGCTGCTTCCCCGAGGCGATTGTCATGCTTGGCAGGTCTGGGGGAGCGTCATGGACAACACAGAGGGCCCAGCACAGGCAAGCCAGAGGGAACCGTGGAGGTCAGAGAAGCCATACCATTACCCACCAACCCACTGTCCAGATGAGGAGATGGCCCAGAGAGGGGAGGTCACTCCCCTGAGGTCACACAGCCCAACCAGAAGGGGACCTGTCCACAGGGTCCAAGTCCCAGGATTAGGAGAAGGAGCACAGAGGGCAGGCATTTCTGGGTGGCCCTGCCGCCAGGAGCACCAGGGCTGTTCTCTGGCTGATCCTGCAGCACTGGTGTCCAGGAGCCTGGCAGACCTGGACTCCAGTCCTGGGCAAGCCCTGGACCTCTCCATGTCTCTGACCACGCATAGGGATGAGGACACCTGATGACTGCCTCCAGGGGCACGTGAGAGGTTCATGGGTATGGATGAGCTTTGTAGAATCGGAAGAGCTGACTAGAAATGTGCAGTCATTTCTCCCCTCACGTCTGGAATGCAAAGCGGTAGAGCGAGGCTCCGTTTTGTGTTCTGTCCCCTCAAGTGCGAAATGGGTATGGTAATAAAAGTATCCCTCAAGGGGTGTTGTGAGGGTGAGTGAAGTTTACAGCGAGGGCTCAGCAGTGCTGTCTGACATTCTACATGGTCTGTTGGCCACCGCCTCTGCTCTAAGGACAGAAGACAAGACTGTACACATGGCCCTTGCCTTCAGGGGCTCAGTTCTCAAGGTGTGATCTGAGGACCTCTGGGAGTTCCCAAGACCCTCTGGGGGAAGGCCTTGAGGTCAAAATAGTTTTCCTAAGAGCACTAAGATGTTATTTGCCATTTTTACTGGGTTGATATTTGCAACTAATGATACAAAAACTGTGTGCTTAAAAGTGCCAGTGGCGTATCAGGAATCTAGGTGGTGGCACCAAACTGTACTAGTAGTCATGGTATTCTTCACCACCACGCACTTGCAGGAAAGAAAGAAAAGCCAGTTTTCCTAAGAATGTCCTTGATGAGCCTACCAAAATGGTTAACTTTATTCAATCTCCATCCTTGAGTACATGTCTTTTTAATATTACGTGTGGTGAAGTGGGAAGTACATATAAAGCATTTCTGAAAACAACGATTATCTCAAAGAATAGCATTTATGAGATTGTTTGAGCTGTGAGATGAAATTGCCATTTTTCCCCCCATGGAACACCATTTTTACTTGAGAAAAACAACTGTAGACCCACTATAGTTATTCAGTCTTGGTTACTTGGCATATATTTTCTTAAAAATGAATAAAGTGAGCATGTTGCTTCAAGGAAAACAGCTGACAATATTTGTTGCCAATAACAAAATTTGATATTTCAAGCAAAAATTTGAATTTTGGAAAATTTTATTTGCTACTATGAGCTTGAGAGCTTCCCAATACTGAAAAGACTTTTATTTCCAAATGGCCAATGTATGTGTGATGTTATAAAGTCATGCTTAGGTAAAAAATCCCTTCCAAATGCCAAATAGGCCAATGGATTTTAATATTACGGAATATGAAAAGTTTGTTGATAAGGTTTTAGATTCCAGGCTGCAAGTGACCCTCAAGAATCTGCTCCTTGTTGAGGTTTGGTGTAGTATCAGAGAAGAACGCGCGACAACTGAAAAGGCTCTTAGAATTCTCCTCTCTTTCCCTACTCCGTATCTGGGGGAAGCCGGATTTTGTCTATCTACTTCAACCCAAATAACATATTGCAGAAGATTTAATGTAGAAGCAGATAAGAGAGTCTAGTTGTCTTCTATGAAGCCAGACATTTAAGAGATTTGCAAAAATGTAAAACAATACACTTTTCTCTTCTTTTTGTTTCAAAAAAGTCATTTTCATAAAAATATATTATTTATATTAACATGAACTGAGTTTATTATTTTTATTTCAAGTGAGGTAAGAAATGAATATTTGAGTTTCTCAGTTTTAATTTTTAATATGGCAAATATCAATAACCCTACATAAACCAACACTCTTTGGGGTCCTCAATAATTTTTAAGAGTGTAAAGCAATCCTAACACCAAAAAGTTTGAGAACTACTGGTCTAGTACATGTGAGGTGGGAACAAGCAAACAGCCATTTGCAGCTGGGTGAGTGCTAATGCGGGTCTATACAGGGCAGGAGAAAGATGGAGGACCTGCTACAAGGTGGGAAGGCAAGCCAGGGGGGCTCCCAGGAGGAGGTGTCTTTATAACATAGCTAAGTGTGGCTGACAGGAGATTGTCCAGGTTACTGTCATGAGGAATCCCCAAAACAGCAGGGAGGTCCCCAGAAACCCATGTGAGAGGTTGAAACCACAAACGTCTGAACAATGATTTGAGCTGTTGACCCCAGACAAAGATGCTCAGGCATCGACGTACTCCTCCCCCACCCCCAACTCTAGGGGGCCCATGTCCATGTGTTCCCAATGTGGTCAGATCCAGATGCCCTTGACCTGGCTACCCCCCTCTGACGTCTAGCAGAGAGGCTTGTGGGACACCCTGGCTGGAATTGAGGAAGGGGATATTCACTGAGACTGTATGTCCTATCCCTACCAGGCCCTCACACCAGGGCCAGCACAGGGCCTGCCCCTCCTCTCAAGGTCCTTTCCCCAAAACTATCCAATTCTAGTTTGCAGCCAGCCTGGGCTGCTGTGAACTGGTGGGGGCAGGGGAGGAGGAGAAATTCTTGGCCCCAGGAGAGGAGCCAGGACTTTTTATCACTCTGGGCCATTGGGGCCTCCGTCTTGAGCTGGGGCATGAGGCAAGCAGTCCCTGTGCTCCCTAGACCCTGTGTCACGTGGTCTTGGCACAGTGACAGGCCTCCCTGCGTCCACAGTGGGGACAGCTGAGTTACCAGCATGTCAAGAAGGATGGCCAAGCCAACCCAGGCTGGGGCCAGCACCAGGAAGAAATTCAGTGAGGCCTCCATGTCAAATATGCACACTCTCACCTCTCTCTGACCCCCCTTGGCTTTGGGAGCCAGGATTCCACAGTTATGGCCTCCACTTCCTCACCTCCCACCCTCCTCGCCTCCTCTGCGCGCTGCTTTCAGCTCCCACTCAGGTAGCTTTAAGGCATCAGCAGTGACCGCTGACCTCTGGCCCCGGGGCCTGCCCTCGGGCAGTCTGTGCAGTGCTTACCGACCTAGGCTTCCTCAGCTTCGCCATGTGGTGCTCCCAGGCCTCTGCCCACGTCACTAGCCCCCCATCTCCAATGCTTTTGCTAATGCTCTGCCCTTTTGCTGTCTAACACCCCAGGGACCACCCTCAAAGGCTGAATCCTCCAGGAATGTGTGTAGCTGCAAGTAAGGAAGGCTTGACTGATGGCGTCTTATTCCTCACACAAGGAGAAATCTGGAGGTGGGAGTCCTGGGCTGGCCCAGCTGTGCAAAGATGTCACGTGGTGGTCTCTGGCTGCAAGGGAAGGTGTGAGGGTGAGTTTGTTTATTGGGTACATGGACTGGATGGGGCATGGGTAACTAGCTGTGATCTTCTCTTGGAGAACTCGTCTTCCCCTGTGGCCCCCTTGACACTGATGCCTCCGAAGTTGATTTGAACCACCAGCTTCTCTCCTGGGCTCCAGATCAGCACTTCCAACTGCCTGGTCCAATTTTACCTTAAAACCACAGCCCAAACCCATCCAACAAAAACGAGCTTCTCTTCCTAGGTCAATAGCCCTATGGTTCTCTTGGTTGCCCAAGCTGGAAACAGCAGCCCCCATTCTCTCTGTCCCCCATATCCATGCTATGCTTCTGGTGGGGCAATGTGCTCCCCAGAGCAGCAGCTCTGGGCCCACCTCTCCCATGCCCCTGTCTTGGCTCAGGCCCATGACATCTCTCTGCTGCTCTAGTCCCTCCTGCACACTGGGCCGGATCTGTTTAGGGTACACATCTACCTGATCAAAGTATTTCCTGTAATCTGGCCCCAGCCTGCTTTTCTGGCCTCCTATCCCATTCTATATACCGATCCTCCATATCTCCAACCCCCAGGGACACAGGTGGGTCCTCCCCGCCTGTGGACACTCCACTCCTCTCCCCATCAGCCAGCTTCTGTCTTGCTCATGCCTCACAGAATGTGCTGTCTTGTGGCTTTGACCTCACATGGCCCTGAATCTCGCCATGCCTGCTCCAGGCACTTCCTCTGCCCCTGCTCCACAGAGTGCCCCATCCACAGCACTCTGGACAGGTCAAGCTCCTGAGCAGATTCAAGGCCAAGCCACAGGTCAAGGCAGCCTATGTCACTAGTGATTGGTGGCCCTTAGTCAGGTGTCTGCCCTGGTCTAATCAGTGGAGGTCATGGGGATCATGTGGTCGTCACTAGGCTGACATTCCAAAGGGGCTAGAGCAGGGAGTGATGACCTCCAGCAATCCTGTACCCACCTCTCCAAGTCCTTTGTTTCTGCCAAGGCCCATCTCAAATGCAGCCTCCTCTACTCACCACTGAGGTCAGGATTCCATGGCTTGGATTCCCTTCCCAGGCTCTGTGGACACCTTCTTGTAAGAGTGTGCACACCAGTGGGGCCCTCTCTGAGTTATTTCTGGGCCTCCTCACAGCCCACCTGTGCAGTGAATACACTAGGTGCTCAAAAAATGTTGAGGAAGTGACATGAACAGAATGCTTGACCCGTCAGGGACTTGACATCATCTAGTTGCAAACCCATGGCTTGTGTGTCAAAACCAGTTCTCAGATTGGTTTTGTGGGGCTGCCTGAAAATGGGCAGATTTCCCATCCAAATCTTGTTCTCCACACAAGCTGGAGTGGGTTCCCCCAAAGCAGAGCCTGAGGCAGGACAGGCTTGTGTATTTGGGAGGTGAGCCCCAGCAGCAGGCGCCAGGGAGGGGGCGGGAGGAGGAAGAGCGGTGAAGGTAAGGCCTGAGCTGGTGTGGCTATGGGCACCGGGGGCTCCATCTGCCAGGGAACCAGGAGGCCATGGGAAGGAGGAGGCTGGGGCATTTGTCCACCAACTCCATCCTCCAGTGGTTGTGGGCTGCCCCACACAGGGGCTGGCTCGGAAAGAAGTCCTGAGGCAGGCAGTGAGAGCAGAGGGGGTGCTTGTCTGCGGGGAGCATGAGAATGTACCCCCCACTCCAGTGTGGGAGTCAGAGTGGGCCCTGGAACAGAGCAGCTGCTCTGGGGTAGCACTGGGCTCACATGCCTGTTGGGGGAGCTTGCAGGACCGTAGGTGCGGCTCCCCTTCTGACAGGCCTTGGCCCCATCCCCACCCTCGACTTGTCTTCATTACCTGATGGCCCCTGATGGCTGCCCAGTTTGCAAATCTTGCTGCAGTCCTTTCACAGAGGACACTGAGGCCAGGACAGGGGAAGGCCCAGAGACGTCGGCCAAGGTCACGCAGCCAAGCACACTGGGTGGGTCCCAGGACCCTTGACTCACGGCAGAGTGCCCCTGCCACCCACTCTCCTTTCCTTCCCACCCCAGGGTTTGCTAGTGGCTTGACCTCTCTGCCTCAGGAACAAGTCCCTCAGAGATGAGCTCTGGGCTGCGGATGCTCTGGCCAGGCCCCTTTCTCTCTTCCCAGCTGGCTCAGGACAGAATCCAGTAAATAACATGCTGCCCATCGATCGGAGGTCACTCGGGCCAGGGCTGATCGATGGCCTCAGACAGCTGGGCAGGCGGGTAATGAAGTGCCAGCTCCTTGGCGGGGGTGCCGGCTGGCCCTGGAATTTAATCCCCTTGCCTCCCCCACAAGGCTCCAGCTCAGGTGACAGGAGAGAAGACAGATGAGCCTCTGAGGCCAGTGGGGGTTGGGGTGGGCTGGGAATAGGGATGGGGTGTGGGGGTGTAGAGTTGATGAAGCTCACTGGGGGCACAGGCCCTCTTTACTAACACGCACTGCCTCCCCAGACAGGCTTCCCTTAGGGCCCTGCCAGAAGAACATGCACTGCCCCCGTCCCATCCACACACACACAAAGCACAGCTCACTCCGTGTGCTTGTCCCTGCAGGCATAAAGCTGTCTACCCCTCTAAAATGTTGGAGGGCAGGGAAGGGCACGAGAGACTAAACATTGTTGAGCACGTAGGATGTGCCAACTCAGTGTCCTGGGGCCTTGCATCTGTCACCTTATGTGATCTTCACAGCAGTCCAGTTTGATAAATACTATATTATTATGTCCATTCCAGTGGGTAAGGAAACAGGCTCAGAGAGGAAGAGATGTTTAACAATTAGAGCTGCCCGACAATGGAGCAGACCAGGTGGCCTCATGAGATGGTGAGTTCCCTGTCACTCTGGATATTCAAGCAGAGGCTGAAGGGCTAGCTGTCAAAGGGCTGTGAAGGAATTCCTACAGAAGGTGAGCTTTGGACTACACGGCCATGAGGTCCCTCCCAAATTTGAGCTTGTATGAGTCTTTGGGAAAGATGGGATAAGCTGGGTTTCAGGGGCAGGTCCCCTGGCCCCAAGCGGAAGGATCACCAAGTAAGATTCAGTCACTAAGCTGGTGGCTTCCAAGCCATGTCTGCAGACCCCTGGGGTATTCTGGAAGCACTTCAGAGTCTATACATATTTGACTCGAAGTTCATTTTCAATGCCATGGTTATGATAAAACAGTATTTAAAAACAGCATAATATTCTGAAGTTAAAAAAAAAAGAAAAAAAAAAGAAAAATGAATACAGGCTGGCAATTGTGTTATACAACTTTTAACCCCTTTGAATTCACCAGAAAGGTTGCTTTGAGTGGTCCTGGGGCTAAAGATTCTCCTACATCTGTATTTAATTGAAGAGCATTGCAAGGAGGGATAATATAAGAAACAAAAAACCTTCTTTTAACTTGTAATTACTTATCTGTTTGAATAAGTAATAGCATACAACACAAACATCATGCAGAAAAAAGTTGGAGGCTGAGCCTGATGTAGGGTAGAAACTGTCACTGATAATCCCTTATTTCTGTCTTATATTCAACAGAACAGCCTTGTTCTCATCTTATCTAATCTTATTATAATTGTTCCCTCTTGTTATAATAAGAATATGGCATACACGTGAACATATCAAACACAGAATATGACTTTTATCTGTTTTACGCATTGTGGTTCTACTTAGATTTCATTTGAGAAAAGAGCTTTGCCATTGAAAATGCTGGGACATCTCCATGGCAAAGTGACCACGGCTGCCACCCCCAGGCCCTTCCTAAGCAGAGTGGGGTGAAGGGGTGGGTTTTGGGTTTACAGCCCCTGCTTCTCCTTTACACACAGTCTGCAGCCCTGAGAGCATGGCCCTTGGCCCTGGGCGACAGTACCCATGCCCAGCCCTTGGTCCCAAGCCCTTGGCCTGCAGCGGGAGAGGAGCCTGACCCATTCGCTGTGGGTGCAGGACGAGTGGGGATGGCTGGAGTATTCTGGCTGGTTCTTCCCCAAGAGGGAGGTCTGGGTGGTGATGGAGGAAGCTCAGTGGCCTGCAGAGAAGGCTGTGCGCAGTGCCTGACACAGGGGGCCTCGTGTAAGCAGAAATGATGCAGGAGCAGAAGCCACAGGTCAGAGAAAAGTGCACAAGGACGGTGAGGTCCTCAGTTAGGGTGAGAGGGCCCAGTAGACAGGAGCTGGTCTCCATCTGGATGGGAAATGTGTCAGCTCCTGTTCTGTGGGTCTGACAAAGAGGCCCAGAAGCTGTGCTGCTGCCCTGGACCCTGAACCATCTCACCTTCTAGAATTCCCTTCTGGGGCCTGCTAGTCTTCCAAGGCTGTTTATGGGGCCATGACAATGCCTCCTGGCCTCATTTCTATCACATGTAGCTTCCTTATCAACTCTCTGACCTCAACACCAAAAAAGAGCCCATCTTCCCTGTGAGATCCAAGGCCCCCTCTCCAAACAGGCCCTGGGGGTGACCCTGATCGAGCCAGGGTTTAGGGGTCAAAATGCCAACCTTTTCTCACATCATTCGCTCCTTCTCTCCCTACCCTTCAGCAGCAACCCTGGTCTTAGGTCTGCCTCTCCCACCCTCCAAGCACACTCCCACCTCAGGGTCTTTACACCTACTAAGTCCTATATTCCTATATTTGCTCCAACTAAGTTCCTTCCTGCAAAGCTTTGCACCTCAGGCCTCAGCTCAGGTGTCACCTCCCCAGACAGCCTCCCCGGCCCACCTCATCTAACGTAGCCACCCCCACCCTATCACCATCCACCCACTCTATCACTTGGGTTCTCTTTTCTTCATAGCCCTTCACATTTTCCACAATAATCTTGCTTACTTCTTGTTTTCTTGAGTATTTTGTTTCTCTGCACCAGAATGTCAGCTCCACAAGGACAGGGAGCCCGTCTGTCTTGTTCACTGATGCGTTTGCAGTCCCCAGCACTGTGCCTGGCACACAGCAGGCACTCAACAAATGTTTGGGGAACCAAGGAGCTCAGAGGTTTGGACTTGTGTATGCTTTGCAGGGATGACTTTCTGAGAAATGGGTGACTTTATTTTTCAGCACAGAAGCTTAGAGCCTTGAATGAGAAGAGAGAAAGGGGCTCAGGGACAGAGGGGAGGGCGGCTGGTGGGCAGTGGGGCCTTGGTCCGTGGGCGTAGCGGGAGTTCTGGGGTGTAGGAAGATCTAAGAGCTGCTTTGAGGGAAAGCCAGGTGGAAGGTGGAAGGATCCAGGTCTCCATGGTGTGAGGAGAAGAAACCAGGGACAGAGGGCGCAGAGAAGGGGAGAAGACAGCGCCATCATCAGGCCCCACCTCCTGGGGTGGGGAGCCTGGAGCTGCCTGCTTACTTAGCTGAAAGAAAAGGGGAAAGAGAAACACAGGGAAGGAAAGAAAAATTTTAAAAAAAGAGCTTTTAAGATCTCTAAATATTATCCGGTCACATTATTATCCAGTGGACTCAGCTGACAATGTCCAGTGGACACTGGGCCCTGCGTTTCTCGGAACCCAGAAGGGAACTTCGTCTTTCCTTGCTGGGCCCAGCCCACAGAGGAGGAGCCACCGGCCGTGCCTGGGGTCTGGAAGGGCTTCCTTAGAGCTGAGGCTCTTGGGGAGGCCTTGAAGGATGAGGAGAGTTTTAGTTGGCGAGGGGGGAACGGCATCCCAAGTTGAGAGACCGCACGGGCAGAGGCTGGGAGGTGGGCCATGCAGACAGCACTCAGGAGAAGGTGTGTAGTGTGGTGAGCTGATGTAGAGGCATCTGCAGGCTGGGCAAAAAGGGGCCAGGAGGGAGGCCACAGGGAGCCAAGGCTGTGCCAGGGGTGGCGAGGTTTGGGGGGCTCAGGCCTGGGCGCCCCCTGGCCCAGGCAGTCGGGGAGGTGTGGGATGCCGGGGCTGAGAGGGGCTGACAGAATTTTGTTTTCTACGCCCCCTCGCCTCCTCAAACGCAGCCATCCTTTCGTCTGGGCTCAGCCCGCCCGCCTCCCCACGTCTAATCTCATTTAGCATGGCAATTAAATTTTAAAGGCCCATCAGCACGGTCCCTCGCATGCCAGGTTCTTCCCAGATAGAATTATTTAATAGACTGGCTGGCAACTCCGCAGGTTCCGGCCGGGGCTGCAGACCCACCGAGGCAGAAAATTAATAAACACGGCGGCCTCCCCCGCCGCCCTCTCGTGGCCGGGCCCAGCCTGCCTCTGCTCGCTCTCTCTTGCCCACCAAGGGACAGGGCGGCTTCCCGAGTAGAGGGCAGCGGGTTTCTGGGAGGAGGGCAGGAAAGCTTCAGGAACCCAGCAGACGATCTCAGAGTACTGGGGCCTGTCTGGAAGCCCCATTCTGCCACTTATTAGCCGAGCGGGGTGGGACACATTACTTAACCTGTCTGGCCTTAGTCCACTCATCCGTGTAATGGGGTCACGGAGAGGCTCAGGGAGGTGATGTATGTACAGCACTCGGCGGATAACCAGCTCGTGGCGGGAACTCAATAATCAAAAGTTCTTTCCCTCTTCCTCACAAATAATCATGGCTTGTGCACTGATGCCAGCGCCACTGGCCTGCGGGTGGGGGATGGGAGGGGCAGTGGGGAACAATAGCAATAGTAACTGGGCAGTTCCTGACTTACAGGGCTTGAGGGTTGATGGGTCTGTGGACTGACTGGAACTTGGGTGTGTGGCATCAGAAAAACAGGGTTCAGCATCCTGGGTAGGGAGCTTGCTCCCTGTGTCATCTCGGGCATGTCATTAGCTTCTTGGGCCTCATTTCCTCACCTATAAAATGGGGACAGGGTACCAATTTTACAGGGTTCCTGTGAGGCTCCATGAGGTGACATGGCCGAGCCTCTGGCACAGTAGTAGGTGCCATGATGATTCTTCCTGTTTCACCCACCACGTGCCAGGCAGCCCCCATGTGGGGCAACCCCAGGGGAGAGGAGCAGCTTGGGAGAGCCACAGGTGAGGGAAATGAGATGTGAGATCTGGGGGACAAGAACCCGGCCCGAGCCCCAGGCTTGTGTCTGCAGGCAGTGGCTCACCCTTGGGCTCCCTCCTCACCTGCCCCATTCCAGATCCAACCCCCTCCTTGGTGAGCGGTGGGGCTTGAGGATGAGGAGGGTGAGAGAGTGCTGTGGGAGGGGAGTCCTGACCTGGGAGCCCATGTTCATCTAATAAATATGGACCAAGCACCTACTGTGTGTCCGGCGCTGCTCTAGGTGCTCTAGGTGCTGGGGACACAGCGATGACCATAGCAAAGATCCTGTCCTTGTGGAGCGGAGATTAGACAAGGCTTGGATGACGGTCAGTGCTGTGGACAGGGAAGGGAGACAGTGAATGGGGTGATGGCAGGAAGGGTGTTATGCTTTTTATATGGGGTGGTCAGAAGAAGGTGACATTTGAGCAGAGCCCTGAAGCAAGCAAGGAGCCATGTGAATATATGGGGTATCCAGGCAGAGGGACGGCCAGTGCAAAGGCCCTGAGGCAGGAGTGAGGTTGGCCTGTTTGAGGAGCAGCAACGAGGCTAAGGAAGTGGAAGTGCAGTGCTCGTGAGGAGGGGACATGTGAGGGGCACAGGCCTCCTGTGCACTGTTTTACTCACAAGAGGTGGGCAGCAGAGGAAGGTTCTGAGCAGGAGAGTGACAGGACTTGACAAGCCTGTGGCTTCTGAGGGAAACTGGGTGTAGAGGGCAGGTGAGGAAGCCAGGGACCAGTGACAAAGCTACTTTGACAGTCTGGGGGGAGGTGACAGGGTCCTGGACCAGGGTGGGGACAGTGGAGATGGGAGAAAGGCTGGGGTGCTGGATATGTTTTGAGGGTACAAGGGTTGGAACACAGAGCCCCAGGGTAGAGTCTGGGGTGGTCTCCCCAAAAACTGCCCACCAGGCCTCTGGCAGCCTGCTCCTGCCATCCAGCACACTCCTCCTCCTTTGGTGCCTTGGCTTTCTGTTGGATGACTGGACCCTTGTCCCCTTCCAGGAAGCTTCAGGGGCCTTCTGGAAACAGCCCTGTGGTGGGTGGGAATCTTCCAGTGGGTGTTTCTGTCCTGTCCCTTGGCCCACCCAGCAGCTCTGGCAGGCATCCGCCTCTGCCCCTGCTGCAGCCCTGGTGCTGAAGGCCCCCTAGGAGCTGGAGAAGGGGCCTGTGAGATCTCTGCCAGGGTGGGAGATCCTTAAGGCTGAGGAGGGGGTGGCAGACAAGCAAGAAGGAGCAGGTGCAGCCTTGGGGGGATATGTCCCTGCAGGCCCTGCAGTCTCCCCACCACCAGCCTTCACTCGGGCGCCCTGTCCTGACTGCCCGTCGCCTGGGGCGGAGCCCAGAGACACCCCTGCCCTGTCCAGCCCGGCCCCCCTGTGTCCAGCCAGCCGGGGGGAGGGGGGAAGGGGAGGTGGGGAGTGCGGACGGTGCACCCTCCCCACCTGGTTCCCCCTCACCAGCCTGCGCTGTCCAGGCCTGACCTCACCTCCGGTTTGGGCTGCCAACAACGCACTGCCCGCGCTGAAATTCAGCAAATTGCTTGGTGCACTCGAGCCTACCATTTCCCATGCACTCCTGAGCCCCAGCGAATTATCTGAAGAGAAATCAGCCCTGTTTTCCTTTTTCTGCACAAAGGAATAAATGAAAAGGTTTTCAAATTACTTCTAAAGAGGCCTCGAGCTCGCTGCGCAGAGCAGTACAGTTCCCAGGCATCCCCACATGGGCCCCGCGGCCGCCTGGGACAGGAGTGCGGGATGGGAGGGCAATGGGAGATGGGCGCTGCCTCCCGAGTGGTGGTCCCAAGGCCGGCTCCCACACCACCTGAGGCCGCTGGGGTCATGCTGAAATGCAGATGCCCAGGCGACCCCAGACCCCCTGCATCTGAAGCTCTGGCATGGGGACCTGTATGTCCATTCATCAGCACCCCCCCATCCCCCGGTGATTTTGAGGCACACAAATTTGAAGACCACCAGCGAGGGGTGTGTTCTAAGGTTTACTTTAGAATGTGGGTTATTAGTGCATGGTTCTGGGGGACCATGGCAAGTTCAGGGGCAGTTGGAGCCAAGGAGGGGAGGGTCGGATGGGGTGGGCATGGCAGACAGCTGCCCACCAGCTCCTGGGCATGTCTTCACATGCTCTCTCCCCATACTCTCAAGTAACTGGCTGCAGAGGAGCAGAGGGGAAAGGCTGCAGGGAAGGGGACCCAGAGTGGACAAAGGCCCTGAGGCGAGACAGGCTTCAAGGAACCAGGAAAAGGCTCATGTGTCTGGGGTGCAGAGTGAAGGGCCACTGATGGGAAAGGAGGCAGGTGGTCTGGAGACCCTGCTGATGAAGACTTTGCCTCTTGCCCAAGACCACTGGGAAACTATTCAAGGTTTTCTGCAGGCAAGTGACGTGGTCAAGTTTTTTTAAATTGTTTATTTATTTTTTATTTATTTTATTTTATTTTTTTGGAGACAGGGTCTTGCTCTGTTACCCAGGCTGGAGTGCAGTGGTGTGATCATAGCTCACTGCAGCCTTGGACTCCTAGGCTCGAGCGATACTTCTGCCTCAGCCTCCCGAGTAGCTGGGACTACAGGCGTGCACCACCACGCCCAGCTAAATTTTTGTATTTTTTTTTGGTAAAGACTGGGTTTCACTATATTGCTCAGGCTGCTCTTGAACTCCTGGCCTCAAGCAATCCTCCCACCTTGGCCTCCCAAAGTGCTAAGATTGCAGGTGTGAGCCACTGCGCTCAGCCTAAAAATTGTTGTTTTAAAAAATTAACATACAGTAAAATTGACTTGGGGGGGCCAGAGAGTTCTATGAGTTTTAACATATATGTAGTTTCATGCAACCCCAATGAGGATACTGAACAATTCCATTAGCCCCCAAACTGCCTTGTGCTGACCCTTTGTAATCTACCCCCACAAACCCTGGCAACCACTAGCCTGTTCTCCATTGCTATAGTTTTGCCTTTTCCAGAATGTCACATGAATGGAATTGTACAGTATATGACCTTTTGAGACTGGCTTCTGTCACTCAGCTTAATGTCTTTGAGATTTATCCAAGTCGTTGCATGTATCAGTAGTACCTTTTTATTGCTGGGTAGTATTCCATGGAATGGAGGGACCACAGTTTGTTTATCCATTCACTTATTGGAGGATATTTGAATTGTTTGCAATTTTTGGTGATTATGGATATAGCTGCTATAGACATTCATCTACAGTTTTTTCCTGTGAATATAAGTTTTCATTTTTATAGGGTAAATATCTAGAAGTGGGATTGCTGAGTCATATGACACCTGTGTATTTAACTTTATAAGAATCTGCCAAACTGCTTTCCAGAGTGGTTGTACCATTTTGCATTCTCACCAGCAGTGTATGAGAATTTTATTCAGGTCTTGGATTTCTTACATAGACATTTGTAGTTTTCCCCATACAGATCTTGCACATGTTTTGTTATATTAATACCTACATATTTCATTTTGGGGGAACTATTATATTAATAAATGGTGTTGTTTTTTAAAAGTTTGGTTTCCAAGCATTCATTGCTAGTATATGGAAATAGGATTGTTTTTTGTGTGTTGATCTTATATTCTGTAACTTTGCTCAAATCATTTATTAGTTCTAGGAGCTATTTGGGTAAATTCCTTTCCTTCCTTCCTTCCTTCCTTCTTCTTTCTTTCTTTTTTTATCAGAGAGGGGGTCTTGCTCTGTCACCCAGGCTGGAGTGCAGTGGCTGATCACATAGCTCGCTGCAGCCTCGAACTCCTGGGCTCAGCAATTCTCCCACCTCAGCCACCTGAGTCGCTGAGATTACAGGCTTGAGCCACTGTGGCTGGCTCAGATTTTATATTTTCTACATAGACAATCACATTGTCTGCAAATAAGGACCATTTTATTTCTTCCTTTCCCATCTGTATGCTTCTTATTTCTTTTTCTTGCCTCGTTGCACTGTCTAGGATTTCCTTGTCTTGCTCCTAATCTTAGAGAAAAGCATTCAGTCTTTCCCTATTAAGTATGGTGTGAGTTGTAGGGTTTTGTTTGTTTGTTCTTGGTAAATGCCCTTTATCAGATTCAGGAAGTTCTTTTCTTAATTTGCTGAGAGCTTTTATTATGAATGGATGTTGAAGTTTGTCAAGTGTGTTTTCTGCCTCCATCAATATGATCATGTGGCTATTCTTCCTTAGTCTAATAATATGGTGGATTACACTGATCGAATTTCAAATATTAGATCAGCCTTATATTCCTGCAATAAATCCCACTTGGTCATGGTATATTATTCACTTTACATGTTACTAAATTCTATTTGCTAATATTTTGTGGAGGATTTTTCTATGTACGTTCATGAGGGATATTGGTCTGCAGTTATCTTTTCTTGTACTGTTTATATCTGGTTTTCGTATCAGGGTAACGCTAGCCTTGTAAAATAAATTGGGAAACGTTCCTTCTGCTTCTCTATTCTGGAAGAGATTGGTGTTATTTCCTCTGTAAATATTTGGCTAAATTTGCCAGTGAAGCTATATGGGCTGGGAGATTTCTTTTTTGGAAGGTTTAAAATTACAAATTTAATTTCTTTAATAGATATAGGACTTTTCGTGTTATCTGTTTGTTCTTGGAGGCGTTTTAGTAGCTTGTGGCTTTTAAGGAAGTGGTTGGTCCATTTCATCTAAGTTGTTGAATTTATGTGTATAGAGTTAGTAATGGCGTTCTCTTATTATCCTTCTAATGTCAGAGTCCATATCAGGTATAGTGATATACCCTCTTTCTTTCAAATATTGGTGATTTGTGTCTTCTCTCTTTTTTCCTTTGTAAATTTGGCTAGAGGTTTATCAATCTTATCAATCTTATCAATCTTTTCGAAGAAAAAGATTTTGGTTTCATGATTTTCTCTATTTTTACATTTTTCAATTTCATTGCTTTCTGCTCTTTTCTTAATTATTTCCTTCCTTCTGCTTGCTTTGGGTTTATTTTGCTATTTTTTTCTCGTTTTGTAGTTTCTTGAGATGGAATTTGGTTGATATGTTGATACCTTTCTTTTCTTCCATATAAACATTTAATATTATAAATTTCTCTTTAAGTAGTGCTTTAGCTGCATCTCACAAATTTTGGTTGTTGTAATTTTATTTTATGTTATTTTATTTTGTATTTTATTTTTTATTTTTTGAGACAGGTATTTTATTTTTTATTTTTTGCTCTGTTGCCCAGGCTAGAGTGCGGTGGCATAACCATAACTCACTGCAACCTCAAAGTCCTGGGCTCAAGCGATCCTCGTCTCCGCCTCCCAAGTAGCTAGGACTATAGACACATGCCTTCACGCCCGGCTAAGTTTTTTATTTTTTAGTAAAGATGGGGTCTCGCTGTTGCTCAGGCTGGTCTTGAACTCCTGGCCTCAAACAATCCTCCCACCTTGGCTTCCCAAAGTGCTAGGATTACAGGTGTGAACCACCACATCAGGCTGTGATTTTATTTTTGTTCATTTCAAATATCTTCTAATATTCCTTGAGACTTCCTCTTTGAATCATGGATTATTTATCAGTGTGTTTTTTTATTTCCAGTGTTTGGAGATTTACCAGTTTTTTTTTTTGTTATTGACTTTTTATTTAATTCCATTATGGTCAGAGAATATACTTTGTATAACTTTAATTTTTTTAATTTGTTAAAGTTTGTTTTATGACACAGGTTATGGTGAATGCTCTATGTGCACTTGAAAAGAATGTGTATTCTGCTGTTGATGGGTGGAGTGTTCTATGAACGTTAATCAGGTCTAGTTTGCTGGTAGTTTTGTTTAATACTTCTGTATCCTTGCTGATTTGAATATGTTTACTATCAATTGCTGAAAGAAGAGTGTTGAAATTTCCAACTATAATTGTGGATTTTGTGTTTTTCTGTGTTCAATTCTATCAGTTTTTGCTTCGGGTATTTTGAAGCTCTGTTGTTAGATGCATATTCATTTAAGAGTGTTATGTCTTTTTAGTGAATTGACCCTTTTACCATTGTAAAATGTCCCACTTTATCCCTGGTAATTTTTCTAACTCTGAAATATAACTTGTATGATATTAAAATAGTCATTTTAGCTCTCTTTTGATTACTATCTGTGAGGTTTTTTTTATTATTAACCTAGCTATATCATTATAGTATCATTATACTTAAGGTGGGTTTATTATAGACAGCATATTGTTGGATCTTGTTTATTTTTTGTCCATTCTGATAATTTCTAATTTTTAATTGATATGTTTAGATCATTTACATTTAATGTAATTAATGATATGTTTGGATTTAGAGCTTTCATTTTATTATTTGATTTCTATTTCTTCCCTCTGTTATTCATTCCCCTGTTTCTTCCTTTCTGCTTTCTTTTGGATTATTTGACTAATTTTCATATTTCATTTTAGTTTACTTATTGAGTTTTTTACTGTATCTCCTTGTATACTTTTTTTTAAAGTAATGGATCTAGTGATTACAATATACATACTTAATTAACTTCATAGCCTACTTAGCAAATTTTGTTTGAACAAGGTCATCAGGCCACAAAGTGGGGATGCAAGGAGATCAGTTAGAATTAGGAATGCCAGCTTTAGAAAATAAAAATACAGGATGATCCTTGGAATATTTCAATTATTTCATGGAATTTTAACTGGAAAAGAACATTAAAAAAATAGATGTCCTGTTAGATTTGAATTTCAGATAAACCATGAATAATTGTGTAGTATAAATATGTCCCATGCAATATTTGGAACATATTTATACTTTAAAAAGTCATTGTTTATCTGAAATTCAAATTTAACTGGACATCTTTTATTTTATCTGGTAACCCTTGTTAGGATGCTATTTTGAGTGAAGATGGCTGGATGAGGCTTGGTGGTGATAAGATAGGGACACGTGGACAGATCCAGAAAAGGATTTGGTATAGATTAGACATTGGGGTGAGAAAGAGAGGAGTCAAGGACAGTGCCACAGTGGTGTGTGACTTATGCCTTCACTGGGTGGAGACTGGTACTTCTGCTGTGATGAGGAACTCAGGAGGAGTGGGTTGAGGCTATAGTTGGAGGTTTTGGATGTACTGATTTTGTGGTACCTTTGAGATATCTGAGCAGAGGTGAAAGGCAGGTGGTTGGATATCTGGGTGTTTGCTTGGGGGAGTGGTCTGGGTTGGTCACACACAGATGCGGATGTCCTGAAGCTCCCAGTGAGGGCAGACCCCCAAGAAGAGAGTACTCCATGCAAGGATGGAGGGACACAGGACCTGCCTGAGAAGCACCAACATGTAGTAGCCACACAGGGAGGAGGATCTGGCAGAGGAGACTGAGAAGAGGCATCCGAAGAAGGTGGAGGGAAACCAGCAGAGTGTTTTATGGTGTAGGGAGTGGTCCAGAAGCTAGAATGAAGTGGAGTTGAAAGATGTTTAATTTTCCCTCCTGATGGGACAGACTTGAGCCTATTCAAATGGGAATGATCCTGAAAACAGGGAATAAGTGAACATAAAGGAGAGAGCAGGTAGCTAGATTGTGGCAGATCCTCTAGAAGGTGGGAGGAATCACACTGCAGGGGGTGGGAGGCACGCCCGTGACCCTGGCTGGGAGGAGGGCTCCTCCTCCCTTATGTAACAAAAGGGACAATCTTGATTTGGATTCTCCAAATGCAGACCATGAGACACGACTTGATACAACTTAAACTCCAAGTTTAACTTGGAGACAAGTTTATTTAGGAGGCAACTTCAGGAAATACAAATGAGAGAAAGAAAGAGGACAAGCCAGCTGGGGGTGGTCTTACTGAGTTGGCTGCCACTATTAAATTAAGTTGGGCAAGTGGGGCTCAATCCTATGGGGCCCTTGGAGGCACCTCAGAGCTCTCCCTCAGAAGGATGTCTGTCTACCAACTCCCATCTCCCATTGGATAAGGGCTGCCCCTGGGGTCTTGACCCCCACTCCTTCTGTCTGTGCTGTCTATAGGCTGCATGTGTCCCACCCCTGCCCTCCTGCCCAGCAGAGAGAGTGGTGAGCCCTGAGGGGTGCTTCAGTCTGGAGAAGGACTGTCTGCACAGCAGCAGTTGAAACCCCAGGAGGGCGGAGAAGGTGTGGAACAGGACACAGATCATCTATTACAGGCACAGAGTGGGAGTTGGGAAGCTGAGGGGCTCCCCTCTCCTGGCTTCTCTGGCTCTGGGTAGGAGGAAGGAGGTGCTCTGCTGAAGTTGGTGGAGAGGTCAAGGGACAGAGGGCAGGGGGTGTGGCTGGATGGACCTGTTCATTGTAGAGTGAGAGAGGCCAGAGAAAGGCAGGTGGGTTTTAGGGCATGGTGAGGCTGGCTGAGGCTGGTTACCTTGAACTTGGAGCAGTGGCAGCTTACCACCTGACTGTGTCTCTGCAGCAGGTGAAGCTTGGGGAAGGAGCTGGGGTCATCTGGGCCTGACCTTCTTCCTCCTGATGCAGGGGGTAGGCTGGGAAGAGTGGGGGCCCTCACTCAGGGATGCTGTCGTGAACCCTGTGGGTGCAGTGAGTCTGGGGCTGGAAGGAAATCTAGGGACCATGTGGCACACCCTACCTCCCCTTGTTAGCAAATCCTGTCATCCCAACCCTCAGGAAATTTCACCTCCTGCACTGCTGCCAGCCTGGTCCTAGCCATCCTCCTCTCTCACCTGGATGATAATAATAGCCCCTGTTACGACAGGGACAGTTCTCCCTACCTGGAGAGGAGTGAGGATGCTCGACTGGGCAGAAGGAGACTTGGGCTTTGATGCAGGCCCAACAATGGCCTCAGCCCACCCACAGGGAGCTCTGGAACTGGGGTGGCACTGAGAGTTGTCCCACTTGAGGCCAGGAAGTCAGGCCTGGTACCCCTCGTTGAGCAGTCCTGGGACGTGGGCTGCCCCAGGGAAGGTGTGTGGCTTGGATGAGGCAGCTCCAGAGGGCCACTCAGCTGCAAGCTCCCAGCCCCAGAGGAGGAGCCGGGCAGGAGCTGCTGCAGCCTCCTTGACCTCGCTGCCATCCATCTTCCCTCACTCACTCTGGTCCCGAGCTCACCTCGCTGGGCCCCACGCATCACTCCCACCTTTGCCCCGGCCATTCCCTCTGTTCAGAACACGCTTCCCCAGCCAGGGCTCCTTCCTCACTTCCTCCAGGCTCTGCTCAACTGCCCCTTATCAGAGAGGCCCTCCTGATGACCCAGTAGGAAGCAGCACCCCATCATCTCTCTGTCCCTGACGTGCTCTAGCTTGTTTTAGCATTTCTTACCACTGGACACTCATCTGTACTCACATGATCCATGCTGGCCATCCCCCTCTCCCCCCAGCTCCCGAGGGCAGCATGTTGTGTGGTGGGTCGTGGCTGTATGGTGCCTGCTCAGAGTCCGGCACAGAGTAAGTGCTGGCACATGCTGCCAAATGAATGAGCCAGAAGGCTGTGGTCCAGGGGAGGGAAGTGACTTTGGCGCCCCCAGAGGTCATGCCCCTGCTGCCCCAGGAAGCATTGTGCTGGATGCTGAGGAGACCAGGGGACAGACCTGGGGACTGTCAGCTACCAACCACTGCTCTGAGAGGCTGTGGGTCCATGGAGAAGGTGCCTGAGTTCTGCAGGTGACAGGAGCTAACTAGCTGAAGGTGGAGAAGGGCACCGGCAGCAGAAAGTGAGCAGAGACACAGAGCGCAAAACAGGTTCTTTCTGGGAACTGAAGGAAGCGGTGTGGTGGATGTTAAGGGGGGAGGGCATGGCTTAGGATGGTTTCTAGATGCACAGGCGGGGCTGGGTCTGCCACACACACAGAAAGTGCTTTGTGTATGTCCTGGGCCACAGGGGTTTGGAATTTATTACTTAAGCCACAGGGAGCCCCTGAAGTTGCGGAAGCAGGTGAGGGACACGATAAGACATGTAATTTAGAAAGATCTGGGTAGCTGGTGCACAGAGGAGGGAGTGGCCCAGAAGCCAGGACACCAGCGTCAGGAGCTATGGGTCCCTGTACATTTGGTAGCTGGGATCATGGCACAAGAATCCCTTGGCTCTGCCCCCAAGGAACCCCCATCTAAACTGGGGGACACAATCCTGTCCTCAGGTAGGTCTGTTGGAAGAGACAGCCTCTGTTTTCAGAGAGACCCTTGTCTGAGGGGTAGGCAGTCCTGCCCTTGGGAGCTCCATTCTGATGGGAGAAACAGGACACACATAGAACAGGTCCCCAGGACAATATTACAGATGCAAATACTTCAGAGCTGGAGTAAAGCAAAGAAGACACAATCCAATGTAGCACTGCTAATCAAGGTCAGCTTCCTGGAGGAAGTGAATTTTTACCAAGGGGGAAGGCACAGATCTTCCCAACAGAAATGGGGGGGTGCATGTCTAGTTAGAGAAATGGCTCTTGGTGGGGTTGGTGGCTCACACTTGTAATCCCAGCACTTTGGGAGGCCGAGGTGGGAGGATCGCTTGAGGCCAGGAGTTCAAGACCAGCCCAGGCAACATAGCGAGACCCTTGTCTCTACAAAAAATAATTTTTAAAAATCAGCCAGGTGTGGTGGCACATGCCTGTAGTCCCATCTACTCAGGAGTCTGAGCCAAGAGGATCGCTTGAGCCCAAGAGTTTGAGGCTGCAGTGAGCTATGATGATGCCACTGTACTCCAGCCCGGGCAACAGAGGGAGACCTTGTCTCAAAAATAAATAAATAAATGAATACAATAAAAATAATTTTAAAAAGAGAAATGGCTCTTAAATGGTTTGGAGGTGAGATTGTGACACAATCTTCCTGCCACCCCTGGGAACCTGAAAGGCCATCCTGCCTGACTCCTTCTCCAGGGCTCAGACCCCCTGTGCAGCAGGCATCTGTCTGGCCCTTTGAACCATGACTGTGCTGGAAGATAGCAGTGAAGGGAGGGTTTGGTGTGCCCTGACCATCCGGACCTTGCAGACACCAGCTATCACCTCTCGGGCTGTGTTAGGGACCAGCACATCACACCATCCTCCCGCAGGCTTCAGATCCTTCCAGGGTCTTCACTGCCACCCAGCCCTGGGCCAGGCTGCTCTCTGCTGCTTTTCAGCTCTGCCCTCTGCGGAAGGTGCTCATTCTTTGCCACCTGAGTATTGGCTAGGATGCTTTTGGCTACAAGTAGTAGAAAAGCCAACTCAAAGTGGCTTAAACAACAGGAGCTTTTATTTTTTCTATTTATTTAACACCAGCATTGCCAGATACGTGTGTAGGCATATTCTAAGGGTGTTACAAATAACTCCCTTTTATTCTCATAACAACCCTATGAGGTAGGTGCTATTATTCATTTTACAGATGAGGAAGTTGAAATAGCTTGTTTAAGGTCATAGCCTTGCTTAACAAGATGTCAGGAGGTTGGGTTTCTCCAGGGCAGGTCCAGAAGTTCAGTATATTATCTTGAGCACCATTTTTGCTCCTTGCTCCACTCTGCTATTCTCAGCATGTCAGCCATGTTTTCCCTCATGGTCACAAAGTGGCTGCCACATCACATGTTCACACCACAGTATCCAAAAGCAGGAAAAGAGGGCTCCTTTCCTAGCATATGGGTCTCTTTTTATCAAGGAGTAAAATCTTTCCCAGAATCCTTCTGGCAGACTTCTTTTTATGATTTATTCTCCAAAATCGGGTCATGTGGACACCTTTAAACCAAGCACTGGCAAAAGGGAGCAATGGGCTTGCCATGATTGGCTTGACAATCATGTGTTGCCCTCGCTTCCCTGAGCCTCCGCCTCCAGAAAAAGGGATCTTGTCTGTTAGGTGGGCAACCAATAGTTTCTGTCAAGCCCAGCTTCTTAAAGGGCCAACTCTTTGGCTTCCCAATATTTTTGAATCGCTCAAGGGAACCCAAACAAATGTTTAACAGAGTCAAATATGGCTTCTTCCCCTCCATGGGCAACTAATGGTATGTTAGGGAGAAATTTAATTAGAGCAATTAATTGGCTGCAGCACAGGTCTGGCTGTAGCCACACTGGATTCCTTGCCAGGACCCTGCAAAGCCAGGCCCTGGAGTCCCCTCCCCACCTGGTTAACTGCCACTGTTCCTCAAGACTCAGCCCACAGTCTCCTCCCAGCCCCTCACTACCCCCTACCTGTCCCATGGCATCATGCCTGTGCCTCAGGTGTGCACCTTCCAAATTATGGTAGGTGGGTTATACATCTCTCTCCTCTACCACCCTCCTCGGTGGAGTCCTTGCACACAGGAATGTGTCTCATTAATCTTGGTATCCACAGAACCTGGTGTGGGCACACAGAATAATAGTAGCAATGGCTTAGATGATTTTTACCACTTTCCAGGCACCCAGTGTTTTATACGTATTAACTCATTGGGTCTTCCCAAGGACCCTCTGAAAGCATGTGGCAGAGGCTGCTTCCGTCCATTGATGTCCCCTCTCTTCTCCTCCCTAGGCACACGACTTGCCCACATCTCCTGGTCTGCTTTGCAGCTAGGTGTGTCTGTGTAACCCCCTTGTCACCAATGGAGGCTGGGGGGGAGCAATGTGAGCCCTTCCAGCCAGGGCTTTCAGGAAAGTGGCCAAGTTTCCCCCTCACCCTTCCCTAGGAGGACTCTGGCCGTGGTGGCAGGGTCCCTGGAGAAGGTGGAGAAGTTGAACTTGCCTTCCATTTTAATAAAACCCTTTTATTTTTATTAATACCTTTTTGTTCATCTTTTATATTTTTCTTTTATTTTAAAAATAAATCTAGGATTTGTTCTGTAAAATTTGGATTCAGTCAAAAGGCTGCACTTAAGGACCTAGAAGGCCACATGTGACCCGAAGGCCACAGGTTCCCCACCCCTGGCTGGGCCCTTTAGTCACTGCATGGCAGGGACCCACCTGCTGGTGCAGGCTGCCCTGGGCTGAAGCATGAGTGAGAAGCAAGCTGCCACTGAGCTTGAGCCATCCGTCGTGGGTCTGTTACGGTGTTTAGCCCACCCTGGCTAATGCGAGTGGAGCTATGGTTATTTCCCACAGCACTATCCCCATTCTAGGAGTAGGAGAACTGAGGCATGGGGTGGGGGTTGAGTTACTAGTAAGTGGACTTGCCAGGGTGGCCCCAGGCAGCTGGGCTGTGTATACTCTGTACCCTCAGCAGGCTCTGAAGGAGGCAGATGCAAAAGAAGGGGGACAGTCAGGACCTGCAGGCTGCAAAGGAGGGGGTGGGGGGAGATAGGGAGAAGGGTGAAACCAGAAACAGAAGCAGAAGTGAGACCTGAGCTGGGGGGACACCTGAAGGAAGGAGCAGGAGGGGGAAATGAGGCCTGAGAAGGGGGCACTGGAATAGTTGGCCAGGGCAGGGGTCGAGGGGAGAAGTGTACCGAGTGGAGCCCCAGGGTGTGGCAACTTGTAGGGGGAGTCGATACAGACATGAATGTCACTTACAGAACCCAAGCATATGGGACTGGAAGGGACCTTGGCAATCAGCTGACCCAGCCCCTACTGAGGAGGAAACTGTCCAGGAAGGATTAAGCTATTTGCTGAAAATCCCAGTGTAGTTTTTTTTTTTTAACTCCAGAAGATGGCTTGTGTGGCATGTGCTCGGCTCCAGAATCACATCTGGAGCCTGGGAAACCCAGGGCACCCCCACCAGCCCCCGGCTTGTCCTGGTGTCCCTGTGCTATTATTTTAACTATCAGCGCTCTTGGAGAAACACTGCCAGCATGTTAAAGACTGTGTTAATTAATTAACCAGGCACTTCATTGAGAGTCAATGGCGTAATTGTTGTTCGTGGTGGATAAATACTAATTGAATATTAAGAACATATTTGTGCAGAAGGAGCTGCTTCGGGAGCGAGCCGTGCCCTTTGTCAGCCAGATGTTTGGACTCGTTATGGAGGCTGAGTCATTAGCAGGGAGTGCCTTGGCATTTGGGCTTCGCTGCTCTGTGTCTGGAGAAGGAAGGCAGGCAGCCCCTGGAAGGACTGGCTCCCAGGCAGTGAAGGCAAGGACTCTGTGCACAGACCAAGGAAATAGTAGTTTTATTAAGCAGATGACAAGTATGTATTAAGCTTTGACTTGGGCAATTGTAAGTGTGATTTTAGGCACTCCAGAACACCTCCTTGCCTTTAAAACCTTCATGCTTTAAGCCTGGCCAGTGAGGCAGGCCTGTTGGCTCCATTTTACAGGTGGGGAAACTGAGGTTCTGTGAGGCCATGTGACTGTGAGGCCAGCTGCAGCTGCATCCTCCTGCAGCAGGCAGCTCAGGCTTGGGGCCCCAGACCAGTGGTCAGCTGAGGGGAGGTGACTGTCTTCCCCTGCTTCTCTGGAATCCCAGTGTCTCAGGACTGACTGGCCCTGGGGGTCAGAGCCCTCCCCAGGTTTCTAGCTCTCCTAACTGGCCCAGCCCTGCCAAGGCAGTACAAGGCAGTGTAGTTAAGAAAGCAGTCTGAAGCCAGAACTCTTAGATTCAGAGGTCAGCTCAACTCCTCCGTGCTGAGAAATCCTGGGCAAATTACTTAAGCTTTCTGTGCCTCAGTTTCTACACTAAAATGTGGATAATAATATGCTTCATAAGCAGGGCTGTGGCTGGCCCATACTGTGCCTTTATATAAAGAAAAGCCCCTGCCCACTCAAGGGACACAGATATATGCCAGCTTGGTGTAAAGAACAACATGGGCTGTCCTTTTGGCCAGATGCCCTTGTGCAGTAAATAACCTGCTTAACAGTATGTGGCAGCCCTATCTACAGGGTTGTTATGAGAGTAAACAAAATATTGCACAGTAAATACCCAGTGCACCTTAGTAATCTTCCAGTTTTCTGATGCCACCTCCCCAAGAACTGGACATGATTTTGCTGTCACCCACATGCTGCCACATAACCTCTTTTAGAAGGGCTGATAAGAGGACACTGACATGTGGACCAAGAACATGAGAGGCGGCTCCTGTCACAGCACCAAAGGCAGCAGAGGGTCTGCAGAGCCTGATAACAAAGTGTCTCCAGAAAGCCCTGGCCCTGGAGCCATCAGATGGCTGAAGGAAGACCTCCCTCCCCAGTTCCTGCCTCCGAGTCACTTGGTCCTGCAGAGAGCTAGCTCACAACAGTGAGGAACTCTTAAGTTGGGGGGCCCCAAAGGCAGGCCTTGAGATAAGGATTCAAATCCAGTTGGATCCAAGTTTAATTGGTAGGTGATCCCAGGAAATGCAGGGAGGGGAGACAGGAGGGAAGGCAGCCACAGTAGCAAGCGGAGCTCAGTCACCGGCAGTGCTGGGAGGCGGCCACACAGTTACCCTTCCAACTCCCAGCTGGTCGGGCCGCGTGGGTGGGCAGTGCAGGCTTCTGTCATCACGCTCTGTGAGACTGTGGCGCCTGGAAGTCGAGTGGGTGGGCGCTGAGTGGAAAGGGTGGAGGGGACATGGGCAGCACTGGTGGGGCTGCTCCAGGCCCAGTGTTTAGCGCCTGCGCCCTGTGCGTGTGGCAGGCTGGGCAGGAGGGGCTCTTCCAGCAGAACTGGAAGTGGAGGTGGGGCCGAGTGCCAAGGACTGTTGCATGTGTCCTTCCCACAATGCAGGTCCCGTTATAAGTTCCCTCTGAGGGAGGTGAGGTGCAGGGCCTTTCCTGACATCACAGAGCTGGCAAGTACAGAGTACTCGGGGAGGCGCCCAGCCTGCGGAGGGGGAGACACAGCCCCAGCCCCGGGGGCAGCTCTGCGTCTTCCACCTTCTTGACAAGCCCACAGCCATACTCAGAAATACCAGACAGAAGCTGGGAACTGGGGCAGGGTGGGGGTGTGCAAGGAGGGGTGTGAAGGGGCAAGCCTGGTGCTCTGCTTCTAGAGGGCACGGAGCCCGGTCCCTGACATCCAGGCAGGGCTGGGCTGAGGAGGGTGAGGCCAGTGTGGCAAGAGCCAGGAGCCATGCACGTCTCTCTCCAAAACTTCGTCATTGCTCACACAAGGACCCTTCTCATGGAGAGATGGGGAGCTAAATGAGGTTCCCACTTCCTCTAGCTAGGATAGCTCCTGGGTGATTTGTGGGTGATGTCCAGGAAGGGTCCCTTTGTATGTACCTCACAGGGGCTCAAGCCCAGGCCTACACAGCCTGGAGTGTGGGTGTCTGTGTGTGTCAAGGTGGCAAGAAGATGGCCGGGAGAGGCCAGAACTGCCAAGGCATTGGGCCCTAGGGCATGTTGGGGTAGCCTTCAGCATGTCAGCCTGCTTGGCCTGCATCCCAGGCCCCCAAAGCTCTCCCAGGAAGCTGGGAAGCCAATGACATCAGAAGTGCCCCAGGAAGCCACCACCCCCGGGGTGACAGACGGGACTATTTATATGGAGGAAGCAGGCCTGTCACCCTCCAGCTCCAAGTTGCCTTCTGCTTCCCCCGCTCCCTCACTCCCCCTCTGCTGCTGCTGCCTATATTAGGAGCTTGGCAGATGGAAGGAGCCGGGACCTTCCCCCACACCCTGGGCTCTCTGCACGTGCCAGCACCTCCCTGAGCCAGCAAGGGCCTGGCCCACCCTTCCTGTGCTGCCTGTACCTGCCTTGGACCCTAGTGGGTGAGGACCCAGTGCCAGCTGATTCTAGGGGGACAAGCCAGAAGGATCCATAGAAGAAAGGGTGCAGAGAGAGTAGGATAATGGCTGGAAGATAGGGAGAATGAAGGGGTGGAGGAAACAGTGTTGAGACCTGGAGGACCAAGAAGCAAAGAGTGGAGGTAAGGTCTAAGAGGGAAGAGTGAAGCAGAAGAAAGAGGAGTCAGGGGTCTAAGGGGCTCCCAGCCTCAACAATGTCTTTGTGCAAATTAGGAAAAGGTGCCCTCTGTGGGTGGATGCAGTAGAAAAAGGCATAAGTCAAGTGTGTCTTTGTGTGAAGAAAGACACCTTTCTTTCCAGAGGACTTGACTCCTTGCCAGGTCACTCTTGTCATGCCCTTGGGGATCAGGGCATGGGCCCGATTATAGCCCCTGCTCACTGTCATGACCTGCACAGCTGTGCTTGGTATCCTGGCAGCCCTGCTCCTGAGGCCCCTGGCAGGAAGAGTGGCTGAGGAAGTAAGGCCTACCTTGGGGCCTGATCTTGGAGTTGGGGGCTGCTTTAGGTTAACCCCAATGCTCTGTCAGGTCCTGGTTTAATGATGTTGGTAACCAGACAAACAGTTCTTACCATCTCCCGACTGAAGGCTCCAGGCTGACCTGGGAACCCCATCTCATTAGGAAACCACACAGTGTGTTGACCCAGTCAGGCATTGAGTCTGCAGGCAATGACCTGTAAAGCTCTAGTCTGGTTCCCCATGGGGGTGACAGTCCAGACTTCCCGCCCCATTTCCTGCATCAGTGGCTGCTTCCCTCTCCCAGAAGCTCAGAGGCAGGACAAGCACCTGGCTCAGCATGCCAAGCCCACCTGGGGCCCATCCTCTGCCCCCCATTGCTTTATATACCCAGAAAAATGGGACCTCTCACCGTCCTGGGTGCATGGGGGTCCTTTAGCTTTGATTCCTGGTTGTGTTCTGCTTTGGCACTCAGGAGGTGTCAGAGACTGAAGAGCAATTTGCATTTTAATAAAGAAAGTTGTATTTCAGTCATTTGCATTTAAATAAGGTGCTGCTTCCTCCCCCCCTCCTCCCCTGCTGGTGGTGGCACCTTTGGGAGAAGGATCCCTAGGTCTTTTGTTCCCTGTATATCCTCCTCATCCAGCCAGCCTCAGTAGGGGGTGATGGCAATAGTGGGGGTCTTCCCCCATTAATTGATCTGATTTCTCCCTGCAGAGCTCTTCAGCGCACACACACACACAACATGTACACACACACACACTCTGCTTGCATATGCATACATGCAACACATGCACATGCATACACAAAGCACACATGTGCACACAGTGCAGGCTCGTGCACAAACACACACATACTTATGCACACACACCACACACTTAATACACATGTGCACACACACACATAAAGCACATACAAACACTCAGCCAGCCACCAAAGGCAACAAGATGCCCCACTTGCCTCGTGCTCTCCCAGCTACCCAACCCCGGTAAACAGCACATAAAACTTAGGCCTGGGCAGCGACTCCCCTGAATCCACTGCATCTGATTGCTGCCGGTCCTTTTCTGGACTCCATGTAAGTCAGGAGATGCATGGAGGACAGTTCTGGCGAGATAGTGAGTGGGTGGGGTCCATGGCCCAGCATCATCCCTGGTCCCTAGGAGCCCCCTCCTCACCTGGCTTTGCTCTGGAGGTGCAGATGTGCACGCTGCAGCCACCTGAGCTCCTGGCTGCCAGCTTCCTTCTTCCTCTACCAACATTTTTTTGCTCAGCACTTTGGTTTACTGAGTGCCTCCCCTGTGGCTGTCAGCTTGCTTTTCCTGGCTAAAGCTCCGGCTTCTGAATCAGTGCCCCGCCCTCGTCTCCCCCCAGCATCCCCAGACTCTCCAAACTTGCAGTGTCTTGAAGACAGCACTGTCTTTACTCTCACGCCTCCTCCCCTTTGTCCCTGCTCCCCTTCTCCCACAGACTTCCACATCATGCAGACCTGGCACAGCTCCTGGCGCTGGCATGCCTGGCCCAGGCTCCTCATCTCTACATGGGATGACTGTGCCTGTTCCTTGATGTGGGGATTAGGAAGTCACAGAATCACATGCCTAGCACTTGGTAGGGACTCAGTAAATGAAGGCTGGCATCGCTGCAGAGGATTCAACCCCAAAGTCACCCAGCCCCCCCTCACTGGGCATAGAAATATGGCCCCACTAGAACTCCAGAATTGACATGAGTCTGCTTAAGTGGACGCTGCATCGTATTACTCAGTCCAGAATGAAGGACTGCAGCCTGGCACACAGTGGAAAGACCTGGTGCTGTCACCTCACCTCTTGGAGCCTCGAATTCTCAGTTTGTGAAGTGGGCATGATAACCTCTGCCTCAGCTCCCTCAAAGGGCAGTGGGAGGGGCTGATGAGCTGCTGTACTCGGGGAGCTGTGAGGCAGTGGGGATGTGGCTGCGTCCACTTGAGGTCCGGGAGGGTGGGCCCCTGGCTGGATGGAGACCCCACTCCAGAACAACAGGCACCTCTTTTCCCAGCAGGCAGGAAACCTAGGCAGAGCTGGGCAGGGCCACAGTCCTCACAGGGCCCCAGTCACAGCATACCTGCTCCACCCAGGGACACACGGACAACACCTCTGTCCTCATGGCCAGACCAAGGAAGCCAAGGTACTGTCGTATTTGCAGATGAGGAAACAGACTCCAAAGCCAGGGTCTTTCCACCATCTCAGACCCCTGGCAGGCCACGGAGAAGGCTGGAACTTGTGCTGACATGAGAGGAAGTGACGGTGACGGGCCATGTGGATATTTGGATGTAGAGCATTCCCAGCCAGGGCCCTGAGGTGGGAGCATTCTCTACCCGTGTGAGAACAAGGAGGCTGCCAAGAGGTGCAACCTCTGTCCTCGGGGTGCCGCAAGGCTGGTAGCCTGTGGCTTCATTGTCCTCTGTTACAAATGGTTGTCATTTTCTGAGTGTGTTGTGATGTGCAAAAGGTTGGGAGGCAGGGTCTCAGGCAAGAGGTGCTGGGGACTCTAGACGCCAGCCTGGGACTCCCTAAGCAGGAAGGGCAGGCAAGCTAGCCCCTGGGATGGGGCTCAGGATAGAAACAGGAAAACTCAGCCTGTGGGGCAGCTGGCTGGACCGTGGCCTGTGGGGCCAGGCTTGCCCCAGGCCCTCAGGTCCTCCTTTCTAATGGTTTATCCCAGACCCTGCCTGTGGTCCAGCTCTGGCCAGCCTGCCTGGAGTGGGCGGGGCCTTCGAATTCCCAGACATCTGCAGAGGGAGAGCTGAGGGACCAGATCCATGGGCAAAAGCCCAGCACTTTGACCAAAAGATGTGTAATTTATGGAGCACTGACTGTGTCTCAGGCCATGAAGCAAGCATACTGTTTTATCTTCACAATAACTGAATGAAGCAGGTATGATTGTGTCCATCTCACAGATAAAGAAACTAAGGCTTTGGGAGGTTACAGGAGGCACTCAAGGCTCCACATTGAGCATGTAGCAGAGCCGGGTTCAAACCTAGGGCGGTTGGACTCGGGCTCAGCTCTCACCACTGAGCTGTGTCCCTTCTGCACTGGCCCCTCCCTCCCTCCTTCGTTCCACCAACATTTCTTGAGCTCCTACTTTGTATCAGGCCCTCTCTGCACAGTTTACATCTTAGAACAGGGACTCCTCACTGTTGCTGTGCCATGGACTCCCTCTGGCATCTGAGGAAGCCTGTGGATGCCTTCTCAGAATAACATTTTTAAATCTGCAAAATAAAATTGATAATATTCAAAGGAAACCAATTATATTAAAATGCAGTTATCAAAATATTAAGAAAAAATTGTGACGAATAAAATGTGTGCTTTTTATTAACGTACTATATAATAAGATTGAGCAGTGGGTCTCATAAAACCACCATCATCTTGAAGTAGGGTTGAGCATAAGTGATATTTCAAATTTTCTGCTGCAATTATAATGTGATTTGAAACTATGTGCACTTTCTATGGGTGACAAAGTCACAGGTTCTGTGACTGCCACTGTGGTTTGTGGTAACATGCACAATGAGAGGAACTGCTAAAGTTCAACTAAAAAGGAGTGAAAATAGAGATGTGATTTTTTCCCATTCATGTTCACAGACCCCCTGAATCTATCTGGGGATCTTTTGGGGATCCATAGACCCCAGGTGCTACTACAGGGGGTGTAAATGTGGGGAAGACCAGTGAAAAGGAGGTCAGGGAAGGAGCAGGAAGGAAGGAGGGAGCCCACGGCCTGGGGAAGAGCAGCCGCTGGAGGGAAGGCAAGGAGGCCAGCGTGGCAGGTGGGCGTGAGTGGGGAGAGGGTGGCAGTGAGTTCGAAGACTGTCCGGCCACGCTAAAATTTTGGGTTTGTTCTAGGGATGACAGGCAGCCTTGGGACCACAGAGACCAGAGGAGGGACGGGGTCTGATTGATGGTCTTGGAGGGTCCCTTTCTGGGGGACAGCTGGTAGGGTGAAGGTGGGGGCAGGGGGACCAGGGAGGGGTGACTGTATTTCTCCAGGCTCCAGCCAGGGTGGCAGCAGTCAGATCTGGAGCACTTTTATTTTTATTTTTTCTTTTTTTAAAATTTTATTATTATTTTTTTGCCACCCCTCCCTCCTCCCCCTTGGGGTACTTTTTTTAAAAAATGGCTTTATTAAGTTATAATTCACATATCATACAATTCACCCACTTAAAGTGTACAATCCAGTGGTTTTTAGGAAGTTCACCAAGTTGTGCAACCATCCGCAATCAATTTTAGAGTGTTTTTATCACCCAGGAAAGAAACTCCATAACCATTAGCAGTCACTTCCAATTTTTCCTCCCACACCCTAGCCCCAGGCAATCACTTACCTACTTTCTGCCTTTATATATTTGCCCCTTCTGGACTTTCTCCCCTCTTATCCAACTGTAATTATATATCCTTTGACCAACCTCTTCCCCTCCCCCTGCCAACCCGCCTTGGGTAACCCCCGTTCCACTCTCTTTCTATGGCAACGACTTTTTATATCCCACATATGAGTGAGATCATGTGATATTTGTCCTCTGTGCCTGACTTATTTCACCTAACATAATGTTTTCCAGGTTCATCCATGTTGTTGCAATGACAGGATTCTGTTCTTTTTTTATGGCTAAATAGTGGTCCATTGTATATATGTACCACATTTGCCTTATCCGTTCATCTGTTGAAGGACACTTAGATTGATTCCATATCTTGGCTATTGTAAATAATGCTGCAATGAACACAGGCATGCAGGTATCTCTTTGACATACTGATTTTATTTCCTTTGGATATATACCCAGTAGTGGGATTGCTGAATCATATGATAGTTCATTTTTAATATTTTGAGGAACCTCCATACTGTTTTCCATAGTGGCTGTACTAACTTCCACTCCCACTGACAGTGTGTAAGATTTCCCTTTTCTCCACATCCTCACCAGCACTTGCTATCTTTTGTCTGTTTGATCATAGCCATTCTAACAGGAGTGAGGTCATATCTCATCGTGGTTTTGATGGGCAAAAGACCTGAATAGACATTTCTTGAAAGAAGACACTCAAATGACCAACAGATATGTGAAATAATGCTTAGCATCACCAATCATCCGGGAAATGCAAATCAAAACCACAATGGACCACGTCTTAAAGGTAGAGACAGCAGGACTTCTGATGGGTTGCAGGTGCAGGGTGAGAAAAGGAAAGGCGCATGCTCTGCTCTCTGACCCTGAATCAGTGCTGGCTCTGGGTGGCTGGTCTCTGCTGCTCACGACATGACCATGGAGCTCTGGTTCTGCTACCTGACCCTGGCCCGAAGGGGTGCCCTGTGGAGACTGAGGCAGGAGGAGGCAGGGACAGCTATGAAGCATCCAACTGGGACCAGAGTGCAAGCTCACTTCTCAGCCTTTCAAAGCTGCTCTCTACGCTCTTTCACACCAACCATTATTGCCTTTTACACGAAGACTTCCAGGAAACCTTCCTGCTGCCTCTAACATAGTATTGGCTTTGCTAAATGACTTGCTTTGCCAACACCCAGGAATTCCCTCAAGAGATTACGTACCTGCTCTGTTGACATGGGATGTCCTCTAGTTACTCTCACTTTCCAGGTGGCTTGGGAATGTCCTTGGCAACCCCAAACGCAACACTTCCCCTCCTCTGGGAAATTTCCAAAGACAGACGCAAGACTGGGAGGCTTTGTCTCAAACTGAAAAATAAGCCACTTTTAGTAGATGCTCAAAAAATGTTTGTTGATCGAGTGAACGAGGTGAATAGGGGTAAGGAGAGAAAGACGTCTCATCTCCCTCTGAGTCCGTTCTCTTTTATTTACCCTGAAGTGCCAGAACATCAGACACACCCACGATCCCACATAAGAGCAGGAAACTGTCCCAGGTCCAAATGCCACCATTTTGGATTGCCGGTGCCCTGCCCCCACACCAGTGGGCAGTGGAACAGCCCGCCGATCACGCCTTGTCTGTCTCTCTGCACTCACATCCACCTACACCTGCCTCTCAGCCTGGCTCTCTGCTCCATACAAGTCATGCTTTGTGGCCATTTGGTTCTCTGGTGAAACAGGGTCTATCACCCCATTTTTTGCCCTCCCACCCTCCCCACCAGCAGAGCTGGGTGGGGGGGACTTTCAATTCCCTGTCCCCACTCTCCTGAGGAGTCATTTCCCAGGAAAGTTCCCTTTGGAATGCCTAGGAAGTCCCAAAGGGTCCTAAAGCCTAGATCAGAGATTGGCAAACTATGGCCCATGGGTCAAAATCTGGCCCACCACCTGTTTTTATATGGTCCTTGAGCTAAGAGTGCATTTTACATTTTTAAATGTATGAAAAAGAATCAAAATAAGAATAATATTTTGTGACTTGAAATTATATGAAATTCAAATTTTAGTGTCAGTGAATAAAGCTTTATTGGGACACAGCCACACATTCATTTATGTATTGTCTATGGCTGCTTTTGCACCACATCAGCACATTGGGTGGTTATGATGTAGCCTGTGGGGCTGGCAAAGCTTAAACATGGCTGTCTGGCCCTTTACAGCACAAATTTGGGGACCCTTGGCCTAGAGCATGTATGACCTTCAGTGCCCAGACCCAGAGTCAAGTCCAGGCAGCACCACTAACTCCTTAGAGAGCGATTTTGTTTACTTAAGTTCCTTAGGCCCTCGAGGAGTGAGTGTTTTCCCGCCTATAATCATACCTGCCCCAAGGTTGTTTTGAGGATTTCATGAGATCCGCTGTGGGACATCTGGCGCCAGTGGGCTCAGAGGGGTACTTTTTTGGAAGCTCACACTATGACCCTGAAAGTTGCCCATGGTGTGGCACATTTCCTGCAGGGGAAGGCAAGTTACAGGGAGTAGGGAAGGCAGCCTGGCAAGGGAGACTCACGAGGTTTAGTTTACCCTAAGGGGTGCAGTGATTGGTGAAGGTGCTTGAGCCTCAGGAGGCTGAGGGGACATGTCAGGCTGGGCTACAGCCTGGCTCAAGGGGATGTGTCGGGGGAGAAGGACATGGACCGTATGGTCCAAAGAGCACTGTCCAGGTGGTCCCTGGGGACGTAGGCAAGTCCTCGCCCTTCCCCGGTGTGTCCTCACTGGCATCAGCAGGGGTGGACTTGCAGCCCCGTTCTTCTCCCTGGCATCTCTGTACCACCACTTGGATATCCATCACCCCTAACCACTCGCTCCCAGCAGGGCCATCTGTGTGTGGCTGGGCCCAGAGGCCCAAGAGCTGGTGGAGCTTGCCCAGGCTGGGGGATTGGATCCCTCCCTCTTGCCTCCCACTGCTGCTTTATTAATTGTTTATATTGGAGTCTGTTAATTGACAATAACCAGCGTGCTGAAGTGTCTTTTAATCACCCCCTCTCAGGGCCCCGAGGCTGTGAAGGATTGGTGGATTCAATAAAGTGAGAGGGAATTAGCACCCCCCCCCATCTTCTTCATTATCACAGTTAGATAAACTGCCAACACCTGTCATGCAAATGAGCAGGAAAGAAAACCAGGCCCCTCTTCCCAGCCCTGCTAGGAAAACTTCCCTGGGTAAGGTAAGATGTAGGCCAGATCATATCAGGTATTGCACACAGACACACAGGTACACACAGGGGTAAAGACCCACAGACGCATCTCCTGTGCCATCCTAAGCACACTGATCCATTCAATAGACATTTCCTGAGCACCTACTATATGCCAAGTACTGCATTCCCTGGGGATATGACAATGATCTGTCACTGCTCTCAAGGAAACTGCAGTCCATCAGGAGAGACAGACCTTAGAGGGTTGCCAAATTGTAACCTTAGAGCCATGACAGAGGACTCTACAGGGTGCTGTGGGAGGCCAGAGGGGCAAGGACTCTCTTCTTGGGATGCAGGCAGGGGAGTGAGAGAAGGCTCTGTTGTCCATGCAAACTAATACCCCCCTGAAGAGTCAAAACACATCGCACCTGTGCACCCCACCCCATCTGCTAAGGCACCTCAAGCCCCGTCTCTGTCTGTGGGTGAAGAGCCATCCCCAACCACACTCCTGCAGCTCCTGGATGAGCTGTCACCAAAATAAAGCAGAGCAGCCAGGAGAGGTTTGTGCCAGGCAGAGTCTGAGCTGCGGGTGCTGCCTAGGGCTTGAGGGGCTGTGGTGGGCAGCTCTGGCCTGCTGGGGGCCAGTGTAAGGGCCCGGGCCCCTTGTCCTGAAGAACAGTCAATGGCTCCCCATCACCAACGTCTCAGTCCTACATTTAAGTCCCTGTAATATGGAGTGGGCTCTGCCTCTCCACCACGTCTCTCCCTGGTTCCCAGTGTTCCCATGGCCTCCCGGGACACACAGCCCAGCTCCAGCCACAATGCCAGGCCTTTGCCAGCCCACCGAGCTGCTCCTGTGCCAACTCCCACCCGCCCAAATGCCTCCCACCCATCCTGTAAGGCCTCCTTGGGTTTCTCTGTGGGGAGGGGAAAATGGAGTCAGCAGTGGGGACAGCAGTGGAAATGGGATGGAGTCTGTCGCCTGTTCAGCCTTAGATTGGGTTTGGGCTTCAAGGGGAGAGAGGAGAGGGCAGGTGGTGCAGGAACTGTGAGAAGCTGAGGGACCCGAGCAGGTGGGGCTTTCAGGTACCAACCGGAGGGGTTAGCGGTTGATGTGACCATATATTTGTACAGAGAAATTGCTATGGCAGCTGAGCTCCTTCTGCATCATAATTGTCTACAGATCTGCCTTCTCCTTGGGGCTGTGAGCTCCCTGAGGGCAGGGGCTGGGTTTTATTTACCCTCACTTCCTGGGCCAGGGTCTGGCACCAAGGAGCTGACAGAGCAAGTTCCACAGCTTGTCCCTGTTACCCTGGCGCCCAAGCAGAGTGGGAACCACCAACACTGGCCCCTGGGTCAGGCCCTACCCCCAGGTGGCACTGCCCCCAGGAGGCTGCCACCTCCCTCCTAGGTTCTGGCTCCTCAGGTGACTTCCTGTAGCCCCGGCAAAGTGGGGACATTACTGCACATTTCCACACAGGCTGGGGCAGGCACCTGGAGGAGGGGCAGAGGAGAGGCCCCTCTCCTCGAGGGCAGCAAATGGCCAGCCGCCAGCAGGAGAGCCCTGCATGCCCACAGCTCATATGTCCAGGGAACCTCTGATAAGTGAAGAACTGGACCCCAGGCCAGTTGCTTCCTGTCTTTACACTCCAATTTCCTCATCTGCCAAAGTGGGATCCTAAATCTGACCTCCTAGCTTCCCTTCTGGAGAACCCCTGGTGGCTCCATTGCTTGTAGAATGGGAGCCAAGCATCTTCTGTGGGTATGTAAGACTCAAGGCCCCGGCAGCCCTTCCAGCCCTGTTCCCCATCTTCCTGCACCAGGGTGTCCCCTACTCCAGCCATGGGAATTCCTTGCTGTTCCCCGAATGCTGCTCCTCTCCCAGTCTAGAACACTCTTTTCTGTCTGGCAGAATCCTGCTCATCCTTGAAGACTCAACTGTCCAACTTTCCCACTGTACCCTGTCCACTGTGGCCTCCCTGCCTGTCATCACACTGAGAACTGGAGGGGCCATGTCCTATTAGCTCCATGTGCCCGAGGCCCGATGGAGCAGGTGCACAGTGCCTATTTGCCAAAGGAGTGATGCTCTCTGAGGTCCCCTCCAGTCACAGGAGGTGACTGAGTGTATGTGTGAGGGGGAGGTGGGAAGGTGGGGAAAGCTGAGTCCTTGGGGCATGGCCTTGGACTCTGGAGTGCCACTATCCCCTTCTCAGGAAAGCCCTACTGCCCCACTGCCCCCAGGGCCTTCATATCATGTCCACTCTGGGAGTCACAGGATTAGAGCGTGAATTCAATAGGATTAGGTTTGACTGGGTATAACAGAGAAACAAACCATCAATGAATTAAACAAGATAAAAGTGTATTTCTCTCTCATATAACAGTCCAGGGTAAAGGAGCCCAGAGACGGCACAGCAACTGTGTTCTATCAGCCCTTGGGGACCTGGCTCTTTTTTCTTATCAGCCATGCGTAGCCTCCATTCCAGGTCTCAGCTCCATCACAGCTCCCCAGTTTGTACTTGGCGATGTCCTCTTATTCCTAGTCCACGTGGACTGAGTGGGGCTGACCTCACTCCTGGCTCCAGATGGACACCTGACCTCAGCCTCATAAATCCATCAGCACCAGGGTTTGGGAGAGGTGCCCACTTTTTCTAGCTGGTAGAACAAACACCTGGGGCTGCCAGGAGCCATCCCTGACCCCTGCGGGTGAAGCCAGCCCAGAGGAGAGTTGAGACCGTCCTGAAAACAACGCTTGAGCAACTGGATCCAGCCATATCTGAAGCTCCAGGCTTTTCATTGACTTGAGCCAATAAATCCACTCCTTTTATTTTTCTTCATTTAGTTTGAGTACAGTTTCTATGACTTAAAACTTGATTAATACAAGGGCTTAGGATGTCATTCCTCATGGACATTTGAATTTAAATAAAAGGAACTCTGGGATGAAGGCACATTTAAACCCCAAAGGAATAAGCTAGTGAAAGGAATATATTAGAACATGTAGAATAGGCCTGTCCTCTCCAGCGAGCCCTGCACTGCTGGCTCCATTCCCCTCGCTTTGGTTTGCCCCTGGCCCCAATGTCTCCTGTGTCTCTGCCCAGCCCTCCTTCCGGACCCTGCAGCTACATGCTCTGTCCAGCTGCCCCCTGGACATGTCTGCTTGGAGAACCCACACACTCGTGTGCTGTGTGCCACACATCCAAAGCCATAGCCGTCTCCCCAGCCCCGTAGCCTGCTGCCCCTTTCATGGTGCCAGATCCCTCCTTCCAGCCTCGTCTCCTCAGGACCACCCCTGCAGTCCTACTGTCCCTCACTTCCTGCCATCCTGCCACTTGTACCATAACTCATGTGAGCACCCTCACAGTCTCTCTCAACCTGCAGGCCTGCCCTCTCCTCGCCCACTCACAGCCCAGCTGCCAGGGCCTCATCCTAAACACACGTTGCTTTGGGAGAGACTCTCTCTGTGGTCTCTAATCCTGAGGCAGGCAGGGTGCTATGATCTAGAGGGACTGCTCAGAATGCCCCATGGCTGCCTCTGAGCAGGAGAGGCTGTGGGTCTGGTCTCCGGCAGGGGGCTATGGCAATCCGGTGGCATCTTAGAGACCCCCTGAGGGTGGATTGGGCCACCCTGCCCACTGTAGGGTAGATTCAGCCGAAACTTGTTGGCCCGCTTACTTCTCCACTCTGGAGGCCCTATGTCGTGGGTGAGGTGGGATGACTGACACCGTCGTGACATCAGGGGTAAATGTGAAGACCCAAGGAGCCCACTGGGGACAGTACCTGCCTTCCCAAGTGCACGCGTGGAGCCCTTGGTCATGAGCTTCAGGTAGAGGCGGAGGCAGAGCTCAGGAAGTCCAGGATGAGCACACCTACCCCTTCTTCAAGGACTTCCATTAATTTCTGAAAACCCTGCCCCTAAATGAAAAGCCATTAAATGAAGAAATATTTTCATTAATTTTAATGAAAAAAATACCGTGGTTTTTATCCCATGCCAAGATAGCCAATTTCTCACGGATAGAAAAACAGTAATTGAACAAGGAAAACAAGTTTATGAAAGTAATAAACAGCAATCTGAAACAAAGCAGCATCATTTGTAACCACAAGGTAATGCAATGAAGGTTTCTCTCTCCTGCAAAGGAGGGGCCAGCGGTTAGGAGTGGGGAGGGCTGGGGCAACCCGAGGATCTGCTTCCAGGCTGTGGCCTTTGGAGGCTCATAGCTATCTAGCTCTGAAAAATAGACTTATAACAGAGGAGAATAACTTCAGGGCAAAATAAAGGCTTAACAGAGAGTCCTTCCAAACAGATGTGGCTGTGCAGGTGCCAGCCTGAGGAACTGTGGAAGATGTTGCTGCTCCTGCCTCCTGCTCGGTGACTGATAGCAGTTCGGTACCCCCAAACCTGGCATGCAATTCAGGTGTATTCCACGTGATAATCTGTGCCTACACACTATAGAGTCCAGTAAGCAAATGGCAAGCGTGTCTTCGTCTGAAAGTGTGATGCACGCTGGGTTCCCAACTGCCCATTGAAATTGCAGCGAGGCCTGCGACAGTCGCATCTGTACTGAACACGCACAGGCTTCTTTTTCTTGTCATTATTCCCTCAACAACACAGTATAGCAACTATTTACATAGCATTTACATTGTATTGGGAATTATAAGTAACCTAGAGATGATTTAAAGTATACAGGAAGGTGTGTGTAGGTTATATGCAAATACTATGCCATTTTATATCAAGGACTTGGACATCTGCAGATTTTGGTCTGGGGAGGTCCCTGGAACCAATCCCCTGCAGATATTGAGGGATGACTTTATTTAATTAACAGGTTTTAGGGTGAAAATGTTTTTATAACAAAAAAAGGCGAGGGGAGGAATCGTTGTCTGAAAAGTGGTGTGACTTTTCAAGAGCCAATAGAGTGAAAAGTTGCCACCTGAAAAGCCCGAGGAAGGGCCTGTATTTTCTGAGGATGTGAGGCCTGGTCGGCTTCCAGCCCTGTTAGTTGGAGGACTGTACGTCCTCCAAGTGCCTACCTGACCCGAGGGAGGGGGGCAAGTCAATCCTCACGGGAGTGAAAGGTGTTTGCCCTGGGATCCCAGCAGAGACAGAGCTGGAGCAAAGCCCTTAGGTCTCCCCACTGCCCTCCACAGCGGCCACAGCTCCCTTCGCCTCCTCACACCTAGCAAACGCCCCCAAGAAGGACAAATCCCATCAACACAGTTGGACTCTCAGAGTTTATAAGAGTCAAGCCAAAATATGGGACTATGATTCTGGAGGTATGTTGGGAGGGGCACACCTGATTCCCCCACCTCCTCTTCCCCTGGGTGAAGCCTAGTGGCCACGCTCCTCTCCCGTGCTTGGTCATGCTGCCTGGATAGGACTGGCTCCCCTCTGCCCAGGGGTGGGGCCTGGATATCTGCAGCCGATCAGCGAAGCTCCCCAGCCACGGGAATTGCTCCACAAATGGGCACTTGACCAATTCTGGGCAGCGAGCCATAAGGACATTGGTGCTGGGGGATTCAGAGAAAGGAGCCCCTTTGCTTTCCCAAGGGTTACCAGCAGAGCTGTGCTCCCTGCCACCAGACTGGAAGGGGGGATTGTGTACATGTGACTCCAGGACTGCTGACAGCCCAGCCATCTTGGGGGGCGGGGCGGGGGGGCAGGCAGAGAGGGCAACATTAGGAAATGTTGACACCGTGGAAGACAGAGAAGAGAGACAGGGACAGGGTTTCCAGTGACAACCCAGGGTTGCTGGATCCAGCCTAACCTGGAGCAGATTAACTGTATTTTTAAAAATGATGATGTGAGCCAATAAATCCCTTCTACTGTTTAAGACAGTATTTTCTGTTACTTGCAATTGAAATATTCCTTCCTGATACTGCTGGTCTCTGCTCCCGTATCGAGGGTCACACCATGTGGGGCAGAAAGAAGAGGCCCTGACACAGGGTTGTACACAGGGTTACTGGAGACAGAGCACTGTTGGGCACACCCTGCGCAGGGCCAGGGGGACTGACCATGGCATCCAATTCATGATGGACATCTAAAGTTGTCCATTGCTTGGTGACTCAGGGTCAGGCATTCAGTCTCCCTACAGCCCGTGGCAAGAACATATTTTCTCAAAGAAAAGTTACTTAATCAAAAGCTCTGGAGACTCCACTTGCTGGGTGAACTCCACGCAGCATTGTGTCCCGCCCTGGACACTCTAAGCACCACTGGTAAGGGCGCCTCCACCACAGCCCAGGATCCCTGCAGAGCCTCCCCTTGCCTGGGGCCCCATTCAAAGCTGGATGACTGCAGGTTGCTTAGTAAACCCTTTCAGGTCGGTAAAAAGAATTGATCTTAAGGCTGCTTTCAAAATCCAAAGAAGTCCACCAAGGGTTGTGCCTCCTTTTAAATTCTCCTTCACTTTGAAGAGAATGTTCCAACATGCCTCAGACCACTGGACCTGCAGGATACTCTCTGAGATGTCAGGCCCTGAATTATGTCCCAGTCTGTCACATGTGCATCTTACCGAGACATCTAGGGCACCCGTGTCGGGCTTCCTTTTTGTCGGACCCTATTAGTGTTTTGCTGTCAATACAGAGCCCAAGCCCATTGGCAGCGTGATGTCCCTTGGGATGTGGAGATGGCCCAGGGTTGTGGGAGGAGAGAGAAAGCCAGCACTCCCTGAGTCAGGGCAGTAACACCTACTCCTCTCCCTGTCAGGCTACTGGTGCTTTCCATTTGTCACAATGGAGTACATTACATTGCTCCAGATTGGCAACTGAATACCAGGCACCAGGGCTGAATTAATTTGCACTGCCAAGGGGACCACATCTGGAACAGCAACTGTAAATGGAGCTGCCACCAGATTAAGTTTACAGTGTACCACTGTTGTTTGCTAAGGCCCGGCTATTTCCACACTGGCCAATCTGGGGGATAGAATGGGATGTGGTCAGAATTGCCCCAACTGCACCTTCCCAGGGTTTGATGGTGATGCTCAGGTTTGCATTCCCCTTGGGGTTGCAGTGTTGCTTTTGGTTTACTGTATTTATAGGTAGCAAGAGTGCAAATGACCTCCTTTTGGCCCTTCCTATCATAATAGGCCTTACTCTTCTGGTCAGGAAGATGATGTGGGTTTTCTGTCACCTACAAAGGCCTCTATTTCCTCTCAGGAACTTGACAGGTAACTGCTGGAGGGGGTTGAAGTCCCACTGATCTACTGTAGGCTGAATTTGGGTGGGAACACAGTTACCCCTGAGTTCCTGAAGTGCCCCTCTGCCCTATGGAACACAGAGGCGTTTCTGTCCCCAGGAGTTGGAGTTGACTTGGATAATCATCTAACCACCCATTTCTCCAGGGGGCAGTAACTCAGGGAAAGGGCAGATCTCCTTGCCTTTGGAGGAAGCTGGACAGAAGATTCATCGTGTCTTGTGTGTGCTGTTATAACAGGTACTAGCACAAAGGCACTGTCTGCTCCTGCATTTGAAAAGCTCTGGGTCTGAACCAACCCTGGACTGGGAATTCCATCCCAGTTACAGGTACTCAAGTGAGCCCCTTATTCACCAAACCTGGAGGATTTTAGTTATAGGACCAAGTAAGACCTCAGTGGGCTGCTTGCTCGTTTCATCCCAAGGAGGGTCTTGATCAATTGCCCATACCCAGGGATCTCTGCCTCCTGGACAATTCCACCCACTCCCCGTTCTTTAGGGGATGACCATGTGACCATGCCCACTATTTTCACATAATTACTTTTTCTGGGCTGGGCCATGAAATCTCCCACTCATTCTAAAATTAGAAGTCCCATCGCAACAGCAACCCTTCTGCCATAATTTCTGACTATAGACAGTGGGTAGCTGAGCCCATTTTACAGATTGGGAGGGGTTGGTAAGGGGTTTTATTGGTGCTGGCCATATTTCATGCATGGCTGTGACAATGTGCCTCTCACATCACCTTTTATAGTGCACATAATTGACCGGTGACCCCAGCGGCTGTACCCTGAGTTCTCCACTGTGTTTGTGTCAATGCCACAATTGCCCAGCCTGCACCCAGCCCACCTGTGCTGGCAGGGATACCAGGCAGGCCTAGTCCTGTGAGGTGCAGGGCTCTTCTTACAGGCGACTGTGGCTCAAGGACTTCCCATCAGCCTTGCTGAAACTTTCTCAGAACTGCCCTGCGGGTCTGAGGCTCTCTTGACCCAGCCTTCCTTCCTTCTCCCTGTCCTTCCCAGAGGCCAGGCCTGTGGCGATCTGAGGGCTCTACCCACTGCCTCTGCCTCTCTCCCCATTTTCCTTCACACGCGTTTTCTAATCCCATCTTGCTGTCTGCTTCCTGGAGGACTCAAACTAACACATTTCATATCTTAAGCTGGATAAAAGGTTCATGGGTGTTTGTTTCATTATCCTTTATACCTTTTGTATATCTAAAATACATGACTAATTTTCTGATAACAAAAACAAGATTATTATCCTTTTTGACTGATAGCATCCTCAAGGGAAGGAGGAAGGGAGAGTCTCCTGGAATTGATGTGAATTGAGAGATCTGTTCAGCATTCCTGTCTCTAGCTATTTTGACTTCATTCCTCCAATTATGCCAAAGATTTTCTGGTCCCTTTTTGCCAATTAGTGTGGATCATCATATGGTCCAGGTTTATATTAGTGACTTCTGCAAAATGTCAGAACTTCTGCCAACTGCCTGAGAGAACACCCTGAATGCAAAATTCCTGGTGACTGCACCCATATCAATAAATGCAGCTGAGTCCACACTTATATCCCTCCCCCCTCAATCAAGGCACCCTCAAAATCCATTTCCACACATATTCCTCATGCCTTAGGAATATAGATGAGTGAATTTCTACAGTTCTTGCTGGGTATAACTCTTCTCTTCCCCACCCTGATTCTGAATTCTATTACCTGGACTACATTGCACTCCCATCCTGACTATCCTGGGAGAAACAGTGAGGGGTGGGTCACGAGGGAGCTCAAGGGTGGTATAGTGAGGTATTTGGGGGCTTAGGGTCCTCTGAGTCCTCACAACCCTCCCAGCTGTTGCCATTCCAATAGGATACTCACATTTCCTGACCAATTCCCTCCATTTCACAGAAGGGACCTGGTAAGGTTGTGAATTCAACTGACACTGTAATTCAGTAACTTCAATATCAATCTCTGAGTTCAGTCTTCAGCAATTTCAACTCCATGGCTATATGCAATAAAAGATTCTTTCAGCACGGTCATATAATGGCCCTGAATTTTATTCTGTGCCTCGAGGCAAACATTTTGATTTCAGCCTGTCATTTTCTTGCTTTAAATTATCAGTGTTAGGAACAAGCATCCAGCCTATGGTCCCAGCATTCCTCATCCTTTATAAATTGGTCCAGGGAAGCTGCTGTAGTCTTTCACTTTTGTTTGGCATGTGGTCCCAGGTGACCAGAGGGTATAACATGATTAGTTGTTCACCACTGCATACCATTGGCAACCACTTTCCTATCCAATAATATGAACCAGAATCCTACTGATTTTTCCCCATAGAGTTATGAAAACGAATTCCAAGTAACTCACATATCCCTAAGGGTTTTTGGTGAATCTTACTCCTGGCACTAATTTCTGAATCAGGATTATTTGGTTGCAAACACCAAAAGTTGACTCTGAAAAAGTCAAACGAAAGCAGGGGATTTATTGAAGAGATAGTGAAGCAGGTCACAGAATGGAAGGAAAAGCTAGACAGCAGGTCCCCAGATCAGCAGGAGCCAGGGCAGCTCTGGGATCTGAGTGGCATGGGCAATTTCTCCAGAGCACAGCCATAAGCTGCCTCGGCGCTTACCACCTTCTATTCCTGTGTGTCTCCATTGGAGATTCGGATCCTTGAGAGAGATTCTGATTGTGCTAGACTAGGCATGGACTTAACTTTCTGGTGAGGGATACAGGCCCAGTGATTGGCCGCTTCACAGAAGCAACACAAGGCCAAGGAAGCTGTGGTTCCCCCAAGGAAAAGATGTTAAGCAGAAAAAACCAGCATGTGAATTCCACACACCATTCCCTTTCAATTGTGAGCTTTTTCACATTCTGTTCCCTCTTCCTGAAGGGCTGTGCTCTCTTACAAGCCTTGGCTTAGATGTTACCTCTCCTAGGAAGTCTCCATGAGCTCCCAAGCCCAGGATAAGCGCCCTCCTAAGTGATTCCATACCACTTGTCTTACTGTATTGTAATTGTCTGTTTACTTGTCTTTCTCTCTCATTGGATCCTGAGCACAATGATAGTAGGGATTATGTTTGCCTTGCTTACGGTTATAGCCCCCAAGTAACACAATTCATGGCATATAGTAGAACCTCAGTAGCTATTTGTTACATGAATAAAGGATAAAGACCTGACCTGGCTCTTTCACTAATCTGCTGTGATCCTAGGGAAGGCCCTTCTCCTCTGGGCTTTAGTTTTCTTTTCCATTGAATGCAGGGTAGAAGTGTGTATTGCTTAAAGACAGTTTGATGACAAGAAACAGAAATCCACTTAAGCTAGCTCAACAAAGAGGGGAGGGTACTATGAGGAATCAGGGGTGTCTCACAGAACCTCAGGGCTGTGCAAGGAGCTGACCCAGGAGCTGGCAAACATTCAGGAACCAGCATGGACACGTACTTTATCTTGCTCCCTCTCCTGGGGCCATGTGGTCCCTTATACCTGCCTTTTGCTCCACTCCAGGTCTCTGCCTCTTTTCTCTGTTCATGGATGACAGGGGTCTCTTCAGCCCACATGTCTCAGGTCCTTACAGCTCTTGTGTCCCAGGTTGGGCTCCCTGGGAGGCAGACTGTGATGGAGTTTATTGTGGAGGACGTTTATTAAAGAGTGTTCTCAGGCTCAGCACCTGGGGGAGGAAAGGGAAGGATGCAGGAGTGGACAGAGGAGGAAGCTCAGTTGGGACATCCCCAAAATGTCCTCAGCTGATCTCATGGAAAACTCTGGACCTGAGACAGTGAGAGGACCTGGCCTTTAACCACCCCCCTTCCATTGGTCATTGGATGTGGGCTGCCCAGGAAAGGGGCAATGGCCTTGGGCAAGGCACCTCTCTTCAGCTGAGGCAATCCTTGAAGGGGCTGACAGCTGGGAGTGTCTTGTGTCGCAGCATTTTCAGCAGCTGGGGAAATCTGGGCAGTGCACCAAATGCCCTCCACAGGAGACTAAGTCCTGGGCTTGGTTCACATTCTTAAGAAAGAATCTGATTGGCCCAGCCTTTGGTCAGGTTTCCATTCTAGAGCCAATGAGCTGCGTTCAGGCAGCTGCCAAGTTATGTGGGATAAACAGCCCTTCAGTTAGGGATGAGAGGGGACCAGAAAGAGGATATGTCCAAATGCTGGCAAGGATGTGGAGCAACAGGAACTCTCATTCACTGCTGGTGGGAATGCAAAATGGTGCAGCTCCTTTGGAAGACAGTTTGGTAGTTTCTTCCAAAATTAAACATGCTCTTACCATACTATCCAGCAATTGTGCTCCTTGGTGTTTATACAAGGGAGTTGAAAACATATGTCCATACAAAAACCTGCACACGATGCTTTACTCATAATTGCAGCTTTACTCATAATTGCAAAAACTTGGAAGCAACCAAGATATTCTTCAGCAAATGAATGGAGAAATAGCTGTGGCACATCCAGACAATGGAATATTATTCTGTGCTAAAAAGAAATGAGCTATCAAGCTGTAAAAAGACATGGAGGAAACTTAAATGCATATTACTAAGTGAAAGAGGCTAATCCAAAAAAGGCTACATACTGTGTGATTCCAAAAATATGACAAACCTATGGAGACAATAAAAAGATCAGTGGTTGCCAAGGATTTGGGGGAAGAGAGGGAGGGAGGAATAGGCAGAGCACAGCAGATTTTTTAGGACAGTAAAAATACTCTATATAATACTGCAATGGTGAATACATGTCATTACACATTCATCCAAACCCATAGAATGTACACCACCAAGAGTGAACCCTTATGTAATCTATAGACTTTGGGTGATAATGATGTGTCAATGTACGTTCATCAATTGTAACAAACGTACCACTCTGGTGGGGGGTGTTGATAGTGGGGGAGGCTATGCATGTGTGGGGGCAGAGAGTACATGGGAAATCTCTGTACCTTCCTCTCAATTTTGATGTGAACCTAAAACTACTCTAAAAAAATAGTCTTATAAAAAAGAAAGTATGTCATGAAGAGCCTCTAAATTTGTCTTGTACAAACTCAGTGACAAGCAGGACAAGATTGCTGAGATCAGGGGCTCTGGAGCCAAACGGCTTATGGTTGAATCTTATCAGCTAGGAGTGCATTAGGCAGTGAGCAACAGGAAATGCTGGCAAAGAGCCTAAGACAAGGGAGGGGTTTATTTGGCTCATCCAATAAGGAGCTTGGGAGAAGGCAGTCCTGAGCTGATACAGTAGCTCAAAGATGTCACTGGGGACCTGGGATCCTTCTGTTTTCTTGCTCCATCATATTTATGGATATCCTCCTCATGGTCACAGGGTGGCTACTGCACCTCTGTTCATCACATCTATGCTCCCCTTAAATAAGCAGAAGGAAGAAGGAGTGGGAAACAGGAAGGGCAAAGGGTTCTTCCTTAGCTAGGCTTTGTCTTTATTTGGAAAGGAATGCCTGTTCCCATTGGCCAAAATTGTGTCACAGGGCTACTCCTAGAAGCAAGGGAAGCTAGGAAGGTGAGCATTCAGCTTTCTAGTCATAAAGGAAGGAAAAACCAAAAGGAAGGAAAGAAAAAGGAGGCTTGATGAGGGCTCTTGGATAGTTTATTTGCTGTGTGTGCCACAACCACTTACTGCCTGTGTGACCTTGGGCAAGTCACTTAACCTCTCCAGCCTTAGTGTCTCCATTGAAAAATTAGACAATCATGGTATCCATACCATCCAGCGAGTTCATACAATGCCTGATATATGGGAAACTCTCAATAAATGTTAGCTGTTATTCTCATTACTCTGATGATCAGTTATGCTAATGGAGGCATCGGGGCACAGTGGGAGAGTGTTGGGGTGAGGCATCTGCTGTGCCCCTTCTCCTATTTGGGTTTAGCCTTGGAAAGTATGGTTCACTCAGGTGTGAGTTACTTGCTCTGGGGTGGTAGGTGGGCCAGGATTCAGTTTCAATTTGAAATGTTTGGGGTCAGACATAGGGGCCCCAGGGTTCAGGGATGCAGCTGGTGTGGGTGTGTCCCCATCTTCGGGGACAGTGGTAGGGGGTCTAGGGGATGGCAGGTGCCAGGCTGACTGGGCCCCTTCTGGCTGGTGAGGGTTCATTTCAGTGAGAGAAATTTGGCCCTGGGCCCTGATGTCACATTTCTCTTCGTCACTACTGGGGAGTCAGAACAAACTGATTGTGAGCAACTTTAATAAATTGATTCAATTTGGTGAATAAAAAAGGCAAAAAGAGGGGTAAATACGTATTGCTCCCAGCCATAGGGCCAGTGGTTAATCTTAGCTTCATAACCCGGTGTTGGTAGTGGCTTAAATAATTAAGTGGAGCGAAGGCTGACTAAATTATGCTCCCTCCTCTGCGCTGTCTTATTCTTAGAGGAACCAGTGGCCCATGTAGTCAGCCCACTCTTCTTCCCAAGCATGCGGGCACCCTTGGGGGCCAGGGGATGGTGTGTGGGCCAGTGCCCAGGGGGGCTCAGGGCATGCCTGCACCCCCATGCCTGCAGACCTGCACACACACATCCCTGCACACACCCTGCGCACCTGCGCACACCCACACGCTTGCATCGAGACAGGGAGGAGCCCCCCCCACTCCCTCACTGATGAGGCAGAAGAGGTGGGGGGATTGGGTTAGGGGATGGGTGGTGGAGTGGCTGAAGGTAGAGACCAGGCGCCTTCTCTGCTGTCTACCGACTGCCTTGCCTTCCTGGCCAGGAGGTGGGCGCCTCCCAGCTGCCTCTGCAGCGACAGCTACTCCCCTCCTGGGGCCCCTGTGCTCCAGCTGGAGCCCGCCTAGTTAATAAAGGCAGATTCCTGCTCAGCTTGTCCCCAGCACTCCTGACGGGGCCATTAATATTCCAGGGAAGATTAACTCCCCCTCTGCTTCCGCCCCTGCAGCCGCTGGGCCTTGCCTGACAGATGAGGGCCCCTGGCTCAGACAGAGATGCTGGAACCTAGGCAGGGGGCTGTCTGAGATGACCTCTGGACGTCTGGAGGTTAGGCGCTTTCCTGCCTCCACCAGGCACTCTCAGGTTTCACCTGTGACAGTGGCAGATGGGGGGGAGAAGAGAGAGAGAGGCTGGGTCATAGGACTCTGGGATGGAATCCTAACGGATCTAATTTAGTCCTTTTATTTGGTTCAGGGAATGTAAGTGACCCACCTACTGTCGTCACATGGCAGGAGTGGAACCCAGTACTAATGACTTGCAGTGAGTGAACTTTGCAGATCGGACGCCACGTCCTGGGAAGATGGACAGTGTCCTCACATCCTCCATGGGGGCCTCCTGGCATGGGGCATAGGTGTGACAAGAATGGCAATACGGTCCTGCTGGGGAGCTACCAGAGAGGCAGGGGCCTCAGCGAGCCCTGGCCACTTCACTGCTGGGCCCCCACAGGGACCTGCTGCCATCAGGGAGTGGGGAGCATGGTGGTGCTGCCCCTGGACCCTACTCCTGGCTTCTCCCAGAGGTGGTCACTGATAACTTCTTCCCTGCCTGGTAGTGGCCCTCTGGGGTCTGAAGGTGGCAGACACACTGAAGGAGGAAAAGTGGGAGGCGGCAGAGAAGGGAAACCAACCCTTGAAGACTCTAATTTAAAGACACACACCACCCTGGAATGCCACTGATTCTCTGCCAACCTCCAGTTCCCTCCCAGGTGCAGCACCTGTACCACCCCACACACATTGCATATACCACACACACACACACAGCACACACATACACACACCTGCATGTACACACTCAAGTACACACAAGTGTGCACAGAACCGATCCATTCCTGGGGTTGTGTTTAGCCCCTAAACACTGATGACTCTTGTGATAATAAAAATAAATATTTGGTATCTGTCCCTGGTTCCTGGCACACAGCTCCTAAAACCCTTGGAATCTCCAAAGTGAACAGTATCTTTTGTAAGCTAATGAGATGACTGGGGGCCGGGGAGCCCTGGATAGCTTCAGGGTGAGGGCTGGTCACAGAAAGACCAAGGCAGAATTAACTCTGGGGAGGAGAAAAGGCTGGAGATTGAATTCAATCACCGATGGCCAATCGTTTAATCCACCATGCCTACCTGATGAAACCTCCATAAAACCCCCAAATGATAGGACTTGGGGAGCTTCCAGGTTGCGGAACATGGGGAGGTGCTGAGTGGGTAGTGCACTAGAGACAGCATGGAAGCTCCACCTCCCCACCCCCCATAACTTGCCCTATGCATCTCTTCCATTTGGCTCTTCCTGAGTTATATCCTTTATGATAAACTAATAATAGTAAATAAAGTGCTTTCCTGAGTCCTGTGAGCCATTCTAGCAAATTATCAAACTGAGGAATGTGTTATGGGAACCCCCGATTTATAGCCGGTTGGTGAGAAGTACAGGTGGTAATCTAGGACCTGCAACTGGGGTCTGAAGTGGGGGCAGTCTTGTGAGACTGAGCCCTCCACCTATGGGGTCTGCATTAACTCCAGGTAGTTAGTGTCAGAATTGAACTGAATTGTAGGACACCCGGCTGGTATCTGGAGAAATAAGGGAATGGGTTGTTAAGTATAGGAAAAACCCACGCATACTGGTATCAGAAGTGTTGTGAGTAAAAACAGTTAAAACCCCCAAATCTGTGTCTCTGGTCCTGCTGCCCTTCAAGCTCCAGAAGGGCTTGCAGCTTGGGGTTGCCCTCCAAGCTCTCTGTGACAGGAGGGGTCCCAGTGGCCTATGCCTCCTGGTCCTCATTCCCTGTGTAGTACCCAGCTTCTGAACCTGGGCTGGCCCCAGCCACATGATGGAAGTTATGCTATGTGACTTGGAAGGCTGGGGCACTAGAAGCCTTGCAACTTCCACCTGAGTCTCCTGGAATGCTCACCCCTGGGCCACCCCTTCTTAGAATCCGGCCTCCATGCTGTGAGAAGCCCAGGCAGGGCTCCTGTCCACAGCCCCATCTGAGCTCCCAGCCAGCACCAGCAGCTGTGTGAGAGAGCCAAGTTGGAGTCCCACCCGTTAGAGCCTTCAGATGGCTCCTGCTCCAGCCACCACTCAATTGCAATTGCACGGGAGACCCTAAGTTAGAAACGCCAAGTTAAGCCCAGAAAACCCATGAGAGAGAAACTGTTGTGTGAAGCCACTAAGTTTTGGGGTAGTTGGCAATAGATAATCAAATACAAGGAGAGCCCAGGTGAGACTTAAGGCAGAATAGCTTGGACTTTGGGGAATACTGGCTATAACACTTCTGTGGGTTTTCTTGTGGGGCCACTGTCAGGGGTAGGATGGGGTTTCTCCTGTAGGTAGTCAACAGTCACTCATCCTGGGCACAAAGGGATCCAGCCAAAGAAAAGGAAGACTTGGGATCAGGCCTTAGGGCAGGAGTACTAGGATTAGCTTGACCTGCAAACAACAGAATATCCTCAAACAGCAGTTGCTCACAATGAATGTATGTTTTTCTCTTACTTGCACGACATCCAGGGGTAGGCAGTGAGGCTGATATGGCACTCATGTCATGGCCCAGGCTCCAGGGCTCTTGCTTTGCAAACTCCAGGGGTGCCCTTCACATTATATTCTGTGACTGGCACCTCCTGGAACACACCATAGAATAATACAATGTGAAGGGTGCCCCCTGGAGGGGGCAAATGTAGGATACTGCCAGGCTTCTTCTCTCTTGTTGCTCCATTGTGTATGGCTTCCATTTCAAGGTCAAACCCTACTCCATGACCCAAGGTCACTGCTGGAGCTCCAGGCATCACATCTGCTTTCCAACTGTCAAGAAGGAAGAATGATGAATGATGAAGGCCACACCTCCTTCCTTTAAAGACAATTCTTGGAAATGATACTTCCATTTATACCCTATTAGCCAGACTTAGTCATATGATCATATACAACTGCAAGCCAGGCTGGGAAATAGTTATTCTGGTTGGGTGTGAGCCCAGCTTCAAATCAGGAGTTCATGGAAGAGAGTGGATATTGGGGGACACCAGCAGACTCTGTGGGAAGGGGAGCCCTTGCTTTCTAGGGACAGGGATCAGTCCCAGATACCAAGGTATGGAGAGGCTGGGGCAAGAGGTGCAGAGTCATGTGGGAAGAAGCAGAGGGCAAGGCTGGGCACAGTGCAGGGGGATGGCCTCAGAAGAGAACTTTTGGGGTGGTCATGACATAGATTATTCCCAAATCTTCAGGGACCTGTTAAAGCCACAGCTGGGACTGTAAGGGAGGTAGCGAATCAAGAAAGTCTCTGTGCTGTGCTCAGAACAAGTCAGATGAGGAAGGAGAGGGCCCTTCCTAAGGTCTGTGGCAGCAAAGAGCCCTAGGGGCTGCTCCTGAGGACATCCAAGTCTTGCACCCCAGGTCCTCCCAGAAACAGGGCCTCTCTTCTGGCAATCTGCCATGGGGCCAGTGGGCTCTCTCCACAGACACCACCTCATCACTTTCCCCTTTCTCCTTGCTCCATACCTGCTGCCATTCCTGCACCATAAGCTGCCTGCCACCCTAGCTCCCACTGGCCCTCCGCTCCTCATATCAGCTGCACTGAACTGCCATGACCAGCCCCTTCAAGCCAGGGTCTTGATATGACATACATTAGTGTGGTCCTCAGAACCTCCTATGACAGGGTGAAGTTGGTTCCCATTTTACAGCTGAGGAGACTGAGGCTCAGAGAGGCTAAGAAACTTGCCCAACATCCCAGAGGCTGAACTGGAATTCGAACCCAGGCTAGCCTCACTCTGAAGTCAGTGCTGTCTCCTCCAGCTGTGCCCTGCACACCAACCTCCGTCTATGTCACGTATACTCCTAGTCTGTCACGTTCCCCATCACACACAGCCCAGTGCACAGACTGTCCTTCCCTTGGGGCCTCATTCTCTTCCACCGATTCATGCTCATATTCTTGCAGGTGGCTCAGTATTAAAAAATCTTACCAATTTCTTCTAACGGAGTCAGCTCCTCTAGCTAGCTAAGCTTTTACCCTGTCCAGGTCTCAGGCCTTCATATGAGCTGTTGCTCCCCGTCTGCCCCGCCAGGAACCTCTCCCCCGTTCATCGCACGGCTGGCTCCTGCTCATCTGTTAGGTCTCAGCTTAAATGTCACTTCCTGAGAGAATGTGAAATGATGAGACTTTGGAAAGCAGGGGAGCCATTTTTTTAAAAGTTAAACGTAAATTTACCACATGACCCAACAATTCCACTCCTAGTAATTTATCCAAGAGGAATGAAAACACATGTCCACATACGACTTGCATGTGAATGTTCCGTTGTATGCATATACCACGTTATGTTTATTCATCAGTTAGACACTGGGCTTGGGGTTGTTCCCACTCTTTGGCTACTATGACTAATGCTGCTGTAAATATTCATGCATGAGTTTTCGTGTGGGCATATGTTTTCATTTCTCTTGGGTATATAGCTAGGAGTGGAATTGCTGGGTCTTATGGTAACTCTAACTTTTAATCGTTTGAGGAACTGCCAGACTACTTTCCAAAGTGGCCGCATCACTTAACATTCCCACCAGAAGTGTATGAGGGTTTGGATCCTTCCACATCCTCACCAACACTTGTTATATGCCTTTTTAATTCTAGCCATCATAGTGGGTGTGAAGTGGTATCTCTTTGTGGTCTTGATTTGCATTTCCCTGATAACTAATAATGTCAAGCACCTTTTCATGTGCTTACTGGCCATTTGTATATCTTCCTTGGAGAAATGTCTATTCAGATCTTCTGCCCATTTTTAAATTGGTTTTTTTTTTTTTGCCTTTGTATTACCTAGTTGTAAGAGTTCTTTATTCTAGATACAAGTCCCTTATCAGATATATAATTTGCAAATATTTTCTCCCATTCTGTGGGTTCTCTTTCACTTTCTTGATAGTGTCCTTTGAAGCACACAAGTTTTTAGTTTTCATGGTCTAATTTATCTATTTTTTTTTCTTTTGTTGCTTGTGCTTTTGGTGTCATATGTGAGAATCCATTACCAAATCTGAGGTCAGGAAAATTTCCCCCTATGTTTTCTTTTAAGAGTTTTATAGTTTTAGCTCTTACATTTAGGTCTTTGATCCATTTTGAGTTAACTCTTGTAGATGATGTGAGGTAAGGGTCCAACTTCATTCTTTTGCATGTGGTTAACCAGTTGTTCTAGCACCATTTGTTGAAGACGATTCTTTCCCCATTGAATAGTCTTAGCACCCTATTGACCAAACCTGTTGACCATAGACACATGATTTTATTTTTAGACTCTCAGTTCTATTCCATTGATCTATATGTCTATACATTGATCTATAAGATAGACCACATTGTTTTGATCACTGTTGCTTTTCTTCATTACCGCATTGTGTGGAACATTGTGGTTCAAATATATGTTGAACCACAAATGTTTGAAGACCAAAAACCAAAAACCACCAGGACTACACCTGTAAGGTTGACTTAGCTTGCTGCAGCAGGGAAGAATGCACCCCAGAAAGCCTCCCAAGGATCTCAAAAAGAAGGGTTATAAGAGGGACCTCTTTGAGGGCTTGGGTTGGTGCTGAGTTATTTTGAGAAGGTGGGAAGGAGAGGCTAGTATGGGGTTGAGTGCTTCCAAGAAGTGGGGCAATTTGGCAACAGAGAACTTAATTTTTATCTAGGAGGTGGGAGGATTAAAGTACGGCCAGAGTTGTCACTGGTAGAGAAGCACTGGTTACTCAAAGAGGCTGGCCAGTCATTTGTGGCCCTGGAGTTGCCTTGTCTATGTGCTATTCTGAGTACAGTCTTTGTTCCTTTGGAAACTTCTTGGTCTGATTGCCAGCAGGGCTGTTTTCTGTTTTCGAGGGAGTAGACAAATGGTGGAGAAGCTAGAGATTCGTTAGGCCAAGGCAGCCCCACCCATTCTACCACATCTAATCCGATGTTTGCTTTAGGGACCAACACACAGGTGAGGGGCAGAAGGGGATGGCGGAAGGTGCCGTCAGTGTGTGATGGACAGAGTCTAGACCACTAACTCACTGTGTGGCTTGGGCCAATCATTTTCCCTGCCTGGGCCTATTTCCTCATCAGTAATATAGGGAGATCGGATGGGACAGCACCCGGGCCTCCTTCCACTTCCTTGTCCATGATCTAGCTGTCTTCTTGTGCTATTTCAGAGAGGGAAATCTCCAATGACAAGTGTCCCTATTTCACTGGCCACTACCACGGGCGTGCACTCACACACATTCACACATACACACTCACACACTCCCCACACACAGCTGTGACTCACCCAGCCTCAAGCCCCTGACTCAGTCTTTTAGCTCAGCAGCTCCAGACATTTGAATTTCATACTCTGGCAAAATTTTCAAAAATTATTTTCGGGACCAACATAGTGTTGCCAATATTTTATTTTGCCAAATAGTACATTAAAAATAGCAAATACTACCACCTGTTGCAAGCATTGAATCATGAAAGAAAGGATAACAAAGGATAATAGTCTTAAATTTCCTGGGTTCCCCTCATTTCTTGGACGAGGAAGAAACTGGTGCCGGCATGGACAGTTGCTATTCTTGCCTGTGTTTGGGAATGGCTCCTTTATCTTACGGTTTTGGCTCTTAATAAAATGCAAATATTGTCTGAGGGCCAGCTCAGTTGGCCACAAAGGAGTGATGGGCTCTTGGCGGGGGAGGGTGGCAGGCTGGAGTAGGGACGCTGGGCCCCTGGACACCGGTCTCTGGCAGCGCCACCAACCCGAGAGGGAAGGACTCACACCCACATCCCCAGGCGCATCTCAACAGCCTCCCTAATTGTGAGGTTTGAAACAGGGACCTGGCAGAAAGTGTTGGGTAACAGTGAAGCGCTAACAAATGAAAGCTGCACTAGACATTTCCCCTCTGGCCTTAAAGCTGAGCCTTCTTAACACCTCCCTGGCTGCCATATTCTACTCCCAGTCATTTCCACCTCAAATGCTTGCCCAAAGCCTGGGAGAAATTGTCTGTGTGTGTGTGGGGGGGGGGGGGTATATGAGAGAGAGAGAGAGAAAGAGAGAGAGAGAAATTCTTGCAACCACCATAGGTATTTAATAGTTTTTGTGCAAGGGCCTAAGAAGTGGAAAGTAAGTTGTTTGCCCCCAGAGCAACATTGTGGGTCTATTTTTTAACTCTTTTGGGTCACAGGAGAACACTTGGCATTGGTGGGTTCACTCTGTCTGGAATATGAAGAGCCATATTCAAAGAGTGGACCCCTCTGACCTCCCTACCCATTCTCTCAGGGCCTAGATATGCACTGTGCTACTGTTCCTTTAAAATGTGTTCTTGTGTCACCAGAGGGGACCAATCGGCAGACAGGGGGAGGAGCTGCTTGGGGGCCTGACCACCAGTTGTGCCAATAAAGTAAGAGTCTTTGTGGACCGCCAAGAGTGACAGCCTCCTGAGGGAGCCTGGGGCAAACATGTTTAAAGGGACAGGCCACTCAGGAGATATAAAGAGTTCTGAGCCCCTGAACTGACCAGTGTGTCCCCAAAGTGGCTGCTTTCCTCCTGGAAGATGATAATTTGCTGGGAAAGGCAAGTGATTTATCTGTCTAATTGGGCTTTTATTTGAATTTTAAATCACGCTTTTTTGCTAAACTAATGGACCCCCTATTTATAGATGACTCCAACACAAAGTGACTACTAATTACTACAATTAATATCACGTTAAGGGCTTGCCAGCCAACTTCACAGCAACATGTATCGCCTACTCATTTTCAATTAAGGCACATTGACAGGGAGAATACGTGGTTATTAAGAGCAGGCCCTGGGGTGTAATTATTGCTCAGGAAGGTCATTAAACAACTCCCCTGCAGGGTTGGCACCTTGGCACCCGGGGGTGGGGGCCCACATCCATGTCCTACCCATGGGCCATAAAGGCTCAGTGCCCCAGGCTGCCAGGCAGATGGCAAGCCTGGCTCTGAGCTGCCCGGAGGTGGAGCAGATGATGCCAGGACACTGGGGCTGAGAAGGGAGACCAGGCGGGGGCTGAGGGGGCTGTCCCTCCCATTCCTGAAGACAGCAGTGTGGCAGCCACCAGAGAGCTGACAGGAGAACCGCAGCCTCCCTAGAACGGCATTTAGCCAGCGTCTATGGAAGCCTCCTCTGGGACAGGCAGGGAGCTGGCAGCAGGGCCACAAGGGCAGGGGGAGCCTGGGAGGTGGAGGGTGGGTGAATGCTTCAGGGCTGGAGGGGGCCTGGGCTCCAAACACTGGGGAATGGCCACTTGTGAGGAGGAGGAGGAGAATGTGAAGGTGAGGAGAAGCCATCGGAGAGTAGGAAAAGGCCTGGAAGGGGTGGGGTGGTGGTCAGGTAAGTCAAGGAAAATTAGCACTTCGAGACGTGGGGCAAGGGTGTTCTTGTGACCGACTGTCCCCTGGTTCTTCTCTACCTGGTGGCTACAGCCTACCTGCCATGGACAACATACAGGCTAGAAGCTCTGGGCCCAAACCTAGGGCCCAAGCAGGGTAAGGCCAGCAACCCGTGGGGTACAGGGCCAAGGCCCCGTGATGGGGTGGGGACCTGGGACGGCAGATGAGAAACCTGGGGCAGTGGTGTGCTGCAGCATCCCTTGTGAGCTGATTGAGGGCCTTCCTGACTCGAGGGACTCTACATTTACAGCTTGCAATCGACCATGGTAGACGACTTAGACCACAAAACACCTCATACCAAGGTTTTCCACCCAGAGAACTGGTTGTGCTGTGCTGGGTCAGCCTGACAGGGCACAGCAGGCAGGGCCTTGTTTGAGTTTATTTCCTCAGCGCCTGACTGCGTGTACATGTAGCGTACATAGTCGGAGCTCAGTAGGTGTTTACTGAACTGAATTCAATGGGGACAGGGAGGAAGCCCACTTCTAAGAAGCGAGTACATGGATAGCATGGGGGCTCAGGAGTGAGGCAGGAGCCCATGTTCACCTCTAGACCTGTTGTCTTGATTTGGGACAAACCTGCAGGTCTGGACAGACACTCCCTCCCCTTGACCTCAGCCTCCAAGGAGCCCCCCGTCACCAGACCAGCACCCCCACCCCCGCCAGCTGCCTGGTTAGGGAGGGGATTGGGCCCGGATGGGCAAGTGGGCTCTGGAGACTGCTGGGAAGGGAAGGCAGGACCTTGAGTCCTCCGGGGGGAACTGGGTGGCCATGGGGGCTGTGGGAAGCCCAAACCATGGCTGTCATGTTCTGCTGTCCCTGCCCCCAGGAAGCTTCTGCCCACCACCCCTGTGCTCACAAATCCTCCCCAGACTCTGTCCTCACTGCTCTGCCATTGCCTTTTTCCTTGGCATCCTGGTGCTTTCCAAATTACCTCTAGCAGATTCTGTATCCCTCCTCCACTATCTCCACATGGTAAGTCTTCATCGGTGTTGGGGGAGGAGCAGGGAGGGATCATCATGCTGTGTGTCAGGATCAGGTTCACCTGCACAAAAGTCACAGTGGCTCAAGTAAGATAAAAGTTTCTCTCTCACCTTAATGTAGGAAACCCAGGGCTGGTTCTTGATGGTGCCATGGCATTCTCACAAGGTAGCTTCCACCTCACAGTCCAAGATGGCAGCCACCACTCCTGTCTGCCTTCCAGCTGGGGGAGGAGATGGGGCAGTAAGAGGAGCATGTTTGTCCCTTGGAGGCACTTTCTGAAATCCACAGGTAGCGATGGTTCTGGCTCTCCTGTCCTTGTACCTGAGCAGTGGCCTCCCTGGACTCACAGAGGAAGTTCCTTTGGCTCCAGATCCAGCAGTTGCCCCAAGAAGGTAGCATATCACTGGCAGGGGACCCCAGCCAGCCTTGTGCAGGGTGGCCAGGGGTGCACTGCAGCGGGTTTGCCTTCCAGGAAGCACTCCCACTTGAGCACAGCTTCTGTGGCATGATGCCAGGCCCCAAGGAGCACACCAGATGCTGAGAGCATCACGGAGCCCCTCTCTCCATGGGAAAAGTGTTGAATGATGTTGGGCCTGGCCAGGGCTGGGGGTAGAGGAGGGGGCAGCACAACCTGTGGGCTGGGTCTTGTGCTCTTAGTGGCCAGCCAGATTGTGCTGGGTAAGCCCTCTCTACTTCTTTGCTTTCTTCTTTAAAATTTCCTCCAGGAAACTCTCTGAATGCTTCCTGGGCTAAAACCTGAGAGGTTGTGGGGGTGACCAGAGAGTCTCGGGAGCTGGCAACCTAGGGAGGCAGGGCAGACTGTGGCCTCCTAACCAGCCATTGAGACTCTCCCCCCGACTCCTTCCAGGGCTGGGACTTGGCATCCTCACCTGCTTCTCCTAGGAACTAGAGAACTGCTTTCAACAACACAGGTGTGTCTGGCTGAGGACGCAAGGAGGAGGTGGCAACCCTGCCTCCAGGGTATGCCTGTGGCTGATGGGGAGAAGGGGAAGGACACAGGGAGGTAGTCATGGGCCTCAAATGGAGAAGAGGAGGGTTGGGGGGAGACGTGAGGTAGGGCTAAGGGCATTTCAGACTCACAGACTTGAGGCTAAGCCCAGAGACTACAAAGGGCCAGGGGTGTTTGCAGAGAGGTGGGCAGTTTGGTGGGACCAGAGTATGGGGTGCAGTAGGGAGCCTGGGAAGAGGGGAAGGTTCAGGTCATCTGTGTTTGCTGTACTGAGTCCTCCCGTCCTTGCTCAGTTTTTATCGAGCACTTGCTACATGTCAGGCATCATGCTCAGAATCTAAAATGCTTTATCCCATTTTTTCACTCTTAAAGACCCTATGAGAGACAAGCTAGCCCCATCTTACAGGGAGGGCACCAGGGCTAGAGGGCTTAGGGCTTTCCCGAGGCCCTCAGCTGCCATCCAGTGGGGCTGCCATTCCCTCCTGCTGAGTCACCTGCTGATGTGGCTGGACAGGGGCTAAGAAACTTCACCATGTAATCCGTGTGGGAAGAACTGTGGAGGGCAATGAGGATCCCTAGAAGGTGCGATGTCCAATACCCCTGAGGGGGCGTCCCAGCTCTGCAGAGCCCAGGACCATCTACCCAGGAGCCAGCCCACCCACCTCGGCCCACCCAGGCTCAGCCCTCCCAGCTGCTTCAGGCCCCACCCCAGCCTTCCCAGCACCCCTTCCCTGCCCTCCACAGCAGCCCTCCATAGCCATCGGGGCTGGCATCAGGGTCTCAGTGAATTAGGGATGAGGGTGGTGGGATGCAGCATGGACTCTGGTGGGTGACTCTGGGTCCCCTGGCTGGGCTCACACAGGCTCCCCGGCCTCCCACTGCCTTTGTGCCTCCCCCAGCTCCCAGAAGATGAGATGCTACACCTCCTCCCGCTCCCCGCTCCCCAGGCCGGCTCTACCCTAGGCTCAGTAGGCAGTTAGAGGGGGAGGCTGCCAGGGCTGGGCCTTCACCCCTGGGCCCAGCTGGGGACAGCTAGTGTCTGTGGGTAAGGAGCTTTTTCAGGGGCCGTCTCTGTGAGCCCACCAAGCTGTCTCACCCAGAGTGGCTGAGAACTGGTGGGGAGGGGATGGGCTGTTGCTGCCCACCAGTGGGGAGAGGGCCCACAGTAGGCACTAAAGAAATGCGAGATATTCTTCCTAGCTTTCTTGTCCCCAGCATAACACAAAGTGCTTTGTGAAAATTTCTGGTTACTCATAAAAATTTTTCAATGACTCTCACTTTATGACAGTTTAAACAAATTTAAAAATTTAATTTCCCCCCAATTTCCTTTTCAGGTACTAGTGGGGACTATGTTTACATGTATGGTTATGATGCTCAAAGAGGGGATCTTGGTGCCCACAATGCAACAAAACCTGGGGTTTTGGTAATTGACTTAGTTTGTTTTCTGTTGCTTATAACAGAATATCTGAAACTGGGTAATTTATAAAGAAAAAGAACTTATTTCTTACAGTTATGGAAGCTGAGAAGTCCAAGGTTGAAGGACTGCATCTGATGAGGGCCTTTTTGCTGGTGGGGACTCTGCAGAGTCCTGAGGTGGTGCATGCAGGGCATCACATGGAGAGGGCCTGAGCTTGCTATTGTGCTAGATCAGATCTCTCTTCCTCTTCTTATAAAGCCACCAGTCCCACTCCAGTGATAACCCATTAATCTATTAACCCATTAATCCAGAAATGGATTAATCCATTCATGAAGGTGGAGCCCTCCTGACTCAATCATCTCTTACAGGCTTTACTTCCCAATAGTGCCATATTGGGGATTAAGTTTCAACATGAGTTTCGGAGGGGACAAAGATCCAAACCGTAGCAGTAATGTTAAGGTGAGTGCTGTTGCATGGTTAATCTCTTCTTGAGCTAGGCTTCCATGTGAACCCCCTCTGCTGAGATCACCCCCAGGCCTCTTCCCCTCACTGATTCTGCTCCACCAAAAAGTGACCCACGTCCACTCCCACACCTGGCTCCCTCCTCTTTCTCTTGACTGGGGCTCCTGACCTCACTCTGGTCCTCTATGCCTTGGGCTGCTGGGCCTGCCCCATCCTCCACCCTCTTGGACACAGCCCCACACCCACCCAATCAGTAGTCCAGCTACCCATCGAGCCGCCTCCAGGACCCCTGTCCCTGAGCTGCTGGGAACATCACACATCCTGCCTAGAGAAGGCCTGTAGGCTCCTTGTTAGCCTCTAGTTAGCCCCTAGATAGAGCCTCGTTAGTCCCCTCTTGTCCTTAGAGCCCTCTGTCCTCTCGGCAAAGACCATACCTCCTATTTTACAGAGAAAAGTGCAGCTACCAGAGAGGAACCCTGACTTCCCTGCCACCACTTCCCCCCTTCCTCTCCGCCCCACTGGCCCCTGCTACCACCAGCATTTGAACACCCTAGGTCTCCCTTCCTAATGGGAGTGCCGCTCCCAGCTCTGAGAGTGCCTAGGCACCAGAGGCTGTACCGAGGGCTCACTCTATCATTCCCCCAGCCTCCCAAGGGCCAAAGCAGCCCAGGCAGCTAGGCCAGTGTTTGCTGCTCCTCTGCCTGGACTGCTCTCTCTTGTGCCCACATGGCTCCCTCATCCTCACGGTCCAGCACAGCTCTGCTAGCTGTGTGGAGACCTGCCCGACCCCCAAGGGAAAAGGAGCCACTGCCTCTGTCCTTTGGTTTTATTTTCTTTGCTGCACCCACAGCTCTTGGGTGTGATATTAATTTGTTGTGCGTTTATTTTGTCCCCCACCCTCTCAGCAGAACATCAGTCTAGAAAGGCAGGTGCTTATCTGTCTTGTTCATAGATGTATTCTTAAGGCCTTGGGTGCATGATTTGCATCACAAAATATTTGTTCAATGAATGAACGCATGAATAAATGAGTGATTATTATCCTGATCATATAGGTGAGGAAACTAAAACAGCCCCTCCCTGGCCCCTCAAGCCTTCTGACTTCTGCCTGGTGCATCCTTCTTTTCTGTCCTGGGTTACTTTCCTGCCTCCGTCTGTGCCCTAGCCCAGGGAGGCCCTGCCCACTCTGGCTGCCCTCTGTGCTTTCAGCTCCTATCCATGGTGCCAGCTGGGATTCTTCCTCCACACATTCCCCATTATCGTGCATGGTTTGTACCAAAAGCCCCTTGAGTTTGTTTAAGAAAAAAGACAATTTACTCAAAACAAACAAACAAACCAACCCTGTGGCACATATACCCTCAGGACAGGCCAGAGGTGTCTCAGGACAGGCCATGTGGTATTGCTACCTCTCAAATGGAGGGGTCATTCAGTTGCCGGATATCAAGTCAATAGACAGGACATTTGGTGATAGCAAGGGGTTTTTTATTACTTGGCACAAGTAAGTGGCACACTGGAGGCAGTTCCCAGAGCAGCGTGTCCCTGAACAAGAGGTGTGGGCTAGTTTTATAAGCACAGGGTAACGAGGAGTGATATGATTGGGTCTTGCAATGAGGTGACACCAGGAGGCACGATCTGACTGGAGCCTACCATGGGGTGATGCCAGGGCTAGATCTGATTGCGTCCTGCTATGCGGTGTCCACTTCTTAATTCAGTCCCCACTCCTTGGTGTAAGCACTTAGGTTCCTCCCATGGTTGGATGCTTGGTTCATCGGGGCATGCTCAGGTGACAAGAGCTTCAACCTGGGGGTCCATGGCAACTGAAAAACAACTCACAACTTTGTTACATAAAAGTTGAGCAAGATTGGTCTGGTGCAGTTATGGTACCGCAGGACAGGCCATGCAGTATCTCAGGACAGGCCAAGGGTGTCTCAGGACAGGCCTTACAGTCTCTCAGGACAGGCCAAGGGTGCTTCAAGACAGGCCATGCAGTGTCTCAGGACAGGCCATGCAGTGTCTCAGGATAGGCCATGCAGTCTCAGGACAGGCCAAGGTGTCTCAGGACAGGCTAAGGGTGTTTTAGAACAGGTTATGCTGTGTCTCAGGACAGGCCTTGAAGTGTCTAGGACAGGCAAAGAGTATCTGAGGACAGGTCATGCTGTGTCTCAGGCCAGGCAGGGGTGTCTCAGGACGGGTCAGGAGTGTCTCAGCACAGACTATGGACAGCAGCCACTCAGAAGCCTGGCTCAGCCATGCCCCTCTCCTCAGTTGGCATCTGGGACCTCCTGGCTGGACTCCTGAAACTCTAACTGCCCCCTCCCAATGATTTGAGTGTCCCTCATTTTTTGGAAAACAGAACTTCCTGGGCAGGCTCACAGGAGCACATTTGATGAAGTAAAGCTCTGCAGGAGCCCAGTGACAGAGATTTCTGGATTCGCCCTGGGGATGTCTGAACTCGTATGGAAAATGATCATTTTCTCCCCCTAGAGGGGGTGGGCAATCTGCCCCCAAGGCCCCTCCCCCCGGCACTGCATTCCTCAAACGGGGAGGCTCCAAGATTCTACCCCCTTCCTCCCTGCTACCCCCAAAACCTCCCGTCCAGAGTGTCCCCCCAAGAAGCCAGGGCCTCAGCGGGGTTGGGAGACAGGAGAGCACAGGGGCTCCGGGGGTCGGGGGTGGGGATGGGAAGGGGATCCTGGGGGAGGGGCTCCAGATGCCCACCCAAGGCTTCTCTGCCAGGGCTGGGAGTGGCCCAAAGGAAAGCAGAGACTCATTTTGCACATCCCTTGTCCTTCACCTGTTTTCCTGGTTGCCAGTGGCAGGACAGTTTTGTCCCTGGCAATGGCCTCTGCACATGTGGCATAACCAGGAGGAGGCTGGATCTTCAGGCTGGGACTCTTCTGGGTTTTCAAACCAGATACCCACATCTTCCACCTCTTCCTCAGTGGATTCCAGGGCGCTTGGACACAACCTCTCCAACCCAACTGGGCCTCTTCCACCTAGAGTCAGCTCCTCCCCCATCCCTCCCTCCGTGAAGGCTGCCACAAGCACCTGGTTTCCCAGGCTTGCATTCTCTCTGTCTGTCTGTCTGTCTGTCTCTCTCTCTACCGCAGGTAGATGCCCGCGTCTGTCTACCCCTTCGCCAGTCTTTAAGCCCAGTAGAGTCTGTCTCCCAAGTTTGTCTCTGTCTGTCACCTTTTCCTGAGCTCAGGCCTCCGCCATCCCTGCTTTGTAACTGCAATAGTCTCCTCACTGGTCCTCTGCCTCCAGCCGGCACCAGACCCGCCTCTGCCCACTCCTCCTTGCTGCCCACTCAGCAGCCCAGCTGCATTGCCCCTGCTCCCCCTGTGCCATTGGCTGCCCTCCTGGGCCCCTTCACTTGGCTTGCTCCTGTCCACCCTTTAGGTCTTAGTTTGGACGATTCTACCTCCTGGAAGCTCTCCCTGCCGGTGCTCCCTCCAGGCTGGGATCCACTCCTTTCCTCCACATTTCCCAGCAACCTGCGGGACCCAAACCTAAAGCTCGCCCGCACCACCCCCATGAGATGGCAGAGGCCATTTGCCTTGCTCTCCCCTGGATTCGTGGTAAGAACCCAATCAATACTTCGGGCACCCCCAGGAAGGCTGGTGAAGCCACCACTCCACCCTCGACATGAGGGGCCCATGGGGAAGGAGGAGGAGGCTGGGGAGAAGCTGGCCGGGGGAGGCAGCTATGTCAGGACACTGCAGGCCCTTTCTCCTCCCAGGCCACCTTCAGTGATTGCACATGGGGATGGCCTGTGCGGCAGTGCTGGCTGAGACATAAGCAGAATGTGCTAGGTCTAAAAGGGCCCAGTTTGTGGGATGGGTCAGTATCAGCACTTTGCTCCCTGTTTCTCAACACTAATGACCCTGTGAACACCCTGGAAAGGACCAGGGATGCTGGCAGCCAAGGAAGCCTCTTGGAGCTTGAAGTGCTACATCCCCCATAACAGCAGCAGCTGCTGGAGCAGGGCTGCAACATATAACTGACATAATAACTGGGCAGACAAAATGATATTTCTTTATTTGGTCTATAGCTTAAGAAAAACATTGCCCAAATGCCTAATCTGGTTTAAAGTTCAGTCCCTTCAATAATGGGAGGAGGCCCATCCCCAGGTGTGGTCGGCTGATGTCTCTTGGGTGCAGGGTCGTGGCTCCTTCTTTTGGTGGGAATGGGGCTTCTCCTGGCACTCTGAGTGGCTGTAGCTCCATGTGATGCATCCTGATGTCCACTCTGGAGTGACCCTACACACTGGTACCTCTGTAGCCAGACAACCAGCCCCTTCTAGGTCCTGCCTACAGCACGTGGGAACCAGGACAGGTCAAGAAAACTAAGACTCAGCGACCTCCTCCACTGCCTCTTTCATTCTTTCTAGAACAAACCAGAATGCTCCCATATTCCAACCTTAGCCATAATGTTGGGCCACCACTCTCTCTGGTGTTGTCTTCTTGGATTTGCTCCATTGTTCCCAGATGGCTTTTTGACATAGAAACTAGCTGGCCCACCATTATGGTTGATGTCACCCCAGTCCATGAAAACACCAAAGCCCTTTCTCACCCCTAAATCACCCCATCTCTGCTCTTGTGTGTGGATTCAGAGCCCTGCTGCCAGCTTCTCCATACCTCCACACTTGTCAATCAGGGACAGCACTTTAGTCCCCCTCCTGCTCCCAACCCAGTCTCTCGGGAAGCAGTTCTTCCCCTTTCTCTGCTGCTCCTTTCTGCTAATAGGGTTCCCAAATCCCCACTGCTACTCCTCTGCCTTCCCCACTGCCAGGGTCCCAAGTGCCACAGACAGGTTTTTGCTTTGGTCGCTATTTCGAGCTAACACTTAGCCCCCATTCCCTCAACTTTCCTTGTTCTAACTTCCTAAGCCTACATATCCCCAGAAACCAGAACAGTACCTCAGAAAACCTAACCCCTGATCCTTACAAAAATAGCATTCCTAAAATCTTTTGCAGCCGAATAGCCCAGCTTGGATTCCATTACCCTCACCCAGGGGCACCTACAAACCAGAGCATTGGGCAGGGTCAGTCCCAAGGGGGTCCCTGCTTTGAAGGCCTTTAGTATGGGTATTCCTGCCTGGAAAGCCCCTTCCCTTACCACCCACTGAGGGTCGTGTAAGACCCTTCACCAGGTCTTCTCCCACCTGGGTCCTGGGGCTGCCAGGGAGGCTGAGTGACCGATGCGTGCACCTGTCTCTGCCTCCATCCTTCCCCAGCTCTCTGCCTCAGCTTCCACCATGTGGGACAGGTGGTCCCACTTTCAATGGGATCCTACTGTGCTGCTCGAGTTGTCTGATTTTTGGCCCCCATCCAGCCCCACTGACTTCCTGCAGCTTGTGAATCCACATACAATATTCAGGACAAACCAGATCTCAGGTGACCCTCAGAAGACTCAAGAAAATCCAAAGTAAAGACAGAGCCTGAAGACCCAAGGAGAACTCAAGCAGAGGAGAGGCCCTCCCACCCATCGATGTTTCTGGTTGGTCAGAGACAAATGCTTTGCAGTTGCGTCATGAGATTTCATGAACCTCTTGAACATCCCTATGTTATTTGTTACCCTCTTCTCTGTTCTTAGCTGAGAAGCATTTAAAAGGGATGGGGACTCCACGCTTGACTGTCAGGTGACAAGGAAGTGGGGAGCTGGAGCTCCCATCAGCAGCCACTGCTGAGGGCAGGGGGACCTCAGAAGATAGGGTAGGTGGTTGCAGCTGTGAAGGGAAGAGGAAGCTGGGCCGAAATCCCAGGCCCAAGCAGGAAAGGGATCCATGGGGAATGGAACCCAGATCAGAAAGCAGGACAGGGCCTAATTGGCAAGAACCTTGTTACAGATGTAGGAGACAGGGGGTAAGGAGTGGGAGGTCAGCGGGGTGGGGAGCTGGCTGTGACATAGAGGCAGGTTTGGAGGACAGTGGATCCATGCAGAGGAAATGCCCACTGGGGCTCTGTGCTGTGTGGGGACAGCAATGTGGGAGCCTGCAGGCACTTGCCGATCCCCTGCCTGATGGGCAGGGGTGGAGTGGCAAAGCCATGGCTCATTCTCCTCTTGCCGGGCCCAGACACCAGGCCCCAGAAGGTCCCTAAGGCCCATACTTGAATGCTTTTTGGGGATGCCATGGCATGCAGATGTACCTTCTACTAGGGGTGTGGGGCTCAGCTAAGGCTGGACAGGCAAAGAAGACACAGGGGTGAGTGAAGGGCGTCTGCCCCCACCCCATCCTCTCTCTCCTCTGTGGAATTTTGCCCAGCATTGTCCAGCAGACACATTTGCATGAGCAGGGCTCCAGCCCCAAATATGCCCACCCTGCCCAGTGTCAGCTTGGGGTTCCTCTTTCCCAAACTCAGAGTCTTTTTTCTCTTAAAAATAAAAGATTCAAACTCCCTAGCAAGTATAGAAAGAGGGAAGGAACCCCTTAGAAGAGAGATAAAGTTATCATTGGCCTATTCTAGAAATCCACCTTCAGGGTGAAGTTTATAAGTTCTTCTCTGAGCTTCCCTGCCCCACCCCTGCCTCTATTGACCAACATTTCCTGAACTTTTAGGTGGTGGAGCCCTGTGGTCCTGGAGGCAGGGCTGGAGCTACTCCTGCTATGCTGGAAAGGGCCAGGCCTCCATCCAAAGCGGGCAGGCAGAGTGGCATAGCCCTGCTATTCCTGCGCCTAACACAAGACCCTCCCCACTGCCCATTGCTAGATTGGCCACTGTCCCCCAAGGGCAGGGACACTCATAGGCTCACTGTGTGCAGCACCACATGTCAGAGGCCTGAGGGCCATGCTTCTCCCTCCCTTGCCCTCAGAGGCCCTCTCCACTCTCTGGCCCTTGAGAGCAGGCCCGTGCCTGGTTAGGGAAGCAGGACTACACATTTTTAGTCCTTCTTTTCCCTGCCTCTGGGGGTTCAGGCTCAAATAAAACTGGAGTTGTATCCCAATCCGCAAATCTTGTAGCATGCCCTCTGTCCGGGAGCCAGCAGTGGCCGGCCCAGCCCAGAATGCATTTTCTACCAGGGCCCAGCAAGCCCTCTCCCCAGCTGGCATCTCCCCCACAGGGGTTCCTGGGATGAGAGTCCAGGAGGTTTGCTGTGACTGCCATCCCACTTGAGACCTGGGGCCCTTCCATCTGCTGTCATCCACCCATTCATCCATTCAACAAATACGCATGGAGCACCAGTCTGTGTCGGCCCCATTCTGGAAGCTGAGGAGACAGCGTGGTCAAGAATGACCACAACCCTGCCCGCATGGAGCTCTCCTTCTAGGGAGGAGAGAGAGACAACCAACAAAGAGACAGAGATGAGTGCACTAAATCCAGATAATGATAAGCACTATGAAGAAAACAGGGTGGACAGGGTGATGGGATGGTCTTGGGCCCCGGAGCTCCGGGAACTCAGACAAAACCTTTCCAAGGGGGATATCTAAGCCCCACTGGAGCATGAGGATGAGCCAGCAGTGCATAGAGGAAGAAAAAGTGTTTCAGGAGCAGCCAGACAGTTTCTATTCTGGGAATCGATCTATATCTCCTGTAGTCGGAGGAACATAAGGTCTCACGGGCAAAGAGGTAGAGACACCACAGAGGCCCCAGAGGAGGAGGAGTGGACTGTGGAGCAGAGGCCTGCTCCCTGGGGAGCAGCAGCTGGCTGTCCAGGCCCCCCTGGAGGCCTCTTGGACAGTGCCTGTTTGGCTTGTCTCTGATGGGAACCTGCTCCCATACCCCCACTGGGAGCCACCCCTGCTGCTCTTGAGTCAAACCAATATTACCAAAGAAAAAGAACAAGCCCAGCCTAACCTGAGCCCTGGCTAAAGTCACATCTGAGTCCCTCTCCCCACCCCTAACTCTGTTCTGTCCCCCCCGCAAGATGTAGGAAAAATTTAAGGATGATCTATTAATCCCTCATTATTCACTTTAATTTAGCCTGTATTAAGTAGCCGCCTGGGCCGTGCCTTCTTTCCAGCCATGCCAGAGCCTGGCTGTGGACCCCAGCTGCAGACCTCCTTCCTTCCTTCCCTCCCTGTACCCCAAACCCTACCACTTCCTTCCTCATCTCTGTCCTCTGAGCTGAGCTGGCAGGGATGAGGATGGATGATGGGTCCCCGTGGTCCCATATGCAAAGCAGTGACTCCAAAGCCCAGGTCAGACGTAGGAAGCCTCTTGGGCCTGTTTCCTGGGCCAGTTCCCAAGTCTGCACCCTTGCCAAGCAGGCCTTCCTTTCTTGGTCCCCTCACCCCCATCCCCTGGGCTGCCTGAGCCTTCTCCACATTCCCTCGGTCCCTTGAGGGTCCTAAGCACCAGGCCTAACCCCTTCGCTGCCCATGGAGAAGGCTTTTCTTCCATCCCACTGGGATGTCTGCCATCACCCTGTCATCAGCTGTGGCAGCAAATGTTGCTGTCTCCAGCAGGTGACAGACTTGTTCAGTACCCATTAATGCTGAACCGTCAGCCACCGTTCCCTCCACAGGCAGTTAGCATGGAGGCCAGCTTCCCTGATTGCCACTGAAGCTCTTAGCTTATCCCTCAGGACTGGGGGTCGGGGGAGCCCTGCCCTCAGGGAGTTAATCATCTTGCTAGAAAGAGAAAAGAATGCCTAAGGAGTTTTTAGAGAGTAAAATAGAGCGAAGCCTCTATAGAGGGTGAAAAAGTGCTTAATGAAACACAGTCTGCAGACAGCAAGTGCTCTAGGTTGGCAGAGGCTGGGGAGATGGCGCGGGCTGGAGGGATCCAGGGGCCCTCATGGAGGGGAAGGGCTCCAGGCAGGCCTTGAAGAGTGGGCAGGGAATGAGAAGGACAAGTGGGAAGTCGCGGATGCCTGGATACCAAAGAAAAAGCAAACAAACTAACCGGGCAGCACTATAACGATAAGACAGAACAAAGCCCTCGGGCCAGGGACAAGGGAGGACCCTGGCGGGGAGTGAGGCCCTGTTTCCTGCTGTCCCTTGTGGCTTTTCCGAAGGAAGGCTTGTGCAGGTTAGGCCGGAGAGGGCTGAACAGCCTTTGCCCCTATTTGGCCTGTCAGTCCAAACCAGCTGAGGGCTGAGCAGTTCTAGGACAGCCAGTTTGCTGAGGATGAAGAAGCAAGCGGGGAAAGGCCCCGGCAGTGAGGGGCATAGGTCATTTGGATCTGGGGACATGCAGAGGGAGAGAGGCAGTGCATGTCCACCTCAGTGCCCAGGAAGGAGGCTCTTTCAGCCTGCCTGGGAGTGGGCTGACCGTGGACTCTGCTGTTGGCGCAGGTAGACAGTCAGGAGGTGGGAGGGGAGGGCAGGACCCGGAGCCACAGCCAGAGACAAGCCCCCAAATAGGCCCGGGGCAGCCCGCAGAGCAGCGAAAGAATGGCCTCAGAAGAGAGGTGTCCATTGATTGCCAATTGTTTGCTCACGAAGTCGAAGTGCAGCCCTCATCTCCCAGGATCCCTTCCCTGCTGCCAGGGCTCAGATGCCTCCGCCAGCACCACCTTCACTGTTTCCCTCTCTCTCCGCATCAGGGGGCCTTCTCTGGCCACTTCTCTCGGCTTCACCCTTTCCATCTCCTTGGCCTCTTTACTAACCTGCCCCTGGACTCCAGAATCTCCAACCTCCTGACCTGCCCACACACGGCGAGTGCCGCTGCCCTCTCTGCCCGCCCCCATTCCGTTCTACCCCTCCCACCCCAGGCCTGCCAGACGCGTCTTTCCACACCAGGGTTTTCATGCCACAACTCTCCCGCGCATCTCAAGTCCCCAGTCCCCCGCCGTGCAGGGCACCGGACACAGCAGGGCCTCCAGGACCAAATGCACGGGCTGGATGAATGGGTGTAAGCTGCTGAGAGTGAGGCTCGAATCAGTGCAGTTTTTCAACTAAAATAGGAGAAAACACCCATCGGCATCAAGCTCTACCAGATTCCGATGGGCACCGACCCTGTGACAGTCAGTGGTCAGCGGGAAGTGTAAAGGGATTTGAAGGAAATGGGGGCAACGATGAGATTTACCCACCTAATCGGACAGCTGACAGGCCTGGGGGTGGCACGAAGGCAAAGACAAAGTATGTGACGGCTTCCCCACGCACACCGCCAGTCGAGAGAGCCAAACGGGTGGCACTCAGTGAGTGGTTGCTGCCAAGTCTCCACCGAAGTGGGTGGAAGAGATTAGGTGGATGGAAATTGATCATGGGCGGTAGCCGACCCGCTAGAAACTCTGCAGGAAGAAAGGAAATAGGAGGTCCCCAGAAGTGGGTTAAGCAATGATGCTGCTGCACACGGTCAAGCAAACAGTGTGCCAAAACCGTAATGGACTTGTTTTCAACAACTAGCTCTCATTTTACTAATTGCTCTGAAGTGTCCCCAGAGCTTTCTAGAATGTGGTCTTTTCCAGTTGCACCACTTTCCTGGGTGATGAGTCCAGTATGTCATCCCCTGTCCTGCCATTTCCATCTTCAGGAATGATGCCCTTCCCTTAGCTCTGTCTGTGGCTCTTTCATCAGGGCAGAGGCTGAGTTGCAGCTCTTGGTTAAGATAAATGATGGCTTCCTCAAATACAGACCTCTCAAATACCCAAAGAGAGGAAATGAACTGGGCTCATTCTCCAGCCACAGACCCTGGAGTGGGAGGGGTCTCTGGGGGCACCGAGGCTTCTGGTGCCACATAATGGTATTTAACGCTCTGGTGGCAGAGGAAGGCCCCAAACATACCCCTCTCAAGTACTCAATTTCAGGAAAAGGGACTATGATAAAATGTGGCCATTAGTAAGGGGAAAGATCAAAAGGAACTGTTGAAAGAGCAAAATCCCACAGGAAGCCTTGGAGAATATTCAAAAATGGGAAAAAATGTGTCCTGCAGAACAAAAAGACTAGGCCCATGACTGGATGTCACAGGCAGCTAACTGCAGAGCCTTGGAGGCCACCATGAGCAGAGAGCCTCAGCTCCCCACACACGCCCGGGGGGCTACTCATAGACCCCGGAAGTAGGAACTAAAGAATGCTTGGGGCTGCAGAAGGGTTTCATCAGCGCTAGAGCGAGGGTAGGACACACAGAACCCCAGACGCACACATTTTGCAAACTAATGACAGATGTCCATCCAGTCTGCCGATGACACACAGAGCTTAGGGAGGAGGACCACTGACCACACTGTCCCAGCTGGCCCTTGCACACACCTAGAGCCTCTCACCCTGTGTTGGCTCCCAGGGAGCCGAAGGAACCCCGTCTAGGAGAGGCACATCTACCCTTCTTGCCAGATATTGGGGAAAGCCCTGCTCACAGATAATGTGCACATAAGTGCTTTGAACACTGGAACGTTCTCTACCCACCACAGGTAGTATTCCTACTGTTAGTGTAAAACTATCATAAACACCTCAAATTCCTGTCTTTCTGGCCCAGACATTGTAGGACTTCAGGAATGTTTGCCCAGAAACCCTTAGCAGGGCTGTTGTGAATCCACTGGGCGCCTTTGGGCATATTAGAAAAATCTATCCGCCTCTGGGTGGGTCCAAGGCAGCTGGCACCCTGCTGGGCCTGCCGAGTGGGGCCAGGTCTCTGCCCCTTGGGTGAGCCCCCCTGTGCAGGGCACAACTTGCAGAGCCACAGGTGGAAACCAGAGGATTCCAGAGGGGAGATGGACTTTAGTATTTACGATATGGTTGATCATCTGAATAGAGGCAGGGCAACCAGGACAGAGGCAGAGGCTTCCTCACCTGAGAGGAATAGGAAACATCGCTGCTACTGTGACAGTTGCCCTTCCAGCTGGCCAAAGGAGGTTGAGCATCTATTGGAAGTGATCCAGGAGCAGCTGGCCTTGAAGCCCAAGGGGATTGCTTCATGTCAGACAGTCTTTTTTTTTTTTTAAGTCAACTTTGATGGAAGTAGAATAAACACACAGAAAAAGGCACATGCCATAAGTATCGAACCCAATGCATTTCACCAACTGAATGGACCTGTGTGATTAGCACCTAGGTCAGCAGGGAGAATAGTACCTCATCCCCAGCTCCCCTGTAGGCCTTTCCAGTGATTTCCTTCCCCAACAGTAATTGCTATCCTGAAATCTGACCCACGGATTACTTTTGCCTGTTTTTTGAACTTTACATAAATGATTGCAAATGATTATCTAGCCCTTTTATGTCTGACTTCTTTTTCTCAACAGTTATGTCATTGAGCTGGACCATGCTATTGCATGGAATCGTACAGTAGTCCATTATAGAAATATACCACGATTTATTTATCCATTATACTGTTAATGGGCATTCAGGCAGTTTGACTTTCTTTTTAATTGACTTTTTTTTCTGATCACAAAGATAATCGAATAGCAATTGTAAAAAATGTTCCTATTTTCCAATCTCATGGAGAGCCCCAGGGTCCCACTGGGTTCTCAACATCCAGGCTTCACTTCCTTCCTTCACTGCTTGGAGCTCCTCTCACCAACATTCACCCCTTGGGCCCTTGCTCCTACATCTCAGCCTCCTTAGAAGCCCCCACCCCAACTTCCCCAGAAGGAGTGCCCTGCTCTGCCTTCCCACCTCAGATCCACAGGCTCTCAGTGCTCCGGTGCAGCACCAGCAATCCCTGCCTTCCTCCCTGGCTGGGCCCCCGGGGCCTGCCCTTCCACTTAGCTTTGATCAGCTGCCTCACCCCTTGCAGCCTTCTCAGCAGCTATTTCACTGAGGAAAGGGAAGGCCCAGAGCCCAGTGGCCTTCACCTTCCTCCCTGACCCTCTGATGTGCCCATGGACAAGGCCTCCTCTCTCCCAAGGCCTGGCCGGGATCCCCCTTCTCCCATCTCTGGGACTTGGCTCCTGCAGTCTCTTCCCTCAATCCTGAAATCCTCAGCCCTTCTCTCTCCCTAGGGCATCTTCCCTTCAAGCTGCTAATGTGGCCCCTTCCTTCCCTCCTGGGGCCCCACAATGGCCCCCAACTCAGCCCAGGGCAGCTACTAGAGCCTTGCTCACCACCAACCTTGCTAAGTCCACAGGATACTGCTCAGGCCTTCAACATGCAACCTCTAGGTGGCATTGACATTGCCACCCATGCTCTCTATTGTGACTCTTCCCTTGACTTCCTAATCGCTCTCTCTCACTGGTTCTCTTCCTGCGCCTGCCCCTTAAATGACAATTTTCCCCAGCATTCTGGATTCATCTTTCTTTTGGGGGCCTCTTCTGTCCAGCACACAGAATGTGGGGGACTCCCACCTCTCCCATGCCCGATCCCATCCTTCTTCCTGAATTCAAGCTTCTTATCTAGCCATCCCATCTGGAGGTCCCAGAAGAGCCTCAGAATCTCAGGAAGATGCCTTTTGAATAAAAGCATATTAGAATTTTGCGTTTAGAAAACAAACCAACAAGTGTTTTTGCAATACAAGGATACAATGTACAGCTCAGTGAAACCTTGGCAGCTGGGTTGCAGAGCAGACAGTCTGTCCCTCCTGAGCACCCATGACGCCTAATCACGTGGGGTAGGGGGTGCCTCGCACACTGCCCAAGAGGTACATCAGAATTCCTGGCACAGCATGAGATTTTTAGGTTTACCAAAAGGAAACCTGGATTTAAGAAGTTGAGAAACCACACTGGAGAGTAGGACTCTCTGGAGCCAGCAGGAGCAAAGGCCCTGCCACACCAGGTATTTTGAACTAAGCTTAGTGACCTGACTCTTTACAATGGAGGAATTGAAGACATGCTTCAGTGAGAAATAGAAGACCTAAAAGCAGGGTACACGCAGTGAAAAGACCCAGAGAGGGCAGCCAGGCAGAGCTGTGGCCTGCCCCTGAGGGACACAGCCAGTCCATGCCACCCAATAGGGTGACACCTAGAGACACGTCTCTCCCCATTTCATTCTCCTGGTGGTGGCTAGTGTCTCTCAACCCAACTGGAAGAGTTGATGTCGTCCGTTCAGGTCAGCCTCCTGTGGCCCAGAGCCAGGTTGCGGGGGTCAGAGGGTGGATCAGGAGGGACAAATGGAAAATACTGGGCACAGAGACCTCACTGGGAACAGGCCCCGGAGAAGAACGTGAGAAGGAGCAGAAACAGGGTGACTGCATCAGCTCCATTCGAGACATAAAGGCTGAGGACCATCACTGACACTGTGGTAGAGACCAGGAAGTAAACTGGAAGGACCCAGGGACCTCCCTGGAGCCCTCCTCCCTTCCCATTATTTGCCCTCCTTTTGCATTGTCTGGAAGGATCGCCAAGCAAACCCTCACCAGAGAGGGTCTTTGTGCTTATACCAATGGAGGAAGAACTAAGGCAAGGCAAGGTGGAGTGGGACAGAGCTGGCCTGCCCTCCTCCTGCCTCCACATGTCCCTAAACTGTCTGAAAAGTGCCTCCCACCCAGTGAGAGAGCTGATAGAGGCATGAGGTAAAGATGAATCAGGCAGGTCCCTGGGGGTTGGGTTTTAAAGAAGAGGAGCTCTGGGGCAGTAAGAAGATGTGTCAAAACCTGTCGGTTAAGATAAATGAGTCACCAAAAGCAAAACTCAAAAGCAGAGCTGAACACACATGTTCTAAGTGGACAAGTCTTACCAGGAGAGTGATCTGAGGATACACACTGGAGCCTGTCTCATTTAATGCTATTTCTAATGGGGAAATGGGATACACCAAAGGGAATAAGGACACTCGACTGCGGGTACTTAACTCCCAACCACAGGGAGAGAGGCTGCAGAAGGCATGGGCCAGGGGGCGGGGACGTAAGTGACGTCTGGGAACTTCAGGGTGGGTAAGTGTAAGGTGGTGTATGTGGAGGAAGCCTGGCCTCCAGTGTGGCCTGGAGATAGGGACGAGGCTCTGGGCACCCCTGAGCACCTGAGGCCAGCGAAAGGGTGGGATTACCACCCGAGAGCAAAATAGAGCTCATCTGACCCTTGACACAAGCAAGGTGTTTCTGCACCTGAAGCCGACTTGCTTTATTCATGCTACCTTAAGTAAGATGTTACAAGGCTTTTCCTAATCCAGGGAAGGCTACCAGGGAGCTTGGGGGTTCTAGAAAGAAGAGGGCTGATCTGGGCCATGTGTAGTGTCTATCCAGCCTTTAAGGCTATGTCAGCAGGGATCGTGAATCAGCTCACGAATCCCACGATATCAGGGCTAAGGCACGCTTTGGGCTGTGAGGATCCATTGAAGAAAGCAGGGAAGCTCTTCTCTCAGAGAGTTTTCTATGCCGAAAATAAATTTGAAGTAGGGTTTAGAGAGAGCTGGGTGAGGGAAGCTCTGCGTCCGAGGGGCCGAGTCCCATGCCTTGCCCACAGTTAGTCCTCAGGGCCTCTGCCCTTGGCAGAAGGCCCAGTTGCAGCATTTCTTGCATTTCAGGCCACCGTGGAGTGTGCACAGCATTGTCATCTGCGAGCTCTTCCTGTGTGTGGTTAATGAAAGGCAGGTGAAGAGCTGTGGTCTGAAAGAAACCAGAGTGGTTTCCAAGCAACCATCTGCACGATGGTGTCAGCAGAAAGCAGGGTTCCGTCACGAGCTGAACCCAAGGCTTGGGAATTGGTCTTGACCAAGGCGAAGCCAGGGGTGGCGGACAGGGAGGGGTGGCCAGGCAAGAAGTCACTCCACACTTCCAGTTCATGGTCCAGGCTCAAGACCCCCAGAGAGAAACCGCCAGTGCTGTTCGAGAGGCCATTCTGAGAACCACAACTGTACAGAGCCCACCGACATTCCTACAGTGACGAGGGGAGGGCAGGGGGATGTAAGGGCACCTGCTTTGCACAGCTGCATCCCTTCTTCCTCCCCCAAAGGAGCCCCCCCTCCCACAGTTGAACTGCAGGTGAGGCAAGCACATGCCCCGTCCCACCTACCAACCCCAGAAGCAGATCTACTTCCAGGACTTAGTTTCCCACTCTTCCACCCTGGGCCTTCCTTCAAGCAGTTTTGAGCTTTCCCCCTCCTGCCACTCTCCCCTAGAATGGCCTACTGCTGCTCTTAGGTGGCTACCTGCAGGCCGGAAGGGGCAGACTTCCTTCTGAGCATGCCTGTTCCTATCCCCTCCCCTGCCAATCGCGGCTGGCTTTGTTTTCTTTCTCTAGAAGCTGCAGTGGCTGAGACAGGAGCCAGGAGAAGAAAGGGCACCACCTGAGTACCTGCGGGTGGGCTGATGAGGCCACCACCTAGCCTCTTGGGCATCCCAAAGACTTTTGAGGACAAAAGGAGGAAGACCTCCACCGGAGATTCCTTCCACACCCCCAAATGGCTCCTGCCTCCAGCCATTCCAGAAAGACTGGTCCAGATTAAGAGCAGCTCACCTACTAGAGCAGAGCCTTCTCAGCTTTTGGGAGAAGTGAAAGGCTCCAGGTCATCCTGCCTCATGTCTTTGTTTGGAACCTAAAGGAGCATAGCTTGCTTCTCGCTGCCACCCTGGTGGGCACGAGTGCCTGGGGGTTCACCACACACACGCCCCAAGGGAGGGAGAGGGAAGACCAGGATGCCCAAGTCAAATGACAAGGTCAGTGGTGTAGGGAATGGGACAGAGTAAGAGCAGGTGACCCTAGAAAGTGGAGCTCCATCTGGAAGGTGGAATGTGGGAGAGGGCCAGGGTGTTGGGGTGGAAGGAAAGGCGCCCTCCCTGAGATCCACAGGTGAGCCCGGGCCCCCGGGTCACCACTGTCCACCTCCCTGCATGCAGGCCCTTCTGCACCACTGGCCCCACCACTGCCCCCCAGACCTCTTCCTCCCCGCATGCTTCAAGGTGGCCTGAGGGCAAGAAGAAGCCATCAGAGGGACCTTTATTGGCTAACAGGATCCCCTAAGACCTGGCAGAAGCAGACGGGTCTGGTGGTTATCCATCACAGCCCTGTCTTCTTCAGGGTCGCATTTCCCCTGCGTATGGCTGTCTCCCAGTCCTGCCTCTCCATGTGCATCTGCGCCCTGCCCTCGGGAAGGCCTTTTGGCTTCTCCTCCTCCATGTCCACCCCTGTCTACCTCCTCTTGGACCCCTCTCTCTCCTACCACTGTATCCGTCCGACTGCTGCTCTCTGGCCTCCTTGTTTCTCTCCACTTTCAAACAGTGAGCGAGGGCCGAAATCTGGAGCTGGTCATGGAGAGGAGTGCCACGACCCTGGGAAGGGAGCCTCTTGATGTCTGAGGACATCCCCGCCCCTCTCCTGCCTGCCCCTGCTGCAGCCCTGTGCCAGCCGTGAGACGCATGGGCTTTGGGAAGGCAGGCCACATTGCAGGGAGGAAGTGACAGACTGTTTCCCACCTTCTCTTCACCTCATCCCAAACCTGCCTTCTGCAAACCTCAGGCAAAGCCTCAAGGTCAGTGCCCTCCTGGCTGGCGCCTCGCCTTCCTGGCCATCCTAACCCCTTCCCGCGATGCTTCCCCTTCCTCCTGGAGCCCCATGCCACATACCCCTCTTCTCCCCATCTCCATCTATCACCATCCAGTGGACTGCCACGTTCACCTCCCACGGGGGCTTAGAAAAAGGCCTGGCACATAGTAGGTGCTCAATAAATATTTGTTGAATGAATGAACTGAGAGCTATGGCCTTAGATTCACCAATTTTATCTCTGCACCTAGACTGCTCTGCCTAGACAATTTTAACCCCCCCCAAGGAGCCTTGTCACTCCCCTCCACTTCTGCACACCACCCCCACAGCCACACCTCAAGCCGGCATCGCCCACGGAGCCCCATCCTGGCTTTCCACCTTTGCCTTCTCTGGAGGGGCTTCCATGGCTGTTCATCCCAACATGAAGCCCTCCAGTTCCATATCATGTTCTTTCTCCACCTCATGGTCAACCTGTTTAAAACTCCTCCCTGTATGCTGGGCTTGCCTTGCTGGTCTCCAACTTTGGAACAATGGGAACTTTCCTTTTCTTGACTTTTGCACTTTAGCTCTGCTAAGGGAAAAAAGCAGAACTGCCGCTTTGTTCCATCGCGAGTGCATGATGAACAGCTCAGTGAGGCCCTCCTCTGCTGCTGCCTCGCAGTCAGTTTTGCTAATCCCTGTTGGCCCTTTCCCCATTCCCAGAGGTTACCATTGCCTGCAACTCTTGTCCCCATTCCTAGCCCTCTCCCTTTCCGCTGACAACATCTACTCTCGTCCGCTCACTGATGAACATCGGGCCATCAGCTGTGACCTCTCTCCCAGCCCTCCCTTATGTCGTCTGTTCATTCCCCCCCCTTACCTCCAACATGCTCCTCACCCGTTTTTAGGGAACTTCCTCTGCCTTGGCTCTGGGACCTGCCTGCCCTTCTGCTTACCCCAAATGGCCCTCCAGCCAAGCACCCCTCTCCCCAGGACCCTGTTAAATTCCTCCTGCCCCTGTCTTGCTCCCCTCACCCAACCTACTTCCCATTAGATGTAAACCTTCCCTCCACCACACCCCTTCCTTCAGTTAGCATCCTCTTTCAAAAATGCCATTCACCAGGAAACTTCTGAAGGATCTTCACAGTCTGTAGAGGTTTGCCCACCTCTCCTGTCCTTTCCACCCAGCGTAACTGGCTTCTCTGCTCCCACCAGTCTAATGAATCCGAGCTCCCAGAGGGTGAGATTCCCTCTTCATTGCCACATCCTACAACTTTTCCTTTCCCTTTTTATTACAGAAGAAATACATGTTTATTTGAAAGAGAGAGAGCAAACACTAAAGAAAGAATCAAAAAGCATGAGTCCCTCTTACCCTACCCTGAGTCCCATTCTCCAGAGGACATAGTGTTACAGGTAGAATATGTGTCCTTCCGGACTTTTCTGCACACAAGCATAACCTTGTTTTATGCACACAAATAGAAGTTTGTTTTAAACACATAAATGGGACCTTAGTGCACACATTGTTCTGTAGCTTGCTGTATTTCAGTTAATATATCAACATGTCTCCACACCAGATCAGTACACACACCGCATCATACTCTTTGTGAGGCCGAGTTATACCCTGTTATCCAGATGTACCATGAATTTAGCCATTCCCCAATTAACAATTGCTTAGGTTGTTTCTGATTTTTTAACATTGCCACGCTGCCACAACTATCATGCGTGTATATCCTCACAAAGTTATTTGAGTATTTCTGTTGTAGAGAGTCCCCAAACTGGAACTACTTTTTATATTTAAATATTTGATGCTGTTAAACAGTCCTCCAGGAGGGCTGCACCAGCTCCCAGGCTCACCCACAGCACACAAAGGTGCCTCTGCTCTTGCCTGTGCCGGCACCTCATAACCATTTCCTCCTGGCACCTGCAGTCATGGCCTTGCTCCCCAACTCAACGGTGCAGACATTTCCCTTTTGGATTACTCCTTACCTCTTTCCCAAACCCCCTCTAACCACCTCCCCCACACACACCCCGGCTGTGTTCTCTGCCAGCCCTTGACTGCTGTTCCCCGAGTTCCTCTGTGTGGCTCCTCCATCATCTTTGGGCCCGGGGCCCTCAGGGGGGCCTCTAACCCACCGTAGCTCAGCGCCTCTTCTCCATGTGCTGCCACAGAGCAGGGCAGCCAAGCAATTCAGACAAACTGCCCAATGAACGAGGGCTACACAGGTGAGTGTGAGGAAAAGGAGAACTCATATCGACCCTCTTATTCATGCATTCTACAAATATTTATTGAGTACCTAGTAAGTGCTGAAGATGGTGAGTCGAACCAGGTCAGATCGGTCTCAGAGGGGAGAGAGACATTAATCAAATAATCACACAAATCAATGGACGGTTTCAAACCATCCGTGGTTTGAAGTGCCACGTGCTAAGTGCCACGAGAGAGTGGCTCATGGACGTGCCCCTGACGGCTGCCTGGCCCGAGGGTCAGGGAAAGTGCTCCCCGGGGAATGGCAGTGGAAGTGGAGGAGGGCAGGCTTTGACCAGATGAAGCAGGTGGGGAAGAGCTCTCCACACTGAACACAGGCCGGGGCCAGAGAGAGCCAGGCACGGCCCAGGAGCCTCGAGAAGATAGGATGAAGTTTGATATTTAGCTCCTTGGCAGGCCTAGGAGTGGACGGCAGGCCGTGGGGGAGATGAGATGTGTGTTTTGTGAGATTCCTGCTCTTGACCTTGCCTGCATTTCTAGCCATAGGAAATAACAGGAAAACACTCAGTCCCCCGCTAGCTCCTCTGAGACCACAGGACCTCAGGTTTAGGATGTACTGATGGAGAGAAGCAGGCTGCAGAGGCCTTCACCCCACCTTTTCATCCATTATCCCGGTTGCATCCATAGACTCTGTCTTTGCAGATGCAACGCTTCCCCTGGGCTGGACACTCAAAAGCTTTCTACAAGTCATTGGAGAGAGAAAAGTAGCATCTGGGCCACAGCAAGTGTGGGCAGGCCAGGGTGGGGGGCAGTTTGGCTTTTGACCAATCCACTCTTCTGTTTGGCCAAGCCTGCCCCTGGCTTGGGGAGGCATGTCCTCCCCACCTCTGGGGATCTACCAGGCAATGCCTTCTCACTGGATGCATGGGGAAGGGTTCTATTTTTTCATTCACTGGTGTTTTCTCCTCTTAGAGTCTGGGCATCTCTCAACAGAGGCTAAGAAATGCTGGTCACTATGGATAAAAGAGAACCACTTAACTTGGCCATTGGCCACTGGCCCCATCATCCATCTAACTTAAGTCTCTCCAAATGTTGGTCTAATCACTGGCTGCCCTATCTGGCAACTCGGAGGCTTCCATGGGCACCATCCTAAATGGTGGAACAGGTGACATAGAGTCTAGAGCCCCACCCCAGCCACCCCTCAGCCTTCCAGCCAAGAACTACCCACTCTCTGCCCAGAGAGTCCATGTTGACCTACAGCCAAGGGACTCCCTTCTTGCTTCCCTAGGAAGGATGCCCTATCCTCTCTCCCCAAGGAGACTGAATATCCCCCACCTCCACTGAAGTTTGAAATACACGATGTGGTCCTTCCCCTCTTCACAGCACCTGCCCAAGCCTATGTTTAGATGCCTCAAGCCTAATCCTTTCAACTAACACAGAAATGCCAAGGCCTAGCCCACTTCCCTGGCCATTCCACCCACTTGCCTGAAGCCAGGGGCCCATGACTGGGGATGGCACACATTAATAAGCTCACTGTGACATGGATTGAGTTTACCGTTGTGCCCATCCACACTGATTACCAACCACTAAGCCTTGCCTGCAGGAGTTCAAGGCACTTGCTAGGTTTCTGACCTTGAACTGGTAGTGAAGAGAGGGATCCCCAAGGAGGGAAAAACCTATTTAGAAAACTCCTCTTCTTTCTGGATTTTGGCTCTGAAAGTGTGGAATATAAGAGCCCAACAGCTCTTCCACTTCTCAACCCGAGAGACCTCCATATAGTTCCATTCCATTCCAAAGACCTCTGATCAGAAGGAAAATGACTATTACAATAACAGCACTGAAATTTTGAAATAATCAAGCCTGACCCTTTAGGAGATCAAAGCTTTTGAGAATTAAATGCTCAGTTAATTTGTGGAGAAAATGATGTGTGGGTAATTTCTGGACTCTTTCACCTGGGCAAGCACACGGCTCCCACCAGAGCTCTCCCCTACTAACACTCCAGCCCCCTGCCAGGAGACATTGTCCCAGTCCAGGCTGGGTTCTGGCTCAGGGTCCAAATAGGCTAACGTGCCAATGGGGACAATACTCAGCTACCTCAGCTCACCAGCAGAAACTGGGGAACCATCTTCTGCCTAAAGGAAGGTGCAGCCCCCCGAGGGCAGCACCCACTGGAGGATGTGGGGGCCAGGCCACCCCTGTCCTTAAGAAACTCTCCCAATATTTGATAGAGAGTAGACATCAGAGGGTATAAAGTACTTTTCCTGTGCATCTTCTCAATTCCCAGTTAGTCTCAGTGAGCTGCAAACTACTCACCCAGAGAAGATAGCATGAATTAGCCTCACCCTGACCCCTGGCCAGGCCTGGCCATGGCAGCTCCCCTCCTACCCCATGGAAACAGGAGCTGGCCTGCCCCACCTGGAGCAGTTACCCACCCACTCTGTCCAGGAATGTAAATACATGGTGCCTTGGTGGAGTCCGCAGAAGCCCTGCTCCTTCCAAAGTTGAAAGCAATGATGGTCTGCTGGAGAAGCCAAAACTCCAAAGGATACTGCTGAGAAAAGGAGGCGAGGGGCTTGGAATCCCCCGAAAACCAAGTGGGGAGGGGGATGCTTAAGGAAGGAGAAAGGGGTATCTCCTAGGGGGGAGTCTAAGATCTTCCCATCACTGACACCCAACTTTTGCCCATTATCAGAGTTATGTGTGTCCCTTGGTGAGGGCCCAGGTAAAGAGGGCTCCTGCAGAGCCCCCAGGCTGCATTCAGGGCTTGAAGTTTTGATGTCTGCCTGTTGTGGGGTAGGGTGTGTATGAGGCAGAGTGGGAGGGTGAGGAGCTGCCTTCTACCACTTGTAGTTCTAGGAATCCCTGGACACCATAATCGTGGCTGTGGGCCGCTGTCCCAGAGCAAGAGACAGCAGCCTTTGTGATGCCTACCTGCTGGGGACAGGGGTGGGGTGAGATGTGCAGCTCACCACAAGGGACAGAAGGAGGAAGCAGCACTGTCAGCGCATTCCCCTCTACCTCTGGGCATGGGCTTTACGTGTATTTCTTGGCCAAGAGGACTCTCAGTGTGTTTTCTAAGCTGCTGTCCCTCCTCCTAAGCCTACTAATTAATATCTACTATGTGAATTATTTATTGGGAACAGATGTTAGAGTTTAAAGAGCATTGAGCAGAGATCCTTTGCTAATCAATTTATTTTAACAAGTTTACGTATTTACAACAAACCAAATTGGAGATTTCTCTGCCGCTGGAAGCCTGTGCTCCTGCCAGCCTGCTGTTGCAGGCATTTCCAGCTAACCCCAAGCTTGCTGCCTACTCTTCAGCTCCACCCATCCTAGCCAAGGTGCCTCCTTCTTTTGGTATTCTAATTTGAGCTGCATGAGTAGTCTAACTTGCTCTGGAGAAAAGAATTGTTATCTGTTCTGCTAACATCAGTCCTCGGGTTGGTCACGCAATGAGATCCGATGGTCATAAACGATCACTCGGTGAGATCTGGGCATGCCATTCCAGGTTTTGAGTCACATTTGCTCAAGCCGTGCCGTTAAAATATTCCTGGGATTGAGAAAAAAGTCAGCCTGACATTCTAACTAAATGACCCCATCTCTGCCTCTGCACAGGGGCTCTTCTCACTGGGGTGGTCAGGGAAAGCTGCGCTTTGTGGAGCTTTGGTTCTAAGTCCACAGCAAACTCTGGAGCAGCCCTGACAAGTGTCAGCACCTTAAAACACACTAGGGGAGGGCAGGGCAGGGGGCGTGGGGGAGTAAATGACTCAAACAAGCAAAGGCCTTGCTCTCCATTGTAGTCCAGATGGCCAAGCCTGCGCCCTTGTGTGTTTCTGCCCAATCAGGGTGAAGAAGGGCAAGGCGAGCTCTGCCTCCAGGCCCTCTTCTTCCCTGCCCTCTGCCAGCCCCTACCTCATGCCACCCTGGGTTCTGGAACCGCCCCCAGCAGGGGAGATACTGAAGTGCTTTTGGAAGTCCACAGGGAGTCCCATGCCCACCACAGCCCAATTTCATCTGCTGTCAGTTGCTCGCCAAGCTCAGTGGATCTTCCCCAGAAGGGAGATGTCTAAAGGACAGGTAAGGGGGCAAGGGCAAGTAAGCCACGGCAGGGTGAGCTGCCTGGAGGCCTCGTTACTGACCTTCCCATCTCCCCAACTCCAATCCCACCCTGGGCTGTTGTCCAGGAGTTCCGAATGACTCTGCAGTATCAGGGCATAGTCTCCTCCTGTGAGTCCATCCTTACCTGGGAGGCTACAGGAGGAGGAGGTTGAGAAAAAGTTGGCTTGCTTTTGCCCAGACCTCCAGGGGTATCACTGACCCAGGACCCATTTTTAGGTGAATTTCTCACCATCTTGTATTTGTGGCTAAGGCTCATCTGTGGGTGTCACTGTAAATATTTATTAGAGACAAGTAGCCAAGGAAGGAGTAAAATCACAATAACTAGAGATTTGCTGCCCATGGGATGGGGCTAAGGAGGGTTCTCTGCAGGAACAGGTGGCTTGGGCTCAGAAGAGTCATACAAGGACCATACAAACAAGGAGTTATAAATTCTGGACAATTCCATTTCCCTGACGCACAGGTAAGGTGCTGTCACGGACTTTGATTTGCCTCCTCAAAGGGTGACTCAGGATCCTGGAGTCGAAGGGAGAAATAAGCTGCCCCTCCTTCTTCCCAGGCAGAGCTGGGAGGTGACTGGGTGGGGCTGGGGGCTCTGCCTCAGGCTAAAGTCCAGAAGAAAGCATGACTATGGCTCAGACATGATGGACTCCTCCCTTGGCCTGGGCCAGTGCCAGATGCCACCACAGAGGTCCCTGTGAGAAGAGCTCCTTGTCCCTGCCCCAACACAGGTACTGAAAGCAACCACTGTCTAGAATTCTCTGATAGTTTTGCAGTTTTTTTGGAGGCCTAATCCTGCTATTCCTGGTCTGCCCTGCTTGTGAGAGAGCTTATCTTTTGGGGGTCTCTGTCAGTGGTCAAAGCAGGGAGCCATTGTCCAAGTGGGGGCCTGGGCCTGTGTCACACAGACCAGGGAAAGCCTCCTGGGTCCTCATGTCTCCACAGTGAACTTTGCAGGACAGGTAAGGGTGTCTGTCTCCACAGAGGGTCCTAAAAGCAATCATATTTATGCTATCTTTGGGTATGGCTCATGACAGCATCAGTGCCCACAGCCCCGATCCACATCAGAGACTCCCCACTTCATAGCTCTTAAAGCCCTCATAGCACATGTGAGTCCATATGGCCCTGGGGCACCAACTTCTCTTGGGTCCTTGCTGAGCTGGGGGGGCTCTGTTTTCTGGGCTTTTTTGGGACCAAAGTTTCTGCCACAGCCAGTAAAACAAGACCAAGTGGAGAACAGCACAGCACCCAGGGAAGGATGGGGCTTGGGAAGCCAAGAAAGGTCCATGCCCCTGGGGAGGGGGCAACTCCAGAGAGTACCAACAGCTGAGAGGCTTTAGTCCCTAGCAAGGGGGCAGGCCCTTCACTTCCTTCCAAACGCTAAGATTCCGTACACTGCCAGGACCATTTGATCAGGACATACACTTGGTCACTCCACCTCAAAGACATTTCCCTTCCAACAGTCTGGGCCAGGCAGGCAGCTCAGGGCTTCCTTGGACCCTTTTCTTCAGGAAATTAGCCCATGATGATTAGGCAGGCAAGAATATGTAGTTTCCATATTTTTTTAGGGAACAGGAAGGTACTTAATGAGGGGGGTTTACTGCCACGGCCCCTAGACGACCCAGTGCCCTCCTAGAAGTCCTTTGTGGTTCGGGGGAGGGGAACTTCCTACTGGCTCTTTCGTCCCTAGAAGGTATGTAGGACTCATCTAAAAGTGTGAGCAAATGGGGCCTGCTCAGGCTCCATTCTCCAGTAGTTAGAGCTCAAATTGATCTACCTCCTTGGATGATGCATTCCATGATTTCACTCAGCTCCCCAGCCCCTCTCCACCCCACTGCTGATGTGGATCTTATAAATGTGCCTATGGCTTTGGCCTCTTTAAGATCTAGTAAGGAGGTACATTGCCAGTGCCAACCGTGTGCCAGTTCAATGCCAGGAGCTACAGGGGGCAGGGGTAAATGAGGAATTCCCTGCCCTTAAGGGAGTCTGCCCTCAGGTTGGGAAAGCAGATGCATGTTAAAGGGACAGTGCTGCCTTGGCGACCTTGCATGTATCCACATATGCCGCACAGGCAAGGTCTTGGATCACAGCTAATCTGAATCTTGGTCTAACACCTTGTGATCCTCCCAGAACACCAGAGGATGGGAGGCCTCTTAGTTGCTGCTTGTGAGGACATCTCCCACTAGCTCTTTCTCCCCTAGGAGGCTGTCATGAAACAGTTTTGTATTCCCTCTGGGTTCTAGTCAGAGGAAAGAATATTGGAATGGAAAGAGCTCCTTTCCAGATGCTCAGGATGGAAAAACTAAGGCAGGAACAATCATGCTGCTGGGTTCAAGCCCTGGATACACAGAACCTTTGGACTCAGGGTTAGACTCAAAGATTTTCCTCTGGATTAATCTGTGAATGAAAGACATTTCCTGGGTATCTTAGTAGGGAGCCAGTTAAGCCCTCAAACTTTCCCTCATCCACCCCACCCTTCGCTGACAAACAGATTCCGTGGTCAAGAAATGACCCCCAAACATAGTTGAGGACTGATAGCAAAAAGTTAATGAGCTCACTGGTGCTGGGTAGCTTCTTGGAGCAGTCCCCACCCCCTTCCCCTCCACGCCCTCCTGCATCCTTTCATCCCACCACACCCCATCCAGCTATTAGCCCTGGCCGGCACCTGCCCGCCCCTGGAGTTTGCCTGCATGGCTAGCTGATAGAACTGCCTCATTTCCCAACTTTCTCAACCCTCAGGCCTATCTGTGGTGAGCAGCCCCTGATGTCTGCTCTGGCAGAGCATGCTCTAGCCCATTCTGAGCATCGCACATTCTCCTTTCCACCTCTTGGTGTGGACCCTCCATGCCAGCACTTCTTCAGGTTTCCCACAGTTGTCCCTGAAGAGGCAGCCACAGCAAGCTCACTTCACAGGAACCAAGCTGTAGGCTGATCTTACAGACTTGAAAATACGACTCTAAAAGGTATAAAGTTGGCAGATGCCCACCCCCAAAGTATCCCACAATATTAACACCCCTTGGGGGGAGGGGGGCAAGACTGCTTGCCTTCATTGGGGGCCCAAATCCTGCATCCCTGGGGTGGGCGGCCTCCACCCCAAGGTACCCTGCCCTGCCTCTCCCACGCTCAGGCGCCTGCAAGCCCCGTCTTTTTTCAAGCGTCCCCCTTGGCCTTGCTTTGGGATCCGACAGCTGTTACTGGACCCACAGAGCGGGGCTCAGTGTTGCCCACCGCCCCACAGAGTCAATTATTGAGACAACGAGGATTGTTAAGGAGGAAAGGATTTATTGTGGAGGGCGCATCATATAAATTGCCTCAAATCCGCCTCCCCGACTACTAGGGTCAGGGGGTTTTTCTGCAGGTGAAATGAATAATGCACGAGGGGTGTGAGCATCATGGCATGTTTGGGGTGAAGTGTAGGGCGTGCAAGTGCAGAGAGAAATTATGCTAGTCTATGTTTCATGATTAAAAAGTGGTGGATAAGTCCCTCCCAGGGTGGGGATTTTAGTATTATAAGGAGCTAAGGGTTAATACTGGTCGTTTTCTTAGCCTTGTGCGCAGGCTTAGTGGGTTTTTGGGCACCGTCAGTGGTGGAGCATCGCTCATTTTGTCTTCTCAGGGCAAACTGGTGGCGTGGGCTTTGCAGGAGGTTCTGCCGGCCACACGGCGACCAAGAACAGCGGCTCCCGGCCGCAGCAGGACTGAGGCGCGGAAGCCGGCGGCTCCCGAGGCACAGCCCGGCCCTCTCCCTGGGGCCTCCCTCGGTCCCCCAGCGTCCGGGAAGGCGCCCCCGGCCCGCTTCCTCCTGCTTCCCCATCCGCGCACCCTTCTGGCGATCAAGGCCCTTTTCGCCCTTAGGGCGGGAGAGGAGGCTCTGATCCGCCTGGGAACCCCCAAAAACTGCGCGGCAGGACGGGGGCAGCCGTTGGCAACGGCAGTTACTCAGCGCGGGAAGCGGGCGGGGGCGGGGCGACCCCGTGCCCTCCACGCCCCGCCCCTCGCCGTCCTGCCCTGGCCCGCGCTGCCGAGAGCTCCCCGGGGGTGGGGCCGAGCCGGCCCCGCCCCGCCCCGCGCCCCACCCCGCCAGCCGGCCCCGCCGGGGGGTCACTCCGCTCCGAGGCACCCCCCACCCCGGGGTGGGTGCGTGCGTGCGGACCTCCGCCTCCCTAGACTCCTGGGCCGGGGACGAGGACCGACTTAGAGGGTTTCCCGAGACACCCCTGATTTCAAATATCCTGTCCCGTTGGCAGACTGAGCGTCCTCCCTGCGCTTGGGAGAACGTCGCCGTGCACTTCGCAGATGCTCTCCGGTCTCCGGTTGAGCTGAAGAGAAGTGATTGAGGGTTACTGTGGAAAGCCTCAGCTAATTCAGATATCTTGACCCACCAGACTGTCCCTGGGGTCCAAAGTGGCTTTGTGGAGGACCTATAGACATTACCTTCCGAAGTCCTTGGGCTTGAAGGAACGCGCTGTGCCTGGCCTAGCACTTTGAGTGAGCAGGAGAGAGATGGGGGCAGGGGGGACCCAAGACCTACTATTTACACTTCCACCAATTAGACTAAAAGCGCTGCCCAGAAGTTGTGAGCACCTCCAAGTCCCACTGCTGTCTGAAACCGTCCCGTTCCTCCCAGCCACCTGGAAGCCAAAGGATCTTAGTTCCTCAAGGAAAATCCAGGCCTCAGGGTTTCCCCACCAGCACGCTCGTCCCCCAGGGAGAGGGTGGGCTGCATTTCTCTCCATGTGCGGTTCCAGACCGTCCTGCCCTCCTCGGAGCCCTCCTTTCCACTCTGTCCTCTTCCCCACTCAGGCCCCAACTCTAGCAAGGACACAGGGTGGAGGGGTGAGAAGAGAGGAGGTGAAAAGCGATTTCCCTTGGGGAACCTGGAGGAAGTGGGAGTTAATATGCTGGAAATGGCTGCAGCCAATCTTCACCACCTCCCACCTCCCCACGCCCAAACCATTCCTTTCAAATAACTGAAGACCTTTTAAAAAATGTCAAGTGAGCTGGCTATTTCCTGATAGCATCCGTACTGGTGTGAATCCATTAAAACCGAACAATTATAACCATCCATGTTTTTTTCACTGACGGCCCAGTCCATCTACTTGCAGGAACCTTCCCCCGCCCCTTCAAACTCATCTATGACCATTATTATTCTCACAGAAAGTCACGGGAAATCGTAAGGGAGTATGCTCAGAAAGAGGGAAGGAAAGACGAGGAGTCTGTTTTTAATTAGTGCTTGGAGTTTCAACTAGCAAAAGTTAGAGGGACTTACCTTTAGAAGGCAGATGTGTGTGTGACAGTCTGAAGCAGGGAGATATTGAAAGACATAAAACAAGGTGGAGAACTCTTCCTGGGGCCTGTGACAGTTAGGGGAAGGTGGTTCACGTCAGAAGCCAGAGGGGAGAGCCCAACAGGCAGGAGGGGGTGTCAGACTAGAAGGAAGTACAGCTGGGCCCCGGCGCAGCCGTGGAGAGGGATGCGGGAGGAGCGTACACTGGGAAGGGTCTGTGCCCCTTGTGAACCAAACTGCCAGGGGGAGCCAGAGAAGGGAGGCTTGGGTTTGAGGGGGGAAGTCCACACTCTCCCAGATTCTTTTCTCAGAAGAGGCAGTTTCAGATCTCCTGAAGACAGGCTTGGGGCTCCACTGTGTCACATTCCCAAATGGGGTGTCCTTGGAAACCTCGGTGATTATAGGAAAGGGGCAGAGGCATTGTGGGAGGGTTAACCAAGCATCAGTACTGGATAACTATGCTTGAGAGAGTAGGGATGGCAAAACCCCAAGAGCAGGGAAGGCCTTGGCCCCACCAGGAGGACCTCAGGATGCAGGGAGCACGTGCTGTTCACCATGGTTCCCCTCAAACTCTGCCCTACAGAGTTGCTTCTTTGGCTAGCCATCCCCTTGGCATTGAAAGCAGAGGGAGGGCCCAACTCTAGTGGTGCTTCCAGAAAGAAATCAGAAGCTATAAACCAGGGACCAGAATTTGTGGAAGTTTCGAAGAATCTATATCTTGGCATTTCTGAATGTTTCTATTTTGGTCGACTCTTTTATGTCTCTGTAGTTAAAACCCTTAAGACGGCAAGGAAGTGGGAACCAAGAAGACCATCCTTGTCAACAGCCAGTCCTGAGGGGAGCCCAAAGAAAACGAGAAAGACGGAATCCTTGGGGCTTGGTGGGCTGAGGAGTGTAGGCAGAGACGGGACGGTCTGGGGCTTAAGTACAGGGCCCTGTGGGTTTCATCAGGGCAGGTTGTATGTCCCCACAGAGAAACCCGGGAACAGGGAGTTTTGCACAGAGGTCTGGGTGCTGTGAGGTACAGGTAAAGACTGAATGGGTCTGGGCAAGTGAGGAGCTGGGGTCACAATGGAGCATGGCTAGTTTAATCTCTCTCTGCTTTGGTTTGTTGAGTGAACTTGTGTACAGTCTGACCTCCCCAGTTAGACTGTACGCCCCTTGGGAGCTGGGGCTCTGTCTTATTTTCTATTCCCTATAGAAGGCTCAGTGCCTGGCGCACTTCAGTTGAATTTTATTTAAAACATTTAATTTACCTTAAATGGTATATTTGAAAGTTCATTCTTCCAGGTCTCAGTTTATTCTTTTTTCCAGACATTTTAAAGGGATTCTCTCAGACCCTCTGCTGGCTAAGGGAATTGATCTCACAGCACTTGCACCTTCCAGAATTGTCAGGAGATGGAACTTGCTGACTTAGTGGCTATTTAATTTCAGTTAGAATTAACCTTGTCTAATAAGACATGTATATGCGCTTTGGGAGTGGGTGAAGTGCTACACAAGTGAAAGATGGTATTATTATAATTTGCCACACAACGCTTTAGATTATAATAGATTATTCTCTGCCCAAATCCAGAAAGGCTAAGTCAAGGCAGGTTGCCAAAAGGAAAGGAAGTCAAATAGCAGAATCAGAGTTTCACCAGAAGTTTACAGCTAAATGTGGAAGACAGGGAAACTGCGCCCTCAGCGTGGCAGCAGGGGACCCGCCTCCTGAGTTGGGGCTGATTGAAGACATATTCCCAGGGCAAGGCTTTGCCAAGGCAGGCCTCTTCTAAAACGTAAGCCCCTTCTCTCCCCACTCACCAAGATGTGCGGTCTAGAAGCTGCACACCTGGGGTCGTTCCAACCTCCGGCTCGTGCAGCACTGGAATTGCCTGAGCATGATGATTTCATGTTAATGATTCAAATTGCTCTTCTAGATATAGCCTTGCCTCAGGGTGGCTATTAAGAACATCACTTCCTAATTTAAGAAGCTCAATGTAGAGCACTTTTGGAGCTTGAAAAAAGAGAGACCTGTACCCATATCTTGATAAATTGTACGATACCTTCCCCCTATCTTCTTGTCCCATGCCTCCCCTCCTCCTTTCTACCATCACAATCCCTGGCACTTAGTCTTTCAAAGAATATAAATTTTCTTTAAAAAGAACAAAGTGAAGAGTTTATTGCTTCTCCATGTCCCCTAATGTTACACAGATACAATTATTCACTCTGTGTATTTCTTCAGGGGGATAGAGTCATAAGGGGTCACACATTGGTATGTGATTTTGGGACCTACACTATGAATTTATTTGAACAGACTTTTAACATTGCGCTGAAAAGAATTGCTCTGGCATTTGGCTGGCCCATGTTGTCACACCCCAGAGTGTGGAGGGTCCTCAACCAGCCTCATGACTCACCCTGGAAGTTGTACTTTTTTTTTTTGAAGTTACTTTTTATAAATGAACCCCAGAGAGCAGTGTTTCAGCATCGATCGGTGTCTCAACAAGGTTGAGTGCAGATTGCAACCCATCTCTAATGTTGGGGGCCTCCCTGAGCTCTCTGTGATGCCAAGGAGCCAGGATCTCCTGTCCTGATGTTTCCTGGGTCTCCTCTTCCCTCACCTGCCTCCTCCCTCCTTCTCCCCTCTGAGCTAGGTAGATGGGGTGAAGCAGGCAGCCTGCCTAGTCCAACCCTCTTATTTTACAGATGAGGAAACTGAGGCCCAGAGATAGATGGAGCACCCTCACCCCATCCTGCATCCTCCCGCATTTCCCTTCTCCCTTCACCCCAATACTTTCCAGCATGAATGCCGCCAATCCTGTCTCTCTCCTAGCCCTACGTCCTGCATTACTCTTTTCAGAATATTTTTGAGTGGGTGGCCTGCCACAATCTTGTATTTGGTATATCAAAAGCAGACGGCTTTCCCTCCCTCCAGACCCCCTACCCTGCACTGTGAGCACAGTAAGGCTGATCCCCATCTGGGTCTTTCCATTCATCACAAACTCAGCATGTGCTGCTTTATCCTTTACCACCTCGTAGCCACACAATGGGCCACAAGCAAGGTCGTGCCATAAAAATAGATCTGGGAGAATAGTAATGGAAATTTTACACTAAGAACTGTATTAAGGCCGGGCACCGTGGCTCACGCCTGTAATCCTAGTGCCTTGGGAGGCTGAGGCAAGAGGATCGCTTGAGCCCATGAGTTTGAGACCAGCCTGAGCAAGACCAAGATGCCATCTCTACAAAAAATAGAAAAATTAGCCAGGCGTGCCGGTGTGCGCCTACAGTCCCAGCTACTGGGGAGGCTGAGGCAGGAGGATCGCTGGAGCCCAGGAGTTTGAAGTTGCAGTGAGCTGTGATGTACACTCTATCCCGGGCAACAGAGCGAGACTCTGTCTCAAAAAAAAAAAAAGTATATTGAACAAAATCCTCTCTTATTTGAATAATGACAGGAGAGATAACTTTGCCATTGTGCTGCTTTCCCCTTAATCGGGATACAAAAAATGCAGTAAATGTTGTATCAAAGGCTCATGACCATCATCCAAATCTTCCCTAATCCATCTCCTTCATTTGAAAAGCCAGAATTTCGTTAAAAATAGGACTGTCGTGTGACACTTGACAGTACATTAATTTGTTGTGGGAATCTGTCAATTTGCAAACAAATGCTTGGATGTTTTGTGCATGTGAGGTCACCACTCTCTAGTTGTAGCCTGGCAGTGCTAGAAGGGCCTCCAGTGATCTGCTTTGGCCCCTTAGCTTTACAAATGAGAAAACTGACAGCCAGCGAGAGGAAGGGGCTTTCCTAGGGCCACTGCCTAGTAGTAGAACTGGGATGAGAATGCATGCTCCTGACTATAGGTGGGACCCCACCTTCTCACAAAGGCGGAGCCGCAGGATGTTGACAATGGAAAGGATTTTGGAGGTCTTCCTAACACTTGTAAATGCTAAAAGGCAGGACCATCCACATCAAGAGAAAGCCAACTACACTGAAGAATTTGTTGTCACCTCCTGATAACTGCCTGAATTAGAGGCCAGGGACCCAGAAGGTGATGACTCTTTTCCAGAAGCAGGGACTGTAGGTGACACAAACACGTTCTTTGGTGTCCCCCTTCAGCTGCCAGCTCTGAGGCTTCCCCAGTCAATGGGTGATCAGGGAAGCTCCCCAGCTGCTGGGTCAGTTGCCAGGAATCTGAGGTGTCGACAGAGAAAGATAAAGACCAGGAAACCGTTTCTAACGTAGTTGGCCCAGAACAGAGAGTAAATCGCCAGAAACAGCCTGGAAGAGGCTATAAAATGAAAATAAAACAGGATGGTAATTTACGATGTGCAGTAAAAAGATCTGGGAAGCTGAGCAGCCAGTGCAGGTTCATTTCCCTCTATTCAGTGGGTCTTGAGCCATGCTGAGCAATTCCCTGCTCAGCCTGGCAGCCCCTGAATTTTAGAGAGCCCCCTCTCCCACATCAAGGTGGGACAGTAAGTGAAGGCTGTCGTCTGGGCCCCAGACAGCCCTGGCTGCACTGGGCTGGTTCTCCTCTGCAAAAGCCCCTACCCTCCCGGCCCTCAGGGCCCCTAAACCCTTATAATGAAATCCATTTCCATTGTACTACACCTTATAGATTGGGAAGCACTTTCCTACCCATTATCTCATTTGATCCTTACAGAAACTCTGTGAGAGGCCTTCTAAGAAGATATTAGAGGACAGGCTCAAGGTCACACAGCTAGTCAGTGGCAAACCCAAGACCTGGACCCAGGAATACCTATTTCAAGATCAAAGTCTTTCTCAAACCCACCCATGAGCCTTGCTAGGAACAGAAGACTTTGAAATTCAAGGTATAAGTGAAGGCTGTTCCCCACTTCCAAACTCCTCCCCACCCAGGAAGCCCCAGAGGCTGGAGCCCAGGTCTAGACCAGAGGGCACCCACTTTCACTGGCCCAGAGAGCCTCGAGGTGGACTGGGGAGACTTGACAGGGAGGCTGGCCAACTTCCCTGATGCCAGATCGTACAGGCTGTAACGAGGGTGGGCTCCTCTCTGCCTCTCCCCACCCCATCAATGCATCACTGTGGGTCTCCCCCTAGTCACTGAGCTTGTGGAGCCCTGGTGCTGCCCTGCTCTGAGGAGCTCAGGGGACTCTCCAGAGGCCTGGCCAGATCCCCACTCACTGCTAGGCCCGAATTACTCCTAGTGGTCTGATCGCTGGGGAATACATTTTGTCCCATGCAGTGGGGGAGTGTGAGCCCTTGAACTCCCAATCTACAAAGTTCAAAGGTGAAGGCAGGGAGCAACCCATGAGAGGGTACCTATCCCGTCCTTCCAAGCTGGGTTTGGAAGTGTCTAAATGTGGAGGGAGTGCCCGAAAGCAGAGACTGTGGACATCCTTCCATTCTTGTGCTTGACTTGAGGGATTTCCTATGGGACTATCCCTTTGCCTCTTGGTGAAGGAGGAGGAGGACATAAGGCCAGAGCTAAGAGCTCCAGGGCTGATTCATCTTGTGCCCTCAGAGGTCACCTCGCCGAGACCCAGATGCCTCTACTGCCCATCTCAAAGCACCCCTGGAAAGCTCCCATGAGATAAGGGATGTGGCAGGACCTAGTAAATCTTCAATGCCCTTGAGTTTAGGCACTGTGACTATCACTGGCTGAGCAAAGAGGTCACCAACAGGCCCATCCCAGCCACCATGAGTCTTGAGGCTATTTACGGTTGAGTCCTCATGTCTGTTGCTGCCACTGTGTCCCCACCACATCAGGGGCCTACACACTCTTATACCCTCCCTGCGAAATGGGCCTAAAACTCAGGGAAAGTAAATCCAGCTCCTCGCCAGGCCAAGCTGGAGGAGCTGAGGGCTGCAGATGCTGAATATCCCAAGCCCGCCTCATACCCCTACAGGCATCCTTTCTTTTCACTCATCCTGTGCCCGTGATCCCAAGAGGAGGGAGGAGGCCACAGCTCACTACCTGAAGCTCAAACTATCCTGATCTCCACTCATTCTCAAGAACAGGTGTCAGCAAAGACCCCAGGCACCCTCAACAGGGGGCCTGGGAGCTGTTGTCTCTAATTGAGGCTGTGTGCCCAGGAGTTGGCAAGAGTCCTGTCCCAGAGCTCCTAAAGACACCTTCTGGTTACCAGGCTTGGCAGCAGCTTCCCTAAGCCTCTCTCCAATGTTAATTTCCTCATCTGTCTCAAGAACTCCAGATTATTCTGCCTGGCTGTTACAGTTTATTTAAACCAGGGAACCCCTTGGATCAGTTGACACTTAAGAGGACAATTCTTTGTCAACTCAGAGCACAGATTTTCAAAAGTAATTTTTCAGGGGCATGGATGCCACCCCCAGGGTCTTAGGTGATAGTCCTGCCTTGCTCCCCAGACACCCAGGTCCCCCTCCTGCTGAACTCTTGGGTGTCCAACCCTGCCCGACCAGTCTCCAGAAATGTATAAAGCAATTTAGTTTTGAAGTAATTTATACAGGAATTTATTTGGCCTCCGGGGGAACTTCCCAGAGGAATGAAAACCAGCAGTGTGCTGGCCTCTTTGGAAAAGCCTCGCTGTGTTCCACAAGCCCTGAGAATGCTGTCCAGCTCTGTCTTCTTCTTCCTACTTCCTTTTTAAAAACACGGTCAAAGAATGTGTGACACAGAATCAACCCAAACCCGATTGTGCACATTTCTGCAGAGGAGCTGTGCCATAAGAAACCCTGAACCACTTCTCCTTGGTTTGGGCATAGTTTTCCAAACTCTCCAAGGGGAAGGACAGAAGTTTCTGTGGCCCAGAGTCCAGAAATGAGCTCCCTGGAACGCTTGCCAGTCTGGCTGCTTGGCATCCTGCCAAGTTGCCCATTGCTTTCCCTCCCCGCGAAGTTCTGCAAATGGCCCTCTAGAACCGATGCCTTGGAGAGCTAATGTGGTTTATTCAAGCCAGAGTCAGTTCCCATCACTTGTGTTGACATGAGAGTCTGCAGTGGTGCCCTCGCCCAGAGGCCTTCTGCTCTCCACTCTCATCCAAGGGCTTCTTGGATGTCCTTGTTTCTTCACGGGGTGACTGCTGCATATCCGAGCTGCTTGGAGTTAAGCCAAGGCTGTTCCTGTGGCACAGAGACAACACACTTGGCTCAGGGAAGCCCCACTCCCAGTCCCTGTCCTTGTGGAGCTTACAATCTAGTAAGGGACACAAAACTGAGACAGGCTCAAGAAGGGAATGGCTAGGAATTCCCCATTGTGGGCGGCCACAATGTGCTTGTGAGCCCCAGGTACGGAAGCCTACCTTCAAGTGATCCATCTCTGCAGGCAGTGCTCTGTAAAGGCTTCTCACCAGACCAAGAATAAAGGCAGAATTCAGCTTAGGCCACATCTGAAATCTGATAGCTGGTCTTAATGAGTGGGGCCTGGGGTGATGAGGCTTTCTCCATCTTTGACAATGCAGGTGAGGTGCTGCTCCGAGCTCGGCTCTTCCCGGGGCTGTCTGGCTTTTCCCTCGCAGATCCCATTTAGCCCCTGCCCCCACTCCCCTCAACCTCCCTCTGTTTATGTTCCAGCTGACGTTTCTATCGACATATTGATCTCTGCCAGCTGAGGAACATTTCTGCTGAACATGTTCACTGCTCAGTCTGGGGGCCAAGGGGCCTCAAGTCTGGGGCTAGAGTGGGGAGGGGTGCCTGGAGTTGGGGTGGAGATTTTGATGGGAAGCAGAGGAATGATACTTGCAGGGACAAAAGCGAGCAAAGCAGGCCCCTTGGATCCTCTGGCTGTGGCCTCCCATGGCTGCCTGTGGGGAGCTGGACTCAGTGTGGCACCGAGACACAGACTGACCCAAGTCTTCTTACTCTACTCCAGTACTGCATGGATGTGGATCAAAATTCCCATCAGCATAGGGAGGGTTTTCTCTCCCTGTGCTTCACCCATGGTTAAGAGCCTCAGAATAGCATGGGAATATGCTTTAAAACCTGTGAAATGCCAAAGGAATAAATGTGAGCTAGGATGCCTATAGCTACCACCCAAGGACCTGTGATCATGAGAGCATAGTTCTCTCCTTAGGAGCTGGACCTGGACAGTTCGGCAGTGACAGGCTCACAAAGTGGGCCCTTCTATTGTCCAGATGAGACACTTGTCTCAGCTCGACACTTCACAAAGCACTTCCAAGAACATTCTCTTCTAACTGCTAGGGTTCCTGCTCATCCTCTATCTGGATGGAACTTGGAGTGATCTTGAAAAATCTCTCATTTGTGCACAAATCCCAACAGGCAGCATTCAGGCTGAGGGCAGGGGAGGATGGGGGCAAACAAAAGGGAGCTTCTTTATCTTTAACTTGCCTTGCTCCCTTGAAATGTTCCCTTGTTTGGGCTTCTTCTAGCTCTGAACACCTGCTCGCAACGACCCTGCCCTCCACACTCTGATCTTTCCACTCAGGGAGGCCTCGATGACCTTTTGTGGGGTGGTGAGACATTACTTGGTCATTACGTGTAACGTAATGAGACGTTACATAAATTTGTACTTGAAACCATCTGGTAGCCTGGCATATTCGTGCACACAAGCTGGTAAGATGTTAGCAAATTGCATGTCAAGAAATGCATGTTCTCACCTTGGTGGAGTAAGAAGGCAGGGCCTGGGTCTTTGTTGCGACTCTGCCGTTGCTGAGTTGATGAGCAGTTACTTAATGGCTCCAACATTTGGTTTTCTCAGAGTTGGATTCTAGACCACTCCCAGAGTCTGTTATTTAGCTGTGACATTCTAGGCTTTAAGAACACTGGGGACCCACTTATCATATTTCAAGTCATGAAGAATCATGTAGTCAGAATGAATCCATAGAGGCCTCAGCCCACCCCCCCCCCCCCCACCCCCCCACCCCCCCCCCCCCCGCAGGTCTCCACAGCAGTAGGCAGCACTCCTGCTGGGCCTGTCTTCATGCGTGTTAACCCTGCGGACTGACTGCTAAGGCCATGGGTCAGCAAGGGAGGTATAGACTGGTTGTGATTAGCGTTGGGAGATAGGGGAGTGCTGATCAAAGGGGAGCCTAGGGCTGGCCTCAAAGCAGAGAGCAACTGGGGGAAATGAAGATGAGGCAGGATCAGAAAGAAATTTAAATTCTCCTGGACCTGCCTCTCCCCTCCACCAGAGCCCTCGCCAATGCCTGCACATATCCATGGCCAGGAGCAGCATCCACCATGGATGCTTCTGACCACCACCTGCCTCCCGTGGCCCCCGACCCCAGCCTGCTAGGACGAGCTGGGCTCTCCACACCTGGCACTGTTGGGCACATCTTTACGCATTGCACCCCCACCCCTTTTCCACGAGAAATGTCCTCAGGGTAACTTTGGAAGGAGACCTCCTTCAGTACTCTGTATCATTCCAATCCCCAACACCTGGGGGCTCATTTTCTCGGTACACTTACTTCCTGGTGGGTCTAGTTTAAAGGTGCTCAAGAGCCCAAGGGCAGTGTGTCTGGCCAGCAAGGGGCCAGGAAGCCAGCTTCCCCTTTTTTACCCACGCCCTGCCCCCCACTCCCCGTGCCCACCCTGCCCCTCCTTCCCAGGCCTGGCTTCAGCAACCCATGGGGCCCTCTTGCCACCCCATGCACATCATCTGCAAGCGAAGATCTTATTGGACATGAGTGATGTCACCAAGAGATAAATAGGACTAAAATTTCTGCAGAGAACAGATCTGTAAACAATTTTAAATGTGAGAGGGGCCAGGGACAAAATGATATTTGCAGGGACAAAAGCAGGCAATTTGAAATGATAGAATGTGATATAGTTTCCTGGGGAGACAGTGTCCTGGAGAAGCTGGTGGGGTCAGGTAAGAGCTTTTGGGGAGCTAGCTGATGCTTGAGCTGGGTCAGAGTAGTGGGTGGGAAGGGGTGGGTTCCACATCTGGCTCAGGTGAGGTGTGCTCTGTCTAGGAACCCTCCCCAGAGAGCTGCGGTGGTGATGGAACACTAGAGGAGGCTGCCGGGGGGGCATTCCACTCTGGCCAGGGACACAGACAGTGTCCCTGGCAGTGGCCAGCCCAGGAACATATGGAAGGGATGATCAGATGAGGGAGTGATTGATTTTGCCCAGGGAGGCCAGGCAAGGCTTTGCGGAGCTGGGCTCTGGCCCAAGCGTGGCCTAGGTGGCAGGTCAGCCACAGAGCTGCAGAGGAGCAGATCACTAGGGCTGCTTTTGATGTGCTGATGACTGTGCTCCCCTGAGCCCCTCCGTCCTTGTGGGGGGAGAAGGGGGGGGCCTGATATCACCATGGCAACAAAGCTCCCACAGCCCAGGCGGTATGGGCTGGGCTCAGTAAGATCAGGGCGGGAAGCTCCTCCAGAGATGGTAGCAGCAGGCCTCTGGGAGAGACAGGAGAAGAGCTGGCTGTGAGAGTGCAAACTGGCCCAAACTAAAGGGGTGGTGAGGCCAGAGGTGGAGAGGCTGGAGGAGTGAGCCTGGGGGTGGGGGGATGATAAGCACCCACAAGAGTGAGAAGGCCATGGGGCTCCCCTCCCCCACTCCCCAGCCCCAGCACTTGGTGTGACGTCATGCTGGGAACACCATCATCAGCTGCCTCCGAAGCAGTTGGGGGACACTGAAACCCCAGCCAGACCCCATAGGCAGGTCACCGACCTGGTCCTGGTAGAAGTTGAACTCTGCCTCTGGAAGCGAGCACATCTCCTTCTCCTTTGCTCTGCAAGGAGGGCAGAGTTCCAAACCTTTTCCAGCAGTCCCCAAATTGTCACTGACTGCCCCTCTCACCAATGTTTCATCCTGACCTTCCTAGCTGTCCCCGACCCCACTGGCAGTATCCACAGCATGCACATGCAGCAGTCAGGGCCTCTTGAATGAAGTTCTTCTGAGGAATGACTCAGGGCAGAAGTGGGAAGGGTACTACGTGACCCAGTGTGGCCTTGAGCTGTGGCCAGCAGGCGGGTTGGGGAGGGGGTTGTCCTGGATGACCAATGCCACTCCATGAAGGCGGCATTAAGCCTTGCAGTCTGGCTTCCTCTCTCCTGCCTCCCTCCCTGGGAAGGACTAGATTGGGCTGTGGTGCATGAGGATGGAAGCTGTATCCGGGGTTGAAAGTCACTTAAGAGAAGGCCCTATGGCCTGGTCCCTGGAGCAGAGGTAGGGTCAGCAGGAGAGCCTGCCTTCCTACGCACAGACCCAGGTCGTGTTTGGTTTCTGCATTCCATTTGCCTCAGCTTCCCTGGCCATGCGTTTGAAGAGTTTTTTTCTGCTATGGGTGAAAATCTTAATGAGTGGTATGCTCCAGTGGGATCCCACTGAGATGTAGTGCCCTTAGGTTAGACAGAGCAGTGTTTCCTTGTTCAGTGAAAGTGTCAAGACGCCATTTCATCCTGCAGTGGGAATGAGTGCTCATTCATTCCTCGGGCTTTCTGAGTCTCTAATCCCTACCTGACTGTCCCCACCTTCTCCCTGGCCCCCTCACCCATGCTAACCCTACCCTGCACTGGGGAAGTTGTACTGGCAATTAACTTTTCATTCTCCTCCTGGGGCCCTCCAGGTAATTTTTGGAGCTTCTCCCTGAATCCCAGCTCAGATGAATGACCCCTCTACTTGTACCCAAATTGTTGTTTGGACTTTGAAGCAGGTCATATTCTGATTTCTGGGCCCCGGCTGTGAGAAGGCGTGTCCACCTCCTTCCTCCGTCATTTTAAGCTTTTCTTCTCGGTGCTTCCCCGATGCCAACCAAGCTTGCCAGGGAAGGGTGCACAGGTTAGGGACTGTTTGGGGAAGCGATGAGGGACACTTAAGTCGGGTGGATGTTGGAGAAGAGGCCTCCCTGCCCAGGGCAGCTGGGCTCCCTCTTCACGTCCAGACTTCTGCTCCTGCCTGCTCCCAGCTCCCTCATCATCTCCACTGCTCTCAGCCTGTCATTACCTCACCCCTCCCTCTTCTTTCTGATGATTATTTTCAGCTTCAGCTCCCTTTGCTCATCACCTCATGCTCTGAGCACTTCCCAGATCGACCCTCTGAGAAGCAGAACCCATTTGCCCTGTGTCACCTCTTCCTCCCAGACCACATCTCAGGTTGACGTGCCTTGATGGGCTGTCCTTAGGTTAACTGGGACCAGACATGGACAGAGAATGATGGCTTTCCCTGTGGGGCAGGGCAGCCGTCCTCAGAAGGAGCCATGAACATGGCAAAGCAGCAGCTGGCATGGCTAGTAAACGTGCACTCATTTGACAGGCGCCTGTTGAATGCTGATCACATGTCAGGCACTGTTCTAGGCCCTGAGCAGAGCACAGAGCAAGGACAGACCCAGCCGGCCCTCTGCCGTTCTTTCCCAGCCACAACCCTCTGGAGTCTAGGGGACTCTTCTCTAAGAAATAGGAGATGGGTGTCTGCAGAACACAGATCATCCAAGAGGACTCCCCCAGCCCCTGCCACTAGGTGCAGATGAGGAAACTGATGCACAGAGAGGAGAAATGGCAGAGCCCAGGGCTGCTGCTCAGAGCAGCTGGGGGACCATGCAGCACAGGGGCTCTTGTGTCTGTGGGGCTGGGTGGGCCAGTCTCTGTCTGTCTTCATTTCAGGAAAGTGTACCTCAGATTTCTTCCTCAAGCTGGAGGAAGAAAGGGAAGCCCTGATCTCCTGATTCTGCAATTCTTCTGCCCTTGCATCTTCTCCCTTCCTCCAGCCCGCCCTCCCCAGCCCTCTCCAGATTGCACGCAGCCTCAGCTAACAGTGGGCATGGTGGGGAGGGTGCTCGAGAACCACGGCCAGCCCTCAGCCCTTTGGGAAGGCAGATGGGCTGCCTCCCCAGTGGTTCAGACTCCTCTGCTGTCAGCTGTCAGGCCACTTCTGTTACCACATGTTGATAATTGAGTTTTCAACTCTGAGAGAGGTTTCCCAAAACAGGACACCCGCCCTGCACTGATACACACAAAAGATGACAGTGCTGGAGACATAGACTTCCTGTTCCTCAGGTCATATGGATGTAGGCAGAAGTGCTTCCGAGTGAATCCAGTCACTTCATTCTAAGCCCCAAATCCTAGGTCTGGCTTCAGCCCAGCAAAGTCCCTCCAATTTGCTGCTTTTTGTGCTTCCATTCCAATTCTTCCTGCTTGTGTGTGTGTGTGTGTGTGTGTGTGTGTGTGTGCTCAGCTCCCCAGAGCTGCCTCTGTCCTGCCCTGCGGTAGAACTGTCCCTTGGCTCCCCAGTGCCTCCTATCCTCCACCCCCACTGGCCTCCTGGATGGACCGCCGGGGAGGTGGAGAAAGAATGAGAAGAGGGAGCCCCCCCGCCAGCCCGCCAGCAACGTGGAGGCCGGGTCTAGACTCCTAAGCAGGCTGCAGACCGACATCCAGGAAACTCTTTAAAAGCACACGCGCCCAGGCCATCCCCTAGAGATTCTGACCACTGTTGCATGTGGGCCGACGTTGGGTATGTCTGTCCTAAGCCGTGGATGGATGAGGGGAGAGAAGGGAAGGTCCCCTTCTTAGCATATGAATGGCAAAAAAATAAACACCAAAATAAGAGGTGCAGAGAGAAATTTCATTAGGGAACAGTTGCCTGTAATTGTTAGCAAACTTTTGAAAAACAGGAAACAACAAAGAAATAAAAGCAGTAGATAATTAAGTACATAATTGTACACACCACTTGTTAATTAAGCTTTTACTCCTAAAACCTGACAGAATCTGCTTACAAGGTGATAGCATGAGGGAATGTGGCATATGGCAAGCCATCTGCAATACAAATGCTTTGTCGATGAAAACTTCCCGGCCCCACAGAAAGAATGAGATGCTAAATGTACTTTTCCGGAGCGGGGTGATTCATCTTCATTCTGTGCAGAAAATGAGTTGATGGTACGGCGGCGTGAGGATGAAAGAATGTCAGGAGAGCTGTGTGGCTCCCTGTGTCCTCGCTGCACCCCTCCCCGAGGACCCACAGCTCCACGCGGAGTGTGGCCATGCTCAGAGTGTTCTGGGAACCCCTCTGGTTGGCTTCTCTGCCTAGGAGCAGTTCCTCAAGGACACCCGAAGAGGGACACCTCTCTTAAATGCTCCTGTTCTGGGTGTGCAGGGAACCAAGAGACCTATGAGGGTCTTGAGAAAGTGAATTGAAGGGCATGGACAGTGCACGTGTCTCTGGACCGTCAACCCACTGCCCTCCGTCCCACCACTGGCCTATGATCTCCAAGCTCCCTGACCCCTTCTCGCCTACTTCCTCACCTGTAAAATGGAGATAAACTACCAGCCTTGGCAACTTCCCGGGGTTGATGTAAGGCCTGATGGAGGATGTAAGAAGTATATTGACCAATGTGGGGCTTCTATATGTGTGGAATTATTGTTATTAACAATAAGCCCTTGAACCCTGTGAGCACATGCCTCCACTTTCAGCCAACCCTTGACCTGTGTCTGAGCTGCACAGCGGGGCAAGCCCAGAGCCATGGGTGTCATCCTTGATCCTCGGGGTGGGGAGCAGGCCAGGGGCGGTGGGTGGGCCCTGGGCTGCTGCGGTGCCCACATCTACTTCATTCTAAGGGCCTTCCCAGTTCTTCTGCTTGTGTTCTAAGAGCCTGACACAGGCAGCCCTGCAGAAACTGGCATCTGGAAGAGGGCTTTGGGGCTCAGCGGGTGGGCTGGCCCCTGGAGATGGCTAGATGGGAAGGCACCGCTGGCTGCCAGCCCAGTCTCCAAGTCTCTGCCTCTCTGGCTCTGATTCTCTCCCTACCTACTTCCTCCTCCTCCTCTTCCACAGGAGGGGCAGACTTCCCCGCCCAGCCTGACCATGCCTATTCAGAAAAATGTCACCATCCTCCTCCTCACCCAGCCCCAACATGGGCCCCAGCCCCTGCCCACCCCAGGAGGGCAGCCTTTGGTCGCATGTTCATCCTTGGCCCTGTCAGTGGGGTCACATAGTACAAAGCACGGTGATCTGTGCATGCAAGAGCAGCCCCCAGCCTCCCCTTTCCGCATGGGCCCCCTTGTCCAGAACTGCCCTCTGCACAGACTCAGGCCGGGTCCCTGGCCTTTTGTTTCCTGAATCCAAACTCCTTCAGCTCTGCTGGACGGCATCCACCGTATTTATCGATGATTTTTTTTTGTCTCCACAAGTATTCCATGAAACCCCTTGTTGGGCCGTGGAGACGTGGCTGCCTTGCTCTCAGGCTCCTCACCTCCCACCCCTGCCTGCCTCTCCTGCAGGGCCCACTGCCCTGTGCGCCGAGGATGGGCTCACTGTCCCTGGCCTGTGACCAGCCTGGCCCTCCTTCAGGGGGTAATTCTATGGCAGGAAGTCCTGGGAGGCCTCCATGGCATCACGCCCTGCTCCTGTCCCATGACAACAGCATGGTACAGACCCCACATCTACTCCCTGGAAGGCAGGGCCATATCCTGGTCATCAGACCTACTGAGCAAACAATAATTTCTGAGCATCTGCATGGGCCTCCTGTGGCCAGGGCGCCTCAAGCCGAAGCATCTCATTTCCTCCTCTGAACCATGTGGAAGGAAGGCAGAGTGGGGAAGCTGCAGGGATGCGGGGTGATGGGGAGCCCTGGGTTCCAGGCTGCGATGTGTGGCACATTGGCACTAAACCCTTGGCCAGGTCCCTCTCTCTCTTTGAAGGGTGGGTAACAGTGCACATCCCAGAGAAGACAGAGGGCGTGCTCTTCACTCCACACTGCACATCTCTATGGACTCGCCAGTCTCCACATTTTATCAACAAAGGAAACAGGGGCTACTCGATCCCCAACATCATCACTGAAACAGATTCTAAAGCCAGAAGGAATCTCAGAGGTGATGGGGTCCATTCCCCCCTCGTTTTACAGATAAGGAGAATCAGGCCCTCAGGGCAGGAATGACTTGCTGAAGGTCCCCAAGGCAATGGGGGGGCCTCCCTGCCTTAGGGCCTGCTTATCCCGGGACCCCAGGACAGAATAGCAGGACACCTGGTGCACGAACACCAAACAGATGGAGAAGGTGGCTTCAGCGAGGAGGCAGCAAGAGAGGAAAAGCCAACTTCTGGCCATGATGGGGAGGACAGTTTACCAGGACAGAACAAAAGGGTCTCTGGGGATGGACAAATGGCTGTCGTATTTCTAAGAACAAGACCCTTTACACTGCTAGGGAGTTTGCCTTTCAGACATAATTTTCCCGACCAGCTGGGATGTTTTGGGAGAAAAACTGTGGGATTAGGGCTTGGTGTGGGGTGGGAGATGGGAAGTGGATGCCAGAGAGGATTCTCGGGTTCTGGCTCGGGGCCCACACAGCAGTCCCTGGTGCTGGAGGATAACAGGAGAGCAACCGGGGCAGGTGGGGGGCTCCAGGCCGGGCGGGTCTGCCAGCGCAGCATCCTGGCATCCATCTTAAGAGTCTGCCCAGCTGTGGGGGTGGAGTTGAATGAGCACAGATCTTGGGCCAAAGACCCCAGGACATTCACGAGAGGCCCCAAGGGCCCCACAGACCCCTTGGAGGGGAGAGGCGTGCCTGCTTCGGTACTTGGTGCCTCTCGGCTGAGGGTCTGGAAGCAAAGAGCACCCAGTTACAGGCTTCCAAGGGAGGGGAGTGGCTGGAGAGAGGAAGGAAAGTAATGCGGGAGGAGGGGTGGGGGCAGCATTCTGGGAAGGTGTGCCCAAGCAAGGGAGTGGAGGGCTCCTTGCTGCAGGCTTGAGACCCTCTCCCTGCCTCCCACCTCATCCCTGCCGTTTCAGACATCCTCCACAAAGGAGGGGGTGCCTGATGAAGCCCTAGTTGGCAGGCAGCAGCACAGAATTTCCACTGGTCTGTCCAGCACCCCCACCCCACCCCATCTTGGGGGAAGCCCATTCCCCCAGGGACATCTCACCAGCTAGCCCAGCACCCCTGCGAGGCTCAGGCAACCTGCCAGAATCCCATTTTGACCAGACACCAAAAATAGTTGGTGCTCACACCCACACCTGCTGCCACAGGTACAGCTGGGGGCCCTTGCCTAGGAGCACTAGGGAACCAGGTGCATGTCCTTGGGCCAGCGCTGATGCTGGCAGAAGGGTACGAGGCTATTCTCTCTTTGGAGCACTTGCCACCTACTCTGGGCCACTGGCCAGGCCTTCTGCTCCCTCCCCCAGGCTCCTCCTCCCACATTGCCCCAGGGGTCCCCCAAGCCAGGCCTTGATGGGGTGGGGTGCTCTGCCCCACAACTTTCCACCTGCACAGGGAAGTTCAGGTAGGAGCTGAGGGCCTTGTCCTCAGGACCTTAGCTGCCAGCCCTTCACAGCTTTGCCCCACTCCCACACCCAAGTAGCTTCTTTCTCAAGGCCAGCTCCAGAAAAGAGGAACACACTTGCAGTCCTACTGCTCCTCCTGAGCCCCCCAAAGCCTGCTGACCACTGGGCCTCCCTGCTCGCTTCCTCTGCTCCCTCCTTCCCTCTGTTGAAGTAGAACAGTACATACCTGGCATTCTAGGCTGCAGTCCCAGCCTGGGACCCCCTCCATGCTGTGGGGCTGTCACCCAGTCCGCAGGAATTCCTGTTGGGGCTTGGAGCCTGCACCTCCTCATTGGTAGCTGCTTATAGTAGCTGGACTTGCGGGAGGGAGGAAAGGAGAACTGGAGCAGGAGCCAAGCAGATGCAGGTTCATAGGCTGTAATCTCACAAGAGTCCAGTTTCTAAACTGAGAATGCCAATTATTTACCTACGTTGAGAAATATAACTGTCATGAGGACCAGAGCCTTCTCGTGTTCGGCCCCTCGGTGGACGACCCTATAGGTTATTCGACATGGGAAGGGGAATCTCAGCTGGAAGCTCGGGGCAGAAGTCAGATTGCAGGCGATGTGCTTGGCGCTGCATCTGTGTAGCGCTTCACTGAGAAAAATGTCGGCATTAAACACGACAGCTGTGCAGGGGCTGTGGCAGTCAGGCAGAGGAAGCCTGTGGCCACAGAAGAAACTTCTTGAGTAAAGTTGGAGATTAAAGTTCTCCAGCATAGCAAACATTCTTGCCCGAACCCTGATGTCAGAGATTAATGGCCTACGGGATGGAAAGTTAATCTCCGAAGATCTTGCTCAGGAATAATATAAATTGGTTTCCCTGGGTATAGTAATCAAATGGACAGCTCTACAGTACAAATACTTGTATCCTTTCTTTGTTAGAAGGAAAAAAATTTGAAGAAAAAAAAAACTTTCAAATTTCCCTCCTTTCTCTTCACGCATAAAGGGAAAACAATTTGATGCCATTTTGGATCCCTTAAAACAACATGCACAGGATGGAACAGTCCTGTCATCTCCTGTCCTGTTTGCTCCTGGTTTTGTATCCAGTCCTGACTCTTTGGGCATGTTCAGAGAAAATTCCCAGGAAGAGACCCAGGACACCATCCCATCCATCCCCCTCCCTTGGTGATCCCCTAATCCACCCTCGACCCTCATAGACAAGGGAGGGATAATCTTGTGCTCAAAGATTTTCCACAGCCAAGATTCATCTCCCCATCATCCTCCCTTCACCCAGACTGTTGGGCCCGTCGCGGGCTAGGAGGGCAGGCTCTCCATCCATCCATCCATCCGTTCATCCATCCCACAGTGCAGAACTGTCAGGTGCCCAGCATTCAACACATTAGCACTGAGAAGGGATGGGTTCTGGAATTTTCCAGAGAGTCCCAGCTGAATATATTGGAATTTCTTCCTTTTTTTTTTTTGAAACAGGGTCTTGCTCTGTCATTCTGGCTGGAGTGTAGTGGCATCATTGTAGCTTACTGCAACCTCAAACTCCTGGGCTCAAGCAAACCTCCTGCCTCAGTCTCCCCAATAGCTGGGACTATAGGCGTGTGCCACCACACCCAGCTAATTTTTCCAATTTTTGTAGAGACAGGGTCTTGCTCTTGCTCAGGCTGGTCTTGAACTCCTGGCCTCAAGCAATCTTCCCACCTCGGCCTCCCAAAATGCTAGGATTACAGCCACCAAGACCAGCCATCACTTCATTTAAGTGAAGGTTGATGTTTCAATAAATCCCTCAATGGCCTTGATTTTTTAAACCTTTCTGTGAATGAATTCACAAAGTCTACAAGCTCTGATTTCTGCCTCCAGTGCATAGTGACTAAGGCAGGGCCCTGCACTTGTGTGAATGGAAAGGCACTGCCGGCTCAGGGTCACAGGAAGGGCCAGTGTGGTTCGACAGGAACCAGCCTTAGAAAAAGGGAACCTATCCTGAATCAAGGACCAGGAAAAAAAAAAAAAAAAAGGGGGAACCTAATTAGCTGGTATCTCAGAAGGGCCCAGCCCCTGGGGCATTGGCTCATAGGCTGTAATCTCACAAGAGGCCAGTTTCTAAACTGAGAATGCCAATTATTTACCTACGTTGAGAAATATAACTGTCATGAGGACCAGAGCCTTCTCGTGTTCGGCCCCTCAGTGGACGACCCTATAGGTTAGTCGACATGGGAAGGGGAATCTCAGCTGGAAGCTCGGGGCAGAAGTCAGATTGCAGGCAAGGTGCTTGGCGCTGCATCTGTGTAGCACTTCACTGAGAAAAATGTCGGCATTAAACATGACAGCTGTGCAGGGGCTGTGGCAGTCAGGCAGAGGAGGCCTGTGGCCACAGTGGGGCTGTTTGCCCTTCTTTATGATTCCCAGCAGCTGAACCTCTTCTTATGCCTGGGACCCCTCCTTACCTGTATTAAGCAGAAAGTCTGCCTCCTTTTACAGAAAGATACTCACTTTTCCATACTCCTTTGGGCTTGGCTACAGTAGGAGCATAGTACCCAGGGCTCAAGCAAGAGGCTGGGGATCAGAGAAGCCTCCATTCTAGTGACAGAGGTGGCCATGACCATGTCCAGTTTCCAAAGGCAGCCATTCTAACAACAGTATCCAGCAGCTCCCCAACATCTGGCCCTGTCTGCCCCAGCGGACTACAGGGCAGCTGGGACCATTTAGGGGTGCCAGTGGCATCCTCTGGAACCAGCTCTGCAGCAGAATTTCAGATGCTGTTCCTGGTCTATTGCCTCTGCTACCTGGTGTCCTTTAATAAATTCCATTTCTGCTCACATCCACCCAAGTCATTCTCTGCAACTTGTAAATAAGGACCCTGCCTGGTAGATGACCCTTGGCACTGACACCTGTCAGTGGTCCAGAGTCACACAGCTGGTGAGTGGCACACCATGGACAAGTCCCAAGCTTGCTGTACTGTCTTGCCTGCCCCACTGTCTGCCCAGGGAGTCCTAGATGGGAGCCTCTGAGTCCCACACGCATATAGAGAAGGGGCCCAATGCTGCCAGGTGTGGTGGCCAGAATAGGCATCTTAGAGATGGTGGGTCATAGGGTAAATAAACTCTAAATGGGCTGAAAGCAAAGGGGCAGTTTCATGTGGAAGAGATGTTACAGCAAGCCTGACCCTTTGGGTAGTAGAACTAGGAATGGTTTTAGGCTCAGGGACATGGCCCCCATGCCAGTGTGTCAACTACCCCCTCCACAGCCCCTGACTCTGAGCCGACAGCAAGAGGGATCAGAAAAATGAGCACTTGGCAAAAATTAATTGCTAAGATGCAAAGAAAAATTGTTTTGAATATTAAAATTATAGATATAATGCTATTAGGAGTGTGATTCAGAGTTTATGAAAACATTATTTATATTGATTTATTCCCAGAGCCATCAAGACTCCTTGAAAATAATTAAAGTTGACATTTCCATTGCTGAAGCTAAATGCTGATATCATATAACGAAATTTATATGCTTGGGATGGGCTGTGCTCTAAAAAGCATTGAAACAAACACCAGCATGTACAGACCCCCCTGTCCCTGATATTAGTGGCCCAGTCACAATGGGCAGGCCCCAGTCCAGCCCTACATACATCAGCCACCCTGGGGACTCTCCGAGCTGACAGGGATGGCAAGGACCAGCACCCCAGGACAAGGATAGGGCCCAGCCAGGGCATTGAGCCAGGGAGAGGCAGTGTCTAGACAGGAAGCCAATTCAGCCGGGTCCTGGGGTAGTAACTAAGCTGCTGAATTGCTGCTGGTCTTGGAGCCTTCATCAAGGCCAAGGTCAAGAAGAAGGAAGGAAGGGAAGGAGAAGGGAGAGAGGGAGGAGAGTGAGGAAGAGAGGAAGAAGGAAGGGAGGGAGGTCTTCCTCTGTGCCTTGGGAAATTCCCTACACTTGTGTGAACACAAAACTGTGGCCCCCAGGCTGGCAGCAAGATGCCAGTCTCCCCTTTTTTTGCGGCACTGCGTGGCCAGTCAGGTCTTCATTGGTTGATGGCTTTATAAGAGCCAGTTGTCTCCTCTCAGGGAGCTGCACCCTCTCCTCTCACCTCTGCCCACATTTCTCCACCAAGCACACAAGACAGTTGGCTTCTCATGTTCACCCTTACAAAACTCTGGGGGCCGGGGGAAGATGCTCAAAGATGATCATTTCAAACAGCAAGAAAAGGACCCACTGGTGGGTAGTGAAATCAATTTCATGGGCTGCGACCAGCATTACAAAAAAAAAAAAAAAATCAAGTAGAACATATTCAAGTCTATGACAAGCAGGGAAGGGTAAGTTTCTATGAAACCTTGTTTAAGTAAGTTATGTGCATTGATGTATGGGTCCTGTGTAATATTTATTTTTCAAAACAATTTGAAGCCTATTTGTTCCTCTAGAGTTTGGTCTGGATTTTAATGTTTCCATATCAGTTCCTGAAGTGGTGGTGGTGGTGGGGTGGGTATGTTCAACCCTATTATGCCTGTTAATTTCTATTTTGACTCCAGATGTATTCCTGAGGGCCAGGGATGGAGTGGGGGAGGGGAGATGGAACCAGGTAAAACTACATGTGCTCACACCCACACACACACACCCACCCACTCGCACACTCAGAGATCAGCACAGACTCAGAATTTGTGATTTGTCTACATGTTTACTATGTGCATTTATTTGCCCTGCACAATCCCTGCAGGAAAAGTTAGTCAAAGGAACAACCCAGGCACCTGGTTTTGTACTCACCAAAGCCCACAGCAAGTAAGCCAGCCATAATAGGCTTTCTGTCATGGGAACTTCCCCATAGCAGCAGGTGCTCCATGTTGCTGCTGTAGAGTTAATAAACCCCACTGCTGCCTGGGCTCACCTGAGGGCTTTGGGGTAGACAGTGAGCCATCACTGTGCAATACTGCATGCATGCATTCATTTTTTCAACAAATCTGAAGCACCTATTATGTCCCAGGCACTGTGTTAAGGGCTGGGGGTTTTGAGAGATTAAAGCCATGCCCTGGCCTTGGGTTGCCTCCTCTCCTGGGAGAGAGTGGCCAGGCAACCATGACAATACCAGGTCCTAAGTGTAATTAAGGCTAGAGGCAGGGTCTGGCAGCTGTGGGTATCCGGAGGAGGGGAGGAAGGGTGCAAGGGCATTCCTGGCAAAGGACAGCACATGACACAAAGGCACAGAAGGCCCAGATAGGAGTATGAGAGGATGCCTGGCTGACAGGAGGCCTCAGGAGTCCACAGTAGGACTTAAACCTACAAGAGCTGAGTGACACTCTTGAATGGACAGGGTGGCTCCCAGGTGTGGGGTAGAGGGAGGGGGACAAGGGGTCTCAGAGGGAGCAGCTGCTCTACAGCTTTCAGAATTTGGTAGCTCACAGGTATTGAGTGAGAACAGCCATCTGTGAGGTGCTCAGACTTGTGGATCAATTCACTACACTAAGGAAGGGGCTCTGCATGAATAAAGGTGCCCCTCCCCAGGGACCAGGCTGTGTAGGAGCCCACCCAGGGGAGACGTGACCCTCCTCAGAGTGCCTGAGTCCCTCCTCATGTCTTCCTATCTCTAAGCGCTCCAAACCTGCCCTTCCTTCCCGACCTCAGACTCCTGGTTAAAGCCTTTGGGTGTGGGGGCCACAGTCAGCTCTCCATGCTCAGCCTCCAATCAGGGCAGGCAGGCAGTAGGCTGACAGAGAAGGATGGCAGGTTCTCCTGGTGCTGTTTCGCATGGATGTAAAGGCAACAGAGGCTGCCTGAAAGGCCTTTTCCCTAGGATTCTGGGCCCTTCCCTGCACCACCTCCCACCCCTAGGGAGAAGGAGAGGCCCAGAGGGGAGGAACCCTAGAGAATGGTCTCTGGGCATTCATGGTGAACATGGGTTCTCCCCGGCAACTTCTCCCCTCTCCCTTTCCCTCTTCCTAAGAGCCCCTGCTCTGTTTGGGGGATCCTGGGAGTCTGGGGAAACCCACATTACCCCCTGGGGTGGAACACATGACCTGGGCTAAGCCAATTGGTGCACTGAATGCCTGTACAGTGATTGGATCAGGAGCAGTCATGTGACCTGTGTCTGTCCAATAGGAATGTGTCTTAAGACATTGGCTAGGAATGCCAAGACTAAGACCCTCATCCCTGCCGGACAAGAACTTAGAAGCATACATCCTCTAGAGCTTCTGGAAGCCATCTTTGCAGCTAGTGGGTGACCCTGAATGGTATCAGCATTGGAAACCAAACTGTGCAGGACACAGGGAATGGTGGAAAAAAACCGGAATGCTGGGCCCCTCTGCAATCCAGGGAAGGCTTGTTGTCTGCTGTGACTCTGAAGCCTTATTTCCATTGCTCTGGGCCCAGGCTACAGGGCTTGTCCTAATTTGAGACCATGGATGTTAATCACTGTATATCTCCCCACCTGGTCCAAGGACGGGGGAGGCGGAGCTGCCCAAGCAAGATCGCTTCCTTGGCTGCTGCCAGCCCAAGTCTAATCACCACATAGGGCAGCTCTGCCTTGTTAAGCAAGCTGAGGGTAGGAGAAAAGTTCAAGGGGTGGGACTACAAGACCTCTATGGTCTGGTAGGTCACCTGATACTGAGAGGGGTGGGTTGCTGACAGCAAGCTGGAACAGAATGAAGAAATGGCTATCAGCATCCCAACCTCCGTGACGAAACCTCACATAAAGGTGTGGGAGAGTCCTGCACTGGGGGTCAGGGGACCTGGGTTCCAATCTTGGCTCTGCCATTAACTCACTGTGGCTTTGGACAAGTTCCTTCCCCTCTACTGCTCAGGAAAGGACTTGCGGGCTAGATCGCAGCCATCTTTGCAAGTTGACATCTTGGGCAACGTTAATAAAGGTTATGTGAAAAAGAGTTCTGAGTTCGTATTAGTTTGGGAAACACTGCGTCTTTGTTAAATAAGTTTTCTACAGGGCTTGTCAGTACATTTAATATGGTAAGTAATGTGTAGGTGAATTTCAAGGTGGGAGACAGAATATGCAGCATTTTCTCAAATGTTTTTGGTCATGGAACACCTTTTTTCTTATAGTGTTCCTTGGGACACATTTTGGAAAGCACCAGGCAGGAATCCTAATGCGGCCAGTCTGCCTGTGCCATCATCAAGGAAGAAAGGAAATAACCACAGCTGACAGTGACAGTTGCTTCCCATCATCCACCCCTGCACTCTCCCATGTGCAGCAGCCGTGTGGTGGAGGTTGCTTTGACAGACTCAGCTCCAGGAGCAACCCTGAAGACCCAGGCTCATCTAGTCAACATTTCTGGCCCCAGCAACTGGTTTAGAGGTAGGCATGGGACCTCAGTTTACATAAGCAGAGTGAAAGCCAGATTGCCTGGCTGGGGGAAGAAAACACACCCAGTAGTTGCTAACACCCATCATAGGCTCCCCAGGGCAGAGAGGTGGAAAGAAAGCAGGGACTGCAGGATGTTGTTGAGCTCCTGCACCAAACTTTGCCTGAAGACCACTTGCCCTCTGGGCTTTTCCAATATGTGACCCAGTAATTTTTCCTTTTAAGCCAGTCTGTGGTGGATTTTCTGGCACTTACAATGGAAAATAGACAGCACGTGACCTCACCCATTCTGCACCCAGGGCTAAAAGTCCTTCATATGAAGAACCTGTACTGGGCTACCAGCGTAGGGGTAGAAACAAAGCCACAGGGCAGGGACGTGGTCCTGGCCCACCAGGGATCTCACAGCCTGTGTGGTGAGGGTTTGAGGGAAGGTGTAGCCTTGACAATGTGTTGAGAATTTGAGAATTCTAAACATTAGAGTAATGTGTAGCTAAGAAAAGCATTCCCCCTCATCTGACTTGTTCTATCCCCTGGCTAAATGTTTGATGATGACAATGATGACGATATCAAGTAACATTTGTTGAGCACCTAGCCTGTGTCAAGCCTGTGCTCAGCACATTCCCTGTGTTAACTCATACCACCAACTTCACAACAATCCCCTTGAGAGGCACGATTACAATCCCTTATGTGTGAGGAAACTGAGACACCAGACAGAGACAGGCTCAGCATCCCATAGCTGACCCGTGGGCATAGCCAGGCTCTAACTCCAGGGGGCAGGAGCCTGGGACTGGGCAAAGTCCCTGGGTGGGCCTCTGGACCACCTTCTATCTCACATCCTGGCTGTGCTGCTGCTAACATCGCTTCATCAGACATCACAGCCTTGATGTCAACAGGCTACTTTCTTAAAAATATTGCTGGGAAAGTGGCACTGGTTGAGAATGTGTTCCTGGGAGCAGCCACAAACACAGCCTCCCCTGGCCCACCCCGGTCTCTGCCCTGATCCTTCTAACCAGGCATCCACGTGGCCTTAGGGAATGAGGCCAATGGAAGCTGAGACCCGTATGTACAGAGGCTCAGTGGCCCTTTACTCTCTCTCAGTCTCCTGGCAGCCTGCGCCCATTCTAGAAGGGCTCCCAGGAATGCTCTGCACTTGGCAGCAGACTGGAGTCCACTCCCCAGGGAGTTTGCTCTTTCCCACGTAGGCACCACCACCACCTGGCTCTTACGTGAACATCACACTTGCTCGGCTTCACCCTGGCCTCATCAGGGCTCCTGCCTCTGAGCACAAGGGCTCTTCTTTGCCCATGATGGCCTCTCATGTCTGCTTGTATCTGAAGCATCTGGCTAGGGGTCCCTGCTCTAACACTGTCCCTAATCTGACAGTGGTTCCTCTGCCCTCCTCCCCACCTGGCCAGAGCTGAATGCCTCACCCTGCATCAGTCCCTCCATGTCTCCAGCCCCCGGCTTACCCTCAAGTCCTGCATACCCCAGGGATGTTGTCAGGAGTGGCAGGAGGGCAAGAGGGCAGATGCAACTGTTGGCCTACCCAACCCATATTCCAACTGCATTCCATTCCAGCATGTCAAATTCAGAAGGTGAAAAGCCACAGTTCTCAGACTTCCTTGCAGCTAGGGTTCCAGATGTGATTTCGGGTCACCAGTTCCTGCGTGAGACTTCAATTTGGAGCCAAGTCATGTGGGGAAAGAGACAGGGTGGGGGCACCCATTTTTCAGGTATGTATAATGGCAGGAGCAGTGTGGTTTTGGAGCCAGCAGCTGTAGCAGCAACTTTCCAATTCAGCAGGTAGTTTCCTGATATGATGGTTCCTTACTGTGGCAGACACCATGTGGTGCTGGAGCCATCAGCTGTGAGAAGCTTCTAGACTCTGCAGCTTCCTGATTGAGGAGAGGCAATAGCTCTCTTGGCAGCCCAGTTCCACACTGAGGCTTCGGAAATTGCTCCTGGAAGTTTAACCTAGAGTCTGTTTCATCAGCCCTTCTGACAATCCTGTAAACTAATACCAGTAATAAATCCCTTTCTGCTTAAACTAGCTACAGAGGATTCTCCTCTGTCTGATGGAACCCAGAATGATGCAGGGAGTCATGACTGCAGGTAGAGAGCTCATCTGCCTGTAGACTGTCTTAGCTGGAGGCAGGTGGGAACAGCTTCAGGGACCCAGCATATATGTCCTTTGGGGAGTCCTAGACTTCTGCAGCTCTGATCTTCAGTAGGTTTCTAGGGGGACAGCTGAGCATTGGCAACAACTTTGAGGAAGTCTCTGCAGTGGGGGTTAGAGGGATGAAGCTGACCAGGCTGTGGCAGCAGGAGGGACCCCTAGACCAGGGGGAGGATAGATGAAGGATGGGACTCTGCTGGGCCAGGTGGAAGGGGTTCTTAGCTGCAGGTGACAGAATCCCATGATTCTTGTTTAAGCAAAAAGGGACTTATCAAGGAGCATAGATAGCTCACAATAGCACTGGAGGAACCCATAAACAGACTGAGCATCCAGGAACAAATCCCAGCACCACACCCCAGAACTGGACTGCCAAGGAAGCTCTGCCTCTGCCGCCTCCAGCAGTTGCAGGCTCGGGAAGCTGCCATCAAGCATCTGTGCCATGACTGGCTCGGGTAAAATGGACACCTCATGCCCTTCCTCCCTCACCTCACAACTCAGTTCCAAAGATTCTTGTGTCAGATTGGGAGAATCCCAACATGTCTGGAACTCACAGGAGTCTGGGAAATGTAGTTTTAGTTTTGCAGCCTCCAGCACAGAGAGGGAATCCCAGGAGAGGAGAGTGGGAGCAGGAGCATCCACCACACACCCCATCCATGTCTTTTCTGTGGGGGCTCACACGTGGGCAGTAGGGCCACGGGTTGGTCAGACCCTGGTGCATGCCCCTCAGTGTGGCTTGAGCAGCAGTCCTATGTAAGGCAGTCATGTGGTGAGGGCTCTGGAGACCGAACCCACCAGCCAGCTTCTGAGTTACCACCCCACAACCCCCTCCAAGTAGTTTAAGCAAAAAATGTATGATGGGATATGTGGCAAGTCACAGAGTCAGTGGGAGGGCCAGAGACCTGGGTTTGGCAGCTATATAATAAGGGAACACCGTCCATAATCACATTGTAGAGCTAGACTTCAGAGACCCCTCTGCCACGGCAGCCGACCCAAGCATCCCATCTCACCTCACCATCACTGAGGCTATGACACTAAGACTTATGCCACCACGAACTCTGGGGAGCTGGCATGCCTGTGGCCACCTCACCCCAACAGACTGCTCAGGTGCCCGCCTCTCAGGTCACAGCTTCCTCTTGGTGGAATGTGGGTCCGTGCCTCTCCCCTGGCCGCAGGGGAGTCCAGGAAAGCAGGTGTTAGGATTTCACAGTGGGAGACAAGAGACTTACGGGATGAGTGGGAGGTTCCCCCAACTTCTTAGGGTCTGAGTGGCCAAAGAGAATGACAAGCACCACTTCCAAACCCCAAAACCTAGACCAGATGGGGGCTAAACAAGAAACTTGGCTGCTGGGGTGTGGGGTGGGGCCTGCTGCCACCATCTTGCCTAGGCCCCCCACCCCCCCGGCCCTCTTGGATACTGTTTCTCCCCTCCCGGCCGAGGGTGCATCCTTCTCCATCTTCCCAGCCCTTCTCTGCTCCCTGGTGCCAGAATACTGCCTGGCACCTCATGGGTGTTGGCTAAATGTTTGTGAATTGAGCAGAACCGTCTGCGTAGCTAATATGCCTGGCTCCTAAAAACATGAGGGCGTTTGCCTGGCAATGGGACCCAGCCTGTTTTCCATCTAGAAATGCCATGGAGAGTGAGAAGATCTCGCCTTAGCAAGCTTCCTGTTAACTGTCACGGTGACCTTAAAGACTGGACATGGCTCTGATGACGGGGGCGGGGCGGGGAGGAGAGGGCAAGGAAATACCGACATAATAGGAATAGCAGCTGACGTCTATCAGTACTGCAGAGTGGCTACATGCACCAATTGGAGGCAGACTGCCTGAGTTTGCATCCACCTCCTCCGCCTACTTGGCCCCGGGCAAGGTGCCGAGGCACCTTGTGCCTCAATTTCCTCACCGTTAAAATGGGGATAACAACATATTATTTAATGCAAGAAAAGCCTTTGGAACAAAGAGGATGGTAGCTGTCTAGTGGTGCAGTGCTGAGTGCTAGCATTAACACCTGGAAGCCTCACACCTGGCGGGGAGGTCAGTTCATTAGCATCTCTCAAAGAGGGGTGCTCACTTGCCTACCATCACACAGCTAGTGAGCAGCAAAGGTGGGATTGAACCCAGGTTTGACTCCGGACTCTGCACACCAATACCAGTGTGCCTCCCACACGCCCCGCCCTGCTGGGGCCTGGGAGGGGAAAGGGCTGCAGGAGGCTGGTGAGTGATGAGGCAGGAGTGGCCCTGGGTCCTGCTGGAGCCAAGCAGGGCCACTCAGCCCAGCTTGGGCACCCGGGGTGGCTTCCTGAGGGAGATGGCATGGGGCTGAGCTCTTGGTCAAATTCATTTTATTGGGGGTATGATTTATAAATCAAGTGAACAGTTGAATGAATTTTGACACATGTACACACCTGTGTAATCACCACTCCAAGACATGGAACATTTCTGTCACCGCAGAAAGTCCCCTCGTGCCCGTTTCCAGTCAGTATCCCCCAACTCCACCCGCTGAGGGCTGAGCTCTAAAAGATGAGTATGGGAAAAAGGATGAGCAGCTCCCACCCCATGCCCCGACCCTTAGGCTCCAGCTGAGGAAGGGGATCCCCAAAACCAGCCCCGACTCCAGGCTGGCTGTGAGCCCTCACCAGGGCTCAGGGAAGGTGGCTGCTGCATTCCTCCCGGGCCTGACCTCTGGCTCCCACAAGCCCCCGTACTATCTCCACCCTGGCTCTGGGCCACAGAGCTGCCAGCTTGCCCTGTGCCCACCAGCCTGGGTGCTCCAGGAGGACAGAACGGTGCCCACAGGACCTGGGGGTGAATGGTAAGTGCTGAGTGAGTGGATCCAGGTGTGAGCCTTGGGAGGGCAGGAAAATAAATGTTAGGCACTTCTGCTGTACCCCTGCTCCCACCACTAGGCCAGATCCCCTTCCCAGCCACGGTAGGGGTGGGCAGCCTGGGGCAGGGTGGAGGGGGAGTCTCTGGTCTCTCAGTAGCCCATGGGAGACATTCCTGGGCTTGCGGCAAGATAGGGGATGGGCAGGAAGCCTCACCAGTGCCAAGAGCACTGGACTGGCCTCCCCTCTCTGCCACTGACTAGCTGTGAGGTTTGGCGCCAGCAACCCCCTACTCCCTCCTTGACCTCAACCCTTTCCTTTGGAAGTCCTTCTAAGTGTCTAACCTGCAACCCTCCAGCTCTTGCAAAATGCATGACCAACAGCTCACTCCAGGCTGAGAAACCAGGTGGTGGAACCAAGACCCCACCCTGGGCCCACCAGGAAGCCAGGCCCAGAGAGGCAGTTGGATGTAGGGCCAGGCACTGTTAATGGGCTGTTGACGGTGCTCCAGAGGCCAGGGAGGGATGAGTATTCATAAAGCCAGAGCCACCTGTGAATTATTCGTCCTCCATCCGTCCTAAGAGGGCAAGTGGTGGGACAGCTCAGAGGGTGAGGGTGGCACACCCAGAAGGACCGGTTCCTCCCACTCCCACACCCACGCCCAACCCTGGCCTGGGCCCAGGTGGGACTTGGCCCCTCCCTTACTCTCTTTGGTCTTGGCAACATTTATGGACTAGGCGAGGGTTAAATACCCATGAGGCATCTACCAGGATCCAACCCAATGCCAGGCAGCTGGGGGGATGCAGGGATCGAGACCTCACCCTCCCCCAACGAGCTCCCCTTCCAGCCACAGGGAAGATGACCTCCTAAAGCAGACCACAGCCCGCAGCCTCAAACCTCGGCCCACAGGGGCTAGAGAGGCGGATGTGGGCGCTGCAGTGTGGCACTTGCCTGTCACACCTCCCCAGCCCTCCCCTCACATTGGGCTTCCCCCAGCCCAGCACTTGTCCATGGCAGCTCCAGGGCCCCTTCGGGCTTGGTCAGAGCAGAGGAAAGAGGTGACTGGCTTTGTCCTGAAAGCAAGCATCACCCCTACACCTGAGTTTCTTCAACCGCCTCACGGAGCCCTCAGAACTTCCAGGGGGCAACTTACTGCAGCCTCAGAGGCCCCTGTCAGCCATGGGCCAATTTATCCACTAAACAACATTCTCCTCCCTTGTAGCCTTTTGATGGGAAGCTGGAGTAGCTATATAGGCGAGGGCAGCCCACGCTGCACCTGCAGGGTCCCTGTGCCCACCTCAGCTGTTCCTGTGGGTTTCTGGCCTGGTCAGAGAGTTGGGGACCGGAGTCTGTCTTGGAGAGGCCCAGACCCCATCCCCAGGCAGGGATGCCCTGCAGCTGACCCTCCTCTGTGGGGATGATCTCTCTGGCCCCAGGTCCAAGCTCAGCCGGGGGGCATCTGAAGACTGGGCCCCTCCAGCGGGTCCTCACCCCACAGGCTGACCGCTGAAGGAATGCCTCCTCCGAGGCTGTGCACACAGTGAGGCCTCACTCCAGCCGAGACAGAAGGAAGGGTGGGGACCAGGAGGGAGAAGTGAGCACAGGGCACAGCCTGGGGCCAGGGAGGAGGGGAGGCTGTTCTGGGAACTCCCACTGCTACTTCCCTCCACCAGCTACCACCCTATCCATTTTTACAGCTTCCCCAGGAGTAGTAGCAAACTTCATTTACAGAAATGGAGGATACTTGCTGGGGGTGGGGCAGGCATCTCCTTCAGGCCTCCTCCCTGGGACTTCTTGCCCATCTCTGCCACACTCCTTCCTGCCTTCATCTGTAAAATGGGTGCTTTGGGCTTTGTGACCTGTAGGGTCCCTTCCTGATCCCCCAGCCCTGGGCTTCCTCCCTCAGAGTAAGCTGCATCCTCCCATCCCCTGGCCTGGATTCCATCCGGCCTCTAACCAGCTGTGCCCCCTCAGGCAGGATTTCAGCCACTCTGAGCCCGTTCACAACTAGTACAACAGGATAATACCCCTTGCCCTGCTGACCTTGGCAGGGTTAAATGTTATGAGTGATGGGAATGTGCCTTGAGCCATGAAGCTCCCTGCAGATGTGCAGTAAGTATCCATAATTTGGGGGTCTTACAGTGACAGCCCAGCTCTGTCCTGTTTGGCTGGCCCCATGTGGTTTCACATCTGAATGCCATCAGGCAGGGCATACGCTGTCCATTCTGCCCCAGGCCTCCCACTGCCTACCTCCTAGCCTGGCCAGCTATGCCTGACATCCACCTTGGAGTCTGGCCCTGAGTTTGGTGGTGTCAGGGTCCTCACTCCCAACTGGAGGCTCCTGAGTCCTATGTGGGAGACCATAAAACTGGAGCACACGACTGGCAGGGTCAGCCTGTCCCACCCCAGCCAGCTGCCTCTGCCTCCTGCCCTCCCAGTGTCTGAGTGCCTAGCCCCCCAGCCCAAGGGTAGGAAGGGGCCCAAGATGCTGCCTCTAGCCACAGCTTATGACAAATTGCTTCTATGGGCTCTGAGGGGATGCATCATTTTCCTTCATTCCATTTAGAAATTTGCTGACTCTCCCCCAGCCTGGCCCCCTCCCCAAATCTATACCCTGCCTGTGCTCCCCAGTCCTTAAAGAATATTTAACCACCTGTTAAATGATTTATCCCATTGAGGCTTCAGAGCTCAGGGCATCTCACGGGCCTCCTCGAGAATTAACTAGAGCCATAAATCAAAGCGACGTTTGAGAAATTTCCAGCCGCCTCAGACAGCAGGCAGCAGCTCGGGCCCAGACAGGGGAAATGGCATTTAGGATGGAGAGGCAAGAGCACTGGCTGGGAGCGGCCTCCAGACCGCTCAGAAGGGGGTGGTGGGCCAAGGACACTGAGCTTCCAGAGGGCTCTGTGGGGAGGGAGCAGCGAGCACGTCCTCTCTGCTCTTTGCGTGTCAAATGCAGGCAGCATCTTAACTCCCCACACGTGCAGAGCCTTCTACAGTTGGCAAAGAGCTTTCCCACCTGTTGTCTCATCTGATTTCAAAACAGCCCAGGAAGGCTGGCGCTGTGAATGAATGCAGCAGACCCAATGGCAGGGGCAGTCTTGACTTGTGGCAACCCAAGAGTGGACAAATGTGGCTGGACGAGGGCTGGACGAGGACTTTGGCTGAGGCACAGTGGCAAAAGGGAACCAGGTGAGGCTATGTTCAGATTCTGGGTTGGCGGGGGGAAGGAGGGTAGGAGAAGCTGACACAGAGCACCAGACATGTGCTAAACCCAGAGCCAAGTGGCAGGGGTGAACCCCTCAAATCCCACAAGAACCTAAGGAGGTAAGTAGTTTTTTGAACCCCATTTTATGATGAGCCAAATGAAGTTGACTGACCTGGCCAAGGTCACACAGCCAGCAAGTGTCAGAGCCAGGAATTAAACCTAAATTAGTCTGGCTTCAAATCCTGTTTTTCTTCTCCACTATCAGGTCTGCTAAAAGCAAGAACTAAATTTTATTGGGTACTTGGTGGTGCACCCAGCACTCTGCTAAGCGCCTTACCTGCATTATCTTCCCAAGTTCTTCCAACAACCCCGGAGGTTGGTTCTCCTATTCTTCCCATTTTACAGATGAAGAAATTGAGGCCTCCACCCTCAGCTCTAAGGAGCCGTGTCGGGGCTCAGAGCCCAGCAGTCTGACCCAGAGCCTCTCTGAACCTACCACATAGTACATTCTCCTGTGTTTGGAGCCCCGAGCCAGTGGCTTCTCAAGGAAGGCTTGGTGGCAATACTTTCCAGGCAAGAGTGAGGCAGCTGAGCCATTAGGCCCTAACTTGGAGGGAGAGAATTCCACATAGAGAGGGGCTCAAACCAGATTCTCAAACACCAGGCTAGGGCCTGCAGACAGAGCACTGAGAAGGGACCTTAAAGTGTCCTTAGGAGTTCCACGGGCCCCCATGCCCCTCAGTGGGCCCCAGGTCCCCAGCCATCACTGCTCCAGGGCAGAGGGTCTGGGCCATGGCCTAGACTCATCTCCATCTAGGAGGGGACCCTCAGGGAAGTGCGTGCACTGATGGCTCTCTGCAGTGGCAGCGAGGGGTTGCCCTGAACCTCCGCCTCTCCCATTCCTCTCGTTCCTTGAGAGCAAAGGCTCTGGCCCCAGCAGTGAGGCTGGGAGGCAGGGTCCAGTGGACAAGATACTGCATCTTCAAAGAGAGCCATGTCCCTCAATATCCATCCTTTGTCCTCATAACCTTTGTAATGTCCTGGAAATGCCAACAGTGGGTACCCAGATTCCGTCTCCCCCAAGGCTTCACCCCAAAAGCAGAACAAAAATGCTTTTTCAGTTCATAAGCCCTAGTTAGTGGTTTGAGAAATCCTGAGTTCGGGAGGAGGGCTGTAAAAGGCCTGCTGGAACCAGCATGGTCTCCCAGAGGCCCCTGTCCAGCCACTCCATGTTGCAGGGAGGGGTGGGAAAGAGGCATTAAAACATTAATGCAATGGCACCAAGTGGGCAAGACACCTCAGCCAGGGCGGCTGCTTTTACCCCTGCCTTGGTCCACATCTTCCCTCTCCCCACCTGACCCCCAGCCTCAGGGCCCTTCATTCCCCCAGGCAGCTAGGATGAGCCTAGGCCTTGCCCACAGGGCTTGCAGAGGGGTCCCTGCAGGCAGCAGGCCCTGGGACAGGAAACCTGCTGCTCACCTCCCACCCAGAAACTCCCCACCCCCTCCCCCCCCCATAAAGCAGGACCTGGACCTGTCCCTCCCCATCTACCCCTTCCAGGAATGTAAATTCAGCCAAGTTCACAAGGTGACTAGTGTCCCCTAGAGTCTGCTCAGGGTACATCCCAGGGTCCTCAGGCTTGGAGCCATTCACCCGGTGGGGAAAGCTGCCAGATACCCCATGGGTCCCAAACACAATGGTGAGGCAGGCAGGTGTGTCCCTGACCCCACCTTCCCCCCTGGGGGCTGCATGCTGCCCTCTTACCAAACCCCCAGCCCCAAAGCACTCACTCTACCCCCTTCCCTCCCCCATCAGATCCTTCCCATTCTGTTCCTCAGTTTCTCTGGCCAAATCTCAGCTGGTCTTGACTCGGAATAGCAGGGCCAGAAGGAACTCAGGGACCCATTGTCATCATAGATGTGAACACTGAGGCTACAGGGCAAGTGACACCGAGGTTGGCACAGGCACAGGGTGAATGCCCAGTTGGCTAATGGAGCCAGTGTCTGGTTTATGGAGACCCAATGATGTCGCTGAAGTGGTTGCTGCAGAGGGGCTTGCCCTGCCCACACGGATCCTAGGGCCACCACCACCCCTGGCCACCTCCTCACCCACAAACTACAGTCCACGCTGGGTCTTTGTGGATTTAGGGAGGGCTGCTTCGACCCCAGAGCCCCTGCGAGAGGACTGAGGACCGGATACGTGGAGCAGTGGCATTCCAGGCACAGCGAGCATGAGGACAGAGACCGTGCAACAGGGGAACACAGGGAGGCCTCTCAGCTGGAGTGGAGTGAGTGCCCTGGGCCCCTGAGAGACAGCTCTGAGAGCCACCACTCTGAGGGATGATATCAAAAGCCCCCAAGCAAATGGAAACAATTCAAGGCCTTCCAGACAAGGGAGAGAAGGTCATTCTCACATCACCTGTCATCTGTCCCTGTCAGGAGAGGGGGTAGGTGTAAAGCCTTGAGCAGAAGTTGGGGTAGGCATGGTGCACCCCAGGCCTTGGACTCAGGGCCAGAAAGAAAGTCCCTGCCCCTCTTCGTGGCTTCTGTCCATGGAGCCCACCTGCCCCCAGAGTGGCTTTGAGAGGCTGACAGGCCCAGACACAGCCAGCGGGCCTCCTAGTGATGTGCAGGTCTGGGAGCGCTCAGCCCTGCTCTCCTCCCTCACCTCGGGTCCTTTGGCTGGCAGCTGCACCAGCAGAGGGGACAGAGTGGCTGGAGTGGTCCCACTGAGCAGAGTTACAGGGCCGTGCTGGGGGCTCTGAATCTGGATGCTGTGGTGGTCCCATTTAATGGCTGGCGCTGCAGCAGGAAGAGCTTCCAGAGGCCCTGGGGTGCTGGCTGAGCATGCAGGTGGAGGTGGCGGTTGGGGCTTCGTCCCCACAGCCTCGCAGGAGGCTGGGATGCAGCTCTGGTCCCCTCTCCGCAGCCCCAGGGCTCGGAAGGAGTGGGGGAGATGAAGGGTCTGCAGCCGGAGTCCCGCCCTTGAGGGCAAACTTCCATGTTATTTAGGGTGCAGTTGGAGGGGCTGGTCTCACATGAAAGCAGGAGAAAACTAATGCCTGACACAAATATAAACTTGACATATTTTCTAGCTAGCAGCCGCTTGTACCTCGTCATGGTAATTTTGCATCAATTCTCTCCTTTGCTCGTTGTAATTAAGGAAGACAACGCACAGAGCGTCAGCAGCCAGCCCAACGCAGGAACCTGGATAGCACAGTCGCCAGGGCTGTTCTAGGAGAGCCACAGGGCACAGCGCAGAGTGATGACCCCTGTTTGTAGATGAGGAGGCTGAGGCTCAGAGTGGCACAATGAGCAGCGCCGGGACCGAGCCGACACTCCTGACTCCCACTTTCCACCCCCTCACCCTGTGACGTCTCCAATCCTGGCCTCCAACACAGCAGCCCCAATACAGCCCTGACCCCAGTCCCTAACGAAGCAGCACTCAAATCCCAACCCTGCCTGAAGCTTTGTTCCTGACCTTGAATTTGAAAGGAATCCTGGTTTTACGCCAACTCCAAATCAGATTTCAGTTCCTAAACCAAACCCTGACCCCATCTCCCCAGCCCTCACCAGGCTCAGCTCTGGCCCCAGGCATGTGAGTGTCTAGCACCTGCCCCTCAGCAAAGCCCTCCTGGGGATGAGGGCTGAGTCCACCCCCGCTCCCTGGGGTGGGCAGGGTGAGGTTCAGAGAAGTTAAGTGACTCATCTAAGGTCACACAGAGAATGAGTAGCAGAGTTGACCCTGGAGCCCAGGTCCCTGAGGCTCTGGGGTTTCCTGATGGGGGTGGGAGGGGGGGACCTGAGGCCGCAGATATTGACGCCCCTCCACAGGCACTCCTGGGACAGTACATGGCCTCATGGGAGCTCCGTCGTGTCTGGAGAAGTGGGCAGCTCAGAGATTGTTAATCTCCATTCAAAGATAAGAAGACTGAAGCCCAAGGGGAAAGGCCGAGGTCACGCATCAGGCCAGTGGCCGAGCAGGGCAAGAGCCCAAGTCCCCTAGCAGCCCACCCAGGGCTCTCCCACTGCCCCACACTGCCCTCCTCCCACCCTGTAGGGGCTGGGAAGCCGAGTCAGGTATGGAGGAAGAAATAAGGCAGGAAACTGCACAAGATCACAGATGGCAGAATACTGATTTCCCATCCTCATTCCTGGAGAAGCGCCCCAGAATGGCCAATGCCAACTCACAGCTGCCTTTAACCAAGAGGCTGCGTGAGCTCTAAAGCAGCCCACCAGGAGTCCCCACCTGCCCACAGTGGGGTATTGATCAAACGGGTTAAGCACCCTGCACTCCCATATCCTCACCTGTAAAATGGGACCACACAGCTACCTCAAGATGTTTCTGAGTACTAAGGTGGGATGCGGGATGCTCAGTCCCAGCTCAGGGCCTGGCTTGTTGTAGGAGCTCCTGACTGTAGTTCTCTCCTCTGTCCATACCACCCTGAGTCTGGGAAGGGTCACCTTTGGGCAGCCCCTCTCTCCCTCACCTGCCTCTCTAGCCAGCAGTCCACTCGGGACCATCCACTCAGTTCTGGAATTTGAGCTGAGGGGGTGCCTTGTTCACGCAGATAGTGGTGGGGTGTGAAGATTGATACCCTGAGTCCTTAAGAACTACCTGGAAGGCCAGCTGAAAGTATCTAGCTCTATCTACCTGTCCATCTCTGGAACACTCAGGTGTATCCCGTGAGGGCCTAGGGCCTGTGTGGAAATGCCCAAAGCTTGGAGTAAGTCTGAAGGCTGAAGAATGAGGAGTGAGCCGGGGACACAAGACCTGGCAGAGGAGCTGAGGAAGGGGCCCCTAGGGTCGAGGCAGGGGGAGATCCAGGCCCAGAAGGAGGAGCAGTAGCCATCAGGGTTTCCCGGGCAGGCAGGGGGGATCCCACTGGGAGAAGATAAATGGCCAGATGGCAAAGAGAAGGCACTGGCTGCAGCCTCCACTGGGGAAATTAATTAAGCCTTCAATTACAGCAGGCCTGCCCCTGTCAGCTCCAAAGGGTGCCCAGGGCCCCAGTTGCCCTTCCCAAGCCAGGTGTTAATAACTCACCCTCTATGAACTCAATAAAGAACCAGAAGCACCCACCCATCCATCTGCCTACCTGCCAGGGCTCCAGGCAGGAGGGAGGGCTGGGGGCACCTCTTTGGATCCCTTTGTCCACCAGGAATCACATCATAGGCCAGCTGGAGGTGGGATGGCATGGCGGCCCCTCTTGCCCCTGTGGACTGAGTGTCCTTGTACTATTCCCAGAAAGGAAGGAACCAGAATCCCAGCATGTCGGGGCAGCAAATTACTGTGCTGGACATGTGTGTGGTGCTGGGATGGGTGTGGGGGGATAGACACAAAACTGACCATCATCAGAGCTGTCTATGGCCAGAACTGTCAACAGCAGCACCCTCCAAGAGGTATGGGAGGAGGGTCTCTGCTTAGGGGTGGGGGAGAGGTGAGCATAGGTAGCCATTAAACCGAGAGGTCAGGGTCATATAGTCCCACTCCTTGTTTTATGGGTGAACAATCTAAGGCCCAGAGAGGGCAAGTGTCTGGCCCAAGGCCACATAGTGATTGAAGGTCAGGACCAGATTGAAGGTCAGGAGGCAGCAAGAAGGGATGGAATGTGGACACCATGTAGGTTCCACCTCGCCTCCTGGTTCTTGGCCTTCATGCTACACTCTTGCCCTGAGGGTCCCTGAAGATACCTAGCATCTTTCCAGTAAATTCCCCTTTTTGTTTAATGTGAATTCTGCCCTTGCAACCATGAGAGTCCTATCTAAGATATGCTTATCATTTTGAATCTTCAGAGCAATGGATTCTTCCCTTTTTAGAGATGAAGAAAATGAGGCTTGGGCTCAGGGAATGATCTCTTTATAAAACAAGTATTTGGTTCCCTGATCCAGCTTTGGAGACCTGGGAGAAACACATATGAAACAGGACATTCTTTACTGCAGGGCTGTTCAGAGCCTTTAACAGCACAGTGCACATGGCATCTGCCAAATGTGTTTGACTATGGAACCCCCTTTTGTAAGGAGCATTGCATGGGGTTAATGTTTTAAGGGAAATGCCACAAGGAACCAAATTTCTCCTCCCCACCCCAAGGTGTTCTCTCTGGAAGGAAGTGTCCTGGGCAAATAACTGGAAATGTCCATCCCATGGGGTATGTGACCCCTTGTTAGATATGTTGAGGGCATGGATCTATTTTATAAATCTCTTTCCTGAGGGTGTTTCTGATCAACTCCCCTGGGCCTGTGCCCCAGTAGATGAATCAACTATAACTGAATTTCAGAATCTTCCAGGTGGTCGATGCCCAGACTCCAGGCTCCACCAGGCCACTGTCACCCCAGAAGCCTGTCCCTCAACCAGCCTGCCCCCTCCCAGTAGGGATGAGGTCAGGGAGGGGCAAAAGAAGAAGGGGGAACCTGGGGCGAAAAGGGGATGGAGAAGAGGGAAAGACTGCAGAAAGCGGGAGAGGACTCTCAGACCAGGGGACCAGGAGGGTTTGGTGAAGGGACTATTTGCCAAAGGATACACAGGATTCTGGAAAACCAAAAAGGATGATGCATGCCTGGGAGCTGGCAGCATGGAGTGTCGTGGCCACCCCCAGGCCTGAAGAAGCAAGGGAGGGAGTGCACGTGGAGAGGGTGGGTGTGGAGGAGGCTGTCCGGCAGGAGCTGCCAGGGCCTTTGGTCCAGATCAACACCCCATTTATCCTACCCCCCATCTCCCGGTGGATCTCCCGCTAGTGCCTCCCACTGGCCAAACCCATCAGAGGCCCCCAGGGCAGGGAGTGGCTGATGCAGCCTGGAACTGGGCATCGAGACAGGCCAGAGCTGGACTGAGGGGAGTGGAGGTTGTCCCGCACAGGGAGGTTTGGGAGAAGCTGGGGGAAGCAAAAGAGGAGTACAGGGAGATGAAAACACAGGCCATCAAAAGGGAGCCCTTGAAAGAAGCAGGAGCAGAGCGGAGAGGAGACTCAGGGTGGAAACAGCTTTTCTCTGCCAGCTTCTGCCCAAACCCCCATATCTCTGAGTATCAGAACAGCCCACCCTGGGAGGCAGGTGTGTGAGCGCGGCCCCTGCAGAGAGAGGGAGCCAGCCTCCTCCCCACTCCTGCCAGCATCCACAATCGGGTGGGCGGATGCAGCTCCACTGAGATCAGCTAAACAGACCCGCCTCTGATGTGCACAGCCCTCCCTTTATGCAAGCCATGAGTGTCTGAAAGGTTGGGAGCATAAATCAATGCCAGGCAAGGGAGTCCTTGTTGAAATTCACCAGGAAAATGCATCGGTGAAAATCTGAGAGTGAGTTCCTCTCCACAGACAACAGTTGTCCCTGGACATGTTTTTTGTCTAAAAGCAAATGTGCACACATTGGGGTGGTTGAAAGTGGGCCCTCCATCTGTAGGATTTCATCATGGGGCCATTCTGGCCTGGCTGGGATGGGTGACAGGCTGCCTCTGCTCCCAGACCCTCAGCGTTAAGGGAAACTTGCCAACACCCACACTCCCTCTCTGCTTCACCCCTCCAAGTTCTGGTAACTCCACGGAGGGAAAGCACGTGTGCCTCTACCCATGCTGCAGAGAGGTAAACTGATGGATCGGCACGCAGAGCCGACTCAGGCCTGCCAGTCACCCAGCCCTCGCTTTCTCCAACCCCAGCTTTCCTAGCCTTGTGAGCTCTGGGCCTGGCCCCAACCATCAAGGGAGGCTGACTCCCTCACCACCAGTCGCCTCCGAGGGACTGGCCAGGCGGGGACGACAGGAGAGTCACCTTCCCAATTCACTCCAAGCACCAGCTCCCTCAGCGAGATGAATCCAGGAACACCATGACCAGTCCAAGGAAAGTGATGTCTGAGGCTGGGAAATCCCTCATGGAGGGGACAGCTGCTGTAGATCAAAGCTTGCTCGCTCTGCCTCTATATCATCATTAGCAGAGGGCAGAGGTGGGGGGAGACAGGGGCAGGAGCAGGACTGCAGTAGAGCTCTTTGCATCCCTGGAGTAAACCTGGATGCTCCAGAGGTGTATCACCTGGTGGAGGTGAGGTGAGGGGGCAAGGCTAATGCCCTCTGTGCCCAGGGTGTACTGGGGGCCAGAAAAGGGGCTCCAGGAGCAAGCCACATGTCAGGGAAGCATCTGAGCTGAGTCCTAAGGAGGCACTGGTGGTACCTAGGCCATACTCGGGTAGGCTGACCCCTTGTATTGGAAGACTCTTCACCCGTGGGGGGCTTAACAGAAAGCCAAGACACCAGGAGAAGTCTTGAATCTAGAGACCCATCATGAAGTGCCCATTAATGGCATTAATGGGGTAGATGCATGAGGCGATCAGGGAAGGCTTCATGGAGGAGGTGAACCTAAGCAACACTTTAAAGGAAGGAAGTAGAGAAAGACCACAGACTTGGTCGGCCCCTCAGCTCCATGCCCTCATTTCTCCCAGGACTTTTCCTCCTCAGCTGTTGTCTCAGTTTGAGGCTGTACAATCCTCTGTTCCACGAATGTCACTGGACTGAGCCTGGTCACTGATCTTTGGCTTGGGGCCTGGCTGAGAAAGATGAGCTAAGCCAATCACTGGACAAGGTTTTGCCCACCATTGTGACACAGTGACTGTTCAATCAGTGTTTTTGGAGTGAGTGAATGAAAGGATGAACAAATGACTAGTCCCAACTGTCGTGGCCTGGAGACGGAGTGGGTCAGTCCCACGGAGGGGCTGGGAGGCAGAGGAAGGCCCTGGAGATTTCTAAGCATAAGTGGAGCCACCCTGGTCAGGCTGGACAGAGACGGGCTGGGGCAGAGTACTGCACACACAGGGCTGCTTGTTCTTGTTTCCAGGGGGAGGACGCCTCAGCAGGGAGCCATAGGTGGCTGCAGCTTGCAGGAGGTGGGCTTAGAGGGAAAGGAGGGCCCAGGTGGAGCCAGACCTCACATAATCTGTACCCCAACTACGTGGACCCTCTCCCCAGCCCGGGGTCCTCTAGCAGCCACTGGGCCCCTGCCTCCTGTCTCCCCACGGCCTCCCTGGTCTGATTGTGCTCAGTGATTTGTGGCCCTGACAAGTTGAATTGTGGGTAAAGCGGCTGTCCAAATGAGGAACAAATTGGAACTGTGGCTCCAGCCAGCGGGGTATCCATCACAGGGAGAAAGTCTCCGTCAGCACCTCTCTGCCCCCAGCCCAGCCCGGGCCAGCACCTCGCTGTGCCTGCCCCAGGGTGAAGGGGTCTCCTCCCCCCTCCACCTAGGGTCTGGGGGGGCCTAGTTGGGGGAAAGACAGGGAAGAGAAGGACTGAGATCCCTGTTTCTTGCATTTATAAGGCCTACTTTGGACTTTTCCATACCATTTTTATGCTGATTAATTTCTCATAAGCCTCTCAAGAGGTGTATACAGTTATAAATCAGGAAACTGAGGTAAAGTACACTTGGGTGACAGGCCCAAACTTGCATCGCATTAGCAGAGACTAGAGCATGAAATTTGCTTCTGGAATACCTGGAATTCTTAACAAAGCAGTGGTTTCTTGCCACATGGAATAATTCAAAAGCGAATAAATATTCCATCTGGCATAACTCCTAGTTCCTGGAGTTGACATATTAGTGGCTCCATTATGGACCAATGAGGTGAAGCAGCCACAAAAAACACCCATAACCTACAAGCCCTGCTTTGAGGGACTCACCAACTGTTCAAGGAGCTGTTCCCCCCACCTGCAGCCCCTTCTAAGTAGGAGAACCCACCCCTTGCCCAGCCTCTGACACCCCATGCCTGGATCCATGAGACCCAGCTCCTGGCCATGGCTGATTAGGCCAGAGGTGGTCACCTGAGCCTGATCACTGATCTTTGGCTTGGGGCCTGGCTGAGAAAGATGAGCTAAGCCAATCAGATTCAAGGAATTTGGAACTGGGACCCTGAGCAACCCAGTCAGGTAGCAGCGCAAGCCAAGCTGAAAAGTCATAGTGACCTCAGGACTCATCTTCTCAGAGGCCCAAACTATCTGAGCCCTGCTTACTGCCTCTCCCCCAGCCCCCAGTCCAGAAAACTCTGTGTGTATGGGGGGTGGGGGTGGGGGGCTTGCTGCTGTCAGCCCACGTGCCCCAAGCTGCTGAAGTATTTATCCACATGAGTCATTTCCGTTTCCCCTGCGGCCTGGGATTTGGAAACTCAAAACTGCTTGTCTCTCTCTTTATGCTGAGTCATCCTTTCCTGAGATGACAGCTAAGCTGTCCTGCTGACTACTAAATGAATCGGCCAAGGTTGGGGACGGGAGAAGCCGCGGAATAAGAATTAATGATCTGAAATGTTACCCTGTTACACAAGGTTACCTATGGCCCAGGACCCCAAACACGGAAACATCAGGAAGCGGGAAGACTACCCTCTGCCCCTTCCCAGAGGCGTGCGTACGCACATGGGTGTGTCTGCACCCCTCTCTGCTGACCTCTATGCTTCTGATTTCACTTTTACTTGGCCCTCCCTGGCTGCCCTGGCCCTGGGGCCCCTCATGACCTGTTAGCTTAATGCTAAAAGTCGGGACTGTTCATACGAAGTGCATTTGTGTCTGTGTCAATCAGGGTTCAGTGCAGGAAGCAGAAGGCATGTGGGGATTTTAAGCAGGGATGGAATTAGTATGGGAAATTAAGTACTTACAAAGTCACTGGAGGTGCTGCAGGACTTGCCTGTAGGCTGGTGTCCAGGAACTAGTCTGGACCTGCTGAATTGGCCCACCTGGGGAGGTGCTGCCCTGGCCCCACCAGGAAAGTGCCACCACTGGGACACACCACTGTAGCTGCAATCTAAGGTCTGGAAGCCGCTGTCACCACCATACTTGCATCTGCGTCCCACAAAGCTAGTGACTGGACATTAGACCGCTCCAAAGGGAAAGCCACGTGCCCATGACCCTACCTGCCATCAGCAAATAGCCAAAGGGCAAGGAAGCTGGCTCCCTTTCGCCTCTGCCTTCCTCATCTCATGCAGGTGCCTTATTCAGCAGGACCCCACTCATGAACTAAAACCTTGGGTGCATGGGAGTCTGAGAAACAGTTTTTAGCTTTGTAGCCTCTGCAGTGCCGGAAGGAATGGCATGGATACTGAGTCCCAGCATGTACCTCAGCGCCCAATTCCAAATTCCCAAGAGACCCACAGGCCAATTCAGCCCATCTTTTACAACCAGTGTGAGCTAGCTGCCCTCGGTTGAGGCCTGGCCTAGGGGAAGTTGTAGAAACACAGGAGGGTTTATCTGGCCGAGGAAGGGGGGTGGGGCTGGAAAGCTAGACACTGGTCTATGAGTGTGCGCGCACAGGTGCACATGCACCAGCCTGTCTGGGAAGAGGAGTAGAGGGGATCTTAGTGGCTGGGAGACCAAGCCCAGCTCTACCCACATTCTCACTGGGACTCTGACAGCAGGCATGGGGTGGGGGCGGTGGTTAAAGTCAAGTGGGGAAGTCAGAGACAGGAGCGGCCCTCACCAACCCCCAGGTCTCCCTCTAGCCCTGGGTCATTACAGTCATCTCTGGTAAGCTCTCAGGGGAGTTTAAAGGCTTTGTTTCTCCCTGAACTACATTTGTTGGGGATCCCAGCATCTTGTATTCAAAACAGGGTGCCCAGAGTGTCCTTCTCTTCAAAATATAGTCGTGACACAAAAACCGTGGATGCAGATTCCCTGAGGGAACTTTTGCTGGGGTGAGGCACGCCAGCCTTGAGGCTCAGACCTCTCTGACAGTGGCCAGCTGTCTGCAGGCCACTGGCCCAGGGCAGGCCTGAGAGGACAAGAGATGCCAGAGCCAGGAGCAGCTGTGGCCCCCTCTGCTGAAGGCCTTGCCAGCAGGACTGCTCTCTCCCCTGCGCTTATTAAATAGTTCACCTGCTGCTACTCACTGCTCCCTGGAGAGATGAAGGAGCTGCCTCTCCAGAAGCGACGGGGAAGCAGGAGGAAGGGCACACTCCAGGCTGCACACTGGAGGATAGGGACGGCTGCCCAGGAACATAACCCACGGTGAGAAAGGGCCTACTGCATTCTGCAGTAGACAAGAAAGTGGCAGAAAGACAAGATACCCTCCTCCACCCTCCTCCCTCCAAGAAGTGTTCAGCCCATGAGGGCCTCAGGGTCGACCTGGCCAGGGCCTCACAGAGGAGGGGCTCAGAAGCTAAAGAAGGACCATCAATCACCTCCACTCAGGATGTCCCAAAGGGAAAGGCCCCTCCTCCCTCTGCTCTCGAAACTGCTCCCTCTTCCCAACTTCCCTGTCTGTGTCACTGCCCACCAGCCCCCAGTCTCTGAGGCCTGCTGCTTCATCCCCAAGGACCCTTTCAGATGTGGCCCTTCCTTGTCACTCCTGCCTTTGGACCCTCTCATAGGCTTCCTCTCCCCTGCCCTCATCACCAGCGGGCAGGGTGACGCCTTGCCCAGCCCTGCCTAAAGCTCCCCTCTCTCCTGTCCTGACTGTTCCCCTGCTCTAACACCCTGGACACCCTGTGATCTGCTAAACACAGTGCCTCAGCCTTGTCTCTGAGGCTTCTACGGCTCACCCCAACGAGCCGTTCCAGCCCGTCTCCCACTCAGCCCCACATTCTTGCCAAACTACGTTATTTATCACTTCCCCAGTAGTGTGCACATGGTGCAAACTGGCTAATCAGAGCCCTCCCCTGGGACTTTTGCCTGAGCTAGTCCTCTGGGATTCTGAGCTGTAAGGATGGTGCGGTAGGCTGAAAAAATGTCTCCCTCCCAAACATACATTCACTTCTGAACTTTACCTTATAGTCCAAAAGAGTGAATATCACCTTAGATGGAAAAAGATGTGACTAAGTTAAGGATCCCAGAAAGAGAAGCTTATGCTGGATAATCCAGGGGGCCCCTAAATGCCATCGCAAATATCCTCGTAAGAGAGATTAGACACGCAAAGGAGAAGGCCACCTGCAAACTGAGCAGGAAGATGGGGCCACATGCCAGGAAGTGCTGATAGTCACCAAAAGCTGAGAAAGGCCCAGAGGGAGCACAGCCCTGCCCGCAACTTGATTTAGGACTGGACTTGTGGCCTCCAAAACTGTGAGAGAATGAATTTCTGTTGTTTGAAGCCACGCTGTTTGTTGCAGTTTGTTATAGCAACCCCAGGAAATGGATACAGACGGTGAGCTGCCGGGGCCTTCTCGTGCCTGGTGGAGAGGGCTGCAGACCTGGCTTGGATAGGAGGAGAGCAGAGCCGGGGCGCAGAGACAGACTTCAGGGTCGGCAGAGCCCTGAGCACGCTGGGTCACCCTAGAGGCAGCCCTCCCTCCCTGGCCTTTTCAGCAACATAAGCCAACACTTTTCCCTTCTTACTTTAGCCAGTTTGAACTGGTTTTCTGTCACTTGCAACCCAAAACGTTCTAACTAACACCCTCACCCAATAATTAGCATGAGCCTTAAAAATAGCTCAAATCTTTGACCCAGTGATCCCAGCTTTCTGCCCTAAGAAAATAATCTTTCTAAGGACAGTCACTGCAGTATGAAAAAATAGAAACAACCTATATATGTAACCACAGGACATGCATTCATAAATTATGGAACAATCATATAGGGGGATATTATGTAGCTATTAAAAACTATGTTTTCATGCTCATTATGAAATGGCAAGTGAAAAGCAGGACATTAAAAAATATACATATACACATATATATACATCTATATATTCTTATATATAAACAGGATGATCTCCATTTTTTAAAAATTTGCTTTAGATCTTTTTTAAAAACACAAAGCATTATACATACAGTTGAAATCCTTTGCATACCTCTCCTCCTTCCCTCCCCAAAGGGAGCCACTCTAGCTAACTTGGTATTGTTCCCATGCATGATTTTAAATATTTACTACCTATGTATCCATAAGTAACGCATAATATTTGTACATATTTTTACATTTCAATAAACACTATGAGGCTTTCTGCAACTTGTTTTTTCCTCAACCAACAATATGTTTGTGTATTTAATCCATTTTGAGAACGTGTAACTGTAGTTTGTTAATTTTAACTGCTGTCAAGTATTTCATTTCTGAGTATCTCACATTTTATTTATCTTTTCTCTGGTTAATAAATGCTGAGATTATTGGCCATATTTTTACCTAGAATGCTGCAAACTCTTATGCTTCCTTGGGTATACATGTGCAGTAGCTGGGGCATAGGACCTGCATATCTTCTTCCTTACAAGATGCTGCTGAATTGTACTCCTACATAGTGGTACCAAGAGTGAGTGGAGAGTTTCCATTTTCCATATCTTCCATGGGGAGAAGTTTTTATTTTTGCCAATCCAACAGGTAGGAAATTGTAACTTGCCATGTGGTTTTGATGTGCATTCCCTGTGTACAGTGCTGTCCCTCCTCTTTCCATATGTTTACATCCCCTTCGGTTTCCCCTTCTTTTAACTGTCTTTGCCTATTCTTCTACCAAGGTGTTTGCCTTTTGAATAGAAGATATATTCTCATGAACTACACTCAAATGTCAACAGTGCTTTATTTTCTTTTTTATAGCAATAGAACACTTTATTTGGAGTGGTGGCCCTGTCTGCCTTCACTACCTGGAAAACACCCTCCAACCCCTCCCACATCCCCACCTGCTCTGGCCATGTGGGAGCTGCCAGACTCTTAACCTGATCCCGCCTCACAGGCCACAGTGGTTGGTCCAGGGTTAGGCATGTGACCCAAGCCAGGCCAATCAGAAACCTTCCCTGAGGTTTTTTAAACTGGAGCTGGAGAAGATCAGTTCTTTCCTCCTTGATGATGAAGGTGTGAGGATGTTGCCAGCATTCCAGCTTTGTAGGACAATCAGCCTGAGACCAAGAAACAGAAATACCGAGGGAGAAAAGGGAGTGACAGTGAAGAGAGAGGGCCTGTGGGCAACCAGACCTACCAGACTCTAAATACACGCAGCTCTGACCTCCCCTAAATTACATGGACATGGCAATGAGGCCTGGCTAGAAACCTGCCCCTACCACCAAGAGTTGCCAGCCAGGCTCTGACCTGCCCAGGGTCAGGAGAGACCCTGGCTTTGACTCTTTAGACCCACGGCTGCAGAGAAGCCTGTTCCTCCTGAGCTGAAGCAGCAAGGCTGACAAATTCCCAGCAGGGCTTCTGTGCAGGGGCTAAGCCTCCTGACCTGTGGGGGATGCTGGCCAAGGGCATCCCCTCAATGTCAGCTCCTGCCCCCGTGTGTCTTGCACCTCCTCTCCCCACTGAGTCTGGAGGCTTAAAATGAGAAGTGTGTTCCTAAAGATGTGGCTTATGGGGAAACTTCAGCCAAATCAATTAATGATAAAGCCCTTGAGCAAACACAGCTACTTTTATCATTTTAGAATGTTGTGATTTGAGCGGCAAATGAAATTAAATTAAAAACACAGAGACTTCAGGTCAGAACCCTGGCCTCTCTTGTTGGTTTTTAATCTCCTATTAAACGATATATCTTCTGATGGCTTTTGTCAGCCTAGTCGATGTAATAACCCGGGGCATGTGGCCTGCTCACCCTGTTCATTCCCTCCATGTGGCTGGGAGGAGGGTGCTGCTGGCAGCCAGGTCAACCGACAAGCTTAAAATGGGGATGGCAGGTGGGCCACAATCATGGGAAACGACGAGGGGCAAACTGAATTTCGCTGGAGCTGTGTAGGCAAAGTGCAGGGCAGGGAGGTGCCCCAGGACCTCCCATTACAGATGAGTCACCTAGAGCCCAGAAAGCAAAAGTTTTCTGAAGTCACATTCAGAGCCAAGATTGGAACGCAGGTCTCCCAACGCCCAGCCCACAGCTCAGCATCCAGGGAAAGGGCTGAGCTTGGTGCCGGGAGTGTGGTCCTCCGTGCTCCACCTTCTCTCAGGGCCTTATCAGTGGGGCTTATTGAGCTCAGTCGGAGAGGCAGAATTGGAAGGAGTCCTAGTCCCCATCTTTGAGGAGATCCTGGCCCGGTGGGAGAGGCAGTTCCCATGCTTGGGGACCTCCCAGTGTGATGACAGAGACACAACCCTACCCTCAGGAATCTCCCAGTGTGAAGGAGCACAGGCTGTAATGGCCAAGTCCACAAGTAAATTGTTTTGGTGAGAACAAGAACGGGTGGCTTGGAATTGGTGTTGGCTTCTCCAAGGTAGGCTTCCTGGAGGAGGCTGAGAAGGAAGGAGGAGGGAGGTAGTCTCAAGACAGCTTAGGCAGAGGATTCACAGCAAGAGAGAGAGGCTGGAGCTGCTCAGGGAGAAGACACACGGGGTGAATGTCCTCGATGAGTTCCCTGTACCTGCACACAGGTACACATAAACACACAGGCCTGTGTGCACACACTCATGTCCACTTGCACATACTCAACCACGCACACTCAAAAACACATGCTCACATGCCACGCAGTAGCATGCACGAGCTTTCTCCTACCTCCATGTGTGCATACACATGTATGTACACACATGCATTCGTGCACATGCACCCATACATGCAATGATATACAGACCTACACACTGGCCAGAACCAGGCTTTATAAGTAGCTCAGATATGCTCTGTATGCTCTGCTCTGCACACAGGTAGGGGGCCTGCACTGCCCCCCACCCATGCCCCGGGTTCCCCGGCAGATCTATCACCTGTCAAAAGTCCTGAGCCCCCTGCCTGGGCTCTGTTTGTATCCCTTGCCCCTGCCGTGGTCCCACTGTCTGATACCTGCTCCCTCACCTCCAGCTCTGAGGGTGGGCAGGGCGCTGGGGCTGACCAGGAGGACACTCCCAGGGGGGCCTCACAGGCTGCCTGCTGCCCAGAGGACCCCAAGCTGGGGAGGAGTCTCCAGGGATTGTCTGGGCCACCCCTCAGCCTTGGCAGCCACTTGCTGCCTCCTTCTTTTTTACTCAAGGGCTCTGTGACAGGTCAGGATCCTGTGATGCTGACTCTGTGAGGGAGACTTGTGTGCAGGAGGTTTCCTGGCAAGAGTTCCTGTGGGGAGTGAAGAAGGCAGGCCTGGGCAAAGGGAGAAGCCAGGCAGTGATGTAGCCACAGCAAAGGCCTCAGTCACCCCCGGGCCAGCTGAGGAGGGGGACGGCCCTGCAGCCCGTCCCACATGGGGCATAGGGACCATACTTTACACTTGTGCATTTACCAGCCACTGGATGTTGGTTGCCCCCAGAAAATGGGGTAAGCTTGAAGGAGGAGGTCCTCTTCAGCCAAGGGCAACCACAGGGAGGAGGGTTCAGCTAGGAGCCGTCCGCCATCAACATTCCCCACAGCTGGGAGAGAGTGGGCAGCACCTTGGTGTCGGCTCTAGTCTCCAAAGGATGAGATGCCCTACTCCCTTCCCACTGCAGGTCTCACACGAGCCCCTCCTCCTGCAGTTGGATGCTCCTCTCTCGAGTTTTTTTGGCCCCTGCTCCCTTGCCTGTCCCTCCCGCAGCATCCCATCTCCTCAGACTGGCACTACAGCTCCGGGTTTCAGGCTTCTGTTTCCCTCTCAGAAAGCCAGAGGGCGTGGCTCCCTCCAGCACCCTCTCTGCCTCACTTCTCAGAGCCTGAGAGCATCTCTGAACACAGGGTGCTGAGCCATCTGGGAAGGGGCTGGGACAATCCCTTCCTGACTGCTAGTCCTCTGTGACTCAGATCTGTGGGACGGCGGCGGCTGAGTCCTTCCCTTTAGCTCTGGGCTGACAAGACGGGGGTGTGGGCCTGTGACTTTATCATTCAGCAAGCCCTGTGGGTGGCAGAGAGCCTTTCACTTTCTGCTGACAGAAACCTCCCCTCACCTGAGTCCTTGGTTGATACCTCCACCACCTCTGTTTACGCTCACGCAGACAGCCCTGGTGAGGGTGGGAGCAGAAAGCCTTTGGATCCAAGGAAAATTTTCATTTTTTCTTCTCCAGGGAAAATGTGAGCTAGACAGTACTAGCTTTGAGACGAAGGGGCTGTCCCACCTAGCCTGTATTTCTTCTGTCTTAAGGGACACATTTGTTTTCACACTTTAATATCCCTGAAATTGGGGTCTGTCTAACAATTGATGGTGTATCCTGCTTTACTCCATGGCGTTTTCCCCCTTTATGGTACCTAAAGTAATGGTTCCTTTAAAATTCAATGGTACTTTGGTAGTTTGCATCCAGCTGGGAGGTGAGGGGGTAAGAGGAAGGGACTGGGGGCTGGGCTGCTTCCAGCATCTCCTGCGTCAGGTTTTCACTGCGCAGCTTCAGGATCAGGTTCTCCCAAGGCCTCCTGAAGGCAGAGGAAGAGCAGAACCATGTTCTGGAGCCAAACAGAAAATTATTTTTGGAGACTCAGGCCACAGGTTTACCTCTAGTGCCCTGCAGACCTCATCTGCCGGTGGCCACAACCCTCCTTCTGAAGCCTAAATAGAAGTAGCTGGAAGCTGGTCCAGCCTCTGCAGCTGGGAGGAAGTCAGAGATGCGAATGTGGGTGCAGATGTTCTGGGGAAGAGGGCTTGGGGCTTCAGCTCCAAGGGGGGCCTTTTAAAGTGTTCATGGGCCTGGCTCTGTCTCAAGGTGAGAGAATCAGCCCTGTGTGATGGCCAAGTGTAAAAAGCCTGGGAATTTAGGAAGAAAACGCTGGACTGGAGGAGAGGCAAGGGGCGGGGAGCTTGGGATGCTGAGCTCAGAGTGGAGGAGAAGCACATTCTGGACCTTGTCTGGCTACAGGCATCAGGGAGCCCCCTGAGCCAGGCTCCCCAGGGATGACTTCCCCTGCCTTGGCCACACTCAGCACCCAGGCCCTCCCCTAGAGGCCTTGATGAACTCCCAGACAGCTATCTGAGCAGACTACTGGGGGGAGGTGGGGGGCAGGAGGATGACACTGAGATCCTAACTTCTCTCAACAAGCAGCAGAGACAGGAGGAAGCTACTCCAGGTGCAGGGGCAGGAGCGGATGTGAGCAAGTATCTCCAGAGGGAGACACTGGTGGCTGAGGAGGCTGGAGGACCCCCCCCACCAAGCAGTGTAGACTGAGAGCCCCGCTGTGCCAGACAGTATGTTCCCTCTTCACCCCCTCCAACCTGAGCAGAAGCAAGTGGTTCTGGGAAGCATGGTTTGCAGAAGGGCAGGAGAGCAAGCCATTGGGCCCCCACCCTGTGGGACTCCCAGCCAGCCCATGCCTGCTTCCTTCTTTTTTTTTTTTTTTTTTAGAGACAGGGTCTCACTCTTGCTCAGAGCTGGTCTCGAACTCCTGAGCTCAAGTGATCCTCCTGCCTCGGCCTCCCAGAGTGCTAGGATTACAGGCGTGAGCCACCGCGCCCGGCCTTGTCTGCTTCCTTCATCCCTCCACTCCACAAATATGTACTGAGCAGTGAAGCAAACAGGCCCAAATCCCTTCTCTGAAGGAGTCTGCAGTCTAGTCAGGAGAGAAATATACTAAACAAAATAAACATATAGGATGACATTGGTGTTCTCTGGGTGCCACAGAGAAAAATACAACAGAAAAGGAGGCTGGGGAGGGATAGGAATACTGCTTTCCATAGTGTGAGCAGGGAAATCCTAGAGAGGTCTGACCAGAGGCTTAAATGAAATGAGGGAATGAGCCACGAGGGTATCTATAGGAAAGGTGCTTCAGGCTCAGGAAGCAGTATGTGCAAAGGTCCTGGGGCAGGACAAACTTGGGGTGGTCAGGGACTAATAAGAAGACCAAGGGCTGGGGTGGAAGGAGGCAATGACAGAGGAGGAGGAGGCAGAAGAGGAAGAGGAGGAGGTGAGGGCGGGCAGGGAGTGGCATCAGATCCCACAGGGCTTTCTGGGCCATGGAAAGGACTTTGGCTTCCACTCCGAGTGAAAGGGGAACCTGTAGAGGATCTGAGCAGAAGGGTATGATCTGACTTAGGTTTTAACAGGACAGATGGTCAGGGGCCAGGGGCAGGAGGCAGGGACATCCAGTAGAAGGCCATTATAATCTTCAAGCAAGAGATGATGCTGGCTGGATTGTGGATATACTTAGAAGGCAGAGCTGACAAGATTTGCTGACAGATTGGATTTGGGATGTGTTCCAGTTATCTATTGCTATACAACAAACCACCCCCAATCCTTGGTGGCTTAAAACGACCAGTCATTTATTTTGCTCATGAATCTGCAAAATGTGGGCAGGGCTCAATGGGGAAGGCGCCTCTCTGCTCCACATGACATCAGCTGGGGTGGCTGACAGAGATGCAGGGCCACTTGCAGGGTGGGTCACCACACAGCTGGCAGGTGTGTACAGATGGACAGTTGCTGGGGGCTCAGCTACCGGCTCAAGGTCTCAGGCCCTCTTCACAGGGGCCTCTCCTGGGGCTCCTGGGTTCCAAGGGCAAGCACCCCAGGAAACCAAGGTGGAAGCTGCAAGGCCTCTTACGATCTAGTCTCAGAAGTCTCAGAACATCACTTCCACTGCCTTCTGTTGGTCAAGCAAGTCACCAAGGCCAGCCCAATTCAAGGGGAGGGAGATGAAACTCCACCATCTTTCAGTGGGGAGGGTAGCTAGGATTTTGTGGCCATGATTAATCAGCCACAAGATGTGAGAGAAAGGAGCAAGTCAAGGGTGACTCCAGGATTTCTGGCCTGAGACACTTACATCCTTGTGTATGCCACTGGTGAGGCCACCTGCATTCCAATTACCTTACCCTCCAGAGACAGAGTGGGGTGGCCTTGTCCAAGCCCTGTCACTCACTGGACCTGTTTCTTCCCATCAAATAAAGGGTTTGAATTAGAAGACAGCTGTCCCTTCTAGCCCTGGTACACTAGCCTCCGGGCTGGACTTGGATGCACCCCTGCCCTGCCACAGTGGGCCCAGTGCCAGGCCAGAGCCACCCATGGTGGCCTACACTCAGGAAAGAGGTGGACAGAACCAGACCACTAATGCCAGGTTATGGTTTCCAGCCATCTCCAAGCATTTATCTATCAGGGTATAATCAAAGATCGGGAGACCCAAAGGCAATCAGCCAAGCCCCTGTCCACTGCAGCCCCCAATCTGTGCCCAGCAGCCTGAGTGGAGGGCTCTGACATGTTTTCCCTGACACAGAAGAGGTGTAGGAGAGGGAGTTGCTGCCAGTGGCTGTGAGCACACAGCTCTGGCCCATCTGGTCCATCACCCTGTACACATATCTGGGATGGCTTAAGACTACTATACAGTTCCTCTTCTGGAGGCAAGACTAGCAGAATGCGGACCCCACCACCCCCAAGAAAATACTCTAACACAAACTCTCATGTGACCACAAATCTCCCAGGGGGTGTCATTAAAATGCTGAATCTGATTCAAAGTTTCTGCATTTCTAACCAGTTCCCAGGTGATGTAGCTGCTGCTGGTCCACAGAGCAAGAGTCTGGTCTAGGCCAGGCATGGTGGCTCACATCTGTAATTCCAGCACTTTGGGAGGCTGAGGAGGGAGGATCGCTTGAGGCCAGGAGTTCGAGTCCAGCCTGAGCAACATATCCAGACCCTGTCTCTACAAAAAGCTAAAAAATTAGCTGGGCGTGGTGGCGAGCCTGTAATCCTAGCTGCCTGGGAGGCTGAGGCAGGAGGATCGCTTGAGCCCAGGAGTTCGAGGCTACAGTGAGCTATGATAGAGCCACTGCACTCCAGCCTGGGTGACACAATGAGACCCCATCTCTTAAAAAAAAAAAAAAGAAAAAGAAAAAGTCTGGTCTAGCCAGACCTGTGGCTTCCCAGGTGGACACTGCACTCTAGGGGACTGCAACACAGACAACCTGGCTGAAAGGACCATTACCTAGCCCTGCATGTCACAGACGACAGGACAGCCATAGCACACGGAACATCTATCATGTCACCATTACAAGCACAGCCAGGCTCTGGAGCCAGACCACCCAGGTAGATGAGCTGTGTGACCTCCGGCAAGTGCCTTCATCCCTCTGGGTCTCTGTTTGCTCATGGGCAAAATGGAGAGATGCCCAGGAAGTGGGAGAGAGAAGGAAGGGCTGAGGGAGAGCGGAGAGGAGAGATGGGGAGGAGTATCATACAGGAGGCGGGGATTGAAAAGGAGAGAGGCGGGGAGGAGGGAGGACAGAAAGTGAAGGGAGGGGAGGAGAGGGCAGAGGGGAGGAGAGGGCAGAGTGGAGGAAGGCAGCAAGGGACCCTGAGAACAAGGGGGCTTAGCAGGAGTCACAGCTGGGAGGCGGCACTGAGAGAGTGTGCGGGAGGGCTGGGGGCTGCGGGCCGGCCGGAAGGGCCCGGAGGAGGTGGGCGGGGGAGGGGAGCCTCTCAACTCGTCCCAAGCTCTAAGGTACTAGGGAGAAATGAGACGCTAGCTGCAACCCTCTGGGAAACGTCCTGCCTGTTCATTTATGGGGAATAAGTAGAAAAATGACTGGGGGAGGTGCCACTACTGTTTTTTTAGGCAACTGCAGCAAAAATGTCTCCACTGGGAGTGTAAAGACCATCAGGATCATTATGTAATGGCCGGGCTGCCTCCATCAGGCTCGGCACCCACAAGCCTCACACCCCAGGCCTTATTTCACCCCAGGGTGGCCCAGACGTGCACGTAATCCTGCAATGAGCTGCAGGGCAGACATGAGACACCCAGCACTAGGCATCTCGCTGGCAAGCCTGGCCCTTCTGATGCAACATCCGGGATCCGCAAGGCCAGGACCATCCCACCTCAGCTCTACAACACAGCCCCAAGTAGGCAAACTGAGGCATAGGAGTATTCTCAACCCCTTTCTGGATCACCACACCTGCTCATTTGTACTGGCATCCTCCAGCCATATCAGAGGCTTGTAGGGACCATGGTTGTCCTTGGGCTCGTGGAATGACAGTTTTGGGGCCTTCTTGAAGAAAAGAGAAATGGATATCTGTGCTTTCCTGTAGTTCACCCCCTCCCAAAATAAAAATGTTCTCTTTTGATTTTTCCCCAAAACAGTTCTTTGTTGGGTAAGGCTGGGAGGGGGGTGGGAGGGGTGGGGAGACAGGGGTGCTTGGAGGAAACAGAGGAACGATGTCAATATGCTACCAAGGGTAGAGGTTGGCATTGTGGGCCTTTAAAAGGTGCCACGGTGGTGAGGGTGCAGTGTCGTACATAGAGGGTGTAATTAATAAAGACTCTGACCAAGCACTGCCTACAAAGCTCAGGCTGGAGGCCAGGGCAGCCTGTGCCCTCCTCCAAAGGGAAGCAGCCCCTGCCATATCTTGGCTCACACTGTACCTTGACCTGGAGTACCCTCTCCCTCCCACGCAGCTGTGAGTTTACTCATACTTCAAGGCCCAGCACAGATGCCACCTCCTGTGGGAAGCCCACTCTGAGCCTTCCAACCCACTGTCTCCCACCTTCCCTGACTGCTGGAAGCCAGCCAGAAACAGAATCCATGGAAGAATCACACCGTGCCCTGCAGCTGGTCTGGTCTCTTTCTCTAAACACAGGAGAAGCTCCTTAAGGGCAGAGCCGGCCCTCACCCTTGCTCCTGTGAAGAACCATTGAAAACGCCCTCTTCCTGTTTCACAGCAGGGGCCTGACAACTAGGTGTGCTGAGTGCCGCTGATTTATTCCTCTCTGTGGCCCTTGTCCCCCTCTGACACTATATAGTTTAGTTCTTTGAGCTCTCCGAGAGCTTGTGCACTGTGTGCACATAGTAGGTGCTTAATAAATGTTTGCTACACCCAGTTCTTTACTAAGAGTGAATTTATGCAGAAGAGTTACGCCTTGCCTTGATCCACAAACATGCAGCAACCAATGGGAGGTGGCTTATTCCATGGTGGAACGCACAGGGGCGAAGTGAGGTCTTTCATACCACTTGGGGGTCTCACCCCCTTCCCTTGAAAATCTGAAAACTGGTGGCATCTCCCCCTATAATTCTCTTTATCCAGAGCACAGGCCCTCGGAGAGCTCAAAGAACAGATATTTTTTGTTCACATATTTTGCTTGGACACACTGGAGAACACCCAGAGACCAACTCACCTTTTCGAGAGTACAGTGACTTGCCCGATGTCACTCACCAAGCTAGTGGCCCAGCAATAGTCCCACTCCCTAACCCCAGCCCACGCTGGCCCTCTGCCACCCAATGAAGCTGAGAGAGGCAAAAGGCCAGCTGACTCTGCAGCTTTGCTCCAAAACACAACACGAGAGTCTGGTGCAGGCAGCACCCGCCACACCTCCCTCCTGGCTGGGCTTGGGGTGTTGGGGAAGGCCCCAGACACATGAGCTTAGGAGCTAATGGAGCTGCTTCTCAGATGGGGAACCAGACCGCCTGGGCCAGTGGTCCTCACCTGGGGCTTGTTAGAGCACAGCCTCCTGGGCCCCCAGAGCATCAGATCTGTAAGTCTGGGTGGGGCTCAGAACCTGCATCTCTAACACACGCTGATGCTGGGGGCGGGGGGGGGAGGGACCAGCTTTGAGAACCGCTGGTCTAGAGAAAACACTCCCAGCTGCTCACAGGCCATGCTGGGGAATTAGAGTGCAGGGGGAGACGTGTGAGGGACTTTCGCTTTTTATTTCTCCACTTAGGTATTATTATGAACGTTTAAAAACCGTAGGGATTATTTTTGTAATAATTTTTAAAGTTTTAAAAGAAAAATGAGCAATTCATGCATGGTGTGAACAGCAATTATCTCTTCAACCTAACAAGCATTTATTATGTGCCTACTGTGTGCAGGGAAATTTTTTAATGAATGAGACACAGTCCCTGTTGTCTGGACACATAAGAGCCATGATGGGGAGTTAGATAGATAAAATAGCATTACTAGAAAGGAGGAGGAACCACACTAGAGGTGTTTATAGGTACAATGGGAACACAGGTGGCAATTAATTCCACCTGAAGAGTCAGGAAAAGCAGCCAGAGGGAAGGTAGCATTTTCACTGGGCCTTGAAGGACCCCAGCCAAGGGGAACAGCGGGAGCAGAGCCTGAAGAAAGACGGTATCCCCATTTGTAAGGAACTGGACCAAAAGCCTGCGGTGCTGGGTGGCCTCTGTGATGGAGGCTTGGAAGGCATGCAGGCAGGCCAGGAAAAGCAGGTGGTGGGCGGGTGGCAAAAGTCCCAGAGTGGCTGTGACTTCGTAGAAAGCCCTCAAAGTCCTGAAGCAGAAAGAAGAGTGCGTCAGACGTGCACGCCCAAAGAACGGCTTGGTGGCTGGGTGGATCAGAGGGGACCAAGTGGAGAAGAAGGGCGGGAGACCAGGGAGGAGGCAGGTGCAGATGTCCCAGAGATGGGTGGTGGGGTCCTGGACTGGGGACAGTGGGGCAGCAGCACGGAGAATGGGCGTTGTTGAAGCCTAGCCCCGGGGGAGGCTGCCATGCTCTGGGGTTCCCCACCTGGCCACAGGCTGCGGCAGCACCAGGATCCAGACCACATGGTCCTGCCCTATTCCTCTGGCCACAGCTGATTGGTCCATGTCCAGGCACATGATCCCATCTCGTGTGGGGGGCTGAGATTCTACCAGAGCCCTGCTCTAGAGGATTTCTTGCAAAGTATGTATAATTAAGGACTGAGCCTTGATACCCCCACCCTCCTTATCTCTGCACAGGACTGGGCACTCAGCCTGGTAGTCAGAGAAAAGGAGGGCAGAAAGGGCAGGTGTAATCCTGGGGACCTCCTAGAAGAGAGAGCTAGATTTGGATGGGCAGAGGGGAGGGCAGAAGTTGTGGCAGGAGCACAGGCCCAGGCAGATGTTCAAGTCCATCTCTCCCTCTCCAGCCCTCAGCAGAGAGGAGCCCAGTGCAGCCCTGCACCTCTGGGAAGGAGCTCCAACCCCCCTCTCCGCGCTGCTCTGTCCTGGTGTGCTGGAGAGTGGCTCTGGTAGGGAGTGTGTTCTCTCAGCCAGGGGGAAATGAGCCCAGGGAGAGTAGTGTTTTAGCCCATTTTTGTTGCTATAATGAAGTACCACAGACTGGGTGATTTATAAACACTGGAAGTTTATTTGGTTCACAGTTCTGAAGGCTGGGAAGTACAATATCAAGGTGCTAGTATCTGGTGAGGGCCTTCAGGCTTCGTGACCCCATGGCAGAAGGAGGAAAGGCAAGAGAGCATGAGACAGCAAGAGCAGAGAGGCTGAGCTCACTTTTATAACAAGCCCACTCCTGAGATAACTACCCCACTCCTGCCGTAACAGCATGGATCCACTTGTGAGGGCAGAGTCCTCGTGGCCTCTATAAGGCCCCACCTCCTACTTTTGGATTGAGGATTAAATTTGCAACACATGAACTTTGGGGGACACATTTGAACCACAGTAAGCAGCAACTTGCCTCAGGTCACACAGCCTGTTAGTGGCCCTGCAGGACCCCAAATCCAGGCCTCTTTCTCCTGGGGAGGTGGTTGGGCTGGGCAGAACTCCATATGGCAAAATCTCCCAGCCTATATGGGACATGGAGGACTAGCCCAGAAATGCTGACTCAGAGCCCTGTGTGGACTTCCGTGGCACTGGGCCTGGGAAAGGCTCTGCAGTCTGGCGTGCACCTGTCCAGAACCTCCTTAAGCTCCAGCCCGGGAAAGGAGGCTGGGCCTGGGAGGGGGCAGTCAGGAGGTTAGCAGTGCTGTGGCCTCAGAGCCTAAGACTGATGCCTTTCTGCCCCCCTTCTAGCTACCACCCATCTGGCCTGGAGGCTTCTCTAAACCCTCCCTCCATAGCATCAGCCATGAGCTACCAGGCCACATGAGGAAGGTGGGAGCAGGGAGAAAAGAGGCTCTGTTGGTGCCAGGCCAGGTGCCTGTAGACTGCTTCTCGGTGGCAGGGATCCCAGTGGAAGAGACAACAGTGACAGGCACGAGGTGCCCGACCTGCAGATCAATCCATCGGGATGCAGATGGATAGAAGTGTGCTGCAGCAGAAGGGGGATGTGGATGCCCCTACAACTGGAGGCCCCCCAAATCAGGACTAACTCTGCTCCAGTGACAGCTCCAGGCCTGGGTGGCAGCAGGAAACCTCAGCTCCTCCATCCTGCCTCCATCTGTACCAAACTATATTCTCCCCCCACCACACATTCCATCCTTCTCTCTTCTTTCTTTTCTTTCTGTCCTGTCTTCTTCCTCCTTCCCTCCCCCACTCCCTCCTCCTCCAGGGCTGTTATTGCTTTGAGTTAAGCATTGCCCTCCTCCTGTGTCCTCTTTATAAAACTCCTGGGGATGTACTCGGGGGTATTCCAGTGACTTTTCTGAAAGGAAGCAAATGAGAACACAAAAGGTGTGGGTGGGTGAGGAGCCTCTCCCTCCACTCCCCCATGGCCTCCTTGAACCCACTGGGACTACAGTGACAGGAGAAGCCAGACAGAAAAGGCAGAGGCCAAGAAGCTAAGAAAGCATCAGCACCTGCCCACAAGGACAGGTGGGGGCCAGCAGGGGGAGAATTGGGCTGACCTCAAATTTCAACCCCGGAAGTGCCCAGAGCCCCACCCTGGCCGGGGCAGGGACCTGGGAGAGCCATCTTCCTCCTCATCCCTGGCTCTTCCCTGGGCCTGAAGAGTGCTTGTCACCTGCCTAATGGGATGCAGCAGGAGGAATTGGATTACAAGGTGCAAATGAAGCCATTCCCCACCACATGCATAGTAACCAGATGTGGCAGGTCCTCAGCAGGGATGGGTGGCCCACTGCCCCTGTCACCCCTGAGAACCCTGGGAACCTGTCCCCCTCCCAAGGATCCTCGGGTCACCACTGCCCACTCTCCACGTGCTGTCCTCAGCCAGCATGCCCAGTCCCCAGATGGCTCTAGCACTGTCAAAGACTTCCTACATCACACACCAATGGAGCACTGGCAACAGGCTGAACATATTGTCCCACACACTTGCCCTGCCATTTTTCAAATGTCTGAAGATGCTATTGTGATTAATAAAATGCAAATTCATCCAGAATGTTTCTGAATCCATAGTGGATTTTGGTCATTGTGAATTTCCTACACGGTGACAGATACTAAAAGAGCAGTTGAAAGTTTTTGTTTTCAAACAAAGTGATGCTGGTTTTTATTCTTTTTTTGGTTTTCTTTTTAACTTTTGTATTGTGGAGAATTTCCAAAAAAGACAAAAGTGCAGAGACTAATCTAAGGAAGCCCCAGACACCCATTGCCCAGCATCACAGTCATCCGCTCATGGCCAGTCGTGGCACCCACACCCCTAGCCACAGCCCTCCCCGTTAGTTTGAAGCCAGCCCCAGCCAGCACATCACTTCATATGGTAAGATTTTACTATATATCTCTATAAGATAAGGACTGTTTGTTTTTAAACAGTCAAAATACCATTATTACACTTCAAAAATAAAAAGCTTAATGGTAATTCTTTCACATGCAGTTGGTGTTCAAAGCTGTTGAAAGTTTTTTATGTCAATCATGCATCCTTATACTTGAAAAGGCAGGAGCCACTGGGCTGTGTATCTTCCCCTCATTTGTTGTCACTGTGCCTGCCCCTTATTTCCCCACCCAGTCACCTTCCCTACACAGCAGGTAGGAAAAATCATGGGCCAGAAACTGGGTCAAAATCCTCTTCCCTCCCAAATCCCCAGGGGAGAAGCGAGTTAGGACCAGTGCCTGTGGGCTTCACAGTGGATATTCCATAAAATATATTCAGTTAAACTGAGCTGTATGTTTATGCGGGAACACAGGTGTAGATCGAAGGCCTCAAAGCTCAGAGGGTAGTGAAAAGCAGTAGGACCCCACCCCCAGCAGGAGCAGACCCAGCAAGGGAGGGTCTGGGTCCAAACACTGGGGTGGGGCATCCAGCTTCCCATTCCAGCTGTCCAGAACAGAGCCTGCATCCCCAGCCATCCTGCCGAACAGCCTTGCCCACCTGACCTCTCTCCAATTCCATCGGGCCCTGTGAGAAACTGTCTCTAGGCACCCTACTCTCCACTCTGCCACTTCCTCCAGGGAGCCTTCCTGGAGCCCACCTACCACTGAAGGCCCATGGATTTTTGTCCTCTCTGTCCTCTGGATGTTGCCAGGCCCACTCTTTCCTGAGGCTATGGGTCATTTGCCTCCTCTCCAACATAGCTGTATCCTCCATTGTAAGCTCTCATTAACTGCTTATAGCTGAACAAATAGTGGACCATCTTTCTACCATGAGATCTCCTCACATCCTTACTGATTCTCTCCACCCCATTGGTCATTTTCTTGCTTTTTAAACAAGGGCTTCTCCCCCACAAATCGATTTATTTCACAAGCTCTTATTGAGCACCATTGTGTGCCAGGTGCAGGGCTAAGCAGCCACTCCACTAACGGTGAGGTCGGCGGGAGCACATGTGCAGGTATGGGTGCAGGAAGCTTCACCAAACCCTCTACACCCAGATTGTGCCCTACAACCCCTGGGTTCACACAACCCCATGAAGCCTGGCTCTTCCTCACATCCAGGTGTTGGCAACTCAGACCTGAATCAGACACTTAGGCCCATCCTTGGTGGAGATGACACATAAATTGGAGTAAAAGTTTCCCATTCACAACTCGTTAAATTCTCAGGTCAACCCGGGAGGTGAGGGATTGGGTGAGACTAACATGCCCAGTTGTCAGTTGATGAAAGTGAGGCATGTAGAGATTGTGCCTTGTCCAAAGGGCACACAGCACGGCAAGGAAGGAGACAGCCTGCACCTGGACCCAGCTTTCAACACATTTCAGTGGCCCAAGGAGCCGATCTCCAAGAGACCCCATGTCCACAGTGCTTGGTCTGGTCCCCTCCCAAGCCCTTTGTTGTCACCTGAAAAATCTCTCTCCTCCCTGTGTCTAGTGCTCAGAGAGTTAGGAGGAGCCTCTAAAGCCCCCAGGATGGGCTACCCCGCCCAGCTCCTTATGTTACGGTTGAAGTAACTGAAGATGAGAAAAATGCCTCAGCATTTATTGAGCACCTACTGTAGACACCAGGCTCTTTACATCCATTGTCTATTTAATGCTCACAATGCCCCAGGAAGGCAGACCTTATGATCCCACTGTTCACATGAAAAGCAGCTCCAACCAAGCCAAGCCCAAATATTTTTGCAACCTCATTGACCAGAAATGGGAACAAACTTCTGTGTCAAAGCTGTCAGCAATTCTGATTCATGTTGTGGAAAGACAGCTCTTTTGTTCTGGGAAAAATAATATAGCAGATTTTTGGTGTAAAAGCACAGCCAAACTCCTCTTCTGGACTAGGGAGGGTGGGTCTGAAGAGAAGCACATGCTTTGGGAGGCAGTGTGGCCTCTGTCTCTCTCTCAGTTTGGCAGAGTTTGGGAACCTGGACTGTGGGTCACAGGGCTATGGCCAAGGCACTCTCATTAAAGGTATGGGTGGCCCCTTGGCGTCAGGTCCAACCTAAGGTGAGAGCCGCCCAGCTGGAGAGGAGTTGGGAGGTGCCCATGGAGGCACAGGGCCCTCAGACCCCAGGATCAGGGCACCTGCTAACCAATTTTTCTTCATGCTGGCTAAGCCCTAAGTAAAGCTTGCTTAAACCCCAGAGCCTGGACTTAGCCAGACTTTGCAAATTAAGGGAATTAGGCCTGTGTTCCAGCTTGGAGGGAAAGGGTTTGAGGAGAAAGGAATTGGCCTGAAAATGCCCACAGTGAGGATGTGGCAGGCAGAGCCCAGGAACAGCTGTCAGCCAGAGCAAGATGCTGGCAGAGCTGGCACCATGGATTTTGGGAGATGTGCAAGAATTCCTTGGGGATCCCCAGAACAACTTTTCAGGGGAGCCTGGAAAAGACTGGACTTCTCACACACAGCAGGTAGGGGAGGGGCTCAGAGTACTGTGGTATTGGAGGAAGCACAGTCCCCCTAGACTAGAGAAGCTGGAGGCATCTGGGTTACTACAGATGAGCAAGCTGAGGCCCCATGAGGCCAGGTGTGTTGCCCAAGGCTCCCCCAAAGCCCCTGCTGTCCTGCCTCAGCCCTGCCAGTTCCTCTCCCTGGGCTGAATGTTTGCTTGGCCCAGCTCCCCTTGCCTCTCAGTCAGCTCCTCCACCTTGAGAAGGGATGAGGTTCTTGGTGGGGGCAGCCAGCCCCGACACGTTTGTCTGCCCTCCACTCAGTCTGATTGACTTTTTACTGCCCTGCCTGTCCAAGCAATAATTAGGATCCCTTTTCCCTGTTAAGCAGCTGCTGCCATCACCACTTCACAGCTCTCCTAATCATATTTCCCCTTCTTCTCTTTATCCTGGAGGCAGGTTTCTGACAAGTCTGCTGTTTCCATTTCCCTTCGAAAAAAGCAGAAGGATGTTGGAGACAGAGACTAGAGGTGGCAGGGGTGGGGGTGGCTTTGTTAGAATATGGACAAGGCTGGTTCTGACTTCCAGGGCAGACCAGCCTAGAAGGAACAGAAGGTCACACCCTGCAGGGGAACGAGGAAGGACCTCGTGACCCCATGGCCCCCAAACCCCCCTGTCCCTGATGCCTGAATCCCCTCATCAGAGATTTATCCCTTTGCATAGGGCTTGTTAAAAATGCAGACATTCCCGGAGTGGTTTCTGGCAGGCATGTGTGCCGACCCCTGCCTGCCTGCCCGCTCTTCCCGCTCTGCTCTTGGTCACAGCAGGCTGCCCCGCAAACTACATTTCCCAGGCTCCTCACCTGCTGGCTTCCTGTCAGGTTTGACCAATGGAAGCCATGGCTGGAGGCCCGTGGGACGGAAAAGAAGAGAAGCCAGGGTGTTTCTTCCCCTCTCTCTGTTTGTGTTGTCTCTGCTGGAAGCTGTTTATCTGGCTATTTGTCGGCTTCCACGGGTTGTCCCTCCACAGTTCCAGGTCAGCCTGGGAGGCCCCCGGGGCAGCCCCTTCACTGCACCCCGGCTCCTGCTGGGCAGCCAGCTCCTGGGCCCTGGCCCTTGTTCCTCCATCCCAGGAGAAACAGGTTCCTGCCATTGGCAATCTCTAGGTCACCAGCCCATCCCCTGTTTCAGCTCTTCCAGCACCTCGGTAATTCATTCTGCATATTATATTTCCTTATTGAACTCCCTGGCAAAAGTTCTGTTTTCCTGCTTGGGCCCTCACTGATACAGCATCTCACACTTAAAATAGTCAACATGGAACTGTTGATTCCACCTCCCCCAACACATGTCTCTTCCTTCCTCAGTTCTCTCCAGCTCAATATATACTACCACTGTCCACGCCATATTCAAGTCAGAAACCCAAGCATCATCCTTGATTCTTTTATCACCAAATCCATTTCCAAGTATGTATCTTGAGTCCTTGGCTCCCCTTGTCCCCACCATCCCTCCCCTGGCCCATGGCCTCCCAACTGGTGTTCCTGCTTCTCTTCTTGCCTCTCACAATCCACTTTCCACACAGTACCCAGAATGATCTTTTAAAAACATAACTCAGACCATGTCCTTCCCTGTCTAACATCCCTCAATGGCCTCCCACTCAAACTTCTATCCAGGCTCAGCCAGGATATGTTCATCCATGCATAGCACCACCTGTTTCTGGCTATCTTAAGGAAAAAAAGGGCTCTGCTGGAGATATTGGGGCCCTCAAACTGATGACAGGAGGCTCTTGATTTGAAAAACAGGTCAGAAGTGTCTTTTGGCAGGAACAGCCTGGGCACAACACACCCAAGGCATCCCCCATCCCCACTGAGAGGGAGCCTGACTTTCTTTCCATCATTGGCCACTTGAAACTCAAAGTTCAGGGAAGGAGTGAGCAGTTGGCCAAGCCAGGTCATGTGCCAAATTCTAGCTGAGAAAGAGAGAGAGAAAGAGAGCAAGAGAGAATGAATCTGTCCCCTCTGGTTTCCCTCTTTCTGCCCCCAAATGGGAGGAAGGGTGGCTGCCGACAGTCAAAGCATGATAAATGTCCTCACATGGCCTTCAGGGTCTTGTGTGACTGCTTCTCTCTCCTCCTCTCCCCAGCACATCCACACACCCCACCCCCGAGGCTCACTCCATGCCATGCCAAAATGTCAGTTTCTGGAACACAGCCAAACTTTCTCTAGTCTGTGCAGTCTCCCAACAGGGCTGCCCCTGTAAAGGAGAAATGCCCACAGCCTCTCTTGCTCACTCCATGTTTCCAGCTGAAGGGGTGGGAGGGAGAGCTAACCCATGTTCCACAGGGGCCAGGCCATGCTCCAATTGGCTGTTCGGGGTGACCCTAATCCAGCCTCCAGGGCCAGCACATTTGTGGACCCTGAGTGTTGTCAGGGCAACTTAGGGCTCTGACTGCTCCCCTCAAGGGAGCATCCTCTAGTGCCAGCTGCACCACCCCCCAGGTCTGGGATCTGCGAGGGGGGCTTCTCCCAGATGCAGGCTCACTGTCAGTGGGTGTGGAAATCCTGTCCCTCTGTGTCCCATCTCCTGAATGCATCCCCTCCTGCCTCCCCCAACCTCCTGTACCACCAACAGCTGCAAAATTTCAGTGGCGAGCATAAAAGACAGGTGCTTGTCTTTGCCTTGATTCTTTTAAGAAGAAAAACAATGAAGAGACAAACCCTAGGAAATCAAGTGGGGAAAAAAAATAACCCTGCGTTCTGAGGAAATGTGAAATCAGCAAGTTGAAATGCCGAGATGAAAGCAGGAAGGCCAGGTGGGGCCCGTCACATGTGCTCTGACAGCGGCAGAGTGGTGACAGTGTGGGGTGATGAGGTGTGACATCAGCACCTGTCCTGGGGGCCTGAGTGCCCTCCCTGTGGCCCCCTTGACTCTCCTGGACTCTGGGCTCTCATAGTCTCGCCTCCTCTAGCGAGCGATACAGTGTGGTCTGGGGAAGCTCTCTTGCCTCAGCCATTCCTACCACCAAATTATAATTAAGTCCCCCACCCTACCCATCATGCCGGAGAGTGCCTCCTAACGGTGGCCTCAGTGAATTTGGCCAAGAGGTGGTGGCCTCCTTGGCTCCCTAGGACTGGCCCCTCGGGCTGCACCTCTTGGAGGGGAAGCAGCCCTGCCCCCCTCCCCCAGAGCTTAGCCCTCAAGGGCTGGACTGCATTCCTGTCTCCCAGGGCACTGACACTCAGTGCCCTGGTCAGCAACTTATGACCTTGGATCTGCTAGACACAGGAGGGTTCCGGGTGGCTAAGTACGTGGGGGAAGGGAAAGGAGAGAGGTGGCTAGGGTCTGTGAAGGGGGGCCCATCAGGAGTAGCTAGGCTGTGAGATGGGGTGTGAGGGAGGAACAAAGAACAGAAACCCCGACAGGCAGCCAGCAAGACAGAATGGGGTCCCCTGGGAGGAAAGGGGAGGCTGTGGGTACCGTCCCTGGTACCTGAGCTGGACCCAGACCTGAAGGGGCCATGCAGGAGCTCAGGGATGGCAGCTGGTGGGGTGGAGGGTAAAGGAAAGCTCTGCTGCCCACCCTGCATGGTTAACACTGTACCTAGACTCTGTTTGTGTCTAATGGGCTATCTTCTTCCTGAGCAGCTTCTGTCCATGTGGTTCTGTGTGTCACCTCCACACACTAAGCTGGCTGGGAGAGTGTTTTAGGACAAAGTGGCCTTCTCCTTGGCACAGCACTGGGCCTGTCATCAGGAGCTTTGAGGAAAAACAGTTAGTGGAAAAACTGGACCCCCATATAGACCTGGCAAGGCCAGTGGCTGAGGGAAAGAAAGCCAGGCTTGTCTTTTCAGGGTACGCTCCCTGGAGAGCTAACAGCAGACCCTGCACCCAGCGGAAGGCCACAGCTCAGCCTGCCCACACTCCTCTCTCCATCTTCCTGGATCTCTTGCTTTCCTGAGTACCCTTGAATGAGGGGTAATCATGCCAGAGGCTCAGCAGGGGATGTTTTGCTACCCTTAGGGAAAAGGGAAATATGTCCAAGTCTATTTCTTTAAATTATTCAGCCCTCCAAGTTTCAAAGCTGCATGAAGGAGTGCCCCAGGGTGGCCAGGGACATCAGCACCACGGACAGCGCACCCGGGCCACAGCGGCCACCAGGAGCCTGCAGGCTGCCAGCTGTGGAGGGGGTGGCTCTAGGCCTAAGAAAACCCCATTCTTGAGGCCCTGAGAGCATGTCCCTTCCACTACAGCTTGAAGGGACATCGGATAAGGAATGTCACCGCCGGGCCCAGTTGCCTGATAATCAACCATTCTCCGTGCCCTGCATGGAAAGGCAATTAAAGCAAGAATTAAAAAGCTATTGCATCATTTAAAATCCAATAACACGGCTGGCCTGAAATGTGTCCTCAGTCTCTGGGGAGGGTGGAGGTGGGGCGTGGGAGGTGCTGAGGGCAGAGGGATGCGACAAAGGAAGAGAGAAGCAGACAGGGAGAAGGGATGGCACAGGCTTGGAGGTTTCTGAGGCTGCACACCTTCCCACCATGCCGCTAAAGTCTGCTCATCTGCCCCCTCTTATGAGCCCTCCCTGTGACTCTGGCCTTGAGGATGTTCTCTTCTGGGGAGTTCTTCAGAGCTTGCTGCCCATACTAAGTGCCATCTTGTGGTATTCAGCATTGATTCCTGGCTCTTCCTCTTTCCCTCTCAGGCACAGCAAGTGCACCTGCAGGGCTGGGCCGTGGTTACATCACTTTCGTGCCCATCCCGGGCCAGGTGCCTGGCTGAACACTGGGTAGGTCATTGTTAATTACTCACCGATGGGTTCACTGGCCGCAGCTTTTACATTCCGCCCCAAACTAAGCATAGTCCTACCCTGCCTGGAGTTACCTCTCCACAGCCCAGCAAGACCGTCCCCCAATGAAAACCGTACAGCTCATGATCCTCGTGAGTCTATGTGTTATACTCAAAACAGATCTGGCCATTTTCCCCTTTTGTTTCCAGTGTCTAGAAAGGGTTCCTGCACATTCCTTCATGTAAAAGCTCTGAATTTGCTTCTTACTCCTAAGAGAGCCAGCGAATTTCTAATCTACTAAGATGACGTTAACCCTTTTCACATCAAATAAAGCCCTCCTGTAGGTAATCTTCCTGTCACAAGATGACTGCCTTGATGCGACTTGGCAGTGAGTGGGGATACTCCATTCCCTTTCGCTTTCCACCCTTCTTAGTAAAATCTGAAACCGGGAGGATTCAAGTTTGATTGGAGCTGTTCTTGCAATTTATGCCTCCTGTCCCTTGAGGGCTTACACGTGTCTATTTTAAATAAATTCCCCCTTTTTTCTCTCCTTTTTACAAAGAACAACTGCAAATCTTCTCTGAGGAGAGCTTTTCTTTGGGGTGGAATTCAGTTTCGACAGTCAAGCATTCATAAGACTGTGCCCTGGGTGAATAATGATTAAATGAATTATCTCTGTGATGGGGTCTTGCCTGAGAGCTGCAGATACTCCCTCAAAGTCCTGCAGTGTTTTTGGCTGTAGTTTCCTAATAACTTGGCTGCTCTTTCAAGAAAAATCTTATTCTAAGAAGTGGAGAAGGAAGAAAAGGAATGGATGCTGCCAGGGGAGGGAAGGGTGAGCTCTAATGCTCCCTGTCTTCAGAACTGCCCTGGGCAGCTCTTTCTTGTTTTAGATCTAGGTGAGAGTAGCTGAGGCTTGTCACTATCTAAATCGCTTTCTCCAAATCCATCCTGCCTGTGTCCTGGATGCTGTGGTGTGAACACAGGATCATGCCTCTGGCTCACCCTACTATCCTGCCTGAGATTTTAGGACCTGCCCACTTGGTGCATATTTCAGTTAGATGTGGCACACCAGAGAGCACAAGGATCAGGGACTGAGGAGCACACTCACTTATGGTGGCAGACCAGGTCTCTGCTCAGCCAGACATTTAAGAAGGGATTGGGGCCTGAGGTCCCCAGCAAACAGGAGCTGTGAATGGTCCCTGAGTGCCAGATCTGACAAGAAGACAATTCCTGCTCAATTTCTGGGTGACCTCACCCTCTTTACCAGCCTCCCACACTTCCCCAGACCTCACCCAGCCACCCAGCCCTAGCCCTGGACCCCACAGGAAGCAGGTCCATTCTTTCCCCGCTGCTCTACAGTGGGCTGGTAGAAGGAGGCCCTAGTGATTGCCACCCACAGCCATCACCAGCAGAGGCTGCATGTGGCCTGCTGCTTCCATTTGCAGCCACTGGCAGCCCCCCAAATCCAAAAACCATCAGCCCAGCAGATGTGGGGAAGTCAACGACTGAGGTTGCTGATGCAATGGAAGAGAAAATGTTTGGACAGCCAGTGCCTTTTACCTGAGTCTATCCTGGATAAGGCTGACATTTGAAGCAATTTTGGCTTCCATCCCCATGGCATAAAACCTCTACCAAGATTTCTTCCCTTCTTAAACATGAAAGTGCAAACTTTTCTCAACCACAGACTTCCTTAATCATTTATGAAAATGTGTCAGCTGTCCCTGCCTCCTTGTTCTAGTGCCTGGTGCCCTCAGATTAGGGAGCTAGGAGCTGCCTACCCTGAAGGGATTGAAGAGAAAGGAGAGACTTTGGCTTATGAGAGGCCAACCCTTCCTTAGAATTAATTCATCACTTCCAAAGCCATCTGCTTTCTCTTCACACACATCCATCATCTCCATAAAAATATAAGTACATATATTTAAAACTCAATTAAAAGGAGATCTGGTATCACACACTCAATTCACAGAAAGAACAGGAAAAAAACCAAATCCCACAGCAGTCCAGCCCACAGATCCTGCTCTTAGCACCCACACCCTGTCCCTGGAAAAAAAGTTATGTGACCTCTTCTTGAAGTTTTATAGCAGCAGCTTTTGTGATAAACCCCCATAAATAGAAAGGAAACCCAGAAGCAATTTGATGATGGGGACATTTCTAGGAGTATTTTAATCACCCGGAGAAATATTGACCGGGAAGTTGGCAGGGATGCTATTGTAAAACTCAGCCGAGTCCCCAAGTTGTGTGAACACTGTCAATAGTCCATGAGGCTGAACTGAAAAGGAAAGCACTTTATTGGATTGTTTCAGGTCCAGGTTGTTGGTGCGCATTGAGTGGACTCAACAGGAAATTGGAGATGCAGGAATGTTAATTTGAGTAGCAGATGTAACACACAAACAAGAAGCTCAGCAAATTGGAAATTAATTCTGGATGGACCCGCTGTGTGTCTGTGTTTTCCTCTCCGTTTGCACTATGTCTATACCACGGGGTTCTCAGTGTATGGTTTCTGCTGTATATCATTTCTCAACATATCATTTGTGATTTCTGATAAAAGACCCTGAGCCACAGAAGGAAAAGAATATAAATACCCCACAGGTCACCAAAGCCTTTGTCCCCCGGGCCAGGACACAGTCATTGCCTAAAATACATCTCTCAGTGCTTTGCTTGGCCTGGTTTTAAATGTCGTCACCATCAACTCGTATTTTTGCTCACGAGTCCAGTCGCACACCTCTGGCTCTGTAAGGGACATCAAGGACTTTAAACACGAGGGCTTAGCAACAACTCTCTCTCCCTCGCCTCCTCCCTCCTGCGGCTGGTTCTTTGCTTAACATGAGCAATGCACATTTAATTCTTACCAGCATTCTGGGCAAGCCAACCTTTTGAAACCTTTCATTTTTCATTTTTATTCCTTCAGCTTTGGCACTCCCAGAAATCCCTGGGCTATTTAGGCTCATCTGAACTCTGCCTTCCTTTAGCCACTATCCTCTGCCTTTTTGAGGGAGCCATCTGGAAAACAGGGCAATGTCTGTGCGGCCCCCCCATCGCCCAGGGGCCCCCCGTTGCAGCTTTCCTTCTTTGCTGGCCCCTCTCTCCCACCTCCATTCTCCATCCTGTGTCCTCAGGGCCTTGGTGACATATGTCCAGCAGCTCACCTGGCTGTTTCCAGTGCATAGTTCTAACCTCCCGACGTCTTCTTGGATTAGGTCTCTGTCCTCCCTGATGTTTGCTACATCTCCCAATTTAGTATCATCTGCAAATTTAATTAACATGCCATTGCCTCCCTGTTCCAGGCCATTAATGAAGACGTTATGGCAGTAGCCAGCAAACAATATTTTCAAGGTCATGAGGAGAGGAGAGCGAAACTGCTAATACCTCTGCCCAATATGGGGGAAAGAGGCAATCAAGTGCCCACATGTGGTTTGAGCCATTTCCTCTGAGTTTTGTGAACTTCCTTTCCCAGACTTGGGTTAGGTTTTCACACCTCCCCTCTGCCTCAGCTGCTGCACATCTATAACAATTCCCATTTGGAAAACGAAGAACACCAGATTGTGCCTTCCTTTTATTTTTGTCCAGTTTCTAGAAGGAGAAACAGCCACTAATTGAGCATTTGTAGGGAGAGCTGATGTACATGGTAAAGACAAAGTAGTTGTTATTAAGCTTGTTATCCACCCAGCTCTCCATTTCTAAAGCACTAACTGTGGCAGTGGAAAATACCCTTGGAGGACTAAGGCACTGACAAAGGGGAGAGAAGACATATTCCTGGTGAGATGGTTCCTAAAGGGCTGACCCACAAGATCACAAGGTCTGCAGCCCATAGGGCCATGAGGGGAGGCCACTTCATCCCAGCAGCTTATGACCCCAAAGCAGACCTGGAGCCTCCCATTAGTTTACATTCCCCTCTTGCATTACAAGGATTAGCTCATGGTAAACCCTGGTTTGCCTTCCTTCCACACCAAACTGCAGATATCATACTGTAATGCTGCAAATTACTTGGGTCAAAAATACTGAACCATGGGAGAGATCCAGGATAGTGCAGTTCATGCCGAGAAAATTGATCCCAGGTTATTTACTGTTTCCTTCTCCCCATCCCTCACTACAGACCTATCTCGGGTTTGGAGGCTCCTAATCATTTCTCAGACAGTGTCTTGAAGGCATCTTTGGACCAGAGCCCAGACTGGGCCAGCAGAGGCAGGGCTCAACTCTCAAAGCCCTAGTGTGGTAGGGTGGGTGGGGGAGGCCGAAGGAAGTGGCCTCAAATGTCTCCTTGTGCTCAGTGGATAGGCCTGATCCGCCATCTGCAGCCCTCCTCCCAGTCCAGGTCTGGCTTCTCCAAACCTGAGAACACCTGAGAACAACCTGCACTTGTTCCAGGTGGTCAGTTCAGACTGCATCACTCTCAGACACCTTGCAGGGGGTGGCTAAGGAGAAAGTGGCAGCTTCGTAGAATTTGTAGCAGGCCACTGTTTTGTGTCTTCCCCAGCTATAGACATCCATATGCTCACTCGCCAAACGTTGAGAGGCAGAAAAGCATAGTGGTAAAAAGATAGATTCTGAAGCCAGACCTCCTGAGTTTGAATCCTGGCACAACCATTGTAATAACTGTGTGACCTTGGACCAGTTGTTTCACCTCAGTTTTCCCACGTGTAAAATGGGATAATAACCACACTGATGTGGTGTGGTATCAAAAGAGCTGATACATGTAATATCTGGCTGTTATTTATTACATGCTCCAGACACTGTTGAAGTCAGGGGCTGGCAAACATTTTCTATAAAGGTCCAGATAATAAATATTTTCAGCATTGTAGGCCATAAGTTCTCTGTCACAACCACTTAACTCTGCTGTTGTAGCCCCAAAGCAGCCATGGACAACAAGCAAATGAATGAGAGTAGCTCTGTTTCAATGAAAGTGTATTTATGGATATGGAAATTAAATTCACATGTCAGTAAATATTATTCTTTTGATTTTTTTAATTATTAAAAAAATGTACAAACTATTCTTAGCTCACAGGATGTATAAAAACAGGTGGTAGGCCGGATTTGGCCCACGGGCTCTATTTTGCCTGCCCTGGTCTAAGTGTCAGTGACAGCCCCACCATAGCAGCCCACAGTGCAGATAGAGCCTCCTCAGAGCATTCCTGCGCCTGAGAAGTTGGCAGGCTGCTTCACGACCCTTAGGCAACTTTGCCCCCACCAAGGTCTGTGACCTAGTCTTAAAAGCCCATCTTGAAACAGGGGGCAGTGAGACTCCAGTGAGGCCCAAGATTAAGGGATGGTGACTCAGCTGCAAGCCCTGGCACTTCGAGCTCTAATTCCTCTGAGATAAATCTCAAAGACTTCGGAGCCACACTGCACATGTGACAACAGCCGCTGGTCCAACACGCTGGAGGAGTTCTAACCTCTGATGCGGAGTGGAGTGGAGTACTGTGCTGCACATGGAGGCCCTGCTGGCAGGAAGCGAGGACACCGAACTGCTCTTTTCTCATTAAGACTTGCTGAGTGGGGAATTTAGAGCTTATCTGTGTTGGGTTGAAGTACTGCAAACATTTGTTTCATTCTGAGGGGAAAAGCCAGAGCAGACCAAAGGACTGACAGAGTGGGGTCTCCTGGCAAGAAGCCACCCCCATCTGCATGTTTGGGGCAGCCTCTCTAGAAGGCACCATCAGCTGTTGCCCACCAAGACTGTTCCCCGCCTCGGCATCCCTGCTCCAACATTGGCACCCCACTATCAAATGATCTTCCAGCATGATGTTTTTGTCATATCATCCCCTTCAAGGTATCATGAGGACCCCCCAATACCCTCCCCCATCAAATCTAAATCCTTCTGCTTGGTTCCTAAGGGCCCCACACTCAGACCCAACTGAACCACTCCCAACCCACACAGGGGACCTCCTGCGACAGCCCATCCTTCATGCCATCTGTGCCCCATGTCCCCCACTTCCCCCACCCTCTGCTGCACCTGGCCACATCCAGCCTTGATCCTTGGATGAACAGACCTTGCAGTGGGGTCACAGATGAGCTGTTTCACTGTGCCTTGGTCTCTTTATCTGTTAAATGAGGGAAACAGAGGCATCAACCTCACCGGGTTGCTGAGTCTGATTAGAACATGCGTGTCAAGCATCCCCTGAGCAATGCTGTGTTCTGGAAATGGCACTGGCCAGCAGCAGCAGCCAGCCAGGTCACATTCACCTCTTCCCTCTTCCCTCTTTGAATCTTTAAACTTAACTGTTTGACTTACAAGACTACCATAAACCTTTCCCAGATAGGTGTCCAGTCTCCCCGTTTAGGTTACAAACGTGTAGACCCCTGCTGCCACCCTTACTCATTTCCTCAGCTTTCTTGTAGCATCTGGCCCTGTGCACCCCTGGGTCTGGACTCAGTCATTTTCTTTTCATTAATCGATTGAAATGCTGCCACATACTCCTGAATGCTTTCTCTTGTGAGGGGCTTCAGGGGAAGACTGAAGAGAAGTTATCTTTCTAATACAGAGCTCTGACAGGCTTACAGAGAATCTGATCACTAAAGAGTTGGCCTAGAGATGCTCAACAATGTCATAAATTTGAGGAACAAAAAAGAAAAGGCTTTTGTTAAAATGACCCTCTGAGTGGCAGCCGAGTTTTCAGTGGGCAGGAGAATGCCATCTGGGTGGGAGCTGGCTTCAACTGATCCCTGACTTGCTTGCAAAAGAGGCCTTCTAGGAAAGCCCTGGAAACCCATAGCATGGCAGGCCCTGCCCATGGTTTCCATGAGCTTCAAGAATCCAGGCTCCCCCACCCAGGGCCCCCAAAGGTGTGGCCAAAGGTTAATAGGGTCCAAGGGGAGCTCCAAGGGACAGGAGGTATATAAAGGCCCGTCAGACCAGCTGGACACCAGAGGACAAGCAGAGAGACTCCTCCAGGCCCACGTAATCCATACTCACGCCGTAAGTAGCTGTCAGAGAAAGCGGGTAGAGGAGATTATCAGCATGGGTCCTAATGCAGAACAGTGGTGTGAGCTGGAGCCAGCCCAGTCTAGAGCTCTGTGGGGTAAGCTGACCTGCTCCTGTGTCCCTGTGCCACCTTCTAATACCTAGCTGGGCTTCAGACTGAGCACCCGAGCTGATTCCCGAGGGAATAGGGAAATCGTTTAAAGTCGCAGAGTGAGCGGAAGCAGGACTGAGGCTTAGAGGCTGGAGGCGAGCAGGTAGGTACGATCCCTGCAAAGCAGAGGTTGTTTGGGTGGGTCTGACACACCAACGGCAGGCCAGGAACCCAACCAGAGCTCGGCATGGAGGCAGCGCCCTAATTGGCAGGCAGCTTGGCTCTGGAAAGTTAAGAAAAAGCAGGTTTCAAGGGGGATCACATGGCAAGGCAAGACTAGCCCAGCCTGGTGCTGTGGGGTGGGGGGAGATGCCACCCCCTCCAGTAGAGCTGAGCACTTGAGGGCTGGAGCCCAGCCCTAACAATGCAAAAGGGACGTCAGCACCTCATCATCCAGTGGAAAGCTGTCTCTCCCACTCCCAGCTCAGCAGAACACAAATGAACCTAGGTGACATGCCGACTGCCGGTTGGATCAAGAAAATGAGCAGCAACTGGATTTTGCCTTTTTTAATTTTAAGTTTTTATTGATTCTTATGGAGTGAATTAAATAAAAACACCAGGATGAAAAGGGATCTATAGCATCTCCGTGAAGGAAAGGGGACACCATAAATGTGACATCTGTCTCTGCTGGGAGGAAAACAGGCCCCAGAGACTCTGCAGGGAAAGGACAGGAAGGAGAGGGGGAATGATATTGGGGGTCACCCACTCCACCCATCCTCTGTTCAGCACAAGCCCCTCTGGGGCTCTGCACAGGGCCTTGGCTTCCCAGGAGGTGGTCTTTAGTGAGCAGGTGGTCCTTCCAACCTGCTGGGAATTTGTATGCAGCTTGAATGGGGAGACTCTGGCTGTCTGAGCTCTCATGTTCTTGCTCATGGGGTTTTAACAAAATAGAGAGAGAAAGTAGGAAGGGGGTAGGAAGAGAGTGGGTGAGGGAGAGAGAGCAGGAATAGCAAGAAGGCAGAAGGCATGTCCTGCTTGGTAGAAGTGGTTTCAGGGCTGAGAAAACAGGTCCTGGCTGAGAGGTAGGATGCAAGCTCACAGCTTGGAAGGTTCTCTTCAAAGGGAGAACCGGGCTTAGACCTGCAGAGAAGACTCAAGGCCAGCCCAGAGCATGACCCTCTCCTACCCACAGAATCCAGGCTGCCTGAGGGCTGGGAGAGCTCTTTATCTGAAACCCTGTAACTACCTCCACCCCACCTCTACTGCCACAGAGGCCATCCTAGTCTTCCCTCCCTGCTCTGGAGCCCTGGCCCCTGTGCTCAGCAGTCCACCTAAAGCAGGAATGGTGGTGCCCAAGATGCATTCAACAGGGCTGCCCCCTGCAACACCCTCCTCTGCCTTCTTATGGGTAAAGGCAATGTGAATTTGGGTATTGGGAAATGCACCAGGCCTCAGAAGGCCAGGGCTCCAGCTCCTGCTGCCTTTGAGTGAGTCATCTGAGGCTTGCACTCAGCCAGGCAGTGCCACCCCCTCCCCAGGACCACACTGTCCCTGCCCAAAGTCTGCCCAGCAGACCCCCCTTCTCAAGCCTGCAGTCACTGCACCAACGTGCTCTCTGGCAGGACCTGAGCCCTGAGCCCCATGGTCTGCCATCCTGCCAGCCATTCCAGATATACCCACATATGCTAGTGCCCCCTCAGCACTCACCATGTCCCAGGGTATTGGCGGGCTTGCATAGAGGAGGCCCCCTCCCTGTTGTTTCTGGACAGTGGCCAGCAGGCAGGTAGATGTACTGGAGCTGAGGAGGGGCTTGTTCCAGAGCCAGCACTCACCCCAGTGGCGTGGGGGCCGCACTCTCAGCTCTAGGATGCAGCTCTACATTACATTTTTCCATCTTCTCTTCCTCCACATGGGCAGAGGGTCTCAGATTTTTCCTCTACAGACCCAGGGTCTTGGCCTGGTGCTCCCAGGTAGAGCCCTGGTCATCTGGGCTTGGGTTCATCCCTTTCATCATTCTAATCAGCATGTGGAACAGGGAGGTCTCCCTGGGTCTTGGAGCATGGTTCTGTTGATAATCTAGGAGTTCTTTCTCTGAGAGATGAGGTCCCTCCTGCCATATGAGCCCAGCTGGCCCCAGAAGACCTCTCCTGCAACAAAGAGAAGGGCTGACAAGTGGAATGATTCTTCCCTGGTGTATGGCATGGGGCTGGGTGGTTTTTCCCAGGAGCTTGGTCACCTGTCACAGCTCTGGGGCAGAGAAGGTGCTCAGAGCTTATCTGGTAAAGCCCTGATACCAGGCCCAAGTCCGCAGAGGCTAAGGTCTTGCTAAAGATCACACAGCTGTAGGTAGGGCATGGACCAGAGCTGAGGGCTCCTGCCTCCAATGCAGCAGTCCTCCACTGTGCCCTAAACCTGGTGACAACAGCTCCTTGTCATGTCCAGCTCCAAGATGGTGTCCCACAAGGCCGTGGCTGCCCTGCTGGTGGTGCATGCAGCTGCCATGTTGGCCTCCCAGACAGAAGCCTTCGTCCCCATCTTCACCTATGGCGAACTCCAGAGGATGCAGGTAAGAGACCCCCGCTGCCCACCTCACCCACACGGCTGAGGTAACTCACAGCCCCGCTCAGCCCTGAAGCAGTTAATTTCTCTGAAGCGTGTGTGCTCCTTTGGTAAACCCATGTTAATTACCTATGCCAGTGACACCAAGGAGAGCGCAAAGAACCAGGACCTGAGATACCCCGAGCTCCAGGGGTCACTCTGGCCACCTTCACTCCTTCACCAGCATCACTCAGAGATGTCAGTGGCTCACATGAGCAACATCTTTGTCACCCTTGCCCACCCTTTGGAGGAAATTTTAAATTAACAAGCTAATAAATATTTACCGAGCTTCTCTGCAGTACAAGGGGCCACCCTGGGTGATGGGCCAGAGCATGCAAGGAAATCTCAGCACCTCCCCGTCTTCAAGGAGCAGGCTAGGGTGCCAAGACAAAAACATGAAAAATTAACTAACAGTTGAAGACAAAGAGAGATGTCACAAGCAGGACATGATGAATTGCCCCATAAGTGATGCTGATGGTAAGTGCTCAGGTTCAGAGGAGGGAGAAATCACCGAGGGCTGGAGCTTGTTTGGAAGCCTACAGGGGAAAGGTGAGACTCAGAGGGGACCTTGAGAGACCAGGAGTGAGGGGCCAATGGGAGCCAGCGCCTGGAGGTGGGAAACAGGGTGGCATTCCATGCAGCAGTGGCAAAAGCCTCTTCTTTAGAGCCCAGAACAAAGCAAGGCAGGCCCAATGGAACTCAGGCAGTGGGGCCTAAGGGACACTGAACTGTTGGCACTGTCTCCCTGGTACCTTTTCCTTTAGTCATCAGGGGATTCTGAGTGTCTATGCAGACGTTTGTTTCCCTTTAACCCAAGGAATGAAGAAATGGGACTTTCATGCCCCACCCTGCCTGAGACCCAGCCTCCCATAGGGACAAACACATGAGTTAGCTCCCTGGGAGGCACAGCCTGCCCATATTGGCACAGGGCAGGGTTCCACCTTCCCAGAGAACAGGGCCCTCTTCAGTGGCTGAATCCAACTCCCCTTCCTCAGGGGCAGACATGGGAACTGGGGGAGCTGCCACAGCAGACCCTATACACCTTCCTCCACACCAGTTCACTCTCCCCAGCAGACAGCTGATTGTCCTAAAATCTCCATGTCTCAGGGCAGGCCCACAGCAGAATCCCAAGAGTGTCATTAGAGAAACCAAAGGAATAGGGCATGTCTGATCTCAGTGCTCAGGGACCTGGCAAGCAGCATGCCAGGCAAGATTTGGGGCTGGACAGAAACAGTCAAACTCAGTAGAATATAAACTAGCAAAATGGCAACTAAAGGACACTTTGCATTAATCTGCTCCATGGTTTCTCTCCTTGTAATTGCCAAGCGCTGGGATTTTTATGAAGAAGCTGCAAACTCCTTCTTCCATAATTCATCTCCCTGTCTTGCCTCTTATAAATCACCTCCCAGGGACTCTGAGTTCTCAGGCCACCCCATGGCGCCCTCACAGGCTAGGCTGTCTTGCTACCTTTTTTATAGGCTCTTTGCTAAGAAAGACACATTTTCATACTTAATATGCATGAAGGGTGGCCATAATTTTCAGCTTTTTAACTTAATTAACAGCAACAATCTGGGTATAATGTTTTAGCTACAAAGGAATGGATTCCTCTTCAAGTTGACCCGTTGGTGGGCAACCCCAAGGCCATCCTTAAGCCACTGGGTGTCTGAGACCCCTCATGCAGGAGGCACATGGGGAGAGGGTTCTTTCAGCCCGTGGGGAACTCCATGCAATTAGCACCCTAGGTGGATGGAGACATGTGAGGGGCCATCTAGGTGGGTTGAGGGAGGGCGGTTTTGTGCAATTTTATGCTCTGACCCTAGGAAAGGGAACGGAATAAAGGGCAAAAGAAATCCCTGAGTATATGGCAGAGGTCTGAGGAGCCAGGTCCTGTAGACACCATGGAGCCCACCGAGGAAGAAGGAAACGAAGTGATTAAGGTGAGCACACAATGGGGAGAGAAACTCAGCATAGGGCATGGCTCCCCCGGCCTGGCCAGGAGGCAGGACCCACAAGCCACAGTCAGCCAGGGGGTGTCCTATGATGCAGCAGTGAGCAAGAACCCAGGCAATGAGCCCCATCCTAGAAGGGAGAGATGGACACCAACAATGAGACAAATCGATCATTTTAGGGCACCAAATAAGGAAGTAGGACAGAGAGAGACTGTGTGGGGTTTGGGCACTGCTTTGTCCAGGGGAGAGTTCAGGGAAGGCCTCTTGGAGGAGGTGACGTTTGATTTGAAACCTGAATGAAGAGAAGGAGCCACCTGTGCAAAGGGCTGGAGCAAGGGCCTCCCAGAAGAAGGAACGGTGAGTGCAATGGACCTGCTCAGGAGCACCTGGTGGGTTTCAGGCCCTCGTGACAGGGGTGCTGAGAGAGGGCAAGAGGTCGGCAGGGCCAGCCCAGGCAGGGTCTGGTGCGCCACTGGGGGTTCAAAGCAGGGAAATCACCTGATCCGACTTAGGTCTGGGGCAGCACGAGTGGAGGCAGGAAACCAGGCAGGAGGCAGCCACAGTTGTCGGGAGAGAGATGGCAGCACACCAGTTCCTCCCTCCTAGACCGGAACCCAGGAGACAGCTGTGGGCCTCAATGCCCAGGACCCGAGTTAGGATGCATAGGTTGTCAGGGTTGGAGAGAGCCTTGAGTTCGTCCCGCCCAGCTCTTTTATTTCACAGACTCATTTATTCAAGTGATGAATAAATGAGTCCCTACCATGTGCGAGGCACTAGGGATAGAGTAGTGAACAAAACAGACAAAATTCCTGCCCCTGTGGAGCTCACACTCCAGTGGGGAAGCAGAAACAGGATCCCAGGACCAGAAAAAAACCATAGACAAGGTACACAGAGAGAGCAAGCTCTGTAGAATGGCAGGTGGTGACAGGTGCTATGGAGGGGATAAAGCAGGGCTAGGTTAGGAGATGAGGAGGGCTGTGGCTTTAGATGGGGTGACACAGCAGGCTTCATGAGTAGATGGCATTAGTGCAAAGACCTGAAGAGAGCAAGGCAGTGAACCAGAAGCATGTCTGGGGGAAAAGCATTCCAGGCAGAAGGAATGGCCAGTGCAAAGGCCCTGGGGCAGGAGAGGACCTGGTGCATTCAGGAACAGTGAGGAGGCTGGAGAGGTTGGGCCACAGGGAGCCAGGAGGAGGTGGGGGAAGGCCAGACTGTAGACTTCACTCTGCTGAGATGGGAGCCCTTGGGGGCTTTTGAGCAGAGAGGGATATAATCTGATTTACATTTTAAAGGGTCTCCCCAGCTGCTGTGCTGAGAACAGACTGAAGGGATAAAGGCAGACCTAGGGAAACCACTGAGAGGCTCTAGTATAAGAGAGGCAGAGAGAAAGAGAGAGAGAAAGGCCCAGCCTGGGGTGGTCATGGTGGAGGCAGGGCAAAGAAGTTGGATTTTAGAAATATTTTGGAGGTAGAAGCCCATAGAATTTGCTGAAAAAATGGATATAGGATGTGAAGAAAGAGAATAGTAAAAATTGACTCTAAGGGTTTTGGCTGGAACAGCTGGAAGGATGGATTTGTCACTAACTGAGACAGTTTAAGTCTGGGGTTGGTTGCAGGTTGGCAGGAAGAAGATCAGGAGGTCAGACTGGACCTGTGAATTAGGAGATGCTCTTGGGCATCCTGGTCGAGACATTGCAGGTGGACATACAAGTCTGGAGTTCAGGAGACAAGTTTAGAGATGTAAATATGGGAGCCACCAGTGATTGGATGGAGTTTCAAGCCAGGACTGGGTGAGCTCCCTGAGGGAGCAGGTGTGGATGGAGGAGAGGCCTCAGGCCTGTGTGTCAGCACCTCCACGTAAAGGGGCCTGTGGGGTGAGAAGACTGACATCCAAAGAGATTGGGGGCCTTGCCAATGTCACATAGGCATCAGGGCAGAGCCCAGCTGGACTCCTGCCTCCTGCCTCCTCCCACTGGACACTCAGGCCAGTGACCTTTCCAGGCTGGCAAGACATGGCCCACACAGTGACCTCAGTGCTGTCACTGCACTCAGTGGGGTGGGGCCCCTTTCTTCTCCACATCCACCCTGACCTCCTGGGGCTCACAGGGAGGGAGCTGGGAGTGAGTCCTGCCGTGGCAAAGGGGCGCTCACTCAGAATGGCCCTCTAAATCCACCTGAGGCACAGTTTGAGGCACTAACTCCAAGGTTTCCATGGGACATGATACATCCAATGTCACCTTGTTGGGGAGGCTTGGGGAGAGGTACCTCTCATGCCCTTTCCATCTCCCTAGAACCATGACACATGGGGCTGGGAGGTCCCTCTGGATTACCCAGTCCAGCCTCCCCACTGTAAGGACACAGAGCCCTAGAGAGAGGCAGAACTACAGCAAGGGGGTGGCACGGGCACGACTCACACATCCTGAGCCCCCAAGGATCCCCACACCCAGGGAGCCCAGTGGGAGGCAGGAGAGTGGGCACTAGGACTCCTCCATGGCAACTCTCCACAGAGGCAGGGAATCTCCAAGTCTGCCAGCTGGTTTGTGCAGCAAAACCACTGAGCCAGGAAGCTCTGGGGGGTGACAGAAAAGTCAATCTGCACCCTAGGCTCTGCCTTGAGGCTGCAAGAACCCCTCTTGGTGGAGAGCCTCCAGACAGGGAGAGAAAACGTAGCCTGTGGTCATGGGCACAGACCCTGGAGTCAGGCCCCCTGGGTATAATGTCTTCTTCCTCTGCTACTTAACTACCTGTGTGGCCTTGAGCAAGTTGCTTAACTTTTTGTCCTCAGTTTCCTCATCTGCAAAAAGGGAACACTAATAGTCTCTATCTCATATGGCTATTAAGAGGCTTAACATACACAAAGCACTTAGAATGACACCTGGCACGTGGTAAGGCTCCTCTGTGTTAGCTATTATCATTGAGCGGGAAGTAAGTTCCCTCCCATGTGAAAAGCCAGGTGGGGTTCCAGCCGACCCCCACCCCTCCTGTTCCAGCTTCCCCATTTGGGGAGGTGTGTTGATCTCCCAGCAGGACTCAGGACTTCCAGGATCCAGCCCTCTGGTTAGAATTGGGGGGAGGAGCCAGAATTCTCAGCCAGCCCTAGAGGCTCAGATCCCTCCTGCCACCTGTGGGGCACCCAGGGCCTAATGGCCCTCTCCACACCTCTCCCTTCTTGTTAACTCTGCCTTATTTCACAGCTGACTGCTCCTGTGGAAATCGGAATGAGGATGAACTCCAGGCAGCTGGAAAAGTACCGGGCCGCCTTGGAAGGGCTGCTGAGTGAGGTGCTGCTGTCCACCCAGAACGGTACAGGCAGGGTGGGGGTGTCTCTGCGGCCCAGTCCTGCCTCCGCCCACCCTGGTGTTAATATTCCAGGAGCGTGCCTGAGCAGGGTTTGAGGATGGCGATTTGTCTTTCTGCTTTGCACTTGAGAACATGGAGCTTTCTCCCCAGGTGTACCTCAGTCCCCTGAGAGGCACCTAATCACAGAGAGGGCGGGCTCTGATGTCTGTAGGGAGGGGTGTCTCAGGCCCTTTTCCCAGAAGCCTGGCTGGCAGAGGGCCACACCAAATCAACAGCAACTCACCCAACCCTTCCCTGCTTCAGATATTTCCATTCCCTCCCAAAACACTACCAAGGCTGGGTGGTTGCTCTGAAGGAAACCCTGGTGCAGTTTTCTTTTCCCCGTTCGTCCTGCAAATCCAAGTCCTAAGCCCCATTTGGCCTTGCCGAGTTCAAGGTCTGCCCAAGATACTTGTGCAAAGCTAGATCTCCTCTGACAAACAGCCACTAATTACTTCTCATAGTCCCCAGGAGGAGAGGAGAAAGACACTGAGGAAGTGTTGTTAGAGATGGAGAAACTGGGAGGTTAAATGACTTGCCCCAGGCTACAGACAGCTTCCAAGCTCCTTGCAAAACCTCCCACCTCCTAGGCCCCCAGCCTGCCTGAATGCCCCCTCCTCCCTCCATCCTGCTGGCAGGTTTTAGAGGGCGGTTTCATAAGCAAACTTGCTGACAGTACTGAGCTGCAAACCTTTGCTTTTCCCCAGCAGCCAAGTGACAGCCCCACTCTGCGGAGAAGGTGGACAGATCTGGGAGCCCCCTCCCGCCCCACCCCAAGCAAGGCTCCAGAAATGTGCACCTCCCACCAGCTGGGCTTGGAAGGAAAACACCCTTTCCAAAGCAAATCCCCCTCCAGCAAATAAAGCATGAAATATACAGAAAGGACTCTTATTTAATTTTTTAATTTCCAAAGGGCAGACTCAGGTCATGAGGAAAACGGGGGTGGGGGGTGGGGGAAGTTATATTCGGGGGAGTTTGCTATAAATGGTGCGTACATTAGCAAAATGTATGCCTTTTGTGAGACCTAAATTTAAATATCGACTCGGATCGGGAGAATTGGAAGATTGTCACTGGCCCTTCCAGTATAGGTGAGGAAACTGAGCCTCAAAGAAATGGCATTTTTTGTCCCCACACTGAATCAGTGGCAAAGCAAGGACTGGGATTCGGGTCTCCTGAATCCTGGTCTGATTCCTGTTTACTGGTTTTCTGTTTACTGATGTGCTGGAGGTCTAATGGGCCAGAGGATTTTAAGGCCTCTGCACTCAACCCCTTGCTGAGTAACTTCCAACCAGCCCTTTAACCTCAATGAGCCTTTGCAAAGGCAGGGTGGTAATATCTGCCTAGAGCTCTGGGGACAGAGGCACCAGCAGAGAGCAAATTACTATTATTATTATCACCTTGTGACTACATGCTCCAGCATCCAGAGCAAAATTACACAGCCAACCCACTTATTTCTGCCTTCTAAACAAAACTGGATGGGGAATTTCATTGTAATTTAATTTTACATTAATGAATGTTCATTTATTTATAAACTGAGGCTGTACAGGAACCACAGCTCCCTCCATCCATAGGTCACCAGCAATGAGACACAGTGTCCGTTCTGCATTTCCACCCACCCCAATTGCTGCCGGGCCTTAGCCATGGAAAGTAGTTACCAGAAGAAGACTTTAACCCTTAAAAAGGACCCTCATTTGGGGTGCTCTGAATTCTCCTGAGGAACACCCAAACCTCCCATGGGACCCAGACCCTGCCACGCTGCACATTCACACACATTTCCAGTGCATATACTGATCAACCCAAGGGCAGCTGCAGGTTCCCAGGAAATGTTGCCAAGACGTCTGGTAATAAATGGAGAGAGAGGGCTGCTGCAGCAGGGCACGCGGGGAGGAAAGGGAGGGAAAGGCACACAAACCTATAAAACATGCTGCTGGTAAGAGCTGGATCCAAGACTCTTCCTTGCCCTTCCGAGCTCCCCCATGCCGGTTCACCCCATTATCTGTAACACATTCCAAGAAGCAGAAAAACAAGATGCTTACAGTCTCTTTCCGTGTGGAAGACACAGATTTAGTGCCCTTCCCTCACCCTGTGCTGGAATCTGCCCCTGTAGTGAGACCACCTTCCCCCATCACCAGCAGGGGGTGCCCATTTCAGGGAGGGGGGGCAGCACCCGCTGGAGAATTTTCCCTGGGATCCTGGCTGTTGGAGAGCAGTATTGAAACAGCCGCTATGGAGGGAAATGGGGCTCCTAGGAGATCTTGCCCCAGGTGGTCTGCATTTTTTAAAATGGGAATTGGTTCAGCAACCACAGCATAGGGAAGGGTGTGGGTGCTATCCTTTCTGCAGAAAAGCCCCGTTCAAAGCTCAGCACTACAGCCCGATGTTCCTGACCCTCACCCCGCAGCCTCTGATGTGCTTCTAGGTAATGAGCTGCAACAGGGACCCAGCTACCGCCTACATCTGCATCTGTATGCGCAGTGCCCGGCCGCTTGTTGGCCGCTTGTTTAGATGTGTCGGCTCCTTTCTTCTCTAGTTTCCCTCCTCCTGCCACTGTTCGATTTCTCACAATCAGCTCAAATAATTCTTTTTCACCAACAAGCTCCTCTAGTTTCCAGGACAGCAGACTCGATTGCTTACGGGACACGCACAGCCCTGGAAGAAATTAAAATTGGGGGGAGGTTGGAGAGGATTCTGTGAGCTGAGCCAAGATAAAAAGACTGTGTTTTCACAAAACAGAAGAAAAGAGAGACACACTCCTGGTTAAAGCCATGGAACGAGTGGGACCAGAAATGAGCCAGGATCAGAGACAGAGAGGGCGCCCAGAGTAACCAGCAGTGCAAGGATGCCATTCCTCCTCACATCTCACTAAGGCTTATTCAGCAAAATCTGTAAGAATCTCTCCAGATATCTGGCAATTACAGAGAGGTACAGATTACCCTGTCGTCGTCTGGAATGTACTTTATAGTTAACAGGACCACAGGTAATTATAGGGCAACTTGGACCTAGCTTCATAAGATGGAGATGATGAGGTATTTTCTCGGTAAACACATTGGTGTGATTTTAGAATTACTGAGCTATGTGGATTTGCCATGAAATTGAATAGTTAAAAGCAAAGAGTAATTGCCTGATATCTGCACGCTGTAATTTAGTATAATCTGATCTGGACAAAGACCAAAAGAAAATGTTCTGAAAGCATTACATTTTTCTTCATACACAATTTGTTATTGACATCGGGTAATGTATTCCATGCCTCTAAAGGAACTCTTACTCACCGATATCGAAGTGTGAGAGTTGTCAAAAGAGTGAGAGTTTTGTTTAATTTTTAACAGATTATAAAAAGCAGGTGGCATAACTGCCCATTAAGCCTATTCTGGAATTTCTCTGTGACTCTATTTGCCCCCTACATTGACACAACCCCAAACCTAGAGAGAGATGAAAAGAGTGACCTCCTCGTCCACAGGGCCCTCAGATGAAGCAACAGGAAACTGGTTGCTCCTGGGATGATTCCAGTCAAAATCTGAGCCCAAAATGGCACCCGCTTTTCAACCACAATCTGCCAGTGCCCTGGCCCCATGTGATGCCACCCACAGTGTGGCTTGAAGGAAGCCCGAGGAGCCTGGAGGCCCTGACGAGGTGGGTCAAGGACAAGTCCATGGTCACTGAGCATCTTTGAGGACCTGACAAATGTCCTGTTCCAGGGCTTTTTGCAGAAGGAGGAGAATGGAACCCACTAAAAGATTTATGGCCGTTATTATTACAAGGCTTGGCTGAGACAGAGAGAGGTCAGCAGGGCGGAAGGGAGTGTGGCAGCCCTCCGGGAATCCAGAGCGTGCTCCGAGCAGCCCTTCACCTCTGCTAAATGTGTGGATGTGGTTACTAAGTAGATTTAGACACTGGAGCTTGTTTTTCCTCTCTTGCCTTTAATAAATCAGGAAGAGCGACCGCAGCCTGAGCTGCTCACCTTAAAAAAACCCACAACAAAGTGATGAGAAAGGAAGGTATGCAGGGCAGCCTTTGACTTTGCAGTATCGCCCTTTTCTTTAAGATAGGTGTTCCCAGCTTGGACAGGCCCAGCAGGAGCACCACGGTGAAGACAGAAAGGCAGACTGAGGGACCCGGGGGCCTCCTGGGCAGCTCCCGAAGGGGCAGTGGTGGCAAAGAAGCGCTGAGGCTGAGGCGCAGCCCTTCCGAGGGGCGGGGAGTGTGTAGAGGAAAGTAAAAAGCAACAAACCAACTTTACTAAACCAGGTAAAAAGGCCTTGGGGGCAGAGAATGTTGACGGAGGACAAGGAGGGGATATAAATCCAGGGAGGGGGCAAGACAGGAGCAGGGAGTTCAGGAAGAAAATGGAAAGGCTGAGACCTGGGAGGAATGACTGACAACTGACTGAGTTTCTTCTCGGAGGGGGTGGGGAAGGGGAGCATGAATCAGCAAATACTCTGTAAGTGGTCCAGGACCTGAGTGCCTGCTGATGCACACACTAAAGGCCTGTCAGACCCAGCAGGACAAGGCCATTGACAGCCAGAAGCCACCATGAAGGCAGCGGGTTGACCGTGGGTGGCAAATGGTCACAGCTGCAAACGTGATGGGTTCCATGCTAGAGGGAAGACAGAGGGCTCAGGGGAAGGAGCTGGGCCATTTGGCCCTAGGTGTGTGTAGTAACAGTGGCAGCATCCCCAAACAGGAAGGAGGATGACAAAGCCCGCACCACATACCACCACTGGGGGTGGCTTCAGTTCAGTCCACATTTTTAAATTGCCCTGAGATCCATTGTGATAAAACAGACCGTAACTCTGTGAAATGCTGTAACATTAACTTTGTTTAAGCATTAGTTTCAAGCCCTCTTAGAATACACAGGGCCAGTATTGATGCCGAAAGGCTCATTCTTTATATATTGAACTGCACAGCTGCAAGGAGTCGCACAAATGTTACCAACTCATTTGTCATGCAAACAGTGCTTCAGAAAGAAATAAAATACTATTATGTGGTATATGTGTTAGGCAATCACTATATCAAATTCATGGCATTCCATGCAAACACAGGCAGAGAAAAGGAAAACAACACTTGGTAAGAGAAATCGCACCACATGGGAGCAGCTAAGTAGGGGGAGATGGGGAGGCTAACACCGGAAGCCTGACTGCCAGAAGCCTGACCAACCCCAGGCTGTAATTTTCCCAGTAATTGTGGCCAGTGTTGAATACCCCTTGAGGTAGAGCAAGTGGCAGAAATACAAAACCCCCACAAAGGAGCATTGCTCAGGGTGCCAGGGAGAGGAGAAACAGGTGGGGGGGGGCTGGGTGATGGGGCTGTTAGGTAAAGCTACAGGGAGACACCAGGAAGGAGGTGGGGGAGAACAGAATGGGGGGGTAGAAACCGACTAGAACCTACTAGGCTGGCAATAAATGTTGGGAAAGGGATGTGGAAGGAATACAAAGAGGGGAGGGAGGTGGAAGGAAGACTATGAACTACAGCTCTATTTCCATTTGCCACAACTTTCCTTGCTTCCCTTAGTGGTTTCCTGCTAAGAGCCTTTGTGTAGCCAAATCACCTGCCCTGTAGGAGGCTCTACACAGCAATGACAAAGGTATGGGTTAGGTATAAACACGTAGGTGCATGTGCCAGGCAATCCTAAATACCTTATACAAACTACCTCTTCTAATCTTCACAGAAACCCTACTGAGGTTTACTGGCAAACAGGCTGGAAAGGTTAATTGGATATGCTCACACATCTAATAGTTGTGGTGTTGGGATTTGAAATCGAACTGTCTGGCTCCAAAGTCCACATCCTAAACTGCAAGTGATGACAAGACTGTTGGTCTCTGGAGTCTTCCCCTACCCATCTCGCCTTATGAAAATTCCACTGTGCAGTTACACGGCCTCCTCCAAGAAGCCTCAACTGCACACTTTTGGCTCTTCTGCCTCCACAGCGGATGTGGCGTACCCTGCAGGCTGGAGCTCCCTGAGGGCCAGTTTCTGTCCCAGGGCAAGGCCTGCACCCGGTTGGTGCTCAGTGTGCTCAGAGCGAACCAGCCCAAAATCAGGGACAGGGGCTCAGAGCACGCCTGGGGTCTACTCCACGACCCAAATAAAACCTGATCACACATCAGTTCCCAAGCAGAGAGAAAGGAAGATGATGTGTCTCCCCACTTGTGGCAGTGGCTTGTCTTTCACCATTAAGTGTTTCATCCATTAAATCAACACAACTTTATTAAATGCTTACCACGTGCCAGGGGCTGCACTAGAGGATACAGAAATAAACACTGCTTGGTCTAAGGAAGGGAAGGGGAAAGGCAGAGCTGAAACTGCCCTTTACAAATCAACAAAGGGGTGCAAGGCAAGAACTGTGGTAAGGGCCTAAAACTCTGCGAAGGCACAGATCTAGCTAAAAATAATAATAATCAGCCACTGTCCCCATGTTTGCTTCTCTATAATTGCTGCTCTGGAGTCACACAGCTGCTGGTCATAAAGTTCTCAACTTTCTCTGCAGATAACATCACCCTTTTGAAACCTAAAGGTAGTTTCTGAGATATCTCCCAGGCCCCGAATTCCAGTGGATTGGCTGACCCACCCAGACCCGCGGCCCATACCAAGAAACTGACTCCACTGGAATTGTGACCCCAACCCAGGACCTCACTCAAGACAAGATGATTTCTACCCCCCTATAATTTGCCCCAACCGAACCAATTAACAAACCCAATTGCCTAATCCTTTGCCCGCCAAACTATCTTTAAAAATCCTGTCTCCCAAATTCTCCGGGAGGCGGATGTGAAAAATTCCTTCCGTGTCTCCGCTTAGCGCTCCTCGGAATTAAACCCTTTCTCCATTGAAACCCTGACTGCCTCAGTGTACTGGCTCTGCTCTATGCCGTGGGCAATACAACCCGGTTGGGCGGCAACAGAGCAAGAAGGGAAAATTAAAAATAAAAAAATAATATCGGACCTCCACACCGTTGCAACTCTGAAAGGCGAGTCAGACCTCCTCATCATGGCTCACCCATCTGCCAGGCGCAGACCTTCCCAACATGGCGGCCTCGACCGACCTTCCCATCATGGCGGGGGCCCCGCCCGCTCAGCCGCGGCAGCCGGAGGGAGCAGTTCCGGGTGCGGTGCGCGCCAGGGGCGGGCGGGGGCGGTGTCCTGGCCATGGCCGGCCTGTCGGACCTGGAGCTGCGGCGGGAGCTGCAGGCCCTGGGCTTCCAGCCGGGACCCATCACCGACACCACTCGGGATGTCTACCGCAACAAGCTGCGCCGCCTGCGGGGCGAGGCCCGGCTGCGCGACGAGGAGCGGCTGCGGGAGGAGGCCCGGGCGCGGGGCGAGGAGCGGCTGCGGGAGGAGGCCCGGGCGCGGGGCGAGGAGCGGCTGCGGGAGGAGGCCCGGCTACGCGAGGAGGCGCCTCTGCGCGCCCGGCCTGCGGCGGCCTCTCTGCGGGCGGAGCCCTGGCTCTCCCAGCCGGCCTCGGGCTCGGCCTGCACGACGTCAGGGGCCTCCGGCGATCTCGGGGCCTCCTCGGCTTCCTGGGTAGGGAGCCGCGGCCTCGCCTATTCCGCCCGCCCTGCGCCGCTCAGGCGCCGCGCCTCGGTCCGGGGCAGCTCTGAGGAGGACGAGGACGCCCGGACGCTCGACAGGGCCGTGCAGGGCCAGGGCCTCGCCGCCCGCCGCTGGTGGGCCGCGTCCCCGGCCCCGGCGCGGCCGCCCTCCGCCCTCCTCGGCCCCGACCCGCGCCCGGGCCTGCGGACGACGCGAGCGGGCCCTGCTAGCGCGGCGCGGACCCGGCCCGAGGTGGGGCGGCGGCTGGAGCGCTGCCTGTCGAGGCTCCTGCTCTGGGCCAGCCTGGGGCTGCTGCTCGTTTTCCTGGGCATCCTCTGGGTGAAGATGGGCAAGCCCTCGGCGCCACAGGAAGCAGAGGACAACAGTACGTCCCGGGCCGGCGCAGGGGAGGGCCCCGGGGGCGCGTGTGTCCGACGGTACGACCACCCGTTCTTCTCAGCGCCAGGCCGCACACTCCTGGCCTTGTCAGCTGCCTCTGTCTTCTCACCGCCAGACCGTCACTTTCCTTCTTCCAGCTGTGGGAAGAGAGGGCCAGGGCCCTTGCATCTGTAATAAGTTTTGCCTTCACTTTCTCCTATTCTCCTTTTCTGCCCTGGCCCTCCCTTCTGATGTCTCCCTTTCACCCACAAGCTGGGAGCAATCTTCATTTGCAGCCTCTTTCCCCCCAACCTCTGGTTTTCTCTCTGGTGAGAAAGCCACACCTCCCTCCAACAAACAGGTCCACCCATCCCTTTTCAGTTCTTCCCTTTTGATCTTTTTCTCACTCACACATTAGGGCCCATCTGAAGGCACCGCAGAGTACACTGGCCCACAGATGGGATCAAGTCAGGGTCCCAGCTTTGCAGCACCAAAAAGGCCACGCTCCACTTCTTTGGACCACAGGGCCCTCATTTGCAAAAGGAGATTATACTAGCCCTGCCTGTGAGACAGGTGTTTAAGAACATTTTGAAGAGTTTAAACTGATACCAATGGGAGGCATTTATCGCTGCTTGCACCATCCTCATGGAGTGTAAGAGAGGGTTTGTGATTCAAGGACACTCCCAACCATCGTTCTGTCCACACTTAGTTACATGATTAAACATGCCAATGAGAGGTCTGCAGGATACAGTATGTATCCTGCGTAGCTGAGGATTTGTGTGTTTTCTAAAAGGGAAGTTTGCCTCTTCATTAACTCTGGGCTCTAGTCTAACAGAAAATAACATAGAGATCATTTCGTTATAAATTTAGGCATAAAGTGACACTGTAGTTCACCAGCTTTTAATATTCTTTGCAAAGCATGAATGTGATTAATACTGTTTCCAGACCTGAGCCAAGGCCACATCTTTCCATGCTGAGCAGGAAAAACCAAAATATAGGAAAAAGCAAAATTATGTCTTAGCTATTGTGGCAGGTGGATATTTGGGTATGTACAAGTCTGTGAGCATGAGGATCACAGACTTGTGCAGTCACCCAAACAATTTCTTCACTATGAGAGCAGTTTATCAACTATGTGGATAGTTTGTTGACCTACTAGAGAAATTAAGTAGACCTGGGAGTGTCATGGTACTGTGGGTACTGCAACTACACTTGGTGATGTCAAACAGTACCACGTTCGAACTCACTAGTGAGATGCTTTAAGACACAGCTCTGGGATATGTACTGGGAGTTACATGGAGTTCCCCACCCATGATGATGTTATTCCTGTTTAACATATCGCTGTTTACAGTTTACAAAACTGTTGTACATGTTATCTTGTTTGAGCCTAACTCCCTGAGTTAAGAAGGGATGGCCTGTTTGATCCCATTTTACAGATGAGGAAACAAAGGTTCAGAGTGGTTGACTTGCCCAAGAACCTTTGACTAATCATTTTCAGCTGGGATGAGGCCCCAGCTATCTTAATTCCTAAATCAGGATTTAAAATCCTTACATTTTACTATCTGCATTTTAAAAGTACCTATTTAGATGACATATTTCTAATCCCTAGCCTTGGGTCGGTAATGTTTTATTCCCTCTGAATTTTGAGGGTGGTCTCTGTATTCTTTTCCTCAACCCACACTTTTAATTTCCTCTGTGTTTCTTTTCTTGATCTCAGTGAAATTATTGCCAGTGGACTGTGAGAAAAAAACAGACGAGGTGAGTTTGAGTTTCTCTGGCTTTTATTATTCCTCCTGAGGATATTAGCCTCCATCAGGAGGTGAACTTCCCCAGAAAAAGAACAGGATCATTTTCAAGGAGTGCTTCCTGTAATGTACCAGAATCACGTTGTGTTCTGTGATGTTTGTGTCAGACTCAATTGTGGCAGTGAAGGAGTGCTTGAAACGTAGAGAATTGAGCTCCCCAGATCCAATCCCTGGGCTTGTTGCGGAAGCTCTCCCATCAATTGTAACATCAGGAACTTTGATCTTCTGCCTGGGTCAATCTAGGGGGATGCAGTAGGTTGTTGCATAAGGACCTCTCAAGCTACCTTGCATTGGGAGGTCTGATAGTTTTAAGCATCAGGAGGCCAGGTTCTCAATTCCACATTCTCCTCTTCGGTAGTATATCTATGGCTCTGAAAACAGTGTTCTGATTTGAAACATCATGGGAGTTTGTTTGAAACACATCTTAAGTAGAATTAGCTCTCTTAGTCTATTTTTATATTTGTTTTGTGAAGCTCTGCCATTCCCTATAAATAATATTTGGGGAAGGCAAGCAGTCCCATCCATTCGTGAATCATGAAAGCAGCATTGGCGAGGAGCTAGGATGCTGGTACTCGTGATAGTCTGGAGAAGATATGAGGCAGTAAATTTTCGGGTCGTAAATCCTACCAGGAGCAGTCTTGTGCTGCCAGAGGGCATGACTTAGTAGTCTAATTATTAAGTGTGCATTGCCAGGCCTGAGCCCTTAGTTAACATCTCTGGTAGCCCAGGGGCCAGGAAAGAAATGATGGCTGGTCATCTGGATGCCCCTGCATTGACTCTTACCCAGGCTCGTGAAGGGGCATCCTGGTGCAGATAACTGGTTTTATTTCTCTTCGGTTTCCAGTGTGTCATGGTTGGGGGTGTTGTATTACATTCATTTATTGCATTCATCCACCAAATATCTTGGCTTCCCAATTGTTTTGTAAAAGCAGATCCATAATAAGTCTAATCTGCCTTCCATCATAAAAATTATAGTTGATGATTAAAGGAAGAAGCCCAGAAACATAAGCAGCCAGAGGGGAAACTAGAATTTTGAAGACTGAAAACAAAAACAGGAAAAAATAACTTTCTGTAAGACTTTTCTGGTGCTGTCAGTTTTGTTCATCTTTTCATTGGAAAAGGGTTCCCTGGTTTCTGTTCCTTGGTCCTTCACATCTTTAAACATATCAGACTCACAAGTGAATGATGCATTTGCTCCCTGGCCCTCCTCAGAGCTGGACACACTCATGCCCCACTTGAGTGAGCCCAGACAGGCACCCCCTAGGTCCTCACTAAAGATGTGTTCAGTGAGCAGACGGCATCCAGCACCTGCCAGGCGGGGCTTCACACGCAGATGTTTGATATTTGTAAACCATTCAAGCCTGCATCAGAGCATTGAAAAGCAGGGTCTGGGCCGTCTCAACGCAGGCTTTGTTAAGTTGAGATTTCAGGGCGCGCTCTTGGCTTTTATAGAGTGTGGACATGGGAGTAGGTAGGTTGGGACGTGCTTCTCGGCTTTGGGGAGGCTCTTGCTGAAAGTCTCATTTTTTGTGTAGCTCCAGGCTCACTGAGAACCCAGATGGGCATTTGTGTTTCAGATACGTGTTCTTTCCCTCTTCAGCCATTGAAGACTGTGAAACTTTGTGTTTTTCTGTCTGCCTTTGTGCGGCTGAAAACGTGGGGACAGGCTACGAGTGGGTGTATTGTCTTAATCAGGCTGTCTCCTTGTCTGGTACCTTCTGTCCTCCTGTTTCCTTTAGGTGGCATTAGCCTATGCTGAGTGTTTTGTGTGTAAGCTCGCACTGAATCCTCACCACAGTCCCTACTCAGATGAGGGCCTGGAGGTTGTGCCTAAAGGGGGAGACGAGACAGCAGCCACTGACATGCTGTCTTGTCCCCTCCAAGCTCTGCAAGCTCTGACAGCTGTTGCTCTTCCCTCCAAGGAAGCTGGGCTATTGCGTTCAACGTCCAACCATATCACCTCTGCTCCATGGCCCTCTTACTGGCCTTTATTCCAGGGGGGCTGTGGGGCAGAGGCAGGGAGCCCCTGGGATACAGCCCCTTAGTTACTGTGTCTGCTTTCAGCTCTGCCTCCACTTCTACAGTGTCCTTCTCAGGCAGATAGCCTGGTGTTCATCAACTCGTGCCCTAGGCCCAGCACTTTGCAGAATTTCTTTTTATTTTTTAAAAGTATGAGATGTTTCTTACTGCATAGTACTTGACAGTATGGCTGGAGAGGTAAAAATAGGCAGACCTCCCCCTCTACCACCCTCGCTGACTGGTTGTCCTGTACCTTTTCAGTTCTGTCAGGCCAAGCAGAAGGCGGCCTTGCTGGAGCTGCTTCATGAACTATACAACTTCCTGGCCATCCAAGCTGGTGAGTAGGTCTCAGAAGTCCTGAGGTTCCTCTTGGGCAAGGTGTGGGCTGCTACCCCGATGAGTCAGGCTGATTAGTTAGGCCTGGGTGGCTGGCAGGCAGCTGAGACACTCCATGATTGTCTCCCTGAAGACATATTCAAAAGCCGAACCTTGCCTTCCCACCCTGCCCACTCGACATCTTTGATAAGCCTTGCGTTTGGGCAAAACACATTTGGTTCTTGTTCTTGTTTAAGGGTTCCAGGGTCCTGGCATGGGCATTTCAGAAGATGTTCTCTCTTCTCTGGGATGCTTATTACCTAATGCTTTGGGGTCCATGTTAGCACTGGAAGGGGCCAGGCTCCAGGTCTTGTTAGTCTGTGTCCTCCGCCCTGGGGGACCTCCCTGAACCAGATGGTCGGCCAGGCTGGGGAGAGGCCTCTCACCTGTGCAGGTAGCAGGTGGTCTGCATGGTGAGCCTGGTGTCATATCTGGTCCTGATCTCCCCATCTGGCTGCAGGACATTAGACAAGCCTCTGTCTCCCCATCTGACCAAGTGATCTTGGGTCTGTCTTTTCTCTACAAAATGAAAGTCAGTGCTGTCTTCTAGAGGAGGGCATTCTCAGTACCCCCACAAAATGCCCTCTGAAAGCTCTTGCAGAACGGTCCCCTACTATTTCATGTGGTGAACTTGTTTCTTGAGGCCAGAGAGGTCACCTACATTATTGTATCCTCCCACCACCCCTGGAATCTAGCAGGCTGTCAAAATCACTTGCTGCTGACATAGGTGAATGTCTAGGGCTTGTGCCTTGTGTTAAATACCCTTGACACAAGAACCAGACAGAGTGGTTGGTTCAGTCTTAATGAACGTTCAAGAGGTGCCTCTCACCTATGGGGTCAGAGAACAGATCTTAGGCTTCTGAGGTCAACCCTTGCCTAAGGTTTCAGTGGGAAGTGAAGGTTGAGGGGACTCCTACAGGGCCCTCGGTCCTCAGGTCAATCTTGTAGGCATCAGCTATCCCACTTCCTCCCTCTTGAAGGTGGGAGATTGGAGATGGTCAGGGAGGCATCCGTGAGCACTCGGAGGAGAAGCAGCAGTTGGGGCCCCTGCTTGCAGTGTCACAGTCATCATGGAAATTCCTCTGTGTTCTCAGGTGTTTGGGATGTAAATTCTGGCTTAAGAGGGTATTCCAAACCTTTGCATCTCAATTGTGGTCCTAGGACCAATAACATCAGCAGTACCTGGGGTTTATTGGAAACGTAGACTCTCAGGTCCCATCCCAAACCCACCGAATCAGAGTCTATACTTTAACAAGATCCCCAGGGATTTGTGTGTACCCTGAAGTTGAGAAGCTTTGCTCTAAACTGCGTCCTAGTAGATATTTCTCCTCCATGCCACCCTCCATATGTGGTCCTGGCTTATGCTATCGAGGGCCCTGGCACCTGTTGCCCTCTGGCAAACCTGGTAGGGGCAGCCCTAAAGGTACAGGTCTCACTGAGACACGATTGTGGGCTTTCTGTGAGGCTATACTCCCTTCACCCCATCACCCTTCACCCCCACGTCCTGTTCTGGATCAGCTATGGGCTGGGCACTGTGCTGACCCTTGTAGGATGTGAGATGACTCTGCTTGGGGTCCAGGGGAAGAGACAGGCCACCTACCTCCCTGACCACTAGGTGATATAAGATGTGATTAGATAAGAACCAAGAGGCAAGAAGTTCTGGCAGGCCAAATGCCTTTTAGCTGGAGCAGTCAGGAAAGAGTCATGGGGGAGGTAGCATCTGTGCCAGGCCAGGAATCCCGAGTAGGACTGGTTATGTGTGGGGTGGGGAGAGGCAAGCCAAAGAGGCAGGAAATTACAGGTCAGGGATGGGAAGCAGCAGCTTCATGGGTGAAGGAGAAAAAGAGGGAATGCAGTTTGGAGATGTTGGTTGGGCCCTGCCGTCGACAGCTGTGGTGCTGGGCTACCAGAGCTTGATCCAGCAAGCAGTGAGCGTCAGGGAGGCTTTGAGCAGGGGAGTGATATGCTGAGAGCCAGGTGCCAAGAAGGCACATGTGGCAGTAGCTTGAATGGGGCAGTGTCATTTAAGCAGAATCATTTTAAAACTTTATTGACAAAACAAGTGGTTTGGAAAGGGGACAGGAAGAAACCAGTCAGGAGGCCATTGAGGCGGTCCAGACAGGCCTAGCTAGGACAGGGATAGTCCGGGTAGGGGCAGGAGGTTGCTAGAAGCCAATGTGGTCTTGAGGGACCCAGAGGGTCAAGATCAACTTTGAAAGAGGAGGATTTGGCTGTGTTGGAGGTAGGGGAACAGGCTTCAGTTCATTCTCGAGATTTTTTAATATTACCTTCAGCTACTTCCTCCACCAGCACACATACATACAGAGACTGGCCATCCTAAGTCCCCCAGGCCGGGGGCAGTCAGGCCATGCATGAGTGTTAAGGATGTTGTGTGTGCCTAGCCCTGTACTATCCCTGCTCTCAGGAGTCTAGTTGACCCACAGGAAGTAGCACATGGCAGGTAAACCACGGCATGCGATGGAGAGTCGAGGGCTGTGGCAGGCCACTAAATGTGGAGCGATCTGGCCAAATGAGAGGCATCCATGGGCTGGGGGCTTCCCAGAGGAAGTGCCCCTTGGGCTGGGCCTGTGGGGCTGGCAGGACTGAGGGGGAGGCTTCAAGCTCCATCCTATGGGAGCCGGCCTCGCAGGTTGCTCAGAAGGAGTTGTCCCTTGGCGTGCCATGACAAGGCCCCCTTCACAGCATACCGACACCCTCCTCCTCCACGGGGCCATTTTGGACATCTCTCCCCCAGACCCTTCAAAACAATGGGCCTGGCGTTCCAGGCCGCCTGCCCGTGTTCTGAGTCACAATCCCTGCGGTGCCCACAGCCTCCCTGCCTTTCTTTTTTCCCAGGCTGTGTTTATTTATAGTGCCATTCCGGTATCTTCCAAAGCTATCTGTCTGATCCTTTTAGGGATCGATTGCCGACAGACCTTGGTATTGGGCAGCTTTTTAGTCATTTAATGCAAATCGCTGCACTGCTTTGCAGGTCAGGTTTTAATGATCTGGAATCGATCCAAGCTAAGTGGCTTTTGATCTTGCTGCGGAGTGAAGATGCCCCACAGAAGCCACGGAGCCGCCAGGCCACATCTCCTTATTAGAGCTGATGGCTTGATTCTTGCTGCATTTTTAGTCCGTTTCAGAGTGATTTTTTTCCACCTCTTCTTTGTGTTTGAATGTGTTCTTTTTCTTTTAGGTAATTTTGAGTGTGGAAACCCAGAGAAGCTAAAAAGCAAATGCATTCCTGTTACGGAAGCCCAGGAATATATAGCAGTAAGTAGGTTTCAGTGCTTATCCATTCCCGGGAGGGCCTGGTGCTTTTGTATTGATCTTTCAAGCCCTACAGGGTTTTTTTCCTTTTTGTTTTGTGTTTGCTTTGTGGCTTTTTTTTCTCTCCTTTTTTTTTTAAAACTTAGTGGCGTGTTAGGCCACCTTAAGTTAAGGCAGTTGTGGTGGTGACTATGCCCAGAGTTGGGTCTGCCATGTGGGGGCAGGTAGGGCTCGCTCTTTAACCAGCTGACTAGCTACTGCAGGCTGCCCTTTCCTTAAGTCAGCCTCCTCCTTGCTCCTTCTTTGATTCACTTTCCTCCTCTTTCGGCAGCTTTCAGGATTCACATTTAACCTGTCTATTCTCTCCCTGTTTGATTACCATTCAGATTGCTCAGGGTCCATTTGATATTTTGTGTGGCCTCAGGATGATAGAATTATGGAACTTTGGAACTGGCAAGAACCTTAGGGGTCATCAAGTTCAATTTTCATTTCACAGATGAGGAAACTGAGGCCTAGAGAGGGTCAAGGACTTGCCTGGGGTCACATACCTGGGACTGGCAGCCAGGCTCCCCTATCCCCAACGCTCTTTTTGATTTTGCCCAAGATTAGCTGCCAGCTCTCTGGCCTAAAGCTTCAGTCCTTGAGGAAATTGTATTCTTTTGGCCGCCTCAGACCCACATTGTTTTCCTGTGTGTGCTTCTGCATCACCTCCTCCGGTTATAGCCTCTTTCTTGGCTTTCATCAACTCCAGATTTCCTTCCTGCCAGTTTGCTGTGCATTTAGCAGAACAGAGCTTTGGGGATATGGAGGACATGGGAGAGGGCTTCCTTAATCCAGCAGCAGAATAATGTTGTTCCAGCTGCTCCGCCCAGATGCAGAACTAATCTTCTCCCTCGCCCTCCCACAGAATGTGACCAGCAGCTCCTCTGCCAAGTTTGAAGCTGCTCTGACCTGGATACTGAGCAGTAACAAGGACGTGGGCATCTGGTGAGTGTGGGCAAGGCGGCACAAGAGGGCAGCACAGCATGGGCACTCGCAGCCACTGTCCTTGCACATCAGCTGACTCCTGTGCTCTGACAGAGGTGTCTTGGGGTCTGCAGTTGGATGCCGGGTCTCCCATCTGAGTCGTGTGGGCTAAGTTTGAAGCTAGGCAACAGAAGGAAAAAGCATTTGGAATGCAATGTAAAGGAGGAGTTTCAAGATGAGACACAAAATCCAGGTGTTAGCATGTTCGCCTGGTGTTCCAGCTAAATCTTGTCTCGAGTAACTCCGTCTGTGCCTTTGTAATTCACTGACCTCGAATGGTTTGCTGGAGAAGGCATTTTTCTGTATTTCCTCTCCTCCGGTGCTAGTTTTCATTTGTAGAGGAAATGATTCTTCTATACGTTGGTTTTACTCAGTATGGAAATTACATAAGGAAATACTGGATTTTATTCTGACCAGGCAGTTTCCGCCTCATTTTTATCACTGGTGAGCACTGTTAGCAGAGATAGCTAGCCCTTTCACAAGGCTGAAAAGCCCAATCTAGCTGTTCAGCCCATGGGGAGGGGCATGCCAGCCAACAGCCAGACAGCCCGGAGAGACCTGGCCCCTGATGGAAGAGCAGGCATCACACAGCCCCTCCCCACTGCTCATTGTTTGTCAGGATCTCTGTTCAGGTTACAGCTCTTGATATTAAAACACACTCTAGGGTTTTGTTCTCTTCCTCTCTAATCCACCCAAATTACTAATTCCATCAGCAGTGCATCCAGCAGAAGCCCCTCGGGCAGCTCAACCTAAAGCTTGATAACTGGATGCATGGCACGATTAAAATTCGTTAGCTTAAAAAAAAAGCTGCCCTGAGTGGCTGAGTGATTTTCCTGTGTTAGAAAAGGCGGAGGAGAATACGGATTTTATCCTCAGCAGCGCTCACTGAAGCTGCTAACACAGAAGAATGATGACACTCACCTTTTCATATTGGGGAAGGCTGCCTGGGGGATGACTGAGCTGCTCGAATGGCCAGTGCTAAAGTGGGTCGTGAGAAATCAGGACTCTTTGGATGCTAGCCATTCCAGCATGCAGCTTCCAGAGCATGATATTGTTGCCCTGGGTCACCTAGCTGGAGGAAGGCTCAGGCATTAGCGTCCCCATAGGTCCTGACACCACCTTGCTGGGGAGACCAGGGTGGAGGCGCTATGGCAGGGGTCTGGCCTTGGAGAGCCTGGTGGTTTTCATTCCCCATGAACCTCACGGATGCCCCATGATCTTTACGCTTAAACAGCTTATGTGCCTCCTCGTCACGGAGGAAAAGCACAACCTCCCAGATTCTGCCTTTCATTTCTTGCCACGCAATTGCAAAGCTAGTGATTCAGTAAACATTTCCATTTCTCTATGCTGGGAGGTGGGAATCCAATTTACAGTTTAATCTTCTGCACGCTGAGAGAGGCTGTCAAAGACCTGACAGAGGGGGACGTCACTTTAACGGTAGGGGTTCAAGCCTGCTGCTGTCTTTAGAGCTTTATTCTTTCTAAGTAGCCAACGTAGGAAATTTCTGGAAAGAGTGCGGCCAGGATACCAAGCAAGTAGAGGCGTCAAGGCCTCTCCTTCCTTTCCCTCGTCCTATTTGAAGTGGGCCTTGTACTGCAGCTCCTTAGGGCTTTTGAATGTGTTTTAGAGCCCCGTGTCCTGTTACAGGTTGAAAGGGGAAGACCAGTCTGAATTGGTGACGACTGTGGACAAGGTAGTCTGCCTGGAATCTGCCCGCCCCCGTATGGGGGTTGGCTGCCGCCTGAGCCGTGCCCTGCTCACTGCTGTCACCAACGTGCTCATCTTCTTCTGGTGTAAGTCCTCAGCCGCCTTCCCTCCCCTTCCATGCAGTCAGGCGCACTCGTAGGCATGAATGATGAGCTATAGAAATTCCAGGCCCGGAGGGTTCATTTCTGTCTAGTGAACCTGAGGTCTGTATAATAAAACAAGAGGAGATGAACAAGTCAGCCTCTGCCCTGTGTTGTCTTTACCTTTGGAGATTGGTGGCAGGAGCGTGAGGATAACTAGAAAATGTCCTTGAATCAGGGGAGGGGACTGTCAGCTTCCCTGAGCAGGACCTGGCCTGGGCAAGAGCCAGGCATCTCCCATTTAGGCAGCTCTGCAGGGATCCCAGTGTGGAGACTGGCTCCAAGCAGGCGGCACAGTGGGGGTTTGGCCTAATTTTACTTCCTGAAAAATGTAAACATCTCCTGGAGAGTTACAGATACCTGATGAAAGCAGGAAGGACCCAGGGTGTTGGGCTGAAAAGGAGAGCACAGGTCTTATCTCCTGACATCAGTGGCTGCCTTTGAGCAGAGACCTCGGGGTGTCTCTGAAGGCGAAAGGCCAAGTCACAGAAACCACTGGCTCTCCAGAGATAGCCCAAGCTACAAATCACAGACCATCTCGGTGTGCACACAACTCCCTCCCCCATGCCATCAGGCATAGAGATCATCACCGGCAGCAGCATCTCAGAACACAAAGGGCCCGGCATGTATATATGTATGAAACACCGTGTTCTGCTTCACAAGGGGGAGATGAAAGCCCCAGAATGAGGTTGGGAGGAGCCGAGATCTGGACAGCTAGGGTCGCCTCTGTGCCTCTGTGGTGATAGCCGGTGGGAGGAGGAAGATCACTTAATAGCCTGTCCTCTCTTTGCATTTCTGTGTCCTTTGTTTCCTGCATGCTGGCCCTGTGCCTGACACACAGTAGGCACTCAAAGCACATTGGCAGATCCCCCACAGCCTCCAGCACAGTGTCTTGCCCATAGTGAGACCCATTGAGTGTCTGAGTGGCCAAAGGAGACATGAGGGATTACATCTCAGTGTTTGTTCCCTCACAGGCTTGGCTTTTTTGTGGGGGCTCCTGATTCTCCTGAGATACCGGTGGCGGAAGTTAGAAGAGGAGGAACAAGCCATGTATGAGATGGTGAAGAAGATTATAGGTGCGTGGGCCCCTGGCAAAAGGGCTGCCTAACACCTGCCAGAAGGTCCTTGCCCTAAACATCTTGCTCTCTCCTGCAGATGTGGTCCAGGACCATTATGTGGACTGGGAGCAGGACATGGAGCGCTACCCGTATGTGGGCATTCTGCACGTGCGCGATACCCTGATCCCTCCACAGAGCCGGTGAGTCCTCCCTGGCTGGGGCTGCTGGGCATGGGGTGGGGTGAGGTCTGACCCCACCGACCTCAAGCTCCATGGAAGGAAGCTCAGAGCCTCCTGACAGTCATCAGCAGAGGGCAGCTCAGCCCCCAAGGTCAAAAGTTGGGGTGCTGTTCACGCCTCCTGTTGTTCCCTCAGTGTGCTCAGCTCTTATGGCAGAACGAGCTAGATAAGATGTGTGAAAGCATGGTCCTGCTCCTCTATACAGACAGTGCTGTTAGTGGTGATACCAATTGGGATGCTTTAGGCTGCAAGGTATAGAATCCTCCTCCCTCAGTGGCTTGAGCAGTGAAGGATCTGTTGTGTTTCTGTAAGTGGAAGTCCAGAGTAGTGTGGGCTCCAGGCATAGAACTGTCAGATCTCTGGTTCCATTTCTCTGTTATTCTCATGGTCACAAGATAGTGGCCAACAGCAGCTGGAGCAATGTCTGCCTTGTCACAGCCAGCAGGGGAGAAGTGGGCTGCTTCCTGGTGCTCTCTTACAAGCAAGAGAAAACATTCCTGGTAGCCTCCAGTGACACACTGCTTGAGGCTCTGTTGGCCAGAGTTGGTTACTTGTCTATTCGTGAATTAATCACTGGCAAGGAAGAGATTTTCAAGCTTTTTTAACCATGACCCACAGTCAGAAACATATACTACCTACAATATTATAGTCCAGTTCCTGCACACATATGCACGCACTCATGCTTATGCATGTAATTGAAGTAAAGTTTCACAAGGGTGAATGGGGTCAGCTTCCAGGGTATGGGGCTTTGTGGGAAGTGGTGGCTGGGCCATTGTCATGCACAACTGCAAGGGCACCTCGCACATTGTGATTTCTTGAGTTAGGACTATGGTCCTGATAAAACCGGGGTCGGATGAGAATGGGGGCAGAGTCCCAGGAGGCAGCCAGCAGGGCCCACCACAGTGTTGGCTCAAGTTGTGGTCCCTCCACGGCAGACTTTGCTGTGGTCTCTGGCTGGATGTTATCATCTGCAGATAATGCTACAAGCTCACACTTGCTGAGTGCTTGCTGGGAGCTGGGTGCTGCTCTGAGCTCTCCATAGGTACAAACTCACTCACTTGGTCCTCACGACAGCCATCATTTTACAGATGAGGAAACTGAGGCACAGAGAGGTTAAGGAACGTGCTCAGAGTCCCATGGCTAGTAGCATTTCTGTGCTCCTGCTACCAGGCTCTACTGTCGACATCATCCCCTTCTGTGCAACCCAAGAGGAATCAGAAGAGTAGAGTACTTAAGGGTCTATTTTAAACACGAAGGTGCTTGGTAACTTTCATGCCCACCCTACCTTCTGGAAAGGTGGCAGGCAGGAAGCTTAGAGAGCAGACTGATGGCAGCATGGGGCTTGTGCTGGTCTCCGGCATGAGGCAGTCACACGGACCTCCAGCCCAGGGGAGGCCATTTGGTGTGTGCTCAGACTCCCACCTAATTCCTGGCCCTGAGAGGAGTCATTGTGTGACCTGAGCAACTCACTCAACCTCTCTGAGCCACAGTTTCCTCATCCTAAACACAGGTAAGCCCTGCCTTGCAGAGGATGTGTTGAAAAGAGGCTGTCGTTCATTCATTCACTCACTCACTCAGCAAATGTTTATTGAGCACCTGCTCCATGCCACATACTGTCCTGGGTCATAAGGAGACAGCAGGGAGTAGAAGAAGCAGAAAGCCCTGCCTGGCTAGACCATTTGTTCTAGGGAAGGTGACAGATGACAAGATGCATAAGGAAAATATGTGATATCAGGTAGTGAGTGACAAGTGCTAAAGGAAGGGGGGACAGGTGTTGTGGAGGTGGCCTTGAAGCTCACTGAGTCAGTGCCTAGCACGTGAGCACTTATCCCAGGGTAGCCATTATTGCTCAGGCTTAAATGATGTCTAACATACATGTTTACTTAAATAAGAATATGAGATGGCATCAAAGCTAGCCTGCAGCCAGAGTAACCCACCCTTGAGCTCCTGTGCACTAGCAGACTTCAGAGCTGCTGCTGCTGCCGCCACTCAGGTGACCACCCTGCAGGGTCTGAGCCTGTCGTGAATCTCAGTCTCCAGACTCACCTCTCAAGGCACCTAGTCAGTCCGGGCCAAGCTTGACACGCAAGGAGACGTTGGCTAGATCGTCAGATCTACCCATGCTGTGAGAAGAGCAGGGGAGCTGACGGGAGCAGCTGGCCCTGGGCTGGCTCACGCATCCCCATCAGTGGGCAGCCTGGGAAGTAGGGGCCGGGGTGAGGCACTGCCTCCTCAGGGAACCAGCACCAGCTATGGGCGTCCTTGTCCTTGGAGCTCAGTGTCTAGGGAGTGTGTGGCCTTGGCCAGACCAGCCAAGTGGGGGCTGCTAAATAGGCCATGGGGTTTGGTTGGTGGCAGGGCCTGACCCAAAGGGAAGAAAGCCCCTACACCCCCACCCCGCCTCCTGACTCACCTGCCACCTCTGTTTGTCCTCCTCAGTGCCTCTTCTCCCACATGTACACACTCATGTTCACTCCCTCTCCACACATGGCATCATGGGAGGTGGTCTGCAGTGTTGAGAAAAGGCTGAGGTCTATGTGACCAGGCTCGTCAAAGGGAAGAGGTGAAAGCAGCCCTCCCCAACAGCCTTGGAACCATCCTATCTAGTCTGAAAGGGGGAAAGAAGGGTGGGGAGGGGGCTGTCTGAGGGGGTGCAACCCAGTGGAGCAGGGACTCTGGCCACTGGAAGGGCCTTCCCTAGTGGCTCTGGCTCCCTAAAGTGGCTCCGGCTTCTTGGCCTCTGTGGTCTGATGCTTAGCCCATCCCCGTCCCCTGAGGTGCTGTGGAGTTTGGACTCAGCCCAGTGGCCTCTCCTTAATTAGCCCCCACGGAGCATTAAGATGCAGTCGCACTGGTAGTGGGGCCAGCCCAGCACAGCCCTTCGCCATGGAGGCCTGGGGATGCTCCAAACACCTTTGCCCCTTTTAGCTCCCTTTAATTGAATGCCTTTGGAGCAGAGTAGGTTAAGGAATCATTTCTCCATGGCCCAAGACATTTCTCTCCTCTGCAGTTGTCATTTAGTAGCTGACAGCTTTTCCTCCCCTATATAAATTCCATGCTGGAGTTTGGACATTTGTCTCCTTTGTGGAAGGGAGTCCACAGGCCAGCTCACCTCTCAGCAGTGCCAGGCAGAGCTGCTGAGGGTGCAACTCGGCTGCTGAGCCGCGTCCCTCTCACTGCAGGAGGCGCATGAAGCGGGTCTGGGACCGAGCCGTGGAGTTCCTGGCCTCCAATGAATCCCGGATCCAGACGGAGTCCCACCGTGTGGCTGGAGAAGATATGCTGGTGTGGAGATGGACTAAGCCCTCTTCCTTCTCCGACTCTGAGCGATAAGCCCTGGGCAGATACCTGTTTTCAATCAGCCTGTCCCAGAGGTCCCCTCCAGGGGCACAAGAGGGTCACCAGACCTGCCGGTGCTGAATTCACACTTGCCTTGACTTTTCATCTTCCTCCTGACACAATTCCAAAGGTTTCTCTCTGTAAGACTCTTTAGAGGAGCTCAGCTAGTTAGGAAAATGTGGGCTTCCTTTGAGAGTAGAGGGGAGAAGCTAGGGGCAAGGGCCCATCCTCTGCCCTGTTTTGCTGGCAGAAAAGGGGAGAAGGGTTTGTTTTTCATGAATAGAAAAGACAAGAGAGCAGCAGCTGTCAGACCCAGCAGAGCAACCTGAGGGCAGGTGAGCTGGGGCTTGGCCACTCCAGCCAGTCCACTTGGCCTGGGAGGTGGGGCAGGGACTGCGGGTTGGGGTGGTGGGGGATGGGGAGCAGCTTGGTCCATGTGCCTTCAGGGGGTGTTACCTGGGAGCTCAAGGGTGAGCCTGTCCTCTGGCTGGATGGGCCTCTTTATCCTGAAGGGGGAAGATGCTAGAAATTAGAACAAGTGACTGTAGGGGAACTATCCAGAAACACCAGGCCCTGACTTGAGGGGCCCTCACGTCAGGAGGAGTGAGCTGTTGGCATGGCTTCCTGGAAGGAGGAACCCGGAGGAAGGACGGAGCTGAGAGCAGAGAGAAGGGTCCGGCTGCCATGCAGCCGCCACCTCCAGGGCCTATGCCCCCGTCACCCTCCCGGGGTGGGCCCTCTTCAGTGGTGCTTCTCACAGAAGTTGTGACTTTAGACTGGACCTGCAGCCCTGGCATTGCACCAGGCCGAGAATGTGCATTCCAGGACTTTGGGGGTCCTGTGTCAGAGCCGGAGCCTCGCACTTCTTGTGTGCGAAGATCACCTTGTTTTACTGTGACCGCAGCCTCCCCATCCGGGGCTGTTTAACCAGAACTTCCAGCACAGCGTCTGTGCGACCCGCTGCTGTGGCTCCCGGCGGGGCGGGGCGCGGCAGCCGCATGCTGCCCCCTGCTGGCCACACGGTGCCACCGCAGGCCACAGGCCCTCCCGCCCGCCTGCCCGCTCGGCCTGGTGGCGTGAGGCAGGGTCCAGCCACACCCGGGCAGGGGGCCTTGTTAGTTAAGTGTGAGAAGCCACTCTGGCCAGCGTCATCCCCATATGTCCTCATCTGCAGCAGGCAGGAGAGGAGGAGGAAACAGGAGATGCCACAGCTGCCTCCAGAAGACACTAGCCACCCCTCTCTGGTCTTATTGGTATTTTTTGTTTCCTTAATAAAGCTCCAGTCTCCCTCATTTGAGCAATACTCTCTCATTTCCTCTGATGTCGGCGTGATTCCAGGGCTGGAATCTGAGTGCCGGCCCCGTGGTGAGGCCATGTTCTTGTAATCAGGCTTCAGCCAGAAGAATAGGAAACACCGCAACAGGCTTCAGTATCAGGGTGGAAAGTGCTGGATAAATAAACTATTTATTAAAAATGGATGTGTTTCTCGTCCGTGGTTCTTTCCCTCCCCCCTCGGCAATATCTAAGGAATGACAGTATGAGGACTTCTTAAGCACGTGCTCCGGGAGAGGTCAGCTGGAAGAGAAGGCAGGAGAGGGCCAAGCAGGACCGGGCTCTGTGGCTCCTCCCAGGCGTCTGGCCTTCCTGCCTCTGGGCCTCCACCGCTTAGTGACCGTCCTGGGAGCCTCAGTTTCCACATTTGTGACACAGTGTGATGACCCTAGCCTGCAGGGTGGCTGCCTGGCCCCAACGGGTGGCCAGAAGTGGAGCCAGTGGGGCCTTTTTGCTTCAGCTCCATTTCTGCCTCCCTTCAAGGCCCCGGAGTTTCCCCCGGGGTGCTCAGTAGCAGCTCCCAGAGGAGGAGGAAGAAAAAGCAGAGTGAGCTTGGATAGGGCTTCCCAGCAGTGTCCCTTAAGGAGACAGACTTCCTGTCTCCTCTGGGCCCCAACCATTGAGGAGACCACCCATCACCCACCTGTGCAGCCTGGTGGGCAAGGGGGGGTCCCTGTCTGCAGGGCCCGGCAGGACTTGGCAGGGGTTTGCTGAGTATGCTTCAGGACCCTACTGCTGTCACCAGTGCTGTCCCTGCCCTGGGGGCACGCAGCAGAGGCCCATGGGGAAAGCTGCAGGCATTTAGGACTGGCACCAAGACCCAGCCTGGGCCCTCCTTTTTCAGGGGCCCCAAGGTCAGTCAGCCTGGAAAGAAGGCCCTGCTGTGCCCCGTGGGGTTTGAGGATGTTTGCAGCCACCTTTGCTGTCCACAGTGAGCACCAACCTGTTACTCTTCCATGAGCTGTTGTGAGACAGCTGGGTCCATAGTCAAACAAAGGACCCAGAAACATAATTCGGGGGGAAAAATGAGCCCATCTTTCCCTTTTCTGTTCTACCGTGAAAGACTTTCCCTCTGCCGTGCTTTGTCTTAAGCCAAGAAGGGAGCTGAAGCAGGGCTCTATTTCTGTGAAGCTGTTTGGAGAGCAGGAGAGAGATCAAAATAAACTAAATAACAAAAGGCCCCCCGCCAGTCCAGCTCCTTCCTTTCTGGAACACAGAGCTCTGGACACAAAGGCCCCGAGCTGCGTCCTCAGCCTCACCCAGGCTGCAGACATTTCAGATCAGGCTTTTCAGACTTCCTCAGCTTTGAAGGGCCCAGTCTCACTTTTAAGTAGCTCTTATTTCAGAAGGGACAGCACAGGATGGTGGGGCTTGTCCAAGGAGAGGGTCCGAGCCATCTTTGGGCTGGAGCTATTGTTGAGAAGTTGCGGCTGTTCTGCCCAAATCCCTGCTGAGCACTCCCCGGGTGGCAGACCTGTCTTTCCTCAGTGACAAATAGCCCTCCCCGGCCTCAGTGGGCTTGGCTAAAGAAGCTTCGGGGGCCAAGGGAGGGAGAGGCTGTACCCCACAAATCTTAGCCATGGACATCCACCCAGGAGCTCCAGGCCACCTTCCAGAGTCTCAACTCGGGGGAAAAAGGTAAACACAGCCATTTGTCACTGACTTATCATAAGAACTGCGGTAGCAGCTGTTCCCCTTAATTAATACACCATTGACTTTGAGCCTCAAAAAAAAAAAAAAAATCCCTTTGTTGAGACAGGTGCATGGACTCAAATCCATTATCCTGTAGGCCTCCCCCAAAGGGAAGGAACGGGGAGCGGTTATACGGTAAGTCACCCAACTGTTCCAGAACAGTCCTCCCTGGGCAGCCAGGACAGCCTCTCCACCCCATCCCCAGAGAAAGTACTAAAGAAAGGAGAGTCTGGACAGAGGGTCTCATGATGTGCCAGGGGTGAGAAGGGCAGAGGGACCCCTGGGTGCTGTGCCACCTGGTGCCCCCATGCCTTCCAAGGGGCAGCGCTGTGCTGGGAGGGGTGGAGGCATGGGCTCAGCCTCCTCAGGACAGCTCTGCCCTTCAGTGGCTGCGGACCTTGGGCAAATCACTTTACCCCATGTCCAGGGGGATTATTAATGATAAAATTAGCCGACAAGTGACGACATCGCAACTCGCTCCTAGAGCTGCAGCCTGGGAACTCCTCACAACAGCCCTGGCCCCGTGCTGTAGGTGCCACTGTCATCCCCTGTACGTGGGGGGAGGTCAGGAGAGGCTCCAGAGCCTTACCTCAGCCTTGCACTCTTCCCTTCCCCAAAGGAAGGACGGGGATCTGCTCTCAGACTTGTGCTACTATGGATTTGCCAGAATAAAACAACTTCATTCCGGAGGAAGGCCAGGACCTACCCCACAACCCGTGGCTCCCCTTCTGCTCACTGTGCTGGGCCCATGCCCCCTGCCATCATGCCCTCACTGCCCCACTCCTGCCCCAGGGCCTTTGCACTTGCTGCCTGCCTGCTCTGCATCCCCCAGAGCTCCATGCGGCTCCCTCCCTCCTCTCCTTCAGGTCTTGTGCCAGCTTCACGTTCCCTGTCTGAAGTTGTGACTTCACCCCCACCCTGCATGCCCTCTGGGACCCAGCCCCCCTTTTCTCTCTCCTGACACCTGACATGCTACATGTTTTATTCATTCGTGTTGTCTCTCCACCACCACTCTCGTGCCAGTGCCTCGAGGACATGAACCTTTATCTGACTCATTCACTGCTGTGTCCCCAGCATAGAACAGTGCCTGGCACACCATAGATACTCAATAAGTAGTCAAGGATAGATGTATGGAAACTTCCATCCCAGAAGGAAAGCCCGGCATCGAATTTCTAAGGTTTCTGTTCAGGCTGGTTTTGTTCCTTATTTTTTCTTTTTTCAATCTGAGTGACCTGAGGTGAAGCACCCTCTCCGATCTGCCATGGGCCCCAGCACTCCTCACTGCCTGACAGCATGCACCTCCCCCTGCAGGTCATCTCCCTGAAGGGTCCATGTCCCCAGCCCAGGTAAACAGCCTTCATTCTGACCACAGAGGGGACCAGGCTGGACTGTCTGAGTAGGAGCAGGGCTCTCAGGTTGGCCAGAGACTTCAGACAAGAGTGGCTGTGCTTACTGCATTTCCTTGAGTGGGACACCTGCCCTGCGCAGCCCCCAGCCCCATATAACAGAGGAAGCTGTGGAGAAGATGGTCCAGGGACAGGCCCTCCCCTCGACCAGGCACCAAGCCAGACAAGCCCAGGATTTGTATAAGATGCTGGGCAGGGCAGCTCCCCCGAAGTGTGATTTCTCACCAGCCCTGGTGAGTGAGAGCTTGGAGCAGATTTAATTTGATCTCTAAGGAAAGTGATGGGATGTTTCTTCGTGCCAAGGGCATAGTCCAGTTCATCACTGAGGCCGGTGTGTGCAGTCGAGGGTGATCATCTCCACATCGCAGGGTGAATGGAGACTCCAGGTGTGCACAGCCACTTTGCAAACCATGAAAGTGCCACCGCTGAGGGGCCAGGACTGTGCTGCCCGGACCAGATGGATGAACAGGAATAGTCCTGGGCAGGGTCTCAGAACGGGGAAGGAGCTGAACAACAAGCTCTGAGAAAAAAGGGTAGAGGAGGTAGCCCTGGTGATTACAGCCAATTTCTAAGCTGCTTCTGTTTCGTAAGGAGACAGGGGAAAGTACAGTAATTTTCTTCAATGAAAACAGGCAACGGAATTCCCTTTGCCTCATTCCCCTTGCAATTAAGCCCTTCTCTGCAAATGAAATGATTTGGTTTTCATCGGGACTAATTTAAGCACACTGGAAGGACTGCTGAACTTTTTGATTGCAAACACCAGCATGTGCAAAGCAGAACCCAGCAGCGATGCCAGGCTGGTGAGGCCGCCCTGCCCGTGGAGCCAGGGCTCTGACGGGGTGAGGGTGGATGAGCTCTGGCTGGGAGCCCAGCTCTGCCCCTAAATCCATGGCCCTCTCCGTGTGGCTGATCCTCTTCCCCTCTGCAGCCTCCATCTCCTCATCCCAAGGGAAGAAGTTAGACTAGATCCAGGGTGGCAAACCCAGAAGCCTCTGACACACTTGGCAATGGCAACGGGCTGAAGACCTTTGCCACTCCTTTCAGCAAGAGGTGGAGTCTTTCTTCTCCCTTGAATCAGGGCTGGCCCCATGACTGCTTTGACCAATGGAATGTGGCGAGAAGGACGCTGGTGAGTTGCAGCCCAAGGCCTCAAGAGGCCTTGTTGCTTCCGCTTTTGTGGGCCCCGAGCTACCACAGAAAGAGGCCAGCTGCCCTGCTGGAGAGGCCTTGTGGGGAGAGAAGCCTGGCCAGCCCCCAGCTGTTCCAGGCATCCCAGCTGACACACCAGATGTGTGAGTGAAGCCACCTTGCACCAGCCCCAGCCACAAATGGTAGAGTCATGAATAAACAGTGGTTATTGTTTCTTAACCCACTAAGTTTGTATTGTTATTATAACCTTTTAATTTGAAATAGTTTAAGACTCACAAAATGATGTGAAAATGGTATAGAATTCTCACATCCCCTTCACCCAGCTTCCCCCAATGATAATATCCCACGTAACCATAGCATACTGACAAAACCAGGAAATTGACTTTGATACAATCCTATTCACTCAGGTACAGGCCTTATTTAGGTTTCACCAATTTTACATGCACTCTGTGTGTGTGTGTGTGTGTGTGTGTCTAGTTCTGTGGAATTTTATCCCATGAAGCCACTAAGTTTCAGGGTGGTCTGTTACTCCCACTGGGAACAGCTCACCCAGGCAGGGGAAACATCAGGGCCTGCATATAGGCCATGTTTTCTAGAGGGTTCCTCCAGAGGACACATCTGTGAGGGAGGAGAGAAGGGAAGGACTCGGCATGAGTCGGGACTCACCACTAGGCCAGTCCCTGGGGCCGGACTGAGCCCTGTGCCTCCCCTGGGGCCAGTCATAGGACCATGCTCATGGCTAGTCAGAATCGCAAGGATGTGGGGGGAGAAGCAATTCCCAAAGGAAGGAGTGCAGCGCTGGGACCAGAAGAAGAGAGGCAAGACACGCACTGCAGAGCAGCAGAGAGAGCCCAGAGCAAAACCCTGGCATGTGGATCCCAGGTGGTAGTGGAAGGACATTCCACACTGGACTCAGATCGAGCACCCAAGAGGTGTCCTGGGAACTCGAGGTGGCCCTGAGGGGTAGGAACAGCTAATATGCAAACGTGCAGAACAGTCACTGAGGCCATTTGCCAAAATTCCTGGCACAGGGAAAGGTTAGACCTCTCCCCACGCCCTTTGAAATTAGGCACAGCAATAGGACTTGTTTTAGCCAATGAAATGTGAATGGAAGCGACAAACAGCACTTTGAGATGGAATCAGCAAGAGCTCATTCACAGTGTGCCTGTTCTTTTCCTCTGCCATGGTGTGATGCTGCAGCTGGGGGCCGCCCCTCAGCCTGGGTGCCAGAATCCCCAGCCACCTTGCAATGTGTAGTATGAGCAAGAAACCAACCTATGCTGTTACAAGCCACCAAGAATCTGGCGGTTTGTTACTGCAGCATCAGCCAGCCCATGCTGACTGATACAGTTCACTAGCTACTGCCATCTTCCCTGGCGGAAGGACCACAGCACGCATCACAGTAGGGGAGGCATAGGAACATGCCTGGGTCCTTAACACTCCTACATCCAGTGCTGGGAGGCTGGGGTATGGGCTAGAAAACTCTGGAAGGTCTGTCCAGGTCCTGGGTTTTTTTGGCTCTGCTAAGCCTTGGTGCAGAGACCAGGGCAGCATCTGGCAGGCTCCGTAATGAGAGGCTGAAGCCGAATCCTTCCAAGCTGGCTACCCGTGCTGTGCAATTACCACCAAGAAAAGCCCCATGGTCCCCAGAAGAGAAGAACCAGAGAAGCAGCGCACATCAGGTACACAGGCAAGCAGGAGCCCTCCTGCCAGGCAGTCATGCTGGCTTCACCACCAGCAGCCATGGCCACAATAGAGAAGATGGGGCCACACGTTCAGGCACTGCATTGTGCAGGTTTAGCAGTGGAGGGAGGGCCACAAAGCAGTCCCAGGGGAGCCAAGGTCCACCATGGCTGGTCAACCTTGACCCAAACTTGGTGGAAGAAGCCAGTGGGACACAGACAGGTCAGGGACTGTTCAAACACTGTCAGTGGAGGTGAGGCAGCATGGACACACCCAGAGCATCCCATTCCCCGCAGGGACACAGGTGCACAACGTACGGCTGCTAAGTGCCAGGCCCTCTGCGTGGCAGGTGCCCAGGTTCCCCACCAGGATCATGAAGGTGAGTGGACAGGGGTGATGAGCCCAGACCAGAGAAAGGAAAGTGCGTGTGTGCGCACACGTGCATGTGTGTGCATGCACATGCATGCACACGCTTGTGCTCTAGCCACCCAGTGCAGGGATGGGGCTTCCTCTGAGACAAACATGCTCCATGTACTTTATCAAATTTGCAGATGCCACACAGCTGGGGGAGACGATGGCAAATACACCAGATGACAGAGCTGGGATCTAAAGAGAAGTTGACAGGCAGGAGCGGTGGGGTGGATCTAATGAGATGAAACTTAACAGGGACAAACGTGTTTATTTCGTCTTATTTATTTATTTGTGCCCTGCCTCCACGTGTGGAGGAATGGGGAAGAACAGCGGCTCCCAGGAGGAAGGAAGTGAAATGCTTGCCCTGCTCCCAGGGCCACAGACCTGACTGCACAGGTCTGGGGGTGGGGAAGGAGCTGGGGTGTGAGCTCCAGGGTGGGCTTGGGGGATTAACAATGGTGGTCAGTTCTGTGGGCAGAAGTGGCTGCAGTGGGTGGCAGAGTCAGTCTGTGGCCACATCAATAAAGGTGTAGCATCCAGGTTGAGGGTAATGGGAACTCAGGAGTCAGAGCACCTGGGTTTGAAGCTACGGACCTGTTGGGCAGGGACTTTTCAGGCAATTCAAGCCTAGCCCCTTCCACACTGTCCACCTGGGCAACAGCCACCCCCACCCTGTCTCTCCTTCCCTGTGGCCAGGGCACCCTAGCCTTCTCCTTTTAAACATGTCCCACCAAGAGTAAGGCCTGGGCCTCTGAGATCCCCCAAAGTGCAGAGGACAGGGTCGGTTTTACAAGAACTCTCTCTCCACTTTCCACCCCAAAGCTGACATGGCCAGGCTTGGAGTTTCAGCAGCAGCTGAGGGTTGAGAGTAAGACTCCTCTTCCTTCTGGCAGGCACATCCCAGTTCTCCAAGGGGGCTCTTACTGGCCCTCTCTTGGCTTCTGGTTGGGAATAAGATTCAGCAAGAAGATGGTCACTTGCTCCAAACATCATAAGAGGGAGGATCAGGGTGGCTCTGAGGACCCCCGAGGGGGCAGAGCCAGGTCTTGTGAGTGGAAGCCTCTGAAAGAAAAACCTCAGCTCTACAGGAGGAGGGAGGCCCTCACTATTTTGAGCTGCCTTGAGGTAGTGAGGTTCCCATCACTGGAAGTAGGTAAGCAGAGGCTGCATGACCACTCAGCAGGGATGCTAGCCCTGAATGGATGGACAGAACTAGATGAATTAATGTGTTGCCCTACACTAAGATGGTATGATTCTAAGCAAGCTCTTGGTTAAAGCTGGGTGGAGTTTCTTGCCCACTGGAATCCTCTCAAATGTGATTCCCTTCCCCAGGGGAGCTGTTTGCCTGGTCTCAATAGTTAGACTGAGAAATGGAAGGGGTTTGTGGTGGCAGCCAGGGTGAGGGTGGATATGGCCAAGGGTCACAAAAGGAAGGAAGAGACCCCTGGTAACCAGCTATCCTGCATCTCATCCCTCACACATCCACACAGCTTCTCACCCTGTGTGTGACCTTGTGCTCCAGGGGAAGGCTGGGACTCACAAAGTTTCTCCATGCCCTTCCCTGGTCTTTTGAGGGGCAAGGAAATCTGCAGCCCCAGCCCTGAGCTCTCAGCACTACTGAGACCTCAACCGAATCTGGTGTCTGTCGGGCAGAGCCAGGCCGTGGGCCGGCAGGAAGATGTCACCCCCACTGCCACAGCCCTTCCCAACCTGCCAAGGGTCAGCTTGAGCCAGGCCTGGGCCAGCCTCCCAAACGCGGACTCCTGGGGTCCCGCCAGGCTTGCAGTAAGGACCTCAGGTCTGGAGGGGAGGGGAGCAGTAGGAACAGACCCCTCCCCACTGCATACCCACTCACACCACAGGCAGATGTGGCTCCCTTCCTCTCCTCTCCCTGTTAGAAGATAACAGAGAGGGAAGGGGGTGGCTGCCTCCTCACCCCTTGCTGCGCCTGGAGGGCTTCCTGGAGGAAGAGTCACTCCAACTACAGAGTCTGAGGGAGAAGGCGTGAATTTTTGTGGGCAGCAGGGCCTAGTAGACAAGTAAGAACCAGCCACAGAGAGGCAAAGAGGGGCTGGGGGTGGGATGGCAATAAAGTCCACAGCACAGCAGCAAGGCATGGGCTCTGGATTTGAATCCCAGGTCCTGTGACCTCCTGCTGTGTGGCCTTAGATGACACACTTCCTCTGGGCCTCACGTTTCCCATCTGTATAATGGGGATGACACAGGCATCAACTCCACAGTTGTTGAAAGGATTAAATGACGTAATGCACTGTGCCTGGCACATAGTATCTGTTGTCGTTGTTGTTATCATTATTATGAAAATGTGTGACTCTAGAGGGTATAACTGAGAATAAACAGATGGGAGCAAGCAGTATTCAGACTTCAGCTAATTACAAAGAACTTTTCTGGGAGGCAGAAACGTCTCTGCCTGGAGCAGGCTGCTGTGAGGGGGTGAGCCCTCTGTGCTGGAAGCATTCAAGCACCAGGACACTGTGCAGGGATGCCTGTGTGGGGAGGTGTGTGAGGGTGGCCAGCAGCAGGTCCCTAAGAACTGGAGTGGCAGTCGGTCGGGTGGCCTTGCTTCGGGACAGACAGGGTTCCCGGCTACCCTGGGCCCAGGCTGGGAGCTGCTGACAAGTGTCCTGCAGGGGTCAGGCCAGAGTCCCGACAGCAGCCGGCCAAGCTGGGGCGATGGGGAAGGAGGGCCCTGAGGCTTCCAGGGAGGAGCGTGAGGCTGAGCATGCAGTGGGCCTGAGGGGGGTCCGGGCAGGCTGGCAGCTGGAGTAGGGGTGCTGGCATCCCAAGAGATGAAGCTCTGCGTATAGGCCCCCAGAAGGGTCACTCAGGTGTGGCTGAGATGGGCCTGCTGATCAGGCCCCTGTCTGAGGGCTGAGGCCTTCTTCCCCTTCTGAGCTCCACAGTAGGGGCTGGCGGGGTCCATCAAGCCCCACACACAGTGTTGAGCCCCCTTAGCCCACTGGGGGCCTCCTGGGGCCGGGAGACTGAAGGTAAGGAGACTGGGCCCAAGGGGCCAGGGACTCAGCCATGTTCCCAGACCCTCATCCCAGCTGGCACAGCCAAACAGAGACCCCCAGGGCCTCTCCCTCATGACCCTGCAGGGATGAAGAGCATGGGGCCTGAGACAGGGCTGCCCTAGAGAGAAGGGGTGCAGAGGGCGGGGAGTGGGGTGGAGGATGAAGCCCTCCCCTAGCTCCAGAGAGGAGGGGAGAGCCTGACACGTCCCTACAGCTGCCCTGCTGCACAAAGCCCCCGGGGACATGCACTGGGGGCTGAGGATGGATGAGGGGCTTATTCCTTCTTTTGACGCTCTTCGGAGGCCTCCCGCTCAGAGAGAGCAGCTGCAGCCCCAGAGACTGAGGTGGGGAGCTAAGTCCAGGTAAGATCTGACATCGTACCATAGCTGTGTAGCCAGACTCAGATGAGGCTGGGGTGCCCTCCACCCACCGGGGCCTTGGCCCAGCCCCAGCCCCTCAGGAGGGGGTGTGGGTCACTCCCAGCTCCTGGAGTGCACCCCACCTCCCCCTGGGGAGGGTGTGCCAGAGCAGGGCAGGCAGGAGAGAAAAGGGCAGGCTGAAGGCAGGGAGCAGAGAAGAGAGGTTATCTGTCCCTGGCAGGTGGCCCATTTTGGAGCTAGAGGAAGTTGATGTCCCCTAGCCCCACGCCCACCCCAGGAAATGCTCTGGCTACTGAAGGGAAGAGTGACCCAGCCAACAGTGTCCAGGAGGGATCCTGGGACTTCAGAGACACAGGGAAGATTCCCTGCCCAAACCGAACCAAAGCCAGAACAAATAAAACCTCTCCTAAGAGGAAGGCCTGAAATTTCACCATTAAAGATTCATTCCTTTAGCTTAACACTTTGTCCTTTTTAAAAGTGCAAACCTATCAGTTTCACCTACAAGTAGGTTTGTCAAAGGAGGGAAGAGAGAGAATGCATAGTGTCCTGGTGAAGAAAAATAGAGGGGCCCAGGGAGAGAGCACCGGGGTTCCCAGGATTTACTTTGCTGGTTACACAGCTCTGGCTAAGGGCCCAGCTCTAAAAACACCTGCAGAAGAAGGAAGCTCTGAGTCTCACACGCCTCCACCATTCACATATGCACATGCCCTCACATACATGTAAACACATGCACACCTGTGCACACTCATATATATGAGAAACTATACATGCAAACCTGCACCCCTCAACCTCCAGGTCATGCATGTGACATGGGACCCAAGAAACATAAGACTCTGGGCCCAGGAGACCCGTGAGGGAAAGGAAGGGGGCACGGTCTCCACTGCACATGCCCAGCACTCTCCAGGGGTGGTTGCCAGGAGCTACATCCCACCCAGGAGCTGCTTTCTAATTTAGGGTCGAAGCTTCCAGCCAGTGGGTGTTTGTGGAGTGTCTGCAGGAAGCTGCTGAAGAGCCCTTGTGATAGCTGAGAGGTGGAGTGATTACCCCATTAGCAGGGATTAGTTTCGCACATTAGCATCTGCCGCTGACCTCCCGCAGGCTCCGTGCCTCTCTGAGTCCCCAGCCACTCCACCTGCACCAGCCGCACCGTGGTCAGCAGGGCAGGGTGGGAGGTCCACTTGGGTGCATCAGGCCAGTATACTAGGGGCCCCTTCCTTTCCTTTCCCATCCCTTCTTTTTTTTTAAAGTAAGTTTAACTTTTATAAAAATAACACACGGGCATGATTTAAAAAGTCAAACAGTACTTCATGGCTTATGAAGAAAGAACATCTGTCCCCTACCCAGCCCCCCAGGCCCACTTACCTGCACTGGCCTTTCTCCTGTGCTCGCCATGCCATCTCAGTGCTGCATAATACGCATTCGCTGCAAATTCACCATTCTTCCATTTCAGGTTTTACCTAGTGACTTGTTATAGAAGATTACATTGTAACTTCCCATTAGGATTTAACTACACCATCGCCCACTCCCCCTCCTGCATTTCACCTCTAAACTTATATTATAATTTGCATTAAATCAGCATCCACGTTTACATTAGTGTTACAACATGTAAGTATTATTCCAGCTGAGTCATATAGTGTATCAAGATTACATTTCCTTTAATGTAAAGATTTTTGGGTTCCTAAAGTCAATTAATTTGCCTTTTGGTCCTTCCTGTTTGTCCCCTGAGATTTCTATGTACCTTCATCAGTCTATCCTCAAATTTTCTTTTTTTTTTTTTTTTTTTAATGAGACGGGGGTCTCACTCTTGCTCAGGCTGGTCTTGAACTCCTGAGCTTAAGCTATCCTCCCGCCTCGGCCTCCCAGAGTGCTAGGATTACAGGCGTGAGCCACCACGCCCGGCCTATCCTCAAATTTTCTAACCAGACTTCAAACTTCCTCCTGAGGTGGCCACACACCTCTGGTAATCTGACAACATCCTCCCTTCCTGGAGGGCTCCTGAGGCCTGCAGAAGCTGGAGGCCCTGGGACTCCCCTCCGCCAGCACTGCATTGCATTCTCTGCTTCCCAGATGTGCCATGTCATTCTTTTTGCGGAGGTCCTCATTTTGGTAGATGTCATCCCTCTAAGAGCTTTCTGAGACAGGGTGTGTGGGAGTTGGATTTTGACACCTTTGTGGTGAATTGCTGGTGGCCACCAAAATCCTCTTTTCCTCCTTGCATGTTTCTAGAATGTGGCTGCCTAGGTGGGCTATTTCTCACCTTCCTCTGCAGTTAAGAGTGTCCAAAGCTAGTGGGCATGGTGGCACACACCTGTAGTCCTAGCTACTTGGGAGGCTGAGGCAGGAAGATCACTTCAGCCCGGGAATCTGAGACCAGCCTGAGCAACATGGTGAGACCCCATCTCTACCAAAAAAAAAAAATTAGCCAGGCATGGTGGCGGGCACCTGTAGTCCCAGCCACTCAGGAGGCTGAGGCAGGAGGATCACTTGAGCCCAGGAGTTTGAGACCAGCCTGGACAACATAGCAAGACTTCATCTCTATAAAAAAATTAGCTGGGTGTGGTGGCATGCACCTGTAGACCCAGCTACTCAAGGCGCTGAGGTGGGAGGATCCCTTGAGCCCAGGAGTTTGAGGCTGCACTGAGCTATGATGGCGCCACGGCACTCCAGCCTGGGTGACAGAGCGAGACTCTGTCTCATAAAAAAAAAAAAAAAAAGGAACAGCAGTGGGTAGCGATCTGCCAATGGAGTGCGTGTGAAAGTGACAACTGCCTCTTCTGGGCCTGGCCTTAAGACATTGGGCCTACCTCCTGCGCCCCCTTTCCTTTCTGTCGGTGGGAACCTGGACGTGGTGGCAAGCTGGCTGTGACCGCACAGGCTCAGTCCTGTCTAGTCCCCTCATCTAGAAGCAGGCCATTGCCAGCGCCCAGACCCAGGCTGGGGAGGGCGTCTGGGTCTCGGCACTCCTCGGCTTTCCGGTGTGTGCGGGGCCTCCAGTTTCACAGATTTTCTACCGCGTTTCTTGTTGGCCCCTTGGTGGCCAGCCCTCCCCGGAGTGGAGGAAGCTGGAGGGGGGTCGGTCGCCACTTGTCCATCTCTTTCCACCTCCCAGAGCTGCCGTCTCTTGCCCGCTGTCCTCTCTCACTCATCCTCGCTGTCCTTTCTATCCTTGGCTACCATTTAGTCGGGTTCTTGGATACCGTGCTTAGTCCACACCATGCGGAATAACTGGAAACACATCTCTGATTTCTTTTTATAAATCCCAGAAGACCCAGCATAGTGCTTGGTACATAGCAGGTACCACATGGATGGATGGATGGATGGCAAAGAGACACATCCCCTACCCTCAAAAAGCTCACAACCCAATTGGGTGGAGGATTCAGGTTAGAGGGGACGGAAAATAAAGGTACACATACCTGCATCAGAACTCAGTATGGGACAGACAGCAAAGGGAGCAGGCAGGGAAGTGAGGGAGGAGGGGCACTCAGACTGGGGCCTATCTGTGCAGAGCTTCGAGTGCTGGGCTTGCCCCATGGCTGGGGGGCTGCCTGGGTGGGGTCATGAGGAGGGCTGTGCCTTAGAGGGCCAGGTGTGCAGAGGATAAGGGTGTCCTCCACATGAGAAGTGAAGGCTGAAGCCAGCATGGGAGTGGACAGGCAGGAGCAGAGGCTTCAACCTGGCCACAGGGATGAGGCAGTGGCCACAGCAGGTGCCTGGCAGCAGGTGAGCAGCAATGCTAGTGAAAATCAGACAGGGAAGTCGCCGGGGAGGCCCACTCTGGGACAGTTCAGCCAGCAAGGGTCTCTGGTGCCCAGCAGCAGGCTGGGGGCTAGAGACCAAGATGGTGCTGCCAACAGAGCAGGGGACTCACCTCGCACTGGGTTTTCTTCCTGGTTTGGCTGTGTACTATTGAGCTAGTGACTTACAGCCCCTATGACTCAGTTTCCCCACCTATAAAATGGGGATGATCTGGCCGCATCCCTCCACCTCCACCATTTGCACTCCTGTCACCTCCAGCTTGACAACTGCCAAACCTCCTCACTGGTCCCTGTTTCCTCCCTTGACCCCAGGGCCAGCTTCATGATACAAAACCTGCGCGGTAAGTCCCATGCTCAGAAGGATCCCACACTTGGTCTAATGCTCTGCTGTTACCATCTTGGGATTCTTAATAATTCCAAGGGTCTTAATAACTCCAAAGGTCTTAATAATTTAAAGTGAGCTTTTTGAGGGTAGGGCATGTGTCTCTTTGCCATCCATCCATCCATCCATGTGGTACCCGCTATGTACCAAGCACTATGCTGGGTCTTCTGGGATTTATAAAAAGAAATCAGAGATGTGTTTCCAGTTATTTGAACAAGGGTCCCACTATTTCACTTTGCACTGGGCTTCACAAATTGTATAGATTGGACTTGGCTCCATCTACTCAAAGTAGACGCCAACGTCTGTCTGTCTCTCCCTCTTCCTCTCTCCCTCTCACACACACCTCTGACGGTCTTTTCTACCACTCTCCCCTCTATTCCAGTTACACTGGCCTCCTCGCTCCTGCTCCAGGGCCTTTGCACTACCTGTGCCTCTTCCTGGCGTCCCCTTCCTGATAACTACACTGAGATATCACAGACGCAGAGAGCCTAGCCTGGCCCTCAGGGTACAGCAGGTGCTCAGAAGAGGAGGCCTTTCTTACGTCTCTCCAGAGCCTCACAGCAGGAGCACCCAGTGCATGTGGCAGGGAGCACTAACATCCTGCTTGACAGCTGAGGAAACTGAGCCTGGAGATGCAGGGAGGGCTGCTACATAAAACACAGGAACCCACTTAAATTTGAGTTACATGGGATATTCTCACACAAAATCATTCATTGTTTATCTGAAATTCAAATGTGACAGGGCATCTTGTACTCTTGTTTGCTGCCTGGTCACCTTAGCCACAGGGACTTGCCCAAGGTCCTCTACAGTTTGGTCTAGACCCAGCCCCCACGCCTGCACAGGCCTCTCCCCAGCTGCCCTTCCTGGCATTGCCCTGGGGCCACTGTGGCTGCCCCAGTCTGGGAAGGTGAACTGGCTTCTCACATTCCAGGCCTAACTTTAATCTGCATCCAGAAGGGCTGGAAAGGGTGCCAGAGGAGGAGGCCAGAGGGCTGGAGCTTTGGGGACAGAGCAGGCCCAGGCCTGCAAGTGGACTATCCTGCCTCAGAACTTGGGATCCAGGCTTCTGCCCTAGCCCTGCCCGGAGGGCCAGGCAGTGGGTGAGCAGCTAGGTTAAAACAAGGCAAGAGGTGACAGACAGACACAGCCTGCAGGGCCGGTGGGCTCAGAAGGGCCCTGTGCCCTGTGGGATCCTCAGGGACAGGTCTTACTATGTCTCACCTGAAGGCTGCTGCAGCCTCCATGGGGCTCTCCAGAACCTCAGCACCTCCCAAGGGATTCTCAACCCCCTGTGAGGAGTCAGGAGCCTGTGCCTCAGTTTCCTCATCTGTGGAATCTGGGGATAACAATAGCACTTCCCCCACAAAGTTATTGGAAGATTAACCGAGTTGGCACATATTAGTGGTTAGAATAGTGCTTGGCACATAATTAGGGCTTTCTACGTGTCTGCTGATGCTACTGTCACAAACCTCATGACCTAAACCCCTGCTCTTGCCACCAGGCTCCAAGCACACTCCCCCCCACCCACCCCCAGCTCTTCCCAGGACCCTCCACTGTCTACAGCAGCCTCTGGGGTCTTCCTGGGTCAGAGACGGGACCATGGGGAGTGGGCTGCCTGGAGAATAAATTCCCTGACCACCAATCTGCCCAGGCATGGGGCAGCTGCCAGGGGAGAAGGTGGGGGCCGGCCAAGGATGGATGGCTGCTCTGGCCCCGCAAGCCCAGCTCAGCAGAAACCAGGGCCAGCAGTCATGGGCTGGCAGCCCCCAGCTGCGACCAACTTCATGTTCTGCCACAATTAAATGATTGCAGGCGTTTGCTCACCCTCATTTATTCAATTACCTAGTGGCCCTGAAGGACTCTCAAAGAAACAGCCATAAATAACATGCGCCAGCTGCCCCCGGCTGTCGTCCCTGCCCAGCACTCAGCCCAGCACCACACCTTCCTTCCAGCACGGCCACGCTGCCTTGCCCAGCCCAGTCCCCCTGCTCCCTCACCCACGTCTGAAGGTCCAGCCCCTGGCCTGAGACTCAGCAGATCTGGGTGCCCACCTGGCTCTACCTCTGCCCATCTGAGGGCCTCTGGGGGGCCACGCCCTCTATGGGCCTCCACTTCCTTATCTGTAAAATGGGAGAAAATTTTCATGTGAGCCATAAAGTGTTGACCTGGCAAGAGGCTGTGGTCCTGGCTTCACAGTTGAAATATGGGCACCCCCCAGGAGGGAGGAGAGATGGGATGTCCTCCCTCCATGTACCTCCACCCCAGCCACCTTGAAGCCTTCCAAAAATGCCATGCTTTTCCATGCCTCTGTGCCTTGGTGGCTGCTGTTCCCCTTGCTGTTCCCTTCATTCACTTCTCTGCCTGGGGACTCCTACACATCCTTCAAGGCCCAGCTTGGATGTCATCTCTCCTGGGAAGACTGCACCCCACCCCTCATGGCAAGTAGACTAAACCCTCCCTTCTGCTCCCATGGCACTTTATATGTGTTCTGGATTTGGGGACAGTCCCAGATTCAAATATTCTGAGCCATGACATAACCATGTCAAGACATGAATCTGAATTCAAGGTTGGAAAGTATGGCCACCTTGTTTCCACTGCCAGACAAAGATCCTTCCCCACATGGCCTTGCTCACCATTTATAATTATAATAATAACAATAGTCAAGGTTTGGGGGGACTTTGTGTCAGACATTATGCTAAATGCTTTTTACTTGCACTATGTCACTGAAACATCACAATAACCCTAAGAAAATTATCACTGCTTTACAGCTAAGGAAACTGAAGCTCAGTTGAGGTTAGGATGTTTGTCCACAGTCACGTCACCAGGACACGGCAGAGCTAGGAACTGAGCCCAGCTGAGTCCACATCCATAGTCTGTGACCTCTGCCAGCCTCCATTCTGTGCAGCAAAAAGTTCTGACCATCATGGCACTTGGGTTCAGTTCCGGCTCTTCCAGCAGCCACCGTGCAACCTCAGGCTGGTCCTCTCTTCTCCTTGCAGCCTTATTTTTTCTCCCCTGTCCTGTAAAATGAAAGGATTGTTAACAGGTAGCCTCTAAAGGCCCCTCCAGCTCTGATGTTCTGGGATGTCATTTCTTTCTGTAAAGGACTGTTCTGAGCTGAGCCAACAAAGCTGTCAAAACTAAGGCAGGAATGGCGGGTTCAGGCATCCCCTGCGGAGATTCTCTGGGGCAGGGCCGTCCCTGTCTCCTCTCCTTGTGTCTGAAGGGCAAGTGGCAGCCTGATCTCTCAAGGAAGGCAGTCCTCCCCCCAGAAAAAGCACCACAGTTCTCAGGATCGGCGGGCAGGGCAGGGCAGGGTCCTCAGCTGGCCACCTTCCTCTGATGGCCTTTGATGTTGGCCACCATGCAGGCCTCATAAGTTTTACGTGCAGATTGTTTACTGGGCAAAGAGGACATGAGCTGCAATATCGATGGCATGCAATTGGGTCCTCGGTGCCACACATTGGCTCTTGCATGGATCAAAAATCCACAAGAACCTGCCTTCCTGAGAGCTGTCTTGGGTCGGGAGGTCCCAGCTCCCCGTGTGTCCCTCGGCAGGGCATCCTTTCTCTGGGCCTCAGCCAGATGTGAGCTGGAGGGTATGGACTGTAACCCAGCTCTGCTGAGAGAGCCGGCCCAGTGCTGAGTTCCCAGGCTTTATCCACTTCAGGAGCCAGACAGCCCCTCCCTCCTGCCAGCCTTCCCCAGGCCCAAACATGGCCCCAGGCTTGGCTGGGAAGTAGAGGGTTGACCCCGTGCTTTCCCCCTTGGCATGGGATGTGTCTTGGCACCTATGTGTGGCTATGGGGCTGCCCAATAATAAGATCGGGCATAAGATAGGATGGGGGGGCTCTGCACCGTGACTCTGCTGTGTGACTGAGGCCTTTCTGAGCCCCCGTCTCCTCTCCCTCACAGGGCTGTCATGAGGATCAAATGAGACAGCGCGGATGAAGAGCCGAGAGTAGGGCTGGGCACCACAGGCTCCCACCATACTGTAGCCGCTCCTGCTCATGATGGCGTGGGGTGGCTGTGGTGGCTCCCCTTGGCGCCACCCTGAGCCCTAGTTCTCCCTCACACCCACACAGCCACCCTCCCACACCACCCCCTAACATACTCTGCCTGCAGAGATTGTCTGTTCCCAAGGACCGAGAGGTGACAGCTTGCTGCATTCTAGGTGAGTCCATCTGCCTCACAGAGAGAGCTTATCACCTCCCAGGTTCTGCACAGTTTGTGGCTCAAGGGCTCATCCTCCCAGATTCCCGGTTCCCTGGGGCAGGCAGAGGCTGAGGAAAGGAGGGAGTGGGTGCAGAGGTCTGGGCCTGGCCCCTCCTGCCCTGGGGCTTCGCTCTTCAGCTGTTCGGGCACCAGGCAGGCTCTGGTGCAGAGCCCTGCACAGGATCCAGCCCCCAGGCTAGAAGTTCCCAGGTGGGACTGCGAGCTGGGGGCCAGGTCAGGCCGGCACGGATGTGACTCTTGGGGAGCCACAAGCCACCAGGAGCTGAGGCCTCCCCTGACTGTGAAGGGCTGAACGGTGACCTCTTCTGGGGCATGTCCCATCCTGCGCTTTCTAGGATGTGGGGCAGGGTGGGAAGGAAGGGGAGGGTGCTATGCCAAGCTGGGGTACAGTGAGGAGCGCCCAGGATGGGGAGGAAGGGCTTTCACTGGGACCTGGGCAGGTCTGTAACAGCTGCCCGTGTTTACGCCGTGGTAAGGGGGTGATGACATGCCCTGGAATGAAGAGGTTGTCTCTACAGCCAGAACTCTGGGTCACGGGAGCAGGAACCGGGGCGGCTGCTGAGCAGGGATGCCACAGAGCCATGGTGACTGAGGCCAGGAAGAGGAAAGGGAGCCCCGTTGTGCAAGCCTGAGCACTGAGAAGCTGACAGGGAGAGCCAGGGACCCAGAACAAGTCCACGTGTTCATTCACTCATTCATTCATTCATTCACCAAACATGTTCTGGAAGGCTGGCGCTGGGACATGCTGAAGATATGGTGTTGAGCAAAGTGAGCCAAGTCACTGTCCTCAAGGAGGAGAGACTTGCAGGGAACAAATGGCACAAGTAAACATGCAACTTCATCTGGCAAAAGTGCTTCTAAAGAAAGTAGTGGATGGTGGGCTGTGTCGGAGAGGTCAGGGAGGGCTTCTTGGAGGAAGTGAGGCTTGAGCTGGCATCCGAAGGGTAAAGAGGAGTTAGCCAGGTGGAGAGGCGAGGGAAGGGCACCCAGGTCAGAAAGAACAACAGAAGGTGTGCCTGGAACACAGACAGCAAGGGGGATGCCACATGAGGTGGGGCTGGGGAGGGACCTGGAATTTATTCTAAGGACAGGGAGCCACTGAAGAGTATTAAGCAGGGAAGTGATATAATCCAAATCATCCCAAAACATCACTTTGGAGAGAATGGCCTATAGGAGCAGGTTTGCAAAAAGAACTAGGAGACTAGGAGCTGCAGGAGTCCCCTGTGACTGTATGATGGGCCAGGCGGGGCCATGGAGATCGAGGAAAGGGGACCAACTAGGGAAATGTTTGGGACATGAAATCCACAGGACAGGGGTGATGGATGAACAGCAGCAAAGGCAGCAGTGAAGGGGGAAGCCGTCAAAGGTCAGTCCAGGCTGGGGCGGGAGAGGCCAAGGGGGAGCCAACTAGGGAGGGACTGGCCCACCACTGTGCCTCGAGGGAAGGGCCTCAATCAAATAGTAGGTACCTGCCTTTGAGCCCCAGGCATTTTCTGCTGATCACCTGGAGTAGGAGAGATGGGAGCCCGGCCCAGAGGGTGGCCGAGGAGCTGTCATCTGGGCAAAGGTGGGTCCCAGACTCGGCTATGGAAAGAGGCATAGCAGCAGGCACCTTGGAAGTGAAGTAAGCTTTGGAAGAATGACCCTCAAGGAAAACTTGGCCGCAGTCGGGAAACAGAAATAAAGTGCTCTATTTGATTACATAATGGAAAGCTCCAGGCAGCAGGGCCCCATGTGTTTTGTTTACTGCTGTATGTCTCAGGTCACATATTAGGGGCTCAAAAATGTTGTTAAATAAATAGGTGAATAAGAAGTCAGTATGAACCTTGCTCTTTACAACAACGAAACAAAAGCAGAAAGCAGGTAGTGGAATGGGGATTGGCCCTCTTGGAGACCTGGGTTCCATTCCACTTGCTGGCCATCTTCTCAGGCAGGAAATTCCTTCCCCTCTTGACCCCTGAGGGTGTCCTGGCTCATACCCATGGTGGTTCTAGGGTTCCCAGAACAGGGGTCTGAGTCCAGCCAGGTGGGCAGAGGGGAGGTGGGAGAAGGCTGGGGGGAAAGGAGGTCACACCCTCTTCCGGGGCCAGGTAACTGGAGCCTGGCACACAGCTGGGCAGTGGTAGGGCTCATGTACACAGGATGCCATCTGCCTTCCCTGGCTGAATGTGATCAGTCATCCTGGGCTAGGGAGTGGGGGCTGGGGAGCATGCATGGGATGCCCACCCCGAGGAACTCCTGACATGCCTGCAGGGCTCTACCCTGTCTGGGTGTGGGAGAGCTGGCCATGGACATGGGAAGGCTGCAAGCCTCCGCCAGGGCTGCTGGGCGGGCCGGCGGCCTTCCCACCCCACCTCATTCTCTTGCTGATAACACATCTGCTGAGCGCTCCTGCCATGCCAGGACCCAGGTGGATGTGGAGTGCATAAAGTGGACGATGTTGGAGCATGAGGGCCAGGAGTTCTAGTCCTGCCTCAGTGCTGCACCAACAGGTCTGGGGGGCCAGGAGCTGGGGGAGGGGATGCTGGGGGATGAATCAGGGAGAGGCTGGACTTGACCAGGGGGCAAGCTGGGCCTGAAGGGGTAGGCCAAGAAGAGAACGAGGAGCCCAGAAGGGCAGGTGGGGCACCCAGCGCCTGGGGCAACTTGGGCCAGAAGTCCAGGGTAGCTTGAGCCACCTGAAGGGCTGACCTCAGACCTTCCTTATACCGGCCCAGGGTCGCTCAGACCTGAGCCCTGAACTTTGAGGAACCCTGCTTTTCCTCCACCCATCTCTCCCCAACCACAGCCACCAGACCTCGTCCAGCCTGATTCCTCAGTTCTCAGGAACTCGCCCACTCCTTCCCAGCCCACTGCCCCCTCCACACCAGGCCAGGACCCATGTGAAGGACAATGCCTGTCTGCCTGCCTTTAAGAGTTCCACACTCAAACCTGAGCCCGACTCCTCCTGGCATAAAGCACTTTAGCTCCTCCCCAAAGCTAGGGACAGAGGCCTGTGAGGTCCCTCCCTGCCCCACCCCTCCCCTCATGGTTCCCCACCCCTGCGTGCTTCCAGCCCCAAGCCCACCCCGCCTCTGGGCCTCTTCTCGCCACCTCCCCCCACTTCACCCAGATGACCCTATTTCTCATCAGGTCGCAGTTGGTCACTTCCTCCAGGATGCCTTCCCTGCTCTCCCCCAGTTGGGTGAGGGGCCCCTCCTAAGTCCCATGTTCTTCTCCCGCCAAACACACTGAAATTGCCCTCTGACCTGCTGAGCCCCCCGACTGTAATCCCCTGACAAGAGGCACTTGTCTAGGTGGTTCCTTGGTCAGCCCTAGCAGAGGGTCTGGCTCACACAAGGGCCTCAAAAATGCTTGTTGATCGACTGACTGCCTTTAGTCCGACTGACTGCTGATTGACTGCACATCCTGCTGCCTGGCCTTCCTTCTCTCTGCAGCCATGGCTTGGGGCAAACTGCAGTCAGATTGCTGGGAATGGGGAGGGACGGGGAGACCAGGGGAAGAGAGCATGACCCCCACCCTAGACTTACCCCTTTTTTTTCAAACAAAAATACCCAGGTTCCTTGGGTCAATTGGCCCTTGGTGCCCAGAGCCTGTCATCCACCCAGGCAGCTGAGGGGAACCCTCCTCCCCTTCCGACCACTCCTGTTCCTCCTCTCCCTTCCCTCCTCCTCTTCATCCCCTCCTTCCCAGCCCCTCTGGCCCTGCCCCAGAGCAGCAGAACACCCAGCTGACAGCTGGACATGCCAGTCCCTGCCTGTCCTTCCCCAGAGGGTCAGGTGGCCATTCTCTCCCCAGGCTACACGCAGCCCAGCCCTCCTGAGCAGACCTCTCCACCCAGGGCTCTAGGGGACATTGAGTGAGTACTCCACACTGGGAGAGGCCTTCGCCTGACACCTGCAGCCGGTGAGCACTGAGAGACTAGACCTCCTTCTGCTGGACACTCCCCATAATCCCGCAGAAAGAGGCCCTGGTGAGTGCTTCCTGGGGGGCAGGGAAGGGCAGGGACGGCCTTGCTGAGCCTTTGATGGTGCCTGAGTGAGGGGAGAGAGGGTCTCATGGCCACAGGGCCCGTTCATACCACAGGGGTCTCACCTTCATGCAGGGCTGGCTAGGAGTCTGCCCTACGGAGGTGCCAGCGTCTCCATGTGGGTCTGTACGTGTGTGTGTGTGTGTGTGTGTGTTTATGGTGGGGCTGCGGTGGGGTGTTGGGACAGTTTAGCAATATGGGAGTTCTGGCACTTGCTTCTCTTCCATCTCTCCGCCCATGGGGTAATTCCAACCCTCTCCTTCCTAGGGTGTCTCCACATCTTCTAACTTTGGCCCCTGCATGGACAGGGAGGATGGGGGGTGGGCTGGGACTGCACAGGAAGCCAGGGGTCGGGGGCAGGTGCCAGGGGCTGGAGCCAACAATTCCCACTTCACGCTGGGTTAACCCTTGACAGAGGCAAGTGTCCAAGAAACTCGGGCAGCACTCCCGGGGCCCCAGGAACAGCATGTCCTATGCCAGCAGCCCTGCCCTTCCTTCCGGATGGATGACGTCAGCGCCTATTCAGTGGCCTGGGGCTTGGGACCTGGGTGGGGCCTGGGGCAGGGTGATGGGGGTAAGCCACAGGATGGGAGGCCATGGGTGTCAGAGGCATGTCACCACCTAGCAGTGGCCCCTGCTGCCCTGGGCAGTGGCACAGTCTTGGTGGCCCCACATCCCCATGGCTCTTCTAGGCCCCCCAGTGAACCTGAGACCTGAGCCTGCCCTGTGGTCCTCAGGATTCCTGGGGACCTTAAAACCACCCACGCCAGGCCCCTTCCCCAGAGATTCGGATCCCACAGGGTAGGACTCAGGCCTTTATGTCTTTTAAAAACTACCAGTTTATTTTTTAACTTTTTATTATGAAAAACTTCAAGCATACAGGGAAAAATAGAGGGACTGATATCATGAACATTTGCATATCCTGCACCTGGATTTCAATAGTTGTTTGAGTTTTGCCATATTTACTTCATTAAATACACTAAGGCTCAAGTATTTTGAAGTAATTGATGGACATCGCAGCATCCCCCCTCCCCGATATACCTCAGTAGGTTCTTACCAACCCCAGTACCACTATCCCACTCACCAATGAACAACTCCCCAGGAACAGCCGCATCCAGTCCCTGTTCTCATTTCCCCAATTGTCCCCAAACATCTTCTAATGTTTTGTTAGACCAGGATCTAATCAAGATGTATTTGGTCAGCATGCCTCTTAGATCCCTTTCAATCTGGAAGAGTCCCTCCCAACCCCCCACTTCCCTACCACGTTGACTTGCTGAACTGAAGGGCCAGTTGTCCCCTAGGCGGGGTCAGACAGGAAGGGTCAGGGAGTCTGGGGTGGAACTAGGTCTCCTGGCCCCTCCTGTGCTGTTCCCTGCATCCCTGTCCCACCATCCTCCTTCCTAGGGGCCTGGACAACCCCTCCTCCACAAAGGGTCTGTGGCCTCTGGGGCCCTCCCAGTCTCTGCCCCCATGTACCCTGGGACCCCGGGGTGCCATAGGCCAGGCTGGGCCCACCCAGCGACCAGCAAAATCCCCTCCTCTCCTGCTCTGAGCAGGGCACTGAATAAATCCTTCCCAGGTGGAAATCCGTACGGTCGCTATCTTGTTCACCAGCAGCCGCAGGAAGCAGCAGTAAACTTTATGAGCACTGGGTCATTCAGGGAAGGAAACCAGCGGTGGCTGGGGAAAGTGAAAGGTGGAAGCAGGAGGGGGAGGGGCTGGAAAGGGCTCTGGGTGCCAGGGCTGCACCAGTGCCACATCCACGTGCTCTTCCTCATATTAGTTACTCTTCCTCGCCTGGGTGCCAGGATGCCCAGCTGGCAGCTGAAGAGGGCGTTGGGTCCACCGAGGCCTGGGTGGGAGGGTGCGACCACATTGTGCTCTGCTCAGGTGTGCTCTCAAGCACTGCCCCCACCTCCTCCTCGACCCCTGACTCTGGTTAAGGAGGAAGGGAGTGGCAAGAGGAGAGGGAACGTTTGGTGAGGAGAATCCAACCTTGATGACTTCGAGCTTTTCAAAACCACTGGCCTGGTAGAGGCGGGAGAACTTCAGCTGCCATCTGGGTTCTCTGGGGACAGGTCTGGGCAAATCCTGGGCAGACCCTGGACAGTTCCGAGAATGCGTCCCCCGATCATTGGGCAAGGGATGGGTGCTGGCTTTAGTTTTCCAACAGAGTTAATCTCTGTCTGGGCATCGCTGGCCCCGATGTGTGTGCTGCTGCCCTCTGCTGGGGAAGGGCCTTGCTTGCGTTCTCCCCAAAGAGGTTCCCGCTTCAGAGTTGACCAATGCAAGCTCTACGGTGTGAAGGACCATACCACACACCCACAAACAGGCACAAGCATTCACACACACCAACACATACACGCACGTGTGCACGCACGCGCACACACACACACGCTCCACCCCATTATTGTGCTTTGACCTTAAAAAACTGTTCCTTCTTGCAACTATAACATTTTCAGGCTAACCACTGGCAACACCTTAGTCTCTGGCTCACAGGCCTCTTGCACAGGACGGGTGGTTGATCAGACTGCTTAGAGAAAGGCAGAAGGTGTGGGGCAGGGTGTCGGGGGGTGGGAAATGTGTAGGTAGGTCTAGGTGTTTAGCAATATCCAAGATCCTGAGTGCAGCTTCAAGAGGCAAGGTCCGGAGGAGCAAAGCACGCCTGGGAGGGGCTGTTGGAGCCGTCACTAACCATGCCCTAGGACCCACCGTGCTGGCCAGCAGTTAAGATCTATTGGGGGTTGGAAGGGGAAGCCCTCGCAGCCTCTGCCTCCCCCACACAACCCTTCTAGCGGCACAGCTTCTTGAGTCATCTTCCCCCCGTGTTTCTCCCGCCTTGACAGCAAGATCAGAACATTGCTGGTGCTGCTAAGTACATTTGTCAGTGGCTGAAGGGCTTCTAAACTAATAATCGCTGTATTAAAATTGTATTTGGTCCTCAAGCTGGAGAAACGTTGGGAGATTTTAAATATTAAGAAAAAAGGAGGGGAAAAAATCCCCTCTCGAAGGATAAAATCAGCCCTGAAATAAGTTTCTGTGACTGAGGAACATGAAGTATTGCTCTCTGGTTCTGGAAATCCAGCCTTCCCCTGGAAACAGATGCTCTCCAAAGCCACGTATTTGAGCCACGGCTGAGAAGGGGGTGTGCGAAGTCCCCCAGCATTCAGTATTGATCCCACCGAGCCAGGGAGCCACGCAGGCGGAGGGCGCACCGTCCTACGGCCCTTGAGTCATTTTTAGAATAGATTTTAAGCTCCATTTTTTTCCCCCTGGAAAATAAGCTTGTGCCTTCCCAGCCTGGATGGCCCCAGATGATGCATGGCCCTCAGCCACGTGAGAAACTCCACATTTCTCCTGCCCATTATGACCAAAGCGGTTTTAAATGGTTTTCGGGTCCTCTCATCTCTAATAGATTAAAAATGCTCCCCTGGGCACCGCAAAGACATTGAATGGTACTTGTACCAAACCTCTGGCTCCAAGAGGCCTGTGAAATGTACGTTAGAGCTTCAGAGGCGAGAGGGCAGGCCATAAACCATGCTGCTTTTGAATTGTGCAGCCTGCCACGTTTTATATTGCAGTCTTCGTTTGCTACAAGCTGTTTCTTAATTATCTTCTCCCCAGAACGCCTCTCCCCACCACCTAAGATTTATCAGGATGTGGTCCCGAAGGCTCCAGCACTTTGGTAATCTCAGGGACCACCTCCTCCCTGGGCAGAGCTAGGGCCCAGGCCAGCATCTCCTCTGGCTGGCGAAGCTGGGCCCCCTCTCTGCCCCCCTCCGCTGCCGGCTCCCCTGGTGCTACAGCACTGTGCAGGTCATCACATTAGGCAGGGCCGCACAGCACCCCTGTGTCTTCCTCCTCCACACAACCCTCCCCTCAAGTCACCACCTCCTGCCCTCCCCTTGCCCTACCCTATTGCTCATGTACACACACGCCTCAAAGCAGGCCCTCCCTAAGCTCCCCAAGGCTGAGCTGATATCTCCCCTCCTCCTGGACCCCTTTCCGGGCCTCTCAAACCACCCCCATCCCAGCTGGAAGCAGTACCTCTCCCAACCTTTTCAACTAGGACTCATTTTTCAACATCAGTTTTCCCCTATCAGTCCCTAGTCCCCATGCAATACTCATTATACTTCTAGGATCTGTTGATTGAGAAAATAGACGATGACAAAGTCTACTAGGAATTCAATAATGCCTTTACATGAATTTTGTATTTTGGTAATTACCAACACATTTACATACATGTGAGAAATTACCATGCTCCTTGGATATTACTTCTCTAGTCTGCAGATAATGCCTGTGGTGGTGTGGATCTGGGTAAGGTCTTGACCGGCCCCACAGGTGGGAGCCCGCATCCAGGGCACTGTGAATCCACATGGCTGCGCACCTCATTGCACACTGTCCACCAGCAGCCTGCTGCTCCAGGGTGTGGGGCTCTGGCTGCCCAGCCAGGTGCAGCTCCTGGAAGCTTCCCGTTGCTGACACAGGTAGCCGAGACACAGGCATGGAGACGGCCTAGGACAGGACACCCGCCCTAAGAGCCTGACATAGGTCTCAGGACTCCCGGAGAGAGCCAGAACAGCTTGGCAGCCACTCCCCCTCCAAGGGGAACTGTACATGGGCAGAACGGGCACAAACTTTAGGCTGAATCCCAGCGCTGGTCCTCCCTAGCTCTGGACCCTGGGAACGCTCTGCAACTTTTTGTACCCTCAGTTTCTCCATCTGAAAATTATAATCTTGAGAAACAGGGGTGTGATTGTAAAGCTAGTGGTCCACAGTCTATGCTTAATAGGAGTGGCTATTATATAGGATATATTTGGGCAGTGAAATATTTGAGTGCCTGACTCAAGTGAAGTTGCTTTCAACTTAAGAGCTCCACACTGGGTATCTGGCTGTGACCCGGTGAATCAGGCGGGACGGACTAGGTTGTGCAGCAAAACAAGCCACCCCCAAATCTCAGTGGCTAAATGTAGTAAAGATTGATTTCTCATATGCAGTATGTACAGTCACTCAGGGACCCAGGCTGGCAGAGGCCCCACCTCTTCCGAGATCACCATGGCCAGGGAAAAAGAATGTGGGGAACTGCTCTTAACCCTTCCCCCTGAAGCAGCACATGCCACTGCCATCCACACTGTGTTGGCCAAAGAAATCATGCGGCCACACTTACCGGAAGGTGAGCTGCAGTCACACCACATCCCCACAGGGAAACCTAGAATATCCATGAGCAGCCTGATGATGGCCACAGTCAGCCGGTTTGTTTCTAGATGTAAGAAGCTGACAGGCTTTGCCAAGATACAGTCCATGACTAATTTATTCCAGGTTTGAATTCCTACAAGTTTGATTTGTGGTTTCGTCCGCCATCTTCCCCAAAATGGGAGTGGCAAGTTCTAAAAGAGATGTATCTTCTGTAATTTTTAATGAACGCAGATTTAGCATGTGGGTAAAGGTTACACATACAAAGGCTCTCTGGAAATAAAATGTGTCAACTGGTGGTGACAAGTTATGATGCCCACATCCATCTCAGCTTGATGGGTGGCATCTGTCATTGTGTCTGGCATCAATGAGGTCTTAGGGTCTTAGAATCCCTGGTATTGTCATCTGTCCCCTCTGGAAGCCAAATATACCCGAGGCCCTGCTGTTGGTGACCCTCCTTCCAGACTGGGGAGTATCTGGCAGCCCAGTGGCAGGCTGGCTGTCACTCAGGCCCCGCAGGGCTACAGAGCAGGGTTTGTACTGACACAGACAACCCAGGGCCTCATTTAACAACCAGCTCAATGGCCGTGCCCCATCAGCAGAAATTAGCCCTTGAGTCTCCTGGAGTGAGGCCCAGAGTTATTTCATTCAGGACATGACCCAAAGACAGGGCAGGAGGACACAGGGACCGGGGGCCATCTGTCCACTTCCTGGCAGTGGGGGGCTGGGCAGCCTTTAAGCTGAGCTCTTCTGGCTAGGGGAACCTCACCTCCTTCCCTCCCTCCCTTCCTCCGTCCTCCCCTTCCTCCCTCCTATGCCTCCCAAAGGAGCCCTAGGGAAGGATGCAGGGCAAGGGTCTGCACTGTGCAGCTGTGGGAAGAGGCGTGGGCTGGAAAGAGGGACATTTGTCTCCCTTAAAGCACTAAAGGGAGTCCGGGGCATTCAGCAGTGTGTCAGAGGGGTGGGAGGCCCAATCTCAGGCAGATACCTCACCTGCCTTCCCAGCACCCAAGCTGACTCACAGGAGTTGGTCCTGAGAGTAACCCACGGAGTGACAAACCCCAATGGTGGAGCTGCTTGGAAAGAGGACTCAACAAAGGAGTCCTGTGCATTTTGTCACCTGAGCATCATGACCAGGCTGTGGCAGTAGGCAGTAAACCAAGACTCAGAGTGGTTGCCCAGTTCATCCCAAGGGCCTTAGCAAGCTGGTGGGAATGCCTGGAACTGACCCTGGGCTTCTGACTCCTTGCCCAGTGCTCTTAGGAAACAGAACAGGGCCCCGAAGCATTGACCAAAGGCCAAGGCCCATGCCAATGACAGAAATGCCTGCATGTGGCAAAGGAAGGTCTGAGTTGAGAAAGGTCCTGTCATCTTGAATTATTTATTTGGGACTTGCACAGGAGGAATGGGAAGAATGGGGCTTTCCCTAGCCCAGTCCCACACACAAAGGCAGAAACAGACAGAAAACCTCAATCTTCCTTAGGCAGCCGAGGTCAGCCCCAGTGCCAAGGGGAAGCCACATATCTCTTCCCCAAGCAGTGGCAAAGCCCACCCTGCCCATCTCTGGCTGGTGCTCCAGGTGCTGAAGCCACTGCTCCTCCCCTGCCCTCTACCCCTTCACACCAACCTGTGTCAGAACTGCAGACCCCATAGCACAGAAGCAGGAGGCCCTCTGATGTCAGCTAATCTACACCCTAACGTGACCCTTGAGAAAGGACCTCAGTTTCCCCAGCTGTCATGTCCAGCTTTTTTTAAAGTACAAGCTGGCTACCCAGCAGTCACTCAGTCACTGCTAACCCACCCCAAGGTAAGGGGCAGGAGAGTCTGCACTGCCGTGCTGTGGGCTGTGTTGGAGGCCCAGGGGTCTTCCTGGCTCACTCTGTGCTCTGTGAGAAGGGACAGGCAGGGATCCTGAGAACACCCGACATTGGAGGTGGCAAGAACATCACAAGGTTGCAGCAGGAAGCAATTTAGTGCTGGGAATGACAGCACCTCTCAGGTCTGACTGGCATCCCCAGCCAGAAAGCCCCGAAGAAGGTTAACGCCAAGCCCCGCTCTAGGTGGGCCTCCTGCCCACCCCTCCTGATGGTTTCTGCAGAGGTGGGGGAGTGATGCTGTCCTCTCCAGCCCACACACCACTAGGACATGCATTGAATGTCATCAGGTGGGGTGGGGGACAGGCCGGGGGACAAGAAAACCTATCCCAGCACCACCAGTGACTTGCAGGTTGCTTTGGCCAAGTCCCAGCCTCCTTGCAGCTCAATTTCCTGATTTTTAAAATAGATAAACAATAACGCTCAGCCTCCCCACAACATGGCAGTGAGTGCACTCTGGCGCTAATTTGCCTGGGTTCAAATCCCTGTTTTCCCCTCACTAGGTGGGTGCACATAGGGAAATTACTTAACCTCTCTGCACCTCAGTTTCCTCATCTGTAAAATGAGGCTGGTAACACTAATTACCTCATAGGGTAGTTTAAGGCTTAAATGGGTTACTCCATACAAAGCGTCCAGAACATGGCTTGGTGTACAGCGAGTGCTGCGTGTGTGTTACCACCTATTGCTATTATTTTCTCACCACGCCGCCACTGTCCACATCCTTAGAGCCCCATGGGGAGACGGTGGAGGAAAGAGGGGGACGGGGGAACTGCCCAGTGCAGCAGCACGAGGGCTGCGTGGGACTCGGCCGGGATGTGTTGGCAGAACTAAGCCGGCGTTGGCGAGGCCAGGCCTGGTTAGCGCTGGCCCAGGCCCCGGGGAGACAAGTGTGAGGGATGGGAGCCGAGGCTCCTTCCAGGAGTGGCTATAAATGAATTTTGCAGACTAGCTGTCCCTCTGGTTACCAGAAGTACCTCTTCCTGGGGACAGGTCAGCTGTGAAGGCCAACATGCACGCGAGCCCCACAAGAGGAGAGGGCTCAGGCTGCCTTGGTTTCTCTGTCTTCTTCCTTCTCGCCTTCTCCAAATCTGCAAGCAGAATTGGGCTTGCCAAGCCACTGGGATATCTTGTCCTGTAACCAAAGGGTTATCAAACTGCAGGTATCAGCTCCTCTGTGGGCCGATTTCCCTCCACGTTTACATGTCTCCTTCCAACTTCTTTTCTCAGCTCCTGGAACGGGCTCCCAGGTGGGGCTCACTTCTGTGCTGCCTTAGAGCAGAGCTGTGAAAAGGCCTAGGCTGGGGTCTCAGGACCAGGCCCCTCACCATCAGGCCTAAGTCCTCCCATCCCAACCCCTCACCCCAGCAACCCCAAACTGCCCAGTCACACTCCAGCCATGCAGCCGGCCCCGGAAGCCTCACCCTGCATCCTGCAAAGCAGATACACATGCACCAGCCAGAACCCTCACCCCTTCTCCTTCCTAAAGGAGCGTTTTTTGGCCTATCTTACAGGCCAAAAAGCTGATGCAAGAGAAGCCCTTTGTTGGGGAATGAACAGGCCAGGCTGAGGCTTTCAATGCCACGGTGAGCTGGAGGTCTGGGCCACTGGTGGGAGCCTCTCTGAGCCAAGGGCCTGAACAAATTGATGGGCACCATTGTGTGTGGATCTAGCCAGCCGTGCCTGTGGCCTGGACTGAAGGTCAATTAGAGGGTTAATCATGCCCAGCACTGCCCAGCCTGGTCACATCCGTGACCAGGAGTCCAGCAGAGGGAGAGAGTATTAATAACCCAGTGATGACAGGCACCGCTGCGGGAATGTCCTCTCGGACAGGATTAGTACAGCAAGAAGAGCCTCCCCTCAAAGTGTCTCCTTGACACTCTCCAGAGACAAAGTCAGGACGTCCTTAGAGGCTGTGTTTCCAGCCCAGAGTTCCAGCATTTGCCTGAGATCCACAAGCCCACCCTAGACAGAGGGGCAGGTGGAGGAGGGCACCAGGCCCAAAGAAGAAGAGACCCCAGCTTTACTTCCTGCTCTGCTCCTGGCCAGATGAAACCCTGGGCAAGGGATCGCAGGCCTCGCCTTCCTCATTTGCAAAGTGGCCCACCTTTCCTACAACCCAGAGCTGATAGGGAAATAGGACCACTATGGTAATAATGCTAAAAATAATAATGACAGACCACATTTATTGAGCACTTTGCTCTGGGCACTGACCTTTCCACGGGCCTTATCTCAATTCTGTCCCTAACTCCATGAGGTAGTTATCATTATTATCCTGTTCTACAGATGGGGAAACTGAGGCCCAAAGGGGGCCTCAGTAACTTGTCCAAGGTCACACAGCAATTATGTGGTGGAGTCATGATGCAAATTGATGGTGTATAGCTATACTACACAAAAATAAAGCACCCCTGCACCCCAATCCCCTGCAAGACAGTGAGTGTCCAACAGCAGGGGCTCTGCTTGCTTCTCGTTGAGCCTGGGATCAATGTTCCCAAAGGAAAGAAGGCAACATGACAAGAGACGTTAACACACAGTCTCCGCACTCTGGAAGCTTACGGTTGTGTTGTTTGATTTTTAAAAATGTTTTAATATTTAAATGCAAAAGGTATAAAATGATATTTTAAGTCCCCTTCTCACCCCTGCTCCATGGAGGCAACCCCTGTTACCAGTTTCTTGTAACAGATTATTCCAGAAGTAACAGATGCATATTTATAGTCATGTTGAAGCTACCAGTGAGGAACCTGTTCTGGTGGAGGCCGGGGACCATGTGGGCCCTTCCAAGCGCTGCCTCCCCCGCATGCCACCTCCCACATATCACTTTCCACCTTCCTCCCCTGCTTTCCAGAGGCCCCACTGAGAGTCCACACACAGGAAGACAACTGTGCCATGACACCAGTAAAGGCCAAGAAGTAGAAAGTAGAGGACCGTTGACAGCAGCCGGAATTCTGTCCAGGAGCTGCCGCTTCTAGCTTCTACCTCACACCGTCCTCTCGAAGATTTTGCGGGGCGAACTGCTCCCTGTGCAGAATCATGGTCGTACAGGACAGCATGGATGCCAGGGATGCTAGGGTGGGCGTGCAGCTGGAGCCCTTCCTGCACCAGGTCGGGGGGCACGTGAGCGTGATGAAGTATGACGAGCACACCGTGTGCAAGCCCCTCATCTCCCGGGAGCAGAGGTTCTATGAATCTCTGCCGCTGGCCATGAAGCGCTTCACCCCACAGTACAAAGGTGAGTGTCCAGCAGCCAGGCTGTGTCTGGGTGCTGCCACACTGGGCCCAGACCCATCTGCACGCACCTTCACTTCCTGGTGTACTGTGGGTGTGTGTAAGGGTTGCCAGGGAGATGCGCCCCTCTCCCAGCAGGGCTGGCCTTTGCTGTCATGGTTTCTCTGAACTCTTCATGCCTCCAGGTCTGGAGTATAATGCCATTTGGCTTCCCTACAAATTAGCTCAAGCCACCAGGCTTCGAGGAATTGAGAATGGAATAAAACAATATCCCTGTCCTACCTGGACCTAAGGCGGCATTCTGGCCTGTGCCTTGAGGGTGTCATGGCTGGTTAACTGTGGCTGTAAACACAGGATAGGTTGAGGCCTCCTTAACCTCCCTCTGGAGGCCCAGGCAGGTAGCAGGAGCCTGGGGCCTGGGACAGGGATGGAGAAGCCGGGACACAGCTTTTGTAGGAAACCAGAATTCCCACCTTCACCCAGGAAGTGGCAAAGCCAGGGGAATAGGCTGCCAGCTGGGAGTAGCTGGGGAAACTTCTGCATGGGGCAGTGCGTGTTCTGGATCTGAGCACAAGGTGGACTCTGGGGAGAGAAAGCCGGGTGGGGAGGGTGCGCCTGCTGGCATCCTGGTAGCAGCCAAGTGCCCTGGGGCAGGCTGTTTTGTCCACACCCCGGCGTCAGGCGACGGTCCTAGCTGGTTCTGCCCTGCAGCTAGTCCCAGCGGTGGGGTGAGTGCTCAGAGAACAGATCTCCTTAGAGGAGTTTAAAGCTCATGACTGCAAGCTTTGCTCTCTTGTCTGTGGTGAAGGTGATAGCATCAGAATAAGTCAGTTAAAAACCCACTTGCATTTCAATGACCAAGATAACTGGGGAAGAGGCAGCCTATCTACATTGGTGTTTCTCAAAGTGTGATCCAGGGTCAACCAACTTTACCTGAATGGGGGGGGGGGGCGTGTATATGCGTGCACAGGTTCCCAGGCCCCATTCCAGACCTGTGCATCAGGATCTCTCAGGTCTCATGGTGAGAGTAGGAATCCGTATTTAGCATGGTCCAGACTGAGAACCACTGGTGAGGGCACTAGGCCTTGAGCTCTGGGCATTGCTTCCGAGCACTATTTCACACGTGCCTGGACTTCAGACCACATGCCAGGACCCCCTGAGAGCCTAAGACAAGCTGATCATCGTCACACACTGACAGACAGGGGAGGACACGCTGGAGGCCGCCTGTGAAGGCCTCTCCTCTCCCCTGGGGTCTCCTGGGCCCTCAGGCTGGTGTTGCCTGGCTGGTTGTGGGTCACTGCCCATCTTGTCAGGGCACCCACCGGAATTAATGACTGTCCCTTTGCAACTGAACTCAGCTCAGCAAAGCGGTGGCAGGGCGGTGCGTGGGGAGGCCTCCTACCAGCAGCATTTCACGCTTGTTCCACACAGCTCTGGAGCTGAGACAGACTTCCAGGGCAGCCGCAGGCAAAGCGGGAGAGGGAGAGAGGCTAGCCTGGTCTTCAGTAGACCATCCTGGTCCCCTCCCCTGCTCCTATCTGTGCTTGGCCTCTGATGGGGGTAGGAGGGTACCGCTCTCGGGCGCCCTCAGGCACTGGCCTACTGTCCAGACCTCTACTCTGCCCTGCTTCCCCCTTCAGGTTGGGCCCATCACACTGCCAAGCTCCCTGGGGCTCTGCTAACTCAGCAAATTAATTTGAGCCAAGGTGTCATAGCTAAATGTATCAATGGCTTCAGCATCTGCCTTCAGTGCTTCACATAGGAGATGGTGTTTCTAAATAAGCTGGGGAGGACCTGGGTAGGGAGCCCCATGACACCCTCAGATGAGACCACATAACTGACCACCCACCCTGCCTGTGGGTGAGGGGGAGACAGGCCCACGTGAGGCTTTGAGGAAGCAGAAATGCTGACTCACTCACTCTGACCAGACACGGCTCACGCAGTGCCCCTGTCCAAACACCAACTAACCAAGTACGCACATTTATGGAGACACTAGCAAAAGGCCCAGAACCAGGACTCTTGTGTCCTCGGACACCAGGGCTAGAGGCAGGAAGACAGGCAGCTGAGGTCAGGTTGTAGACGGAAGGGTCCCTGGAAGGCCCCTCAGGCTGTGCAGACTGCTATCTGTCCAATTAGAAAAGTAGCATCAGCCAACCCTTCGTGTTTGCTCTGTGCCTGACACAACCGTAATCCTCACAACCTGCTGAGGTAGGCACCTTCATTATTCCTGTGTCATAGACAAGGAAACTGAGGCACAGAGAGGTTACCTGGCTTGCCTGAGGCCACACAGCCAGTGAGAGGTGGAGCCAGGATTGGAAGCTCCCAAGTGTGGGCTCTGGCCACACAGGCATGCTCCACCGAGCTACACTGTTCCTGAAGGGATGGACTCAGGGTGTCAGTGCTCAGGGGGTCATCTAGCCTGAGGAGGGAGGGGACATGACTTGCCCAGAGCCACTCAGCTAGTGACCTCAGGTCAGGGGGACTCAAATCCCCACAAGACTGCCATAAGGGTCTCCCTTTTTCTCCCTGATAGGAACAGCCCCCCAGAGAGAGGAGCCATTTCTGGAGTGGCCACCACCTGCCACTGAGCATACCCTCTCCCTTCTCTCTGCCCTGCACTATGATGGCGTCAGGGAGAACGCTGGGCAGGGATGTCATTCCAAAGGGCAGCCTCCTTGTCCCAGAAGCTCACCCTGGACTTTTGCTGGGCTCCTTAGGCACAGAAGCTCCTTGGGGCTGCATCCCTCTGCCTCCCAGTCTGCCCATCCACTTTGGGCAAATGAGGACATACTCTTAGGTCCAGTTGGTTAACGGTTGAGCCGATTCATATTACAGACGGTGGTGAGTTAATGCTCTCATAAGCTTAAAAATAAATACATGATAGAATATTCACTGAGGCTCAGGAAGCTGCTCGGCCAAACCAAAATTGCTGAGATGCTCTGGGCATGCCAGTCGTGGCAGTAAGCACTCTTGTCTGCCCAGCTGGCATGGTCTCAGGTTGAGGTGCGTGGGGAGGGCTGGAGATCAGGCAGAAGGGGACTCTGGATGGGTCCCTCACTCTCCTAGTCAGGACCAGCCCTCCAACGCCTAATCCCCATAGACACACAGAGCAAGCCAGAGGCCAGGCTGGAGCCCACGTGGCTCTTGATGAAAAGAACAATCCAAGCACCAAGGACTCTGGATTCTACTGACATGCTGCTCTGTCAGGGGCAGCAACCCGAGATGGTTTGCAAGGGGGCTATCTTCTCTGGGTCCCAGCCAGCAGGTCCCAGGCTCTGGAGGGAAGGGCTAAGCTGAGCCTCAGGGGATGGAGGGATGAGAGAGAGAGAGGGAAGGAAGCAGAGACAAGAGCTGGAGACAGACACAGCCCGTCAGAGGCACGCAGAAAGACAGAGAGAGAGAGACAGGACGCAGAGCCTGGCTGTGTAGCTCTGACAATATGAGAAATGGAAATGACTTTTGGATTTTATTGGTTTTGGGTTATTTGCACCTCTGCTCTCCTCCATTTACTCAGACACTCAGAACTGATGAGATCAGACAAGAGCTGGAGCCTGGAGAAGTGGGTGAAGGTCATGTTTCTTGTTCCTCCAGGGAGGCCTCCTGGGCCCAGGGCTTCCCAAGCCTATGGTTTCTGGCAGGCCTGTCACCAAAGCCTCACAAGTAGAAAGGCTGGGGGGCTGCTGGATGGCCCCGAGAGGGCCTTGCCGTGGCCAGCACACCTTTCTGGGCTCCCAGCAGCTGGGAGTCCTCTGAGCTCCTCAAGGACCAGCACAGAGGCCCGCCAGCTCTCTCCCCTCTCACACATGGAAGAATGGGCTATGAGGCCTGCTGTTGGTTTCAGGAAGGTCAGTTCTCCCCCCTAAAACAAGCACAACGACACTCCTTCCCTGAGGACCCAGGGCTGGAGACGTAAACCCCACATCCTTGTGGCTTGGTGTACCCAGCCCTCGGTGCTAATGGCCCTCTCCTGAGTGGAAGGAATCATGGCCTCTGTCTTCTCTCCTGGGACAGAATGAGCAGAGCAAATGTGACTGGGGACACAGCAGAAGTGTTCCTCATGCACATGTGGGGTAAACACAGTGTGACGACACCAGACTCTCCAGAGACAGTCCCTGGCTCTATGTAACAGCTTGTCCCTTCTTTCACACCCACGACTGGGGTGGCAGCTCAGAGCTCCACCCTGCACCAACCCTGTGAACACTGGGCGGGTTATTCAATCTCCCTGAGCCTTGGCATCCACTGTCAGAGGCCTTAGACACATTGTGACTTAGAGGTAGCAAAGGAAAAGCATCACAGTGCCAGCATAGTGCCACCACGCATGGCAGGTGGGAAGATGGGGCTAGGGCACTTTGTGATTCCTTACCCGCCCCGCCGTCAGCCCTTGCTCTCACGAGTGGGACAGCTACAGTGGGCTTGGCCTAGGAATAGATGTTGGTGGCAGGGAAATGGTAAAATGCCAGGTTTGGGTACAGTGTTATCATTACCATCACGATTACTTCACAGGACACAGAAACCTGAGATGGGGTGAGGAAAAGTGGAGTTTTTTTAGGAGCTGGAGTGGATTGAATGTCACTCTCGGGCTATAAAATCAGGGCACTGGGAATCTGAAATGACAGGGCTGGCCCAGGGAGACCGCTGAGCTAGGCACAGATGGCTCTGGAAAGCAACTTGCTGAATTATAGAGCAGCCCTGAAAATGAGTGTCTGCACTGACCAGCCCAGGAGGGACCAAGCAGGGAGATCAGCTGCCTTTATGGCTTGCTCAGCAGAAATTACCATGTACTCTGAGAAGGTGACCAAGTGGCTGGGGGAGGAAATAAATACCTTGGAGGACATACAAACATGCAGCCCACCCACTCTCAGTCAGGGTCCCAGCAGAAGACAAATGGTACATTGAAAGGGGTTTAAATTAAGAGAATCTTAAAAGGAACTATCTGCAGATGTGCAGGCAGGATTCAGGGAACAACCAGGGCTGAGGGCTCTGGGGACTAGCAACACTGGAGAGCTGGGACCACCTCAGGCCACGAGGGCCAATGTGAGGGGGCGGCATCACCAACCCAGCAAGCGTGGAGGCCACAGAGGTATGTGGCAGGTGTGGACGCAGGCCAGCCCACGGTGAAGCAGAGCAGGACCCAACCTTTCTCCTCCCACCCTCCGTCTCCTGCCAGTGCGCCCCACTGGCCCAAGCCACTAGGAAGCCAAAGGGCAAGGAGGCCATCGGTATACTCCACGGGTCAGCCCCTCAGGCATGAAGTAGGGTAGAGCAGGGTGAGAATGGATTGGTATGTGGCCGGGGCGGGGGGTGGGGGGGGGCCTGCAAAGAGAGACTCATGCATCAGCTGCAGAAAGGACAGGATGATGAGGACTCTCACATCTGGTTCTTGCAAAACCACCTGTGTGGCCGTCTCCTGGGCCACCACCAGGGCGCTGGCAAGGCTGGGCACCCACTGGATGCCAAGCCCCAGGGAGTAAGGCTTTGGCTCTGCCACCAGAACAGGAATCTAAAGGGTGACCATAGAGCTGTTAATGGCCTGCCACAGCTAATTACCCAGCCTGGCCAATGCCTTGGAGGAGAATACCCATTAAAACGTTTGTTAAAGGGTTTCTGGGTAGTCTTCACTTTCACAACCAGTGGTTTTTGTGCCTTGATTACAAACACTGATGATAGGAGGTACCATAGGGAAATCTTGCTTGTCTCCTATTTCACCCAAGAACTGTGTTCCAACCAATGACCTTCATGTGCCGATGGATGCGTCTGACCAGAGGGCGTGGCGGAGCACCAGGGTGAAAGGCAGAGAGACGGGGGAGGGCGAAGGAAGGGGCTGCAGCGTCCTGAGCCCAGAGCGCTGTCTGAGGAGGGCTTCCTGGAAGAGGCTGGTCAGATAAAGATAAATGGAAGGGAGGGGAAGGATGAGGAAGGAGGCAGAGGGTAAGGGGGAGGAGCGGGATGGGCCCCGACTTCCCTCATTACCGCTCGGAGGTGGAAGGACCAGCCCTGACGCCCCCCAGGTTGGGCACGGTTGGGTTGGCAGTGGCATGACTAGGAAGGTATGGCTGTGCTGAGGGGAACTGGAATGCAAGAGCAGAACGTATGGGCTGGCTTTGCTTAAAGCGTGAAGGAGCAGAGAAGTGGGATAAAGCAGAGGACGTGCCAAGCTCAGCCCAAGGCTATCTTCTACAAGCGCCACGGCTCTGGGCTCACTCTGGAGCAGGACCGAGTTCAGGCGAAACCAGACCAGTCCCATAGCTCTTTATTGAGTGAGGAGTTGGGGAAGGGGGAGGTTGACCCGTGCCACCGAGCTGAATTCCCAATGCCGTCACCCACTGCCAGGTGTCCACTTAGAGGCTCATCTCACCTGGTTTTCCTCCCCTCCCTTGTGTGGTCTGCAGGCACCATCACGGTGCACCTCTGGAAAGACAGCAAGGGCCATCTCAGCCTGGTTGCCAACCCTCTGAAGGAGAATCAGGAGCCCTTCAAGGTGTCCACAGAGTCGGCGGCGGTGGCCATCTGGCAGACGCTCCAGCAGACCACCAGCGGCAGTGGCGGCGCCTGCATCCTCGCCCAGCTGGCACGCTCACCCAAGGAGAGGTGAGGGCTACCATGCAGGATGACAGAAGCCCAGCAGCACATCCCTTGGCAGGGCCTGGCCCTGCTCCCACCTGTGCCCAAGGCCAACCCTCCCCATTAGGGCTGGTGCCGAGAAAATGAGAAATTCAGAGGAAGGCTCCGGTCTAGAATAACCAATGTAACCAAAGAAAGAATAGATTTTCTTTTATGCCTCTTCTAGAGGGAGGATTACGATGCATTTTATCTCAGAAGTTGACGCACAGGCAGAGTTCTATACAGAGTAGATATTCGGTACATATTTGTTTAATTAAATATCTGTTTCACTGAGACCATCAAGTGTCTCTGAGGGAGAAGTGTGCAGAACAGAAACCCTGGAATAGTTTATATAAAGGAATAGTGTGGCTAATTGCTCTCAGAAATCATCTCTTCCTTAGCAGCCGGGACGTGACGAGGAAGGAGGTCCATGCGGCTCATAGCGGGTCCCTGAGGTCCTTGGAGAGGGCTCCAAAACCTCTGACAATGTCAGCTGACCTTTCTCAGATGAAAAGGATCCCTGGGGATTTTTAAAACATTTATGGAAAACAAACAGGAGCTAATACAATGAAAATACCTGGGAGGTATTTTCCCTAAGCAGCATGGCAGATCTAATTAAGCCTCTTGGGTCAGCGTCAGGAAGCAGGGCACATTATCTCCATTTCACAGATGGGCAAGCCAAGATGCAGAGAGGACAGGAGAAAGGGGGCGTATCAGGGTTCTGGGGCTCCCCCAGCCCACCCTCACCCCCCTCCTTATGGCATTTTGAGGTCTCAAGGAGATAACGACCTGCCAGAGTATCAGAGTCCAAGCCAGCCTTGTGATTCCGGATGGGGTTGCTGTCCCACACCATGTCACCTCAATAGGAAGATGAGTAGTAATCCAGATCACTCACAGTGAATTTAAATCATCTCAGCCCTCTGATGGGGTGACACGTTCTAATGAGTTATTCTGGGGTTTGGAGAAACCCTGAGAGGGCTGCAGTGTGGTGTGATCTGGTCCCAGGGACCTGAGTTGGACAGGGAGGGCACTCCAGGACCCGTGGCATCTTCCAGCAGCCTGGTGAGAGCTGCCAGGGAGAGCAGCTGAGGGCAGCCCTGTCAGAGCCCATCCCAGAGAGCCCAGTCAGCCACGGGCACCCTCCCCAGACCTCCACCCGCACCGCCCTGACCGTCGTGTGCTCCCGCCAGCCACAGCCCAGCCAAGGCACCCCTGAGGCCTGAGTCCCACCTCAACACTCAAGTCTCCTCGCTGGTGGAAGATGCTAATGGGAACCAGGTCGAGAAGAAGAGCTTTAACCCGTGGGGCCTGCACTGCCACCAGGCCCACCTGACGCGCCTGTGCTCCGAGTTCCCCAAGAACAAGCGGCACCGTATCCTTGCCCACCCTCCCCACCACATGCAGTCCCAAGGTGGGAACAGAGAGACAGAGAGACATACGGGGGCAGGCATGGGAGGGGGAAGTAGATAGGCATGTGGGGCTGAGGAAGGGGTGGGTAGGGACAACTAGACGGATGTGAAGGATTGTTTGTAGGTACAGCCCTCAAACTTGGGACCGAGAAGAAATCAGATCCCTCCAAAAGAAAAATCAGAAAGTACGGGGAAGTCAGACTGGTAATGAAGCAGAACACAATGCCCCTGCCACCTGGGCAGTAGGGAGGGTGCCAGACAAGGGTCGCTGTAGTCAGACAGGAATGATTATGCCACATTGGGAGGGGGCAGCAGGGGGCTCAGAGGGCTAGATGGGTCCCCAGCCCCAACCTCCCATCTATCCCTCCAAACTCCCCGTGCAGGCCTCTTCCGTGGGGAAGCATCCGTGGGAGGGACTCTGAGAGGAGCTCTCCCCCCACCCCCACAGGCTGCCAGGTTCTCAGGGAGCAAATTTAGGTTTGAAATGTCCCTTTGTCACCACTGGGCTCCTTCCTGCAAACGGGTGGTTGGTTTCACAGTATTTACTAAGACACATCTGCAACCCTAATCCCTAAGAAGCTTTTGCAGGATAATTACTCCGCTGAAATTAATATTCCTGCAACTCATCTCCAAAGCTAACATCAACCCACTTCTCCCAAAAGGTATGGGTCCATTCAGCGACGGGAGGTTTTGGCCTTACGATTTTCTGTCATAAAACGTAAATTGGGCCTGGCCTGCCAGAGGTTTCATGCCTGCATTTAAATTTTAACCTCAGAGTAAATGGAAAAGGAAAAAGCTCACACACTCATAAACTCCCCCTAAATAAATGGACGTATTAAAGCAGTCTACAAAGCTAATGCCTCGAGTTCTTGATAGCAGAGATGGATGGGAGCGAAGGAGGGATGCCTGAAGAGCGAATTTCCAGGCAGCTTCCAAGGCAGGCAAACGGCCTCTGGTGGGGTGGCAGCCCGGAAGCCCTCAGAGCCTTTCTTAACTGAGTGTGACTAGGGTTCCTGTTGCTGGAAAACGTAGTGTCGCAGTACACGCATCCCTGCATCCTGGACCTGAAGATGGGGACGCGGCAGCACGGGGATGATGCGTCCGAGGAGAAGAAGGCCCGCCACATGAAGAAATGTGCGCAGAGCACCTCGGCCCGCCTGGGAGTGCGCATCTGTGGCATGCAGGTAGGTCTCGGAGGGCCTACCACAGGGGCGGCATCCCGGTGCATCCACTGTGGCACGAGGGTGTCTCCCATCCAGATACCACTGCACCTGCAGAGCCCTTCACTTTGGGAGAGCAACAGAGGAGGAGGCAGGAACCAGTCTTTCAACAGAGCAGTCCATATCTTGGTCTATGGCACACTGGGCTTTTTCAAGAGCACCCTTCAGGATAGTGGTGTCAAGTCTTTGGTAACTGAAACGTTCCACAGTGGCCACAAGGCTCCTGCCCATGTTGCCAACAGACCTTTGACGACAGTGTGTGAGCAGGGGCTGGGGAAAAGCTAAGAGAAAGAGTTCCTTGGTGCACTCCGTGGATTCCTGAGGCCTCATTCTCTTGAATAATAAAGCTGAATCCTCTCCTCAGATGCTGTACGGCAGTCTGCTCTTTGAATTCTCATTAGCTATTTCCTCTTTTTTTTTGAGACAGTGTCTGGCTTTGTTGCCCGGGCTAGAGCATGGTGGCGTTACCATAGCTCACTGCAACCTCAGACTCCTGGGCTCAAGCGATCCTCCTGCCTCAGCCTCCCGAGTAGCTGGGACTACAGGTGTGCACCACCACACCTGAATAGTTTTTCTATATTTTGGAGTCTTGCTTATTGCTCAGGCTGGTCTCGAACTCCTGGCCTCAAGTGATCCTCCCACCTTGGCCTCCCAAAGTGCTAGGATTACAGGCATGAACCACCACACCCAGCCTATTTCCTCTTCTTAATCCACCCTCTCTGCTTCTTTTTGTTACCTGTTCTGGTTAACAAAATGGGAAGGTCATAACCTGCTAACCCCTGCAAGGAAGGGTTATTTTCTTATTGTCCAGATTCCATGTCTCATTTTTGCTGCTCCGATGTAGCTTATGACAGGGGCTGCAGGAGAACAGGAGGAAGTAAACTTTCTCCACTCATTCCCTCTTACAGTCTGTCTACTCAAAGCAAAACCAGACACCAATTTGACGGTAAACGTTATAGCTTTCCTTAATTGAAACTGCCACCCCTTGAAGCTGGAAGTTAAGTCTATAAATTTGTTGCACAGATGTCCCTTGGAAAGCTTAGAATGCAGTCCTCAAGAGAATGGAGTATGATGATTTGTGGTGTAAATGGAATCTCTCTCTGGACTTCAAATCTTCTGAAATTGATCTGATTTATTTAGAAAGTGATCCCTGTCATATATTTATGATGGCTAATTTAGCAGCCAATCTCCAGCCCTCCAAAGGCAACCCAAAGTCTATCGTATCGTTCTGATTTTTTGCAACACTGATTTTCTATAAACATATCATGTACTCTGAAGGCAGGAAAGACCTGAGTAACTGTCTTGGTCAGGTATGCACAGCCCCTTCCAGGTGTGCCAGGCAGAGGGGTGCCAAGTCCCTCTCTCGCCATGCCAGCCACTGGCCTCGGTTCAGCTTCTGTTGCTGCCTGTGCCATCTGAATGAAGTGGGGGTGGTTGCCACTGTCCCACCATCAGCACCTCTCTTCCATCTGTTCCCTTCTGGTGGCCAAGACACGACAGGGGAGGGGAGGGCAGACAGTGCCAACGAGAGGAGCCACCAGCCCCACAGAGCTGCTATGAGCCACCCTCCTCCACCCAGGCTCCCCTCAGCTGCACTGGCTACCTAACACCTCTGTCCACACCTGACATCATCTGTCTTTTTATCTTCAAACAATTCACCTCACTCCACCTCAAGAGCCATTACTGTTTCCTTGGAATCTGCAGAGAAAGGACTTTATAAACTCTGTTGGAAAAAATTTAATCTAGTTGGCTTTCCAAGGCCATTGGCTGTGATTTCAGATTCCTACTAAAGCTTTCTAGCTTGGGTTTGCTAATATTTGAATTGAAGAGGGCCAGAAGCCAGGGCTTAAATCATGATTTGGAGGTTGACATTGGAAATTCACAAGAAAGGAGATCCAAACGTTTTCCTTGTGGGTGGAGGCTCACCTCTGTAAGGTGAAGGATCTTTAGTCCTAGGATTACTATTAAGATCTGCACAGAAAGCATTTTAAAATGTAAATGCTACACTGGTGCTTAACAGAAGGTCACCTTCTGCTCATGTCAGTCACTCCTGCCCTGCATCTCCTGGACATCCGTTCATGTGTCATCCTAGCTTGTGACACTGCAACCATACCAGATGCAACTTTTTTTAAGTTTGCAATTCTTCACATTTTCTCTTTCTTCTTTTTAATGTAAGGTTTATCAAACGGATAAGAAGTACTTTCTCTGCAAAGACAAATACTATGGAAGAAAACTCTCCGTGGAGGGGTTTAGACAAGCCCTCTATCAGTTCCTGCACAATGGAACCCACCTCCGCGTGGAGCTGCTGGAGCCCATCCTGCGCCAGCTCCGGGCCCTCCTCTCGGTCATTAGGAGCCAGAGTTCATACCGGTTCTACTCCAGCTCTCTCCTCATCATCTATGATGGGCAGGAGCTGTCGGAAAGAACCTCAGGCATCCTGCGTCCTCAGGAGGCTCCACAGGTGGCCCACGGCAGCTCTCCCGGGGGTCTCACCAAGGTTGACATCCGCATGATCGACTTTGCTCACACGACATACAAGGGCTCCTGGGATGAGCATGCCACCTATGATGGACCAGACCCTGGCTATATTTTTGGCCTAGAAAACCTCATCGGGATCCTGCAGGATATCCAAGAGGGACAATGAACCTTCTTGGGCTTATCTGGATTTTTCTGGGCTACAGATCTCAAAAAGGGACCTATTGGTAGCTAAGATAGTCTAAGACACCCCTTAGATGTCTTTGTAATAGTCATATCTACCCTCAAAAGCCATCTCTATACAGGGCAGACTATATTAACAGCTGTTAAAGAAATCAGCTCTGGAGGTGATTCCACATACCCTGGCATCCTGCTGTAATGCTGGTCATCGTAGAATGGACGGTCAGGATAAAGTGGCACCAGTTTGGAGTACATTGGAGGGGGCAGTATGATAAGTTAGAGGCCAGCATTGCAGTGGGATTCTTGGGTACTTGCATCTAAAAATGCTCTCCTGTTGTCATGCTGCAATCCTTGCAAGCTGCAAGCCTAAAAACCTTACTTGAAGTAGCCTTGAAGAGTGACTTCATGAGTTCATGTTTTTTCTCCTCATATGGGCTGCCCGCTCCAAGGGCATATGGAGCTCGTGAATGCCTCTTACCTTCCCAAGAGGAGTTTTAAATGGGGCAGGATGCAGTGGAACATATTTGCCCACCTCACCTTCTTGTACCCAGGTTCTAAGTGGACAAGGACAAGCCCAGGCACAAGCACAAGTAAAGCAGGACCACAGGTCCTCCATGTGTGCCTGTGGATGTGAGGGTCTCTTTAGAGACTTGTTTTTTCCCTTTTTTGCTTTTCTTTTTTTCCCCCAAATCTATTATAATGAGGAATCTCTTTACAAACTTCTGAGTGCCTATGGGAAGTGATGATTCTGCCACATTCTGACCATGAAATGCAGCTTCCAGTGGAGGGTGGGATGCACATGAGGAGGAGCCACTGATGTTAAACTACACTCTCTGCTTTCTATTTATTTATTTTGGGGGTGGGTTGGGGGAGTCAGAAGAAGCTGAAGGACCTTTGAGGAAACCAGGGGCAACGTTTACAAGACTGGTGGACAAGCGTAAATATGGAACAAGAACAAACAGTTCTAATTAATTCCTTCTTCTGCAGTATGGAAACGTATTACAATGCCCTTGAGTCAAGCACTGAGATGCGTTACCCAATTAGGGAAATATATTTGTTAATAAAATTGCTGAGGTCACCAGTGATTGTTGGTGCGCCTTATTACCCTTTCCATTTGTTTATTCTGATCACACAGTATGGCAGTTCCAATTTATGAGTGACTAGAGTATACAACAAGAACAGTTCACCAATTTCCTACAATCCTTCAGGGAACGCGGGTGGAAATGGTGGCTAATAAAATATTTGCATATATCTGCAAGGCAGGCACCAGACCTGAAAAGTAAGTGGTCCTTTCATTTGAACCTTATACAATGTAAAATTAAGTAATTTTTGGATTCTCGTGGATAATTACCATCAACTTTCCAAAATCCATACTAACAGAAAGAAAGAATGGCCTGGATAATAAAAAACTTTTGTTTAACTTTGAAATATGCTATATAGGCTTCAAAGCAGGTTAACTTCTCAAATCATGTTTGGCTGAGGCAATGATGTAATTAATTTACATGCTTTGTGCCCAAGGTAAGAGAGTTGAGTCAAAGCATGTTGAGTGGCAAAAGGGAGTCAGCCAAAAACTACATATTTCCTAATGACGAAACAGAGCCCTAAATACTGCTTTTCCCAGGCTACTTCCTTGCTTGAGAATCTGGTACCACAACAACCAAGTCCAAAGCTCCCTGGCTTAGCTTCTCATTCCTCCACCCATTCTCAGCCCTGGGAGTTGCAGGACTTGCCAGATAGTCAGCTGGAATGCAAGTCTTTTAGGGCTGGCCTACCCACTAACACTAACTGTGCTACAACTGTTCTCCATGGCCTGGGTCCTAATTTCTGCCTATGTGATGCCACCTCTCTTGGCTATTCCTTTACCCAAGGCGCCCTTCACATATGAAGCCTTCTTCCTCCTCTCTAAATCATCAGCCCACATGCCCATCTCATCCTGAAGATGTCCCTGAAAAAATTACAATTTTTTATTAAAAAAAAAAAAGGGACAAAGTTGGCTACTGGTTTTAGACTATTCTTACTGGACTACTAGACTCAGAGGGGTCATTATGGTCTGGAAACTTGTGTATGAAACTCAATGAACTCAGAAATTGAATGAGCCCACCTAGTTGATCCAAATCTGGGAAGAGGGAGAACAGAAAAGCATGGAAAGGAAAGAAGATGATGGGACATGTATGTTTTCAGTCTCCAAGCTGAGTTTACTTGAAAAAGGTAAAAGGAGTGAGGGAGCCCTAAGTAATCTGGTAATTGGCAGTTATCCCCTGGACAGCTATTCTGTGCTGATCTCTTTGCTCACACTGTGGAAGATGCAGCTCTTGGAGAGCTTATATTATAATTGAAGAGGCAAGAATAACATACACGAACGGACAAAAACCACACAAGACAGTGCCAGTGATACCGAGGATCAATCTGTGTGGTACAGATAATCAACCCTATGACTTAAAGTTGGAAGAGGTTCGTTGAGAGCAGAGTCGTCACAGAAATTGTTGGAGGAGGGGGGACTTCATCTAGGCCCCAAAGGGTGACAGGAGTGGAGAGGAGCTGGGGGATCAGTGAGGGGAGGTTGGGAGGGGATGGGGGAAGGAAAAGTCCAGCATGCTTACGAGTCTAAGTGACCCATTCAGAACGGGGGTTTTGTAGTAGGGAGTAGTAGAAACGAAGAGAAATGGAGTGGACCCAGATGGTGGAGACACTTAAAAATCTGGCCAAGTAGCTCATTCATTGTCTGTGATTTCATTAGTCTGCCTGACTGCCTTCCTTCCTGCCTTCCTTCCTTCCTTCCCTCCATCCACCAAATATTTACCAAGTGCCTGGTACATACAGCACAGTGCTAGGGCCTACATAGGACACAAGGAAGTGTGAGAATCATGCCATTATTGTTAAGAACCTCATAATTTAACAAGAGAGTTAAGACCCTCTTATGAAAATATCATGGGTGCTTCAACAGGGATGCTCAGCTGTGTAGAGTGCTACCCAGGAGAGGAGAGGCAGTGAGGGGTCACTGACACACAGGGTGATTACAGAGGTGGTATCTGCACTGTGCCTTGAGAGGGAGTCAAGTCTGAAAGGTGATGAAGAAGGGCAGGTTTTCCAGGAAAAGGATCGACAAGCATGGCAACGGCGAATCAAGCATTCTACTCAGGGAAAAGCAAGTGGTCTGGGTTGGCCACAGGGGGCTGATGTACTTGGACACTGAGAGAGATTAAGATGGAAACGGAGAAATCCAAGAACATGAGAACTAGAAAGAACCTCTGAACCTTCTACCTCTACTGCTCCCTCTTGCCTGAAAGACTAATAGCCTCTTGGCTGATCTCCCTTACCCAGACTGGGTAGCTCTCTTCTTTCTTGAATTAAGAAACACACAGGTATTAGTTAGAGTTAGACTAACTGCTATAACAATCTCCAAATATCCGTAGTGTTACATTAGAATCCAAGGTGATTGGCAGAAAGCCTCTGCTCCACAGAGTCATCCAAGGACCCAGTCTCCTTCCATCATGGGACACCACCATCTTCAGACACCATCCACAAGGTCGCTATTGACAGGTAAAAGTTAGATGACATGGAGAAGTGGAGAAGGCACATCCACCTCCCATGGGCAAGGACTAGTCACGTGGCTCTACCCAGATGCCAGGGGTCTGACGTGTAGTTTAACTGTGTGCCTAGAAAGAGGAAATGGGTTTGATGAGAACCTCTTTCTCTATAAAACCTCATATCAAATTGATACTTAAGGAGGGAAAAATAGAGACATACAGAGCAAACAGGGAGTGTGAATGGCAGGGGCCTGGTAATGCCAGGGCTACAGGTTCTGATCCAGATCCTTCCTCTGTCCGTGTCCTCACACAATTAGTGTGCTCCACATGCTTGGTAGATTTGCTAAGTGTCTCCCCTACCTCAGTTTCCTCATCTGTCCCATAGAAACTCTAACTTGGTCCTCAAGACAGGTGATGTAGAAGAGCAAACATGGATCATTACCATATCAGTGGAGCAACCTGCTCCTGACCTGACCTCTCCACTGCCACCCACTACCAGGAGAACAGGGCAGCCTGAGAGACATTCATCCCCCACCCCCACTCCTATCCCCCAGTGTCCCCTGTGTGATTAAAAAGGAGACTAAAGAACAGAATGTTATTACAGCTTTACCATAATGCAATGTCATCAGGAAGCCCTGGGCCTCTGGGCAGCACCCTGGCAGCCCCATCACTCTTCCCAGCTGCACGGAGCTTTTAGACCACGCAGGAAAGGGCAGGAAGCAGTGTAACAAAACAAATGGCAAGGCAACACCACTCATCAGCAGCTCTTCAGAATGATCTAAACTTCTGACTTTTGATTTAAATCGGCATCCTCTGTTGCCAAAAACATAAAACAGAAGATGAAGGAAAGAGCTAAAATGAAAGTGTGGGTGCCAAGACTGGGAGGGGAGGGAGGGAGGGGAAAAGCCACCCTGGGACCACTGAGCCGAGCGCCAGCCAGGCAGGCTGACTGGCAGCCAGGTCCGGCCCTTGTTATTAGGCGTTCTTCAGAGCTGCTCCCTTCTGTTACTAAGCTGCCTTGAAATGCAACAGAAAGGTTGAGAGCTAGTCCAAGAACACAATCTGGAAACCTACCTGTTCCTGGTTTACCCTAACCTTTCTCCCTCAGCCCTTTAAGATGAGTGAGGGGTGGGGTAGGTGGGCCAGTAGGCCTGGGTTTATATTCCAATGTCCTTCTCATCAGATTCTTTTACTCAACAAATATTATTTAGTGAGAGACGAATGAAACCAGGACCTGCTGTCAAACAGGGAGCAGTGCTTTGAAGCAAAAGAGAACAAGAGTGGTAGGGGCTGCTACTTTAGACAGGGCTTGGGAAGGCCGCTCTAAGGTGTCATCTGCTACAGAACAGAAGAGACAGGCAGATCCCCGGGGCAGAAGACAAGATGTCTCAACAGAGCTGAGGGGGGTCAGATATGTTAGGCTGCACTTCAGGTCCCCACTGAGCCTATCCCAACACATCTCAAACACACGTCTTTATAAAAATCGCACCTCCAGAGTGAGGTAGCAGTCTATTGCCAGTGTGACCATTTGGGCTGCTTTTACCCAGGGGTACTAAATGATGAACTACTGTGAGGCAAGTCCACACCCGCTGTCTGGATACCGTATCTGGGGATTGCAGCCAATCATTTCCTCCAGTTGAATAAGTTGAAAGAAGAAAAATCAGGCAATCGTGCCACACAATGAAGCTAAGTATTTAATTCCTCTTTAATGTTTACATTATTAACACCAACATTACCAAATGATATTTTTACTTTTGAGCGATTTAAATGTGCAATTCGGTATCTCAATTACTGGGATCATTCTAACTTGAAAAACTGAAGCTGTGCTTCCTCCCTCCTCTTTCCTCCCCCAGTGGCACCTCCTTTCTATAAAGAGTGATCAGGGCTCCATAAAGCCCAAATACCTATTCCAAATGGCTGGGGAGGTGTGGCCCTGGTGGGGGTTTTCAGTGAGCCAGAGGAGGCTGCATTCAATGTGGAATAAGTGACAGTGGCAGGTGGGTATTAAAATGGTCATCAACATCCTGAGTAGCTGGCACCACCCAGTTGCATTCCAGACAGCTATGTTAATATGTCCAGAATGGCACTGGGTGATTGACAAGCCAGTGAGCCCCGACTGGCTCAATCTACCCACAGGCACAGGGAAAGGAAAAGGGGGCCTAGGAAACGATCAGTAAGAGCCACTACAATTTGATGGCCTACTCTGTGCCAGCGCTGGCCACGCACTATAATACATATATAAACACACCATGCACCTGGTTTATGGCGGTAATGCTGCAAGGAGGCCTGAAGAGGCACCTGATGGGGTGTGCAAGAGCACGGGCTCTGCGACCACTCAGCTTGGGTTCAAGTCCCGGCTCTTCCACTTACTAGCTGGTGACCTTATCCTCCCTGTGCCTCAGTTTCCACCTCTGTAAAAATGAGGATAATAGTGGTACTTATGTCTGAGAGCCATTGTGAGGACTAAAAGAGTCAATGTGTGTAAGGCATTTAGAACTATGCCTGGCATATAGTAAACACTCAGCATTAATTTATCATCATAATTCCCACTTTGAGATGAAAAAATTGGAGCTTACAGCAATAAGCCACCCAAAGGCCTCTGCCTTTGCTGCTCCTCTGCTCAGAAGCCTTTCTTGCCCACTTCCTGTGGCTGCCCCCTCGGATGACTCAGATCTCTGTCACACACAAGCTCCTCGGGGATGGCCTCCAGACCACCCACCCCCACTGCTGTAGACCCAGCACCCTCCCTTGGTCTCTCACCAGCACTCACCTTGTTCAATCAGTAAAGGAATTAATACATATAGAGCACTGTTATTATTGTATGTGTGCTTGGTTGTTGTCAGGAGCAGGGCCCTCATCTGTCTTGTCCACCACATGAGAGGAGCTCAGGCCGGCCTCATGGGCGCGTGACCCACACAGTTGCCCAGGGCCTGGCATTCAGAAGGGCCCATGTTTGGTTTAATGCTCTGTTACTGTCTTGAAATTCTTAATTTTTTAACAAGGGCCTCACATTTTCACTTTGCACTGGACCCCCAGAAAATTATATGTCCTATATGAACGAAGGAATGAGTGAGGAAGGCCACATCCCACCCCGGGTCTGTCAGACTGCAAAGCCTCCCTACTTAACCACCGTGCCAGATAAGCCTCCAGATGGGGGAGAGGTGGCCAGGGCAGCCTGAACCAGGGACAACCACAACCCAACCCAGCAGGAGATGGGGTGTGGGGGAGGGGGAGCCTTAGAAGGAGGCATCTGTTTGAGCTTCCCCTGCATCCAGGTGTGCTCCTCAACCTCTCATTGCACGGTACCTCAAGTGGCATGAAAACCATTAGCTGCCTCCTAATGCTACTCTACCTGTTGCCTAAGACAGAGGGACCTCGGTCCCTGCCTCCCAGGACAGCTGTAGGCCAGCCAGGTGTTCTTCAAAGCCACAGCTGTGGTGGGGCCTCAGGCAGAATTATAAAGGCTCGGGGCACCCAGCACAGCCCTAGGTGCCTGGAGCTCAATAAGTAAATAGATACAATCCTTGCCCTTTGGGCTTCAGGGCAGTCATCAAAACTATGTGGCTATAAATACAGCTGAGGTGAGGATGCAGCAGGGAGGTATTGTTGGGCTGGGAACCTGGTGGGGTTCATCAGGGACGCTTTCTGGAGGTGACGCTCTTGAGCACCTCACTTTCCACTCCCCCCGAACTCTCCTTACCTCAGGTGGGCATTGCAACCCTGGGTCCCCAGAGGTTCTCCTTCAATAGGCCTTTACTCCTAACACCCAAAGCTGTTCCGGGCTAAAAGCATCCATTGATCTTTCCTCAGATTAAATTCTCTTTCTCATTCCTGCCCCAGGCCTGCCTCTTGCTGCTCTTGAAGCCATGCCTGATCTTTCTCCCACTCTCCCCTGAACAGCCAGAAGTAGTATTTGTTTCTCCAAACCCTTCAGCATTGTCTAATACTTCAGTTAAGTCCCTGTCACCTTTAACTTTGTGTCCTGGTTATGTATACACTCCCAGGCCCAGCAGTCAACTCCTTGAAGGCAGGATTCTCCTGGATTCGCCCTTACAAAGTAGGTGGGGCAAGAAGGAAGAGATTTGGGGGAAGCAAAGTTTTGTAGCATGCAACGGGTCTTGGCTAAATACAGGACAATGAAGACGCAGAGGGGGGCTGAGGCTTTCTGAAGGAAAACCTGGATGATGGGGCAATCTTTTGAAAGGAAAAAGCAGTCCACATGTGATGCAGCTAGAGATGTGTAAGACTTAGTAAAACACACAAGTTTTAATGGGAGAAAATATTTTGAAATCATACATATGATAAGGGATTAATATCCAGAATATATAGAGAACTCCTAAAACTCAATAACAAAAAACAAACAACCCAATTCAAAAATGGGCAAAGGACTTGAATAGACTTCTCCAAGGAGGACATACAAATGGCCAATAAGCACAGGAAAAGATGTGCTTATTGGCACATCTTCGATAATTATTAGAGAAGTGCAAATCAAAGCTACAGTGAGATACCACCTCACACCCAATTATGTGGGCTACTATCAAAAAAACAAAAACACTGCTTGGGACTAGGCTGATCCGAGTGCAGTCATGTTTACAACTAATTGATCACAACCAGTTACAGATTTCTTTGTTCCTTCACCCCTACTGCTTCACTTTACTAACCTTAAAATATATATATAAATTCTTTTTTAAAAAACAGAAAAAATAAAAATAAAAAATAAATTAAAAAAACAAAATAACAAATGTTGGTGAGGATGTGGAGAAATTGGAACCCTTGTGCACTAGTGGTGGGAGTGTAAAATGGTACAGCTGCTGTGGAAAACAGTATGGCAGTTCCTCAAAAAATTAAAAATAGAATTACCATATGATCCAGGAATTCCACTTCTGGGTATATACCAAAAGAGTTTAAAGCAGGGTCTTGAAGAGATATTTGTACACCCATATTCATAGCAGCATTACTCACATAGCTAAAATGTGGAAGCAACCCAAGTGTCCATCGATGGATGAATGGATAAACAAAATATGTGGTATATACATACAATGGAATATTATTCAGCCTTAAAAAGGAAGGAAATGCTGACATATGCTACAACATGGATGAACCTTGAGGTGAGGACATTATACTAAGTGAAATAAGTCAGCTACAAAGGTCAAATATTGTATGATTCTACTTATAAGAGGTACCTAGAGTAATCAAAAATCATAGAGCAGGGGTGAGGAATCTTTTCATGTTGGAAGGCCGCATTAATTTAGCTGTAATCAAATAAGGTTGCATTCAAGAAACTTCAATTAGATATACTTAAAAATGCACATTATTTTGTAAAAATCTAACTACTCTATACTTAATAATTCAAAAAATGAAAACTCTTTGTTAATTTTAAAGTTAACTAACCTTTTAATGACTTTGTTGTGTCTGCTTTTTGTTGGAAAGCATTTGAATATTCGGTTGCAGCATTGAGGTCCACAGTTTCAGTTGATCCTCTAAATGGGTATCAGTCATATCTGACCTTAAGGGTGTCTTGATTTGGGTTAGGTAGGAGAATGTAAATTTGCATCAATAAGTGGTTGAAAAGCAAGAAAGCATTTTTTGGTCATGTTGCCAAAGGCATGGGTATTCTACCACATTTTTCCATATTTCAATTGGATCTTTCTTAGCATCCAACGACGACTTTAAAATGTCATCTACCGAGAGCTCAATGAATTCTATCTGTAGTTCTTTAGGTGCCTTGTTGATATCAACTAGGTAAGGCTGAACTACTAATTTGAGTATGATGTCATGATTCTCAAAGTCAGTGAAACTTTCATTGTATTCTCCAACTAATAGATCTATAACAGCTGCATATTCTTCAAATGATTCACATATATCATCCTTCTCATCAAGGACCTTTGCTAACTGGGGAAAATGTTCATCTGAAATTTCCTTTTAAACAAGTGTTTTGAAAAAAGATAGCTTTTTTTGAAACACCTGGATTTTTTTGCCACATATCATATATAGACTTGGTTTTACCTTGCAAAGAAATATTCAAGTTGTTTTGACTTGACATGATAACACACAGAAATACTGCATTCCTATATAAATCTTTCAATAATTCACATTGCTGATTCTGTTCTTCATAAAATTTAGCTACCTATTCTCGCAGAGATAAAATTTTGGCTAACACCTGTCCCCACCACAGCCAATGCACTTTAGAATGATACAGTAAATCCACATTGAATACCTCATTGTTCAACCTTAGCATGTTACCACGATGCCATGTTGTGTTTGCACAAATATAGTTAACAATACTTATAACTTGTTGCAAAGTGTCACTTAAAATAGTAGTTTTAGCACAGAGATTTTGCTGATGCAAGATACAATGAAAAGACATGAAAGCATCTGGATTTGTTAATACTTTTTTTATCTGTGCAATAAACCTTTCATATTTTCCTGTCATGGAAGGTGCACCTTCTGTACATACACTCACTAAATTTACCAAATTCAGTCCAACTTCACATTTACCTTGAAATTTGTTGAAGATATCTATTCCTGTGTTCTGTTCACAAGAGTACCCAAAGTAAGTAACTCTTCATAGCAAAAAAAACCCTTCTGTTATGACCCAAACAAAGTATAAAACCTGCACCAAGTCAGTAGTATCAGTTAATTCATCCAAAGTGACTGAACAATATATATTTTCCTTTTGAAGTATTGCATGAAGTTGTTCTGTTAAGTAGCAGGCTAATTCATGCTGCTGATCAGTTATGGTTCTCCTTGAAAGAGGCAGCTGTACGTTGAAACATTATGGGGGTCTAAGCATCCTACAACTTCAACAGTGCATTCTTTCACAATTTCTACATCACTGAATGGCTTCCCTTTTTCCCCCTGAGTATATAAGCTACTTTATAAGTTGCTTCAGTGGCATTATTCCCAGGTCTTATTGCTGCTTGAAAGAATTGTCTTTGCTTTTGCTTTTCATCTTTCAATTTCTGCAATGCAACCTTTTGCGCCTCTCCAATTTAAAATATTTGTGGTCTTATGAGTGTTATAATGCTGATGAGCATTGACTTTCTTTAATGTTGATATTGTAGTATCACAAAGCAAGCAAATCATCTTATCTTTAGCAGAAACATAATATTGCAATAATATTATGCAATAAATTGCAATAATATTGCAATTTCCGATCCTCATTAAAAAATCTGTTTTCTTCCTTCAGCATTCTCTTGGTCTTTGACATGATGGGCTGTTAAGCAGACAGAATTAAAAAAATACTGTCGAGCTGTGCAACTATTCACAAATTCCACTTCAAACAGAAACACAGTGCACCGTTGTCCAAAGCTGTTAACAGACTGGCGTACTCCAGCCAACCAGCCTCCTGCGGTAGTGGCACCAGTTGGTGGGGGAAGTTAGAACTAAATCATTAGCATAGCAGCTGTCAATTTTGCCCTTATGCCTTAACGTTCTAATTGTGCCAGTCAATCTGGGAGGATTATTTCATTGAAACTTATTTTATTCTTTGGTATTTCAAATACGTTCATTTTAAAAACAAAATAAAAATACAAAAGACAAACAAAAATGTATTAATAAAAATAAAAGGATTTGGCCGGGCACAGTGGCTCACACCTGTAATCCTAGCACTCTGGGAGGCCAAGGCAGGAGGATCGCTTGAGCTCAGGAGCTCGAGACCAGCCTGAGCAAGAGTGAGACCCCATCTCTATAAAAATAAAAAATAAATTAAAAAATTTTTAAAAATAAAAGGATTTGTTCTGTAAAATTTGGATTCAGTCAAAAGGCCGCAATTAAGGACCTAGAAGGCCACATGTGGCCTTAAGGCTGCAGGTTCCCCACCCCGTCATAGAGATGCAAAATAGAATGGTGGTTTCCAGGGACTGTGGGGAGGCAGGGAATGGGGAGCTATTGTTTAATGGGTATAGAGTTTCAGTTTTACAAGATCAAAGAGTTATGGAGATGGATGGTGTGATGATTGCATAGTGTTATTTAATACCACTGTACTGTACACCTGAAAATGGTAAATTTTATTTTGTGTTTATTACACCACAATAAAAAAATAATAAATTACAAAAACAGTAAAAAAAAATTTTTTTCTAGGCTGAATCAACCCAGCTGACATTGCCCAGGCTAGGAAACCTGTGCCTTCTAGAAAAAAGTGCCTGGCTTGCTGGGGGGATGGGAGGACAGAAGGGATACTAATAGGGGATGGGAGAGAGGGACAAGAACCAGGGGGCACTGAGAAGGAACCGTGGCAGACTACCAAGTGGCAGTGACAGGTATAGGGGCTGTGAAGAGAAAGGGGAGCATGAACAGCACGTGTGTGCTACCAGATTAACTTCAAACAAATCTTCATCCAATAACAACCTGTATTTACATGGGAAGGTACTGGCTTATGCAAAATAACAGAGGTCTCGGAGGAGGGTTTTTTAGTCTGGAGCTTGTGCAGTCATTGAAAAAGAGAAGCAAAGCTGTCCCTGGGGTCCTACACGTCTGCTTTGCCCCTGAGAGCTGGGCCGGTTCCAGGAGGACGAAGGCTTAACTGACTCGGCTTGCAGAGGCAGGCGAGCAGCGCCCCTACCCGGAGAGTAGCTGGGCGCCCGCGAAGGCGCGCATGCCCACTCCTGCCTCCCGCCCCGCCTCCTTGGGACGCTCGAGCCTTAGTGCGCATGCGCCACCTGTCCGCGCCGACTCCTCCCCCAGGGGTGGGAACTAGAGGGCCCAAAATGGCGGCCAGCCGCTACCGGCGTTTTCTTAAGCTCTGTGAGGAATGGCCAGTGGACGAGACCAAACGGGGCCGGGACTTGGGCGCTTACCTGCGGCAGCGGGTAGCACAGGCCTTTCGGGAGGGAGAGAACACCCAGGTGACCGGCGGGGAGGCGGTTGGGGCGAGGGGTGGAAAGAACGAGTCAGGGGCGGGACCAACGATGGGGCTAGTGTTGGGGCCTGCGCATGCGCGCGACTTTCCTCCCAGGCCGCATGTGCGCGTGGACCCCCTTATCCCTCCGGGAGCTACAGAGCACGACGTCCTTTACCTTCTACTCACTGCTCTCACCCGGCCGCACCTTGGAATTACCGAAGAAGCTTTTTAAAAATTCAGATGCTTGGGACCATTCACCTTATTCAATTAGAATCTCTCGGGTGAGGTCTTAGCCTAAGTGTTTTTAAAAGCTCTCCAGGTGATTCAGGTGCAAGCAGAGTTGAGACCCCCAACACCAGTTGCAGGTGGTGACAGCCTCAGGCTTGTTGCTCCTATGACACGGTACCATTACATCACCATTACATCGCAGTGTTGTGTATTGACCGAGCTGATCCCCAGGGATCTCCGCAGGCCACCCACCAAGCTTTTGCGTTTTTCCTGGGCCCCTGTAAGCCTATGCAGCAAGTTTGGAGCTCTGGGATTCATTCATTCCTAAAATACGTATTTATCGAACGCCTACCATGTGCCAGGAACTGTGCTGGGTACTAGAGAGACAGCAGTGAATTAGACAGATGAGGTTCTGCCCATATGAAGTTTTAAATTCTAGTTCAGGACACAATAAACAAGTAGACATACCTAAGACAGATAAGTACTGTCAATGATATAAAATAGGGTAGCATGATAAAAGGGTGATATTATTATAGTAGACCTTTCTGAGGAGATGACACATATGTAAGACCCCAAGGAAGAGGATGAGCTAACAATGTACAGTGGCGGGAAGGGCACTCCAGGCAGTGCAAGGTCCTGAGGCAGGAAGCAGATTGACATGTTAGAGAACAGAAGGAAACCCAGAATGGCTGGAGGGTGGTGAGTAAGGTGGAGTTCGCTAAGAGTTGAGGTCAGAGAAGTCAGGAATCAGGCACAGTAGGGTCTTAAAGGCTCTTATTAGGAGTTAGATCTTATAAGGCCAGTGAGAAGCCACTGGGGACATTTATCAAGGACTGATGTGCCCTAATTTGCTTTTTTAAAAAGATTGCTCTGGTTGTATGAGGTGAATGGGTTAAAGGGGACAAGAACAGAAACAAGGAGGCTGGAGAGAAGCCTGCTGTGGTACCCTAGGCAAGAGATGGTGGTGGATTGGATGAGGATGACAGCACAGGAGATGGAAGTGGCTGAATTCAGGTTATATGCAGATCGAGTCAGCAGGACTTGCTGATATACTGGATGTGGGATAAAGGGGAAAAGAGGAACCAAGGACAGCACTAGTTTTTTTTGGTTTTTTTTTTGGGCGTGAGCAATTGGGTATAAGGTGGTGCCATTTACTGAGATGGAAAATAGTAGATGAGGAACAGGTGGGGTGTGGGAAGAACATCTTGAGTTTGGTGTTAGACAGGTTAAATTTGAGATGACACGTGGACTGACTTCCAAGTGGAAATGTCAAGTAGGCAATGGTATATTTGAGCCTGGGCTCAGGCAAGAGGTCAGAGATATGAAATGAGATACATACACACACAGTCTGAAGAGATGACTTCTGTGAAACTTGGCCAAGACCTGTCAAAGCAGGAACATGTTTTTTGCTTTTTGGGTTTGTTTTTTTTTTTTTCCCAGCTTAGCCCAGTACAGCCAAGCCAGCCCACCTAATGGAGGAAGAGCATGACCAGTGGCATCACTGTGACTGGACTGCTGATTGGATGGCAGCATGGATGAAGTATCTGGCCCAGGACATCTCAGGGGAGGTGCAGGTTATGCTACAGTCAGGGCCCTCACATTGTTTGTGGTGGTCTTCACTGGGCCAAAGTGTAAAGATCTTGAAAGTGAGAATTGTATCTAGTCCCAACTCTGCAAACCCCACAGGCTTTCCTGGGCCCTGCTCCCTGCATATTTTTAGTGTGAGCTTCCTGAGGATAGAGATGATGCCATTTTTATCTCCCTCCAACCCAGTGTTTAGCATAGTTCTTGGCACATAAAAAACACAACACTCAGTAAATGTCTGAATGAATAGATAAATAAGTAATTGGTTATGGCTCATGAGACGAAGTTCATTTGTATATAGTTGCAGATATGGCAGAACTCAATGAAGAGAAGTAGTGAAGAGTGAGAAGGAAATAGCCCCTGTGCGGTAGGAATTGACTTGAGAGCTTACTGTGTTTGAAGAACTGCGAGAACTACAGAAGAGGGACATAACCTGGTCCTCACCACCAGGGAGCTTACAGATGGGCAGTCAGAGGCTAGATCCTTGGGGAGGCAAGAGAGTGGCATTCACCTACTTGATGGTTAGAGTAAGAGGAGATAGCAAAGGAGGATAGAGCTTTCTCTTTTGGAGTTGTCATCCTTTGCATCACCTGGGGAAATAGTTTCTGATCAGTCACAGGCCCACACAGGTTTGAGTCATAGCTGCAGATGCAAGTCATGGCTTGGTTGATGGTTCCACAACAGTTGATGAATGCATTCCTGGTAGAGCGAACCAGTGCATCATGATGGCAGCAGGCATATTACTCAGGATCACTGTCGTGGTACTTCATCCTAATGTCACCTGAGAATGCACCTGGGCTTAGTTAATCTTAGTGATAATTTTTGGACAGAGCAACCCCTTGCTGGAATTGAGAACAGTACTGTGAGTCACTCCCACTGACATCCCCAGATCATTTATAAAGACCTTGAGAAAGAAAGGTGGTTCTGGTAGGCTCTTCATTAAACTGGCAGCAGGAGGTGGGATTAGACCCAGTTGGCTGATTGGTGTGGAGCTCCCACTTGGTTATGCCAGTTGCCAGAAAGACAGAACTAGAGGGGAAGGTAGCTCTGCTCACACATTCTTTTTATTCCTATAGAGGAGAGAGGCAGGCCGTCCTCCGCTGGCCTCTTGGCTCCTGTGTCCTAACAATAACCCTGAAAGGTGCACAGCACACCTTCGTATGCATGATCTCATTTAATGTAATCCTTAGTGCAGCTGAGTGGTGGCCATTACTATTCCCATATTACAGATAAGGAAACAAAATCAGGAAAATAAAACAACTTACTGGGGGGTCCTCTGGTGGTAAGAGACAAGCCAAGTAAACAGACTAGCCTGCCTGGCTCCACTGTGACATTGTCTACTTAGTGCCTGGCCTTTCCTCAGCTGCTATTCCTCCCAAGTTATATCTCGTTAGAAAAATCTCTTGTTCTGTAAACATCAAGCCACTCCCTTCGTGTTGTTCCCCACTCAAACCTTTTTGGGCCATAGAGAGTTTGGGCAATGAATTAAACATCTCCCTATGTTTGCCCGCCTGCTTTTCTTTGCCCCGGCCACTATCTCCCCAGTGTGGATGGGAAGGAAGATGGTCCTCAGTGGGGCACCAGTGCAGAAAAGCCAGGCTCAGTAGAAGGCAAATTAATAATTCATACTCAAAACCAAAGTACAAAACCCACTGCCTCCATTTATTCCACCTCAGATTGCCCTTTGGGGAGTCTCATGGTCCACCCTAAATCCACCCAGAGGGGAGGTGATGGTGGGAAGCTGGAACACGTGTAACACCTCTTACACCCTATATCCTATTGTGCAGTTTTTTAAAGTGAATGTTGATGGGCTTTGTCCCCTTTGAATATAGTTTCTTTAAGAACATGTGTTTCCTGGAGCTCTGAGAGCTTCATAAAAGAATCACAACATGAGGGAAGGTGGCAAAACAACTGTAATTGTTAACTACAGGGAAGGGAGCAAATCCTTCTAATGAGTTCATTAGGTGCACAAGCAGCTTCCTAAAAGATCCCTGACTGCACATCAGCACCCACTTACATAGCATGGGGTGCAGCCCTGAGGGAACTGCCTGGAAATGCTGCTACCCAGGAAGGGGCTCACCCACCAGCGAGCTCTTATAACTATATTGTATCCAGGTTTAAATAATACTGGCCTAGTTTTAAAGAAGTTAAACATTGTCTTGGGTTTCTAGTAGTGTAAATGATTTTTTACCCTCTCAAAGGAGAATTCAAGTGTTTTATATAATTCTGTTTTGTTGGTCATCCAGTTGAGGCATGGTCTTTGGCATTCCTCAGCGTGGCAGGGAGCTAGCTCCTCAACTGCCTGCAACATGCTGGCCATGGTGAAGCCATCTCAGTGTTGCTCACCCCCATACATGGGCCCCCTCAGGTCACGTTTTTAACGAGTAGGCTAAGAACAGATTATGCTATTCTTAGTTATAATATTGAGCCCACTGCAAAATATGAGTTGTGAGGAGAATCATCTTTAAGGGGGAATGCAAACATCTCCATTTTTTTTTTTTCCCAATTCTGAATGGAACTAGCGTGAGTTAAGGTAATGTCCAGACCAAGGGGTGGCATTTGTCAGTGCATGTTTAAAGATGCGGGGACTCCTACTAAAAGGATAGCCAATTCCAGAGGGACATTACCTTATTCAAAGATCTTTGGGGTCTGCCCATTGCCTCCTGGTTAAGTTGTAGGTGACTTTGTGAGACCTTCAGTGCTCTCTGGTCCTTGGTCCCGGCCTGTGGTTCCAACCTTGCCTCTCACCAACCCCAGCACAAGCCCCAGCCTCAGCAAGGGTGACTCCTCACTGCCTCCCAGATTGGCCATGATGAAGTGGTTTTGAACCTTTGAGACTCTAGTGCACTGTGGACCACTGCCCCCTGCCCACCCAAACTCAAATACAGAGTTTGCCAAGAATTTGGTGGCTTCCCAGGCCCTTGAAGTTCTCCCTGCCTTAAACACCCTGTCCCGTGCCTTTTCATGCCTTGTCCTCCCTGCCATTCCTCTGATCCCCATTACACTCGTGCCCAGGTTGACGCTCCTCAGAGTTAGGGACCCTGGTTCCCCTCACCCTGTGCACTGTCACTGCAGTGAAACTCAACCCTTCCCCACCATACCTGCCTATCAGCCCAGGCTGTACCCAGCTCCCACCTCAGATCTCCTGCAGTAGTGGTGTTCCACAGCTCTGGCACTCGGTTACACACTGCCCCGGGGTATGGTTGATTTTTAATGCAAGTGGATCTTGTCTCTTCAGCTTGACTGCCAACTTCTCCAGTGCTGGGCTGGGTCTTCTTTATGTTCCCCCACAGTCCCCCAGTAGAGCACTCTGTACGTAGTAGGTGTTCAAGAAATAGATTTTCAATTGAATTGAAGGGAATAGGCTCCCATAATGGAAGGAACTCATTTCAGAAGTTCATTACCAAGTCATGAAAACCTTTTTTCATAGATCCTCCTGGACCGAATCCAGCTCTACCTTAATTAGCAAAGCAATTTGCGACACCCTTTCCCAAAAGTGCTTATGCGTCCCTTTGTGTGACTAGAATAGGGACCGCTGTACCAATTGCTGTCACCACCCAAAATTCAATTTTGAAAATCGAAATCAGTGCCTGTGGCACTGATGTAGATTTGTATGTATAAAAGTTTAATATGGTAAAGAGAAATTTACTGACGACTGAGCAGGGGAAATGCAAAAGGAGCAAAAATAGAGCTATAAAGGACACTTTGTCAGTTGAACATCTATTTTATTCACATTTAGGGAGAAGTGCTGAATTTTTCATAATGTCCCTATTGCTGCCTTTTTCAAACCCAGCACTGCTATTAGTCCTAAAATGTCCGTAATCTCATTAGGTGTGAATGCAAAATCAGGTAATTTAAAGCTTGTATTAAGAATATTTCTGAAAATGCACAATCCATTTCATGAGAAAAACTATATCTCAAAATTAAGGAATATTTGTGCTAGAGTCTGTGAATAAAGTATGAGATGTAGGTGTGTGGCGAAGCTTCTGGAATTAGACATGTATCTCCATTGATATCCTTTTAAGTAGTAAGCAAGACTATTTTTTAATTGCTGAGCTTGGATTGGGTGTGACTAGGAACCCGGCCCAGGTTCCATCTCTCCTTAGGCAGTAAGAATTTGGCTAGAAACTGGCATATCTCAAACTCCCATCACCTCCACTGAGCTACTTTCACAGCCTCATTTTGACACTTTCCAACCTCAAACAGGAAATTGGATGGCAAGTCCATTTTTAGAGCTCATAAGTGTTTGGTTCCTTCTCAGATTATGATTGAGCTCCCAGGATTATATAAATTATCTAAAGACTGTCTCTTTAACACTGAGGGAAGTTTAACAGGTGGGGAGCCCTGAGGGTCGCTTTGTTTTTTGTACTCAGACCTTGTACGGTTTGCTGTCACAGGAGCAAACACTCTGCTGGAGTGGCCCCCGTCCTGTGTCCTTCCTGTCTGCCCTGCTGCCCATCAGAGAGGGGAAAAGACAGGAGGGAAGGAGGACACCCGCTTCGCTCCCTTGAGGGTGTGGTATGAGGTTACCGAGCAGCCCTCTGGTGACTTCTCACGTTAGAGAAGTGGTGGAGAAGCAGAAGGGGAACTTGGGTTGATAAGGTTTCTGAGGGTAAGGATCTGGCTGCAATGTGGGTTTGATCAGGAAGCAATGGCAGGAGCCCAGGAGAGAGGCTCTGGGAGGAAGGCAAATCTGCGCGTGAACTTGCGGAGGAGCTTGGTTGAGAGGGTGGTCGGGACAGTGGTAGGAGGGGAAGGTCCAGATGAGTGGCCATCAGGTGAAGACTGGGCGCTGCAGACAGCTGCTCACTTGGCAGACCTGGCTGGCCATGGACCATGGAGTGCTCAGTGACCGCTGAGAGCCTTCAGGAAGAGGTCCGAGTGAAGCCTTGATCTCCCATGCATCTTCACTTCCATCTCTAGTGCCAAGCTCTTGCAGTACACACCAGCTACGCTGGCTCACCTGCTGCCATTCCCTGGGCACTGGCATTGCTGGTCCTGTGCTTGGAGCGCCCCCACTTCCTTCTTGGTATGCACGCTCATCCTCAGTGGGTCATTCTCCAGCACTTCCTGCCTGGATCCCAGCAGTCCCGGGCAGTGCCTCCCCCACAGGCCCACATACCCCATGCATACCACTCCATTCCACTACCACCAGGGTTGTCTTGAACTGTTTTGTCCTTTCTCCTTAGGGGCCTGTGTTTACTACAACTATTTACTCCTAATAACGGTAACAGAAACTAATCACTCACATTTACCAGTGTTCCAGGCCCAGAATTCAGAGCAGCCCAGGCATTACCTTATTTATCCTCACAGCACCCTCGGAAGTAGGGGCTATTATTATCTTTTCTTTTAAAAGAAAGGTTAAGTTGGCCAGTATGCTTCAAAAATGTCAATGCATGAAAGACAAAGGCCGAGGAACTGTCCCAGATTAAAGGAGACTAAAGATACATGACAGTTAAATGCAGTAGGAGATCCCTTTTTCCTGTAGATTATTACTGAGACAATTGACAGAATTGGAGTACAGACAGTGGATTAGATAATAGTGTCGTATCAATATTAAGGTGGCCTGAATTTGATCATTGAACTGTGCTAATATAAGAGAATGTCCTTGTTCTTAGGAAATACACACTGAAACATTATGGAGTGTAGGGGCGTTATGCTCCTACTTACTCAAATGGATCAGAAGAAAAATATGTATGTACAGACATAGAGAATGATAAAGAAAATGTGGCAATTTTTAAAAAGTGTTTCTTGGTGGAAGATTGGTTTGCCTGACATCCCATAGCTGGTAAGTCATGGTGCCAGGATTCAAACCAGGCAGTTTGACTCTACTGCTCCCTGCAGCCTTCCAGACACTCATTCACCTGAGTGTCCCCTGCTCACGCATGAGCCAAGCACACTGTAGTCTCTCAGTGAATGCCTGTTAAATTTGTGAGCAAAGACTGCACAGGTATGATGAAAGCAAGCAAAAAATGAAATGCACAATTATTTTTTGATAATCTAAGTAATAATCTTGTGCACAAAAAACTTTGTACCAGTATTGACCTCTTTTTCCTTTTGTGTTTTGTACCTTCTGTTATGTCTTCTGTGTTATTCTTGGTTATATGTGCCTTGCTGAAGAAATAATGTTCCAAATGCATTAATCCAAAGCATGTGTGCAGAATTCTGTTCCACTGGACTTCCCCTGGAAGAGCTGACTGGCAGAGAGGCACCAGCTTTACACTTGTCTATTCATTCTATCCACTCAGATAATGCCTTTTTATTCAGCAATAATAACTGGCCACCTCCTCAGCCCATAATCCTCTTCTGATGTGGCCACTTGGGCGTTCTCAAAATGAGTAGCCTGAACCCGGGAGTGGATCAGGTAGAACTAAATGACGGATCCTCTTGATTGTTTGCTGTAAAGTGGGGACCTCATTTGACACACATGGAGGCAGAAGTGGAGCTGCCTATTAAAATGCTTTACAGCTGATTTATTTATGTGCTGCCTTCGAGAAAGGATTTCAGAAGAAAATCCAACATTTGAATTCTGGGAAAAAACATAAAAAAGAAAGTTTTATTCTAGGGAGCTTTTCGGAATTCTTGGCAGAAAAGTGTAAAGAATTATAGATAAATAATAGCACGGGCAGAGGGAAGGGAAAATTAAAATGGAGGTGTGACAGGGAAAAACACTTCATCTGTATGTTGCCTGTCTTCCCAGGAATTTCCAGCAGGGGCACCACTGTCTTGGGCACCCAGAGGATTTATTTATTTTCCCCTTTCTGTCACAAGGCCTCCGTGCTCTCAGCGTTCTTCCTAACAGGACCTAACTGGGGTCCCCCTCTAGGTTATCTGGTTCTCTTCAATTCACCTTTCTCATCTTAAACACTGCCTTCTTTGTATTTCTTTCCTTCTTATAGAATTTCAGCAGCTCCCCACTTAACACAGGTGAAAACTCAGATTTTTTTTTGTTTGCCTTTCATAAAAGAATCTTTATTTAGTACACATCATATTGAAGGTTTAACTCAAAAAGCTTGCTCTTTTCCTCCCACCCAGGCTCTTTTACCTTTATGTTCAGGCCCTCAGCCAGACTGGTCTGGCTGAAAGCATCCTGTAGCATTCCTGTCTCCTCTGCTTTGCTTAGGCCATCCCCTCCACAAAGAAGGCGCCACCCTTCTCCCTTCTGCTCCCCAACTCCTGTGCATCCTTCAGAGCCAAGCATAGTCTCTCTTTCGTCATACACTGACCACTTGAGCAGGTGGGGACTCTGCCTCTGTATCCTCATAGCCCACACTACCCAGTACTCCCTTTGTTAGGCACACCCTGCCAATCTTACATTTCTATTGTGGCATCTCTCACTACAGCTAGCATTGTGGTTTGCAAGTCATAGATGCTCAACAAATGTTTGTTTGCTGGATGATTGATCGGGTTTTTCTACAGGTTGGGGAAATTGAGGTGGAGACATTCTTCCAAAAAGGTGGTTTCTAATAGCAGAGATGTAGGCCAGGTCTGCTTCCCACAGAGCAGAGAAGTCAGTGCTAGCTGCAGGCCTGCTTCATGTGAATGCCTTATTAAGTGTGTCCTTCCTCAAGGTACAGACACAGTATGGGGGGGCAGGACTCCTTTGCTCACTTCCTTGGGGGTTCTTTGTTTTTCAGATTGCAGAGCCTGAAGCCTGTGATCAGATGTATGAGAGCTTAGCTCGTCTCCATTCAAACTACTATAAACACAAGGTGAGTGGGCCACGGTCTTTCTTTTATATCCCCAGCCCTCTGATAGGATGACCAATAAGAATGAGTGAAAATCTGATTATACAATGTTTGTAAAGAGTTGTGGGTATGCTACTTTCACATGGAACCAGTGATTTCAACCAAATCAACAAAGGTGCCTGGTAGAGGCTTTTGGGTCACCTAAATAAAAGCTATTTAGAATTATGAATAAAAGCCATATATCTGATATGCAGGTGTATGCTTCTGAGAGTATCTGACTACCTTTGGCTCTTATACATATTTTCTCATCCACTTTGATGGAACTGATACTTCCCCACACTCTGGTGGTAAAGATGGGATGATTGGGAAAGTCCTGCCCTTTCCCACAGCTGGGCCCTGACATGATTGCTGTTAAATTCCATGTAGTGTGGTTTTTCCCAGACTTGAAAAATATGTTCAGTAACTCCACGAATACAAACGGCCAAATGGAAAAGCCCACAGAAGGAATTTCTTCTAAATCCTCCCTATTGAAAGTGTGGTCTGAAAGCAGCAGCATGGCTGTCACCTGGGAGCCAGTTAGAAATGCAGGCTCATGGGCCTCACCCAGACCTTCTGAAACCAGAGCCTGCATTTTCCAGAGAGGATTCCTGTGTGCAGTAAAGTTGGACCCGCCTCCTCCAGGCCTTACAGGTTCCTGGGACGCCAAGTCTTGACCTTAAGGTGGCACTGCTCTTCTCCTTGCCAGGCCGCCTGGCCTCTCGATGCTCAGGGCCCAGGTGAGCTGTGGTTAGAGAGCAGGGCTGCAGAACTAATCTTCTTTCCCCTCCCTTCTCTCTGCCTCTCTGCCCCTGTGACCAGTACCCTCGCCCCAGAGACACCAGCTTCAGTGGCCTGTCCGTGGAAGAGTACAAGCTGATCCTGTCCACAGGTATTGAAAGCACAGCTGCCTTTTCTGGTTGGTTTGCAAATGATTCTTTGAGTTTGAGCAACCAAGAGGAATTGTCAAATAAGACAGCTTTGCTTGATGGATAGTCTTATGGAATAGCCCAGAGGAAATTCTGAAGCTACAGGGCTCATGCCTTTTGGCCATAGAATGTGGAGAAGGTCAAAGGCGTTATTTTAAAAAGAAAATCTATCTTTAGTGCTTTTAAATTCAAGGCTGGGCAGCAGGGAACAGGGGAATACATATTTGCCAAATGGAAGTAGTTGAAATCAGGATGGAAGGAAAATAATTTTATTTTTATGGTCCTAAGGAGGCTTTATAAACAATGAGGGTTTTAATTAAAACAAAAAGCCATTCAATAAACGTGTATGGGGATATCCGCCTAAGAGTTATCTGACCCAGGGGATGTGGTCTGTGGGTTAGATAGGAGTTTAGCTAGGTATGTTTTAGAGTCATTGATAGACCCTGATTAACAAGAAAGGTCTTGAGTATCTGACAACCTTTGGCTCTGCCAAACCCATCCCCTCCTTACTTCCCTGTCTCCATTGTTACTGAAGCAGGGAGCAGGGGGAGCCAGAGTTGAGGTAGGCAGGTACTAGAAAATTACTATTTTTATTGCCAAGGATATTATATATAAAAATAGGCTAACCTTTTCTGATAGGGCACAGCCATGAAACATTTGCCTTCTGGTACTTTAGAAATTTCTCTTTCCTTTTCTTCTGGCAGCCTTTAGCAACTAAGTTATGAGGATTTGGCCTTCTAGAAAACTCTTACCTTCTGAGCAGATTAAAACCAGGTAGCATCACTTGCTGTCGTGTGTCAACTCTGACTCTATTTTATTATAGTACTCTCTGGAAAACTGGGGTGAATATATTTTGGCCAGATTCACTTTATTGACAAATTTTTTTTTTTTTTAATTTAAAAAATATGTCTAAGCAGCATGTCCATGTAACCAGGCACATCTTCCCCCCCGCCCCAATTATTTGCTCCCTGCCTGCGGCCAAATCTTTTTTAATGTATGAATTTACTTCCATGTCCCTGAGTCCATGTAATTGCCAGCATTGAAGCACAGTGTCACTGCAAAAGCCCCAGAGAGTTTGAGCAAAGTTTGAATTTGAAATCAGAATGGAAATAAGTTCCAGGGGCCCTGCCTCTGCCCTCTCTTCGTTAGCCCTCAAGGAAGCCTCTGTGAGTGAGGAAACAAGCAGCAACAAAGGATGGGAGATGTAGGAGTCTCCACCACTGGCCTGTGCTGCAGCTTGTTCTGCCTACGAGTTCAGTTCCAGGAAATCTGCTGATAATTTGTTTTCAAGGCAAGCCTTATATTTTTGTTACAACTGTGTGGAGTCAGCTGACCAAATATTTCCTCTGATGGGGCAAGAAAAGACCTGCAGCACCTTGTAGTGAGAGGCTTTGAGAGGCTTTTGAGGGCCCGACAAGTCTGAATTGTGGCCATGGTTTGGGTTACGTGTGTGTCCACCTGGGGTTGGAGTCATGGGAGATGCTAAAGGAGGCCTCATGGCTTGTGGGTGGACAGGGATACCTCAGTGTCACACTTTGTGCCCCATATGGGAACCTGGACTTCTGGAAAAGTCCTAGGTCAGGATGCTGAGCTTGTGGCTGAAGTACAGTGTGTGTCCTAATTTAGGCAGGAGCCCACTAACAATTGTTAATAATAATGTAAGTTATCTTTTTTGTTCAGAAAAGCTATTCTTTTTCTCCAGAAGTTTTGTTAACATGAAAATCTAGTCTGTGAAAGCTAAACAATATTATAAGACTATCGAAATTTAAAATACAGGTAAGATTAGATATCATGGAACTTTAGCCCTGGAAAGACTTCAGACCATTGGTTCTCTAGTGGGGGCGATTTGGCCCCCCAGGGGACATGTGGCAATGTCTGGAGACATTTATAGTTGTCACAGCTGGTAGGGGGAGCCAGAGATACTACTGGCATCTAAGTGTGTAGAGGCCAGGATGCTGGTAAACATCCTACAGTGATGCACTGGTCAACCCACAACGAAAAATTATCTGGCCCAAAATGTCAATAGTGCCAAGGCCGAGAAACTCCTTTGGTTCCTGGGTATGTGTAGGGGTGTATGTTCTTAAACAAGGGCCCTACCGGCTAGTACTCACCCCTCCTACCTTCAGAGTGGTGAAGATGGCTACCTTTTCACGGCCCATACTGCCATGGTTCAAATCCCAGCTCCACCACTTCCTAGCTGTGCAGCCTGAGCAAGTTACTTAACCTCCCTCTGCTGCAGTTTCCACATGTGAAAAATGGCGTTAAGAAGGTCTGTGTGGAGCAGGCCAAGTTCTTCAATAAAGCATCTGGGCCTGTGGGTTGCATAGCAGACACTGCAGGGCCATTTCTGTGCCCTCATGTGGAACAGGGCAGCAGGTAGCACACCCCACTTAGATGCTAAGTGTCGGTGAGGGCAGGAGCCTGCTGTGAGTGTGCAGTGTGCTGGGCACGGGGCCTGGCACATTGTGCTCAGTCACCATGAGTGGTCATTTCTGTTACCCTGTTTGATCAGCTTTTCAGAAGCTGGGTCTGCACTTCCCTTTTTCAGGAACACTGAAAAGCGAGGCATGCTTGTGTCAGCAAAGCCCTGTGGGACCAGTCTGTGCCATCAAGTTTTAGACTTTAGTCTCTCTCTCTCTGTCTTCCCCTTTTGCAGACACCTTGGAAGAGTTTAAGGAGATGAATAAAGGCATGTGGAAGAAACTGCAGGAGAAGTTTGCCCCAAAGGATCCTGAAGAGAAGCATAAGGCCTGGGCTCGGTCCTTATCTCGCCCACGTACCTAAATGTGGAGTCTTACATGTTGCCATCGTCAATAAAACTGCCCCAATTTCCCCCTGACCTCATGGTTTGGGAATCTCATCTAGCCTTCACAAAAAGGAAGCCCTTGTTGCTATAAAGAAAGTTGCAGCCTGAGAAGAGATGCTGTTGGAGCCGTCTGCCGTGACCATTGGACAGGGCAGGGAAGTCTCCTGGGGAGAGGAAACACAGGTTTTCCTCTGGGCCCAACAAGGGAGGGTAACAGGACCTCTGTACAAGGTGCTTCCTGCATGGCCACAGGAGCCCCCACCTCTCCAGGGGTCTGGCTGTTTGCTGGCAAGATTTTCAGGCTCCCTTTTGTTGTAGGAGCTCCTGGGAGGAAGCCAGAATAGCAGTAAATATCTAAAAGGGCATCCTGTTGCAAACAGAAAGCAGCAGGGAGGTGATGAGGCTGGGAGATGCGAAAAACCTGCTTGGCACTCGTCCCCACTGACTCAGAGGACAGAGCTCAGGCCTCTGCCTCTGACCTTGCAAAAACCTGTGTGCTAAGTTGGCTTAAGGGACAGCGAAGCTCTAGACAGGTCTTGGCCAGGCAGGACCTCAGCTGGCTTCAGCACTGTGGGCAGGTTCTGTGGGAGGCCACAGGACAGAGGCCTTGCTGGCTGGGGACACACACAGGGTCATCTTATTAGTCCATGGAACCTTGGCTCTTAACTGGTAGATGGTCACATTCCTTACTTGAGCATCCTTTTGTTAAGAATACTGCTGGGAGAAAGGGTAAGTCTGGGGCCCACAGCACCCCTTGTTGGTACAAAGTGGAAGTGGGTTCTTAGCCTTGTTTGTACCTAGATTCCTCAGTATGTTCTGAAATGCATAAAATAAATACAATAGGATTACAGTGGAAACCCACTATACTGAAATACAGTTCTGCCAAGGAGCAGAACTGGTTAAGCATTGCTATGAAACAGGATGTTACTCAGAACATCTCTTGAGGGGCCAGGCCAGTGGGGAAGGGCTCATATTGCTGTTCTCTGCCAATGTGCCCCGTTAATTAATCCCCACAGCCCCTGGGTCAGTACAGGAAATACATCCCTTTTTAATGGACTAGATTTTTATTAATTTACTTAAGGCAATTAACATATTAGTTCTCAGGCCAAAGAATCTGTAAAACATTACACCAAAAGGAGAAAAAATAAGCAGTCAAAAAACAGCCACTCTAACACAGCTCAGCCCTTGTCACATGGGTGTGCACCTCTTCCCCAGGAAGCCTGGGAAGAGGTGGGTCCCAGGAGCAAGGCCGTCCATCCTTGAGTCATCAGGCCACCTGAAGCAGTGCCAGGGGGTGGCCTGGATGGACAGCGAGGTCCACAAACTGTCTACAGCAGATCTGAGGCACAGAGGGAACTGTGCAGCTGTGGGCAGGGCTGAGCACAGCACCCATGGAAAATAAGTTAAATAACAAAGCCCTAAAATCACTAGTAACGGCATTACTGCTGCCTCCCCTAGACACAGGCAGCAGCCAAATGTAGTGCTTGGAGATAAAGAGGTGAGCCCACTCCTAACTACCCGCAAGGAGGGCTACAGAGGGGATGTCAGTTACTGCTTTAAGGGACAAAGGTCTCCAGGACATTTCTTCCGCTAAGGCATTAAGGTAAAATGAGTCCCAGTGAACTTATCTTGAGTCTTTCTGTAAGGTCTCTAGGCAGGACCATCAGCTCTGAGGCTCCCCCTCCATGCTGGTCAGAGGCTGGGTTGGTGTGGGGTGTCTGGCAGACTGGCCAGGCAACCCAACCCGAGAGAGGGGGCAGTGTTGTTCCCAGTCACAGTCTCCAGTGAGGAGCACCCCCTGTAGGGGCCTTCAGTGGCTCTCCTCAGCGGCTCATGCAGTTCTGGACATCCACAAAGCCTAGGCGTTGCCTGCGTTTCCGCTGCTCCGTCATCTAGGGTTAAACAGATGCCAACAGGTCTAGTCAGGGCGCCCAGTGCCCTTCTCTCCATGGGTGCTGCAGAAGGGCTGGTGCCTACCTACCCCCCATGGATCCGGCTGCTGTTCAGCACTGGCGGCAGGCCAGGGGCCCTCAGGGTGCTGCAAGGATGTCAGCTCCAAACCCTTGTTCTCAATTAGCATGTCACAAACCCCTGATTTGGTGCAGCTGGGAAACCACCCCACCTAAGAGAGGGGCTGCCTAATCCTCATGTAATCACTCCAGATGCAGAGGAGGATGCTCTGGACAAGAAGGGATCTTGAGAAGCAGAAGGGTGCCTTAAACTCCCCCATCTCCAGTGAACCCCTCGCAGGGACTCCTTGCAGCTACAGGAGGAAGGGGACACGAGACAGGGCCCCACGCCTCTGCACCAAGGTTCCACTTGGCCTGGTCTTTCAGGGGCACTGACCAGGGATTACTAACCCAGTCTGGCTTGCCACAGAAGGAAGAGTGTCTTTGGAACCTGCCTTCACACCCCAGGCCAGGAATAGAGACCAACAGGAAAGATAGGCAGGGGTGGGGGAGCTTGAAGGCCCCAGCACCCAGCACCTCCTTACCCACATGGCTGGCTGAGACTGCCCCTCAGGGAACCCCAAGGTGGGGAAGGATAGGGAGGGATGCACACCTGCTCCTTGAGCTCGTTGAGCTGGGCAGTGAGGTGGGACACCAGCTTCATGGTGGAGTTGAGCTTGTCCTGAAGAATCCGGATTTCATTCTGTTCCCCCTCACCCTCATTGCTCACGAGGGACATGGCCCGCATCCGGGGGAACCAGTCCAGGTTCTTGTTCTGAAAAACATCACCAGTGGGGTAAGCAGGCTTGGGCCGGGCCTAGGAAGGCCTCTAGAAAAACAGTAATGTGTTGGGAGGCTTCTGCCACACCCTTGACAAAATTACTCGCCAGGGATGTGTCATGGGAAAATCTGAATTGACCTGGGTCCTCCCCAGGGCCAGAGTGAGCTGGCAGTAAACCACTGTGACAGGCTGACTTCCGTTAGATGGCTTTGTTGGCTGAATTTGAGTCCTTAGGTGGTATCAGCACCATCTGTTTACTCTCAACACCCCACGAAAGTGAAGGGAAGGCCTCTGCACCCAGACCCTGAATCTCCCTTCCTTCCTTCTTTCCTTCCTCCCGCCCAACAAACACGCCCCATAGCCGACAAAGATGCGAGTCAGACAGATGGCAAATTAAAGGAGCGGGAGGCTCTGCTGAGACGGACTGGTATGTGACACGTGTCTGGGAAGCAAAGCCACATCTCCCAGGACAGAGGAGGAGTGGGGAGAAGACAGGGTACCAAGCAGTTTTCTGGTTCCTGGTTGTAAGATGTGAATTCTCAGACCAACAGACAAACCTACACACAAAGATCAGTTCAAAATATAGACTTAAAAGACAAATAGAACTCCCCTTTTTTATGATTCACTGTCTTCACTCCCTTCATTACTATACACATTGGACAGATTACATTTGATTCCTCTAAGTCTGATAATTTTAAGATTGTCCAGGCTCCCTCTTGGCCTGGGACCATCCAGACTTTGGGAAGCTGCCCTCCTCGCCAAGCTAGACAGAGCTCCCTTGGAGTGGCCCACAGATCATCAGCCACGGGCACGGTCTGCCCCATGCCCACATCAGTGTCACTGTGCCCACAGGCCTATGCTTGTCCTTTGGGGCTGATGGGCTAGTCGTGGGCTTCTTCCTGACACCAAAAGAGTGAGGACCCCTCTGCAGCACTGGACAGCTGGCAGGGCTCCCGTGCAGCCGAGGCTGTCTCCAGCTGCTCCTCTGCTCCCTTGCTGACCTCTCAACAAGTGTCTGCAGCTGTCCAAGGGCCTCCCAGGGCAGATGTGGCCACTCCTCTCCAGGGCCCAGGGGACTCGGAAACCGAGGCCATGAGGGCCTCTGGTGCACAGCAACTTTGACTCTAGAACACCTGGTTTTGGCCCACAGGCCCCTCACAGCCCCTGCTCACACCTTAATCATCTGGGCCACATAGCTCTCGGGGCCCGTGTAGTCTGTCTTGTTTTTCACACGGACCAGCACGATGAAATATAGGTAGTTCCACATGTTGTGCTCCAACTTGATGTGCTCCTCAAATGACACCGTCTTGTTGTCAAACTTGTCCCTCTCCAAACCTGAGGGTACAGAGGGCAGGAATGAAACCATCATCCTCCAAGAGCCACTGTGGGGCCACCTGCTGGAGGGGATATAGCCTCGATGCGGTGAGGGCATTTGTTCTCGTGATGAATGCTTCCGACATGCTCTGGCCTATTTGGGTCACTTCTATTTAAAGTACCAGCCACTTAGCCCTGGAGATCCTGCCCTGCCACAGCTACAGACTCCTGCAGTGGCAGCCAAGGGCTCTGGGAGCAAATGCCAGAATTCCCAAACACCCCAAAGCCAGGGGAAGCAGGAACGGCTGGAAAAGGGAGGTCCTGCAGGTGACACCTGCCCCTTAGTCTGAGGTGGCTGGTGAGGGGACTAGCACTTCATACCAGGGCTAGGAAAAGCCCTGGACTGAGTCCAAAAGCTTGAGGCCACAGCCTGGCTTCAGCTTTCTCATCTGTAAACCAGGAGGATTTCCCACTCTTCTATTACTCCAAGTTCAGGCAGGGTCATGTTCTCAATTCTGGGATGAGCAAACCGAGCCTGCAAGCCCTCAGTCCCAGGGCAGGGTTCCCCAGTGCACAGGCCGCCCAGCCCCGCTGTGGCCTCTGCAGTGCAGGAACTAGCCCTCACCACAGATGAAGCACGTCGTCTTGAGAATCTCCTCCTTCTTCTGCTTCTCGCTACGCAGGTCGGCGAAGGTGTCGATGATAACCCCAAAGATGAGGTTGAGCACAATGATGATGACGATGAAGAAGAACAGGAGGTCGTAGACCACTCGGGCCGGGAAGAGAGACTCCTGCAGGGGCGAGATAGAGAGGCTGGACCCAGAGGTCCCCAAGTTCACTGGCAGGACAGGACTCAGGCAGGGGATCAGGTCTGTGATAAAGGGGGCCCAGACCCCAGCAGAAGGAAGTGAGGGCCTCTGGCTCCAGGGGCCATGAAGATGGCAAAGTGGACCCAACCTGGCTCCATGGAGCAAGAATTGCAACCAGAAGCCCTGAGTCTGGCTTAGGACAGAGCAGACTCAGACAGGATCCGCCAGGATGGAGCCCTGTAGAAGGAGTTTGGCGTGGGGAGGTAGGGCTACAAGTCTCGCCTTGTCTCTGCCCCTAACTTTTGATTAGGGGAAGAGCCAGCTCTGAACTTCTCTGCCCCACCCTCAGGACGCCTGGCCTCACACATTCTAGAAACTCTCTGTCTGGCCAGGGAGGTGGCTTCCCACTCCCAAGCAACTAGGGGAGGACTGCGTTTCAGGGAATGCTAGCTGCACAGGCCAAATCATGAGGCCTCCTTATGAGGCCAACTCAGCTGCCCCCACCCTGCTGTGGGCTGTGCCAAGCCAGTGGCCCCAGCAGAGCCCTCCACTGCCTGACTCACACCTTCCCTAGCCCTGGGGTGAGGTTTGGTTGCCAAGGTCTTTCCTTATGGCATCTAGAGTGAGCTGGAGGGAGCAAGGTGCTAGCTCAGCAACAGTGTGATCAAAGTTGCTGGGTGTGGAGAGGAGGGAAAGGGGGTACAGACGAGAGGGGTTCAACATGGAAGATCTGGGGGAGGCCAAGGACAGGACTCTGCACATTTGCTGATCTGGACAGGGGCTTGGGCGCATGGATTTGGGGTGGGGTGGGGTACTCACATCTTTGGAGGGCTTGCGGAGAATGTCACCCACGCCGCCACCATTGCGCAGCCCATGGTTCATGACAGTGACAATGCACATCAGCAAAGTGTCACAGGCCCGCTCTGTGCTGTCCAGCTCTCCGTCCTCTGCAAGCAGACAGTGTGCTCACACTTGGGCCACCTTCCCTGCCATCCAGACTCCCATAGATACACTGCTCTCACCTTCTAGGACCTCAGGCACTGAGACCCCTGAGACACAGTCCATCTTGTCCCCGCTGCACGTGCCCACAAATGCAGCGGCTCCGTGTGGCATCCCTAGGGGGCTGGCTGGAAGGGACACGGATGAGGTCACCAAGAGGCCCAAATGCCTGGCCTTATCGTCCCTCTGGCTCTGCCCCCGACCCACATCCTCCAGGAAACCTTCCCTGATGCTGCCAGCTCTCCACTGTCTGGATACAGTGAAGGCTCTTCATGCCTCTGGGCCTACTGGGCTGCACACTAAGGGCAGGGCGGGGTCCCGTACCCCTGGGTCTGAAACACAGCCGCCCTGAAAACACGGAGTTTAACACAAATGACAGTGTCCGCAAGGGGCTCCAGCTTTCAAGCAAGTAGTTCTGGGGCCAGAGACCCAAGGTGCTCCCACCCCTCAATCTGCCCCAGGAAAGTGGGAGGCAGGCTGGTGTGAGCCAGACCTCCCCAGAACCCAAGAGGAGAAACAGACAGCAGGCCTGGTGAGACTAGCACTACATGTAGGTCGTGGTCCTGACGCCAGTCACCTGTGAGGCCCAACCACATCCCACACACACCCGCCCAGGAGAGGAAGCCCCCAAGACCTCTGGAGTGGTTGTCGGGCAGCCGGTCGACCTCGAGGATGAAGTCGTCCTTGAGGAAGAGGAAGCCGACGATGGAGAAGAGGTAGACAAGGATGAGGGCCAGCAGGGCGGTCAGCAAGATGGAGCGGCCATTGCGGGTCACACTCTTGATGACATTGAACAGCGTCTCCTCTCGGTAGATGAGGTCAAAGAGCTACAGAACAGGGAGGAGGCCTTGAGGGGCTGGGCCGGCCAATCTCGCTGGGGATGCTGCTATGGCCCCCAGGGCTGCTCGGGCTCTGATGGTTTCCCCAGGTTCCTCTAGCGCCTCCACTGAGGCCAGAGTAACCAAGCTGGGTGGGCCTGTCAGGGGAGCTTTTTGGAGGAGCCTGGAGTTCTAAGGCCACAGAAAGGGAGTGGCCCAGGGGACAGTGTGAGGGGTGAAACAGGTGAGTGAATACCAGCCACAGAGGGAGATGCCAGCCAACTTTCATAGCGCACTTGCTACGTGCCAGAAAACATTCTAAGTGCTTTTCATACGTTAGCTCGTTTCATCCTCACGATTATTCTAGAAGGTAGGGGCTGTTACTATCCCCATTTTACAGATGGGGAAAATGAGAGGCACAGGGCAGTTAAGAAACTTGTCCAAAGTTACACAGCTAATAGTGACCAAGCTAGCATGCAAACCCCTGGTCCAGCTGCAGAGTCCAGGCTTGAACCCTGACTCTATAGGCGAGATGGGTCAGATGGGGGCCAGGAGTGGCCATTGGGACCTTGAGGGTCAGACCAGGGTCAGGTGAGGAAGATTCTGAAAATCCATTCCTCTACACCAGCAGCAAAAGGACTGGACAGAAAGACTGGTGCTGGGGAACTGCTAGCAACTCATGGGATGCCCCAACCACCCGTGCCCCGTCCAGCCCAACCCAGCCAGTGGGCCTCACCAGGATGCTGTAGAAGAGCTCATGGGCAAAGAGGCCCAGGACACTGGTCAGGATGTAGCCCACGTGGTAGAGGAATTCCATGTCCATGACCATTGCTTTATAGCCCCGGATGAAGGTCCCACGGTTGCCCACGAAGCTCACCACAAACACGATCTTGTTGGTCAGCTGGGGGCAAGTGCAGGATATGGGTGTCAGTGCGCCACGACCCACCCTGAATCTCCACCCTCTGCCGCCATGCCCAGCCGATGCCCAGCTCAGAGGCCGGGGCTCCCATGGAATTAATCAGAGCTGGTCCCACTCAGCCTAAGAGGCACACCATTGATGAGACAACTTCCAGAAATGCATCTGGGCTCCTGGACTCACAACGGAGAAGCCCCTTAGGTCCTCAGCTCCAGAAAGAAAGTGAGGGACAGGTAAAGGAGGATGGGGGCAGAGATGCCCCTGGCCTTTACAGTGACTGGGTAAGTTAGGAAAGGCACTTTATTTCCATCTGTTGGGAAACTGTCATAATATACAAATCTTTACCGTCTACCGCCTGAATGGTGCCTTTGGGCAGCGCACAACCAGCGCAGTATACGTGCAGCCCTGAAGCTGGTGCTCTAAAGTGACTCCTGTCTGTCTCTGAGTGCAGGTATCCCTAGTTGTTGAGGGAGAGGGAGGAGGCACAGAGTGGTCCCAACTGCTGATCTATGACGAACTTGGGATCTCAACAGAGAGGAGGGGATGGGACAAAGCAGTGGCTCCTGGGACAGCAGGCCAGCTTCAGTGGTGAGCATGGGCTGGCTTGGGGACAGGTCTCCCCCTGGCACTCACGTTGAGGGCGCCCAGGATGTTAAGCGTGGGCCCGATGCCCAGGTAGTAGATGGAGCGCAGGATGAGCGCCACGATGAGGGGGCGGATGCTGTAGCGCTTGGTGAACAGGGCCGCGATGGAGAAGCAGATGAGGATCCAGAACAGCAGGGAGATGAGTGGGGAGCCCAGCACACCTGGGGGCCCGGGGGCAGGGTGAGTGGGGCTCCGTCAAGCCCACAACAGCCCCAACACAAGTCCAACAGGCACCGAGAAGCCACTCCTCCTGGAAGCCTTCCCTATGAAGTTCCTGGGGCCTGGTTTTAGCCTCCTTTGTTACACCTGCATCTCTAGGCCTAAGGCAGGCCCTATCCACTGATGCTACCATATCTGGTTTCTGGCTCGCGTATCTTTGTGTGCGTGTGTATGTGCGCACATGTGCATGCATGTGCCATCTCCCATGAAGTCAAAGCCCCTGCCTGTCCCCTTGGACCACACCTGTGTCTCTCCATGATGGGGTGAGAGCCCACAGGGCAGTGCAAGGAGTGCTTCTCTGCACTCTGCACCTGGTCCCCCTCAGAGGTTGGCTGGCCCCAAGGCTCTGCCCCAACCCAAGCAGGAGGCACGGCAGGCTCCCAGGACCCTGCTGGCCAGCCCCGCTCCTCACCTGTGGATGCGCCCTCCACGTAAGGGTAGAAGAAGGCAATGATGATGTTGATAAACACTGCCAGGTTGAAGGAGATGCTGCCCCACAGGGTCATGCGGCGGGAGAACCAGTAGATCAGTGGCATGCCTGGGGGAGGAGGGTGGCAGTGAGCTGGCGTGAGGTCCTCATGATCACCCTCTGCCCACCCCACAAGGGGCCCCGCTGCCTGCACAAGCTGCAGGCCCCACTCAGGAGGAAGACTGATCAGAAGAACCCCTCCTTGGGGTGGGGGTGGGCAGGCCTAAGGGGGCAGCAGTGAGCAGCTTCGGGATGCCCAGACTTCCCGCCCCACAGGGTCCTCACTGCGGAGCTTGCGCTGCCACTCCATCTCGTTGTGCAGGAAGGAGGACTGATCGAAGAAGTCGCTCACTTTGCTGCCCTGCTCGTCCTGCTCAGTGGTAGTAAAGAGCCGGTGCTTGGTCTCCTCTGTCAAGAACTGGCAGATGCCGGGCACAGGGAACACGATCTGCTCCATGCTGCGGTCCTGCCGCACAATCTAGGCACAAAGCACCCGGTCACACCTGGCCAAGGCACTAACTCACCTGCCTCTACTGCCCTCAGGCCCCACCTCGATCTGGGACGTGTGGTTCTCGTAGTAAGCCAGAGGGTCCTCCTCCTCCTCCTGTGCTGGTGCTGAGGACTTGAGCATCTGTGACAGCTGCTTGTTGTTGAGGCTGAGCTGAGGTGGGGAAGGTGCTGAGGTCATGCCCCAGACCCCACAGCCAAGCCTGGCACCCAACCCCCACCCTCCCAGGCCTGAGCCCAGCTTCGAACTACACCCCAGTGAGTGTTCTCCCCCAGGCCAACCCCAGCCCAACTATGACCCAGCCCCAAGGGTCTGGTGCCAAAGGGAGGGAAGTGGGACAGCCACAGCCAGAGACTCCCATAGGGTAGTCGGTGCCCTCCTCAGTCCTGCCAAAGTGCAGTTTGGGCCCTGCACAAGGCTTCCAGACCTGCCCCAGACCCACCTGGGCCTTGCTTCCACTTCTAAGTCTGTGTTTCACCCCTGGCTGGGAGGCCTGCTCCCGCCCCCCACCCCCACCCCCAAATCCTAGCCTGGCTCTCAGGTCCTAGGGCCTCACTCAGGTCTGGACCACACCCTCAGATCACAGCTCCTCCCTGAGTTCCTGGTTCCACACCCACCGCCCCAGATTCCAGCCTGACCCTCAGTCCTCAGCTCTGCCCACCTCCACCACTGGGGTCATAGCCCCGCCCTCAATTCCCAGCCTGGCCCCCAGACACTAGCTCAGCCAATCTCCAGCCCGGCCACGCCCCTACATCTAAGCCCCGCCCCAGCTCTCACCATGGAAGAGATGCCCTCGGCCTCCTCCTCTTGGATGCGCTTCACCGGCTTCAGCAGGTGCTGCAGCTGTTTGTTGTGCCTGGAGAGCTGAGTGAGAAGGCAGTGAAGTCACCAGACGTGGTGGCTGGGGGACGTGGCCATCAGGGGCAGGCCCCGGGTGGAACAGGTACCTGCAGCGCCAGGATGTAGATGTTGTGGCCCACTTCACGTGGGCTCACCTCCGAGTTCTCACGCTCCTCCTCCTGCAGGTAGGCCTTCTTGATGACGTCCACCTGGCGAGGCAGCGCCTGCTCGAATGCCCTCTTCCTGCGGCGGTAGGGCCGGCTGGGCCCTAATCCCAATCCTGACACACCCGGCCCGTCCCACTTCCCCCTGCCCGCAGCCCAGCCTCACCAGCTCCTGGGGCCGCAGGCTGATGAGGATGCGCTCGGCGTTCTCGCTGTCATGCCGGCTCTCCATCAGAGCCAGGAGGAGCTTGGAGGCATTGTCCTGGTGGAGGCGGTCGGGGAGGCAGGCCACAGGTCTGAGGGCCCCCACCACACCCGCACCACCTCCCTCTCAGACTACTCTGTTAACAGCCCCTCCCACCCCAAGATGTGCCATGACCTTCCCACTCCCATCCCCCCAGGCTTGCTGGGAACTGTCCACATATCCAGCCCACCTTCACCCCCACCCTGTGGTAAACACACTCAACTGCCCAGACAGCAGGAAGTCCTTGGATAAACCTAGAACATATTTGCTTCTACAGAACTGTATGTCCCGGCATGTTTGCTCACACATGTACTCTCATGTACATATAAACACACATATGTAACACACATGCAACCTGCACACATCAGCACACACAATGCTAACACCACACCACACGTTACCACACCACTGTGCACACTCGACACGTAAGTCACATACACATGTGCACACACATCACGTCTACACCCATGCACACTCACATGGGCCTACCACCAGGCCCCACCTTGAGTTGCAGCACCAGGTCCATACGGTACTTGCGCAGGGGGCTGATGTCATTGAGGATCAGTGCAGTGATGATGTCTATGCCATTGGACTCGTGCGTCACAATGCAGGTCTGGCAGGAGGCAGTGGGAACACACGGGGCCCAGGCCCCTCAGCATTATGGCAGCTCCAGAGGCCTCAGCCTCTCCCTCCCTGCCCCAGCCGGCTCGGTCCACCCACACGTCCACACTGCCAGCCCCGCAGCCGCTCAAACACCCGTGACAGCTCACCTGGTTCTCATGGCAGGGGCCCTGGCAGTACTCAGTTAGGGTCTCCAGGGTCTGGATGACGAGGCCCACATTGTCCTCATTGATGTAAAGGCCCAGCAACCCCAGGCCCCCCGTGGTGCTGCCGCACATGATGTCCAGGAACTGCAGCGTCTCACACACCAGGTTGTAGTTGGTCTTGTTGTTCTGACAGCGCAGAAAGTTCTGCAGAGCGCAGAAGGGGTGGGCACAGGGCAGCTGCAGCAGGCAGGTGGAGGCCGGGCTGGGGAGCCGATCCCGTGGGCTGCAGGGGTGGGTGCCAGAGCCAGAGGGACACCAGCCACAGTGCATGGCCGGATGGGGGTCCGAGGAAGGCGAGGGAAGGGGCAGGTGCATGGCGAGGCGCTTACCTGCAGGTCCCGGTTGTGGTTCTCGCACAGCAGCTGCAGAAAGCGCAGGATGGGCTGCATGATGAGCACGGACGTGCCCATCTCATTGCTCTGCACGCGCTCGCCCGCCTCATGCCCCCGGTGCAGGCTGGGGCCCAGTGAGTAGCGGGACGAGGAGCCAGGCATCGAGAAGGAGGCCACACGGCCTGTGGGCAAGACCTGGTGAGGCTGGGGCTGCTGGGAGCGGCCAGCCCCTCGCCCTCAACCTGTGTCCCCCTCTCTACCCCCCTCACCCTGCACCCTGTGCCCCTGCCCAGCACCCCTGACCTTTGGCAGTGGAGTCTGCCGGCTCGCGGTCTTCACGCGGCTGGCTGCCCAGGTCATTCATGTTGACTGCTACCGTAGACTTGGTCTCCTGCTGGGCCCGCTTCATGCGGTCATGCAGCACCTTGAAAAAGCGCTCGGACTTCTTGTCACTCGTCATAAGGTTGTAGAAGGATTTCTGGAGGTGGACAGTGAGACAGGGAGCAGCCTCAGCACTGGGCTTGGCTCTAAGTGGCCCTTGGTGAGGCCACGAGGGCCCCACTCTCTGCTACAGGGACAAGGAGGGGGCAGATGGGTCCTCAGACGTGCCCAAAACAGACGGAGGTGGGTGGGGAGACAGAAACACCTCTGTGCCCTGTGACTGAGGCTGGGGTGGGGAGGTCAGGAGCATCAGAGGCAGAGGGGGAAGGGCCTATCGGGCCAAATTGCTGTCACTGTGATGCCGGAGGCCTGCACTAGCCCCCTCACCAGCCCCGTAGCTGCCCGTTCCCCACACAGGAGCCAGAGGGATCCCTTGAAGTCCAAGTCACGTCCTTCCTCTGCTCAAAACCCTGCGGTGACACCATGCCTCCAGAGGAAAAGCCACAGCTTCCCAGTGTCCACAAGGCCATGTGATGGCCTGCTACCTCTGGCCCCAGGTCCTACCACCCTCCTCTGCCCCATGCCAGCCACACCAGCCACTTCCACTTTATGGCCTTTGTGCCAGCTGCCTGCTCTGCCCAGTATGTGTGTCCATGTGCTCACCTCCGGGTCTCCATTCACACATTCCCATCTCAGGTGCCTTCCCTGATCATTCCATTTGAAATAACCCTGCCCCGCACTCCCTGAGCCCCTTGCCTGAATCGTTCCAACACGCTCTCCACATTACGCATGGATTATGCTTACGGACTGTTGTCTCCACTAAGATGCAAGTACCAAGAGAACAAGGATTTTGTTTTGTTCACAGCTGAATCTTCAGTGCCTAGAACATTGCCAGGCATACCGAAAGCACTCAGTACTTATTATCAAATGAATGAACGAATGCCTGAGGATAAAGCCATCAGAGTGGGGTTTCTGAAGAGGTAGGTAGGCCTTGAGTTGGGGGCCAAAGGCTGAGGAGGATGTGGAAGAGGAGGAAAGGAGACCCAAGCAGAGGCTGAGAGGCAGGAATGGGTGGACATGATGGGGCAAGACTCTGAGAAGACAGGCTCAGGCCTGGCTGGGGCAGAGGGACATGCGGGGATGGTGAAGGGGCCACGTGACACGGGGGCAGATGTGGGGTTGGAGTCGAGCCGCCCGTGCATGACCAAGACTTGCGCTGGCTGCGAGCACCCAGGCCTGCAGCCAGGCCCCCACGACCTTGGTGACTTGGCACACCTGCCCCACCCCCTGAGTGGGATGCGACCACCCAAAGGAGGCGAGAGTCCGGCCCCATGGGCCCACTCCACACCTGGATCTCAGTGTTGCCGCCGTCCAGCAGGCGGATAGCCAGGCCGATGCTCTCCTGAAAGATCTTCTCATTCTTGGTGCTGGTGATGAGGTCACATACCAGCTTGGTGGCCCCCTCCTTGTCCAGCCGGCACTGAGTGGCTGCAATTGCTGACCAGTCTTGGTCCAGGCCTAGAAGGGACACTCGCTTGAGGGGGAGGTGGCGGGGCAGGGGAGGGAAGGGAGGACCCATGGCCTGGATGAATGTTACCTGAAGGTGGGGCAGGTACTGACCAGTGCCCATGGGGTCTGGAAGGTCCCCTCTTGAGCTGGATTTCCGGTTCTGGAGGTAATTCTGTAGCAGCATCCTGCGCAGCTGGTTGCCCTGGGGGAAAAGGGGAGTGAGGCCCCAGAGCACACACACGCACACATTTAATGACCAGCCTGATGGTCTGGGCCCTGAGCCCCTAGGCCCTCCTGTCTGGACCCCTGGCACTTGCCCCACCTGGGCACTCACCCGTTCCCCATACTTGGACTTCTTGAGCAGCATCTGCTGCAGGGTCCTCAGCACCTTGATGCACAGCTTCTCCTCCGACTCCATGAGGTCCTTGGTGTGCTGGATCAGCCTAGGCCGGGCGAGAAGGAGGCTCAGGGCAGCCTCATGCTGTCCCCCTCCAGCCACTTCCCCACCCTGCCCCAGATAGGAGCACCACCCAGGCCCTCTGACCCTGTGGGCCCTTCTCTGACCCAGGCCACTGAGCCCCCACACCCTGGCCCAGCATCCCACTCACTTGGACAGGAAGCCCCCACTCTCACAGCGCTGGTAGGCCTCACTGCCCTCCAGGAAGAGCAGCTCAGGCCAGTGCAGGACGTCTACCAGCACGGACAGCTCAGCCTGCACCAGGGGCTTCAGCCGCTCTTCCAGGGTGGTGATGATGTCCTGGGTGGGCAGGGCAGGGTCACTGCCAAGCCCAAGAGATGACCAGGGCTTGACCACCATCCCCCACCCAAACACCTTTCAGCCCCACACACTGCCCTGCGCCTGTCTGAGGGGCCCTGAACTCACAGAGATGCCCTGATCAAAGCATCACATCTGTCTGCTCAGAGCCCCTGGCTGGGAGGTGCAAGACCTGGCTTTTCTCCCAGTCCCTCCTCTAGCTCTGTGTGACCTTGGGCAAGCCTCCTGCCCTCTCTGAGTCTCGGTCTCCTGCCACATGGGAATAACCAAGCACACCCCCTCTATAGGCCAACAAGACAGTGGACAGGAAGGTGCTGCAGGAGTGAGGGTGGTCCCGACTCCCCCCACCATGAGCTCCAATCCCACCAGCAGGCCCCCAGGTTCTCCTGGGTCCCTCTGGAATGAAGCCCCTCAGTCCCCTGCTGCAGAGCCTGCCCTTAGCAGCCCCAGAGGAGGGGGCAAGCAAAGCAGCCCCTTCCTGGAAGCATGGGTAGCACAGGAAGTAACACCCCTGAGAACCCGCCCTTCCAAGGGAGAGAGCTGCTGAACCAACCAAGCGGCTCCCGTGGCACATGCCGGGCAGCCCACGCCCACCTGGAGCTTCTCGATGATGTTCTTGTAGTCCCACTGGTTGGTGGTGGCGGTGACGCGGGGGAAGGCCCGCATGGCTGCCTTGTAGCTAGAGGCGTTTCGCTGGGAGGCAGCTGCACAGCTGGCGCCACTGCTGAGCAGCGAGCTGATGTGGGCGTCCAGGTCCATGGGCAGCGAGATGGCCCTGCCCTTGGCTGGGTGGGAAGGGAAGGGATGCTGGAGGGCTGGTGTGTGTGTGAGGGGGGTGGAGGTGTTTGACCAGCTGCCACACTGGGGGACAGGATGAACTAGACCAAGGGTCTGGGGTGCAGGGACCCCCACCCCGGCCCACACCTGTGGGACTGAGGTGCTCTCTTCCCCTTACTGGGTAAAAAAGAGAGTTTCTACCTCTTTGATTGCACCCTGGCCCTACTCTCACCCCTCCACTCCTTTTTCCCTCCTTCCTTCTCCTCTCCCCAACTGTCCCTAACAACCTACAGACCTCCCTCCTGCCTGAGACCATGTGTAAACACAAAAAACTAAAACAAACAAAAAACTCTAGCTGGGGAATGTCACCGAGCATTCTCCTCTGGGGAACCGACTCAGAGGAGAAAATAGCTTCTGTCAATTGCCAAGATGCCAGGTAGACACCAAGAAGGACTTACTGAGAACTGGGAGCAGGAGATGGGCGAGCTTAGGGATAAGGTGTTTACTGTGAGGACACGCGTCCCTGTGGTGGAGGGTGGGGAGGGGTGGTTTGGGGCTGGCCAGTGCCCCTGGCACACTCACCCACCATGGCGAGGGTCCGGATGCAGGCCTCCACGGAGCCCTTGTGCTGCTGCTGCAGCCAGGGACAATCAAGGAGCCGTGTGGTGGACTGCAGCAGCTGCACCACGATCGTCTGGTGTGTCTGCAAGAGGATACACAACCCACTGCTGCAGCTTGCCCCACCCTCCACCCCACCTCAGACAGCCCCAGGCCCGGTGACCAGGGCTCACTGAGGATAGGCATGGTGGAAGGACAGGGCCTTCACTAGCCACCATGTGCCTTTGTGTCAGATGGGAAAAGCCATCTCCATTCCCTTCAGCAGTGCACAATTTGCCCAACTGTACACGGCAGCCCTGTGCGTAACTCCCTAAGGTCCAACCGTAGGGTTCACAGCCATTTTGCTAACGCTTTAAAAATTTTTTTAAATAAATTAATGTTGTGAAAAGGTGATACATTTATATGGTTCAAAAACCAAAAGGTTATCAAAAGGTATACTTTGATACATCTCTCCCCAACCCTTGTTCCCATCACCTTCATACCCCTACATCCTGCTGCCTGGGGCTGATCGGAGGTGAGGAAAGCTGACACAATTTACCAGAGTCCCACGATGCCAAAGGCATCCCAGGACCCCCACAAATGTGCATCAAAATAAACCCACCTTGCTCGGGGGGCGGGACCCAGCATTTTTTTTTTTTTTACCACTCTCATAAGCATTATCCCCACCCCATCCCCAGCCCCTGTATCCCTAGTAGCTCCTTTTATTGGTTTCCTATGTGTCCTTTCAGTGTTTCTTTATGATTTAGGTAGTGTGGCAGGGTCTTTCTCAAGGGTACCTGACTCCCTTTCATTCAAGGGGCTCTGGGGCTGAGAATTGCTCACGTCTGGGAATCTGGGGGTTGACTGAAGGGCCATGACTCTTTCAGTGATTCAAATCAGACTTCTATACACTAGCCTAGAGCTTTTCTGCTTGTGCCGACCAAGTAGGACTTCAGAAGGCTGTCTGTCTATTTCACTTCTGGGGACACCAAGATCAGCTAGCCAATGTGAAAGATCTCTGCGAGTCAGACTATTGTGACCACTGCGTTGGCTCTGCTGTCCAGTGCCGAAATCATGTCCCCCTAGTCTTTGGTGAGTAAGCACTGCCACCCGGGATGCACCATACCCACTGAACGCAGGAATTCCTATTCGATGGTAGTTTCCATTATAATCCCTGACCCACAGAAACTGTGACATAATAAATGCTTGTTGTTTTAAACTGCTAAATTTTGGAGTAATTTGTTACACAGCATAGATAACTAATATACTTGTATATCTTTCTGCTGTTTTTTTATGCACAAGCAAATTTGAAGATATATTCTTATTTCCCCACTTCCCTACACAAAAGCTAGCCAAGCCGGCTCTGGCGGGGGCAAGAGAAGCTCACCTGCAGGGAGGTGCTGTTCTCAGAGAATGGGGAGCTGAAGAAGGCGCTGATGGTGTCTAACACGACGGTCAGCACGTACTTCTCCAGGGTGGGGTCAGCCAGGCGCTTCTCACGCTTACTGCAGACCTGAGGCAGGACAGAGAGATGTCTGGGGCCACACATGGGGCCCTCCACTCCCACCCCTCCTGGGGGGGCTGCCCAGACCCCAACCATGACCCTGTTCCCACAGCCCCCACAGGGACAGACCCGAGCCATGTCCAGGGTGAAGTTCTCAAACAGTGTCCAGATGTGGTTGCTGGTGTAGATCTCCTTCATCTCCACCTCGGTGTCCACGTAGCAGTGGTTCACAAAGTTCACATAGGCCATTTTCACCTAAGCAGTCAGGCCGGAGGCCGGGGGCATGGGCAGGGCCACATGGCCAGGCTCTACCCCCCACACTGTGCCCATTCCCCCTGGCATCCCCATTCCTGTCCACTCCCCCAATATCTCCTCACCACCCTCGTCCTGTCCCACCACGGCAGGACTGAACAGCTGCCTTGGCCTGGCTCTAACCATCTCTCCCAATCCCCATGGACCCCCACCTCAGTGATGCAGTCCTCGTGTGTCACCACAGACACCACATCCTCCAGCGGCAGCAGGGAGGTGCATTTGATTTCAGTGTATACGTTCTTGCCCTCGGCGCATGCAGCCAGCAGGTCCACCAGGGAGATGTGGTACATAAGGGGGCTGTGGTCCTCCACGCCATCACGGGCGGCCTTCATCATGTCCAGCAGGTGGGCCAGCGAGGCCTTGTCATTGTAGAACACGACCACATCGTCACCTGCATTGGTCAGCTGCAGGCGGGAGGGGGCATTGTCAGACTCCCTCAGCCCAGCAGGCCGTGAGCCCCCTCTCCTGCACTCACCAGGGAGAGACTGGGACTCTGACACCAGCCCCCACCTGCACTTAGGAAAACCCTCCCCTGCCTGAGTTTTTACGGTTCCAGGCTGATGTCTCAGGCCCTCTGCCATCAGAGACATTAAACCCTCGACCCAGAAAGTCCCCCCTTCTCCCTGTAGGAAAGAAGTCCCACTTGGGCTCATCTCAGAGGCAGCTTCCTCCAGGAAGCCCTCTCTAATCCCACCCCCACCCACTCCCACCTGGCTCACCCCTCCCTCCCCTGTACTCCTCCGAGTGATACTTAAACTCTGAAGGAGCACAACTCCACCCCTCTCGTATCAGAGGTTATGTTATGCACAGTAATATAATAATAGCAATTAATAATTAACACTGCACAGCACTTTTAGCACATCCCATCTCATTTATGATGTCCCTGCCACACCCCTGCACCCCCCCCACCCCGCCCCGCCCACGGTGTGAGATGTTCAAAAGCAAAGACCACGTCAGGTCCAGGTTTAGATTCAGCCCTTTATCATTCATGCCTTCAGTTAACAGATGTTTTCTGAGTCCCTACTATGTGCCAGACATGGTCCTTGCCCCCTGCCCCACCCAGAAGCTGACATGCAGCTGGCTTCCCCCAGGTACATGCAGTCCTTGGCACATGGCAGGTGCTTCATTTCTTTCAGGCCTGTTATCTTGAGTTCTATAGGTGCCTAACACCACTGGGCCGCTGCTCGAGTTCTAGTAGGCCCGCAGCCTGCGTTCTACCAGACCTGCAGCCTCAGTTCTCCCTCTGTGTCCCCTCCACGGCACAGCAGCTGAGTGTTCTTTTTGTGACCCACCACCCAATCTCCCTGAGCGCCCCTGGGCCCTGCCCTCACCTCAGTCATGATCATGTCCTGGCACTTCTTGACGTACTTGCCCTCAGCCTTGATGACGGTGTGCAGGAAGTCCAGGTACTGCACGTGGCGCCCATGGGTGGCCAGCAGGTGCACAAAGTGCTGCAACACAGGCTCGCTGATCTCGGAGCACAGCTGATAGTTGTTGAGGAAAATGTGCTGCATGGTCTCTGCCTCCAGGAGCTGCAGGTGGGTGGGACATCCATCAGAAAGGGAGTTCAGGCCCTGTCCCACTGCCCAGGTGCCCCCAGCCCTGTGCCCTCACCCCTGGTGTGAGGAAGAGGTGCAGGTGCTTGTGCAGCAGGGCCTGGTTGCCGGGGTTCCCCGCACAGAACTTCTGTAGGAACTGGTGTGTATAGCGCAGGATCTCCATCATCTTGGCATCGCCCTGCACACAGAAGGCAGGGAGAGGGTGCTAGGCCCACCACAGAGGGAGGTGAGGCCCAGTCTTCAGCCTGAGCTCAGACAGGAGTAGGGGTGGGCCAGGCTTGGGACTGGGACCACAAAGAGGCCAGTGTAAGGCAAAAGCCAGGCCCCCAGGGTAGGATGGAAATGTGGGGGCAGGGGGCGGAGGCTGCAAAGCAGAGATGAGGCTGGAGAGGGGGCAAGGTGAAAGGGTCAGGGTCAGAGCCAGGGAGAGGTGGGGGCACCTCAAGGTCAGGACCAGCCAAGGTGAGGGGCTGAGGGTCACAGGCTGAGATGAGACTAAGACTGGAGTCAGGAGCAGGCTGGGCCTGGGGACAAGGCCAGGTGAGGACCACAGTCAGGGCTCAGAATGAGGCCAGTGTTGGTATCATGGGTCAAGGAGAGGCTGGGGCCAGATTAGGGTCAACGTGGGTCACAACAAGGAAGCCGAGGCTCAAAGTGGAGAAGAAGCTGAGATTATCAGGGATAGGCTGGGGGGAGTGGAAAGAAGTTGGGGTCAGGGTCAAGAATCAGGGAGAGGTGGGGACACATCAAGGTCAAAGTGGATCAGGATGAGGGGTAGAGGGTCAAAGGCTGAGATGGTATGAAGATCAGATTCAGGGGTCAAGGTGTGTCTGGGACAGGTCAGTGTAAAAGGTCAGAGTGAGGCCAGTGGGGTCACCATTAGGGACTGATATATGGCTCGGGTCAGGTCAGGGTTCAGGAGTCAAAGGTCAGAAGTCAGGTCACCTTGTCGTATGGGATCTGCAGCAGGTCCAGCATGACCTTGTGGGCGTCCATGTTCTTGAGCAGCCGTTGCTGCTTCTTCCTCATCTGCTCCCCGACCCCACACATCTTGTTCAGCCGCTCCAGGATCTGAGGGGAGACGGGTGAGCCCAGACCCCTCCTCTCCCCACTAGGCTGCCCTCTGCCCTCTGCCCAGCCCCCACAGCCAAGGTCTTGCTTGCACTCAGGACAGAAAGGGGGAAGGAAGTCACGGCCGCTGAATCAGACTGTCACAACAAGCCGGGGAAGCACTAAAAAACCCTATTCCACCCATAAAAGTAAATAGAACAATATGACTGTGAAATGGAATTTCATGAAATTCCTTCAGCTTTAAAATAATTCCATCTGGACCTTGGCAGGGTTGTTTTTAACATGCAGGGAAGGCTGGAAGATGTCTACTTCGAGGGCCAGTGGCCGGCAAAAGAGGAGGTACAAAAGGCCGGACCAGCAGGAGCATCCAGGACAGGTGGGTGTGCAGAGCCCTAGCCCCGAGGACCCTCGGCCACTCACGCCCTTGACAATCTGGTAGTTCTCACTGCTCTTCTCCCCAGGCAGATGTGGAAAGCCCTCTTCATCTGTTGGCCGCTGGGAACACAGAGAGGATGGAGGTCAGCCAGGCCCAGCCCTCACGGGAGTCCTGCCCCAGCTCCCTGCAGCCTGGCTCACCTCCTTCTTGTCCTTGGCGGTGCCCGCCTCCACCTCCTCGCCCTTGCCGCTGCCCTTCTTGTCCACCCACAGCTCTGACTTCTCCACCATGGTCCGCAGCCGGTCCAGCTCCGACTTGATCACCTTGTAGTTCTCCACATCCTGGGCTGAGATCAGCAGCTGTACCTGCAGGTGGAGGATGCACCTGGCTGGTAAGACAGCCCCCCAGGTCCACTTGGAGAACTTCCCTCATCCCAAGACTCCCACCCACCCCCAGCGTCACCCCACCACCACGTGTTCCTCTCCACAGAGCCAAATCCCATTCGATATTTATGGCCATGCCGTAAGCCCACCACCTCTAGGAAGCCTTCCCTGATGGCTATAGGCCTCCCTGCACTCCCTGCCCTGAGCTGCCATATCACCTGTCCTCAGTTACTGACTGACTAGTGTCACGTGCTTCTGTGGCCTGTCACTTGTTCACTGAGACCCCAAACGGGCAGGGCAAAACATGCTGGCATCACTGAACACTGGCTGAAAATGGAGCCTAAACTCTGAAGGCCTGGGCCCGCGTATGACTGCCACCTTCCTCATTCTGGGTCAGCGGGCACGGGAAGAAAAGCTCCCTGGGCCTTGACTTCTCCCCGCCTCATACAGGAGGGAGAGTAGTAACCACACTGCCAGGGCTGCTGCGGGAATTCTGTGAGATGATGCAAGTCCAATACTCAGTGCCTGGTACACAGTAAGCACTTACTTTTAAAGCAGCACCGATTTGTATAGAGATTTCACAGGGGGCTGTCGAGACCACATGACATCACAATAACAAGCACCAATCACCTTAGTGAGGGCTGCCTGCGTGCTAGGCACGATTTGAAGCTCTTAACATAGGTGCACATAATAGAGTTTGCAAACTGTAAAGTGCTGTCCACATCATAAGAAATGGCAGGCGCTGAGCCAAGCTGGAAGGAGACAAAGGTGGCCAAGACTCGGTCCTCACCTTTAAGGAGCTCAGCAAGGCTGAAAACCCCAAATGTACATCCCAAGGTCCCCCCTGAACTGGGAGCTCCTTAATCATTATTTACTCCTGGTGCCCAGCACAGGCCTTATGCTCAGTGCCAGTGCCAGATAGTCCTGTCACCTGCTTGAAGGTGTGCATGGCCTCCTGGCGCTGGCTGAAGTGCTTAAAGAGTAGCTGCAGGGCACCCGAGACCAGTGGTGCGTAGTTGTGCATGGTCAGGTGGATGAGCACGCGCAGGAACATGCGGCCACCCTCATCGTCCACCTCCAGCATGCTGCTTGTCTTCCTGTGGGCACAGGCACGTGAGCATGCCTGGCACACCCCCTGCTGTCCGAGGGGTGTGGGGGCCCTGGCACAAGCACACTCCCCACCACCTATTCAGCAGATGTGACGCCAGTCTAAATTTGTTATAAATATTGACACTTTCTCACCAGTTTATAAACAGCCACTGACTGAGCATCCCCAGTGACCCCGTGTCTCCTGGGATCCCTCAAGGCTCCCCCTGGTTAAGCAACTGAAGCAGGGACTCGTAGTATAGGACCCACAGGCCCCACCACCGAGGGGACACATGGAGAGCAGCCCGGTCCATGAACAGAGACGGAGAAAGAATCACATCCTTATTTTTACCATGCCCTAACCAAAATGTAGCATCTCCTTCAATGAGCAAATATTAGTGGTAGCTGTGAGTTTGTCACCAATAAAAATCACAGATGTTTTCATATCACCTCAGAGTTGTTAAGAGAAATCAGGAAATAACATTTACATTCATCACTACTTTGAAGTAATGGTGCTAATTACACCCCCGGTAAAGCTTGTTATTTAATGTGTTAATAAAGAGGCATATATACAACTGTCACTTCAAGTTTGTTTTCCTCAATATTTTGATAAATGTACCTCAAAGCCATTGGTTTCCTTTGCAATTTCATGTGCTTTATTTTATGAATTTAAAATTGCTATTCTGAGAAGGGGTCCGCAGGCTCTGCTAGACGCCAGAAAGAGCATGACACCAAAATGATAACAGCTCCCGGGTGAGCCTGCCCCACTCCAGCCTGTCAAGTCAAATATCCCCCACACCTCCTCCCTGTCGTGGGACCAGGGACATCCATCCGGCTCCCTGACTCAAGTCCTACTGCACAATTAGAGGCACAACTGCCCAGAGTGGGGGCAGGGGATGGCCAGGAAAACTGGACTCAAGTAGCCCCGAGAGAACTGGGCTTGGGCAGGCAGGGGAGGGTCAGAGCACTAAGCCTGGTGAAGGTCTGCAGGGGGTGACAGAGGAGGCAGAGCCAGCCCCCAGCCCAGGAAACCCAGCCCAGCCCAACCCCACACACAGCCCCCCGCTTTCCCCTGGCCTCACCCCACTCCAAACATGGCCTCGGCCTGCTCCCCGATGCGATCCAGGTTCATGTTGGCAGCTGTGGGGAACAAGAGGGGCAGAAAGGGGCAAGGGGTTGGTCCATGCCCAGGAAAGATGGGGAGCGCAGGGAGAGCTCTGACTGCCCCCCCAGCACCAGCTGGGTAGCAGCCCCTCTGCCTGCCCCTGTTGCTGGGACGGAACAAGCAGGGCCAGAACCGTAGCAGCCCCACTGCCCTGTGGGGCAGGACCTGGATGAACAGAGGTACCAGCTAGGAGTCAAGAGACTCAGCCTCTGACTGACTATGACCTTGGGCAAGTCCCTGCTCCTCTGTGGGCCTCAGTTTCCCCATTTTGGAAATGGAGGGAAGGGTCCCTGCCCTTCCCCATCACTGTGGCAATTAAATGAAACAATGGAGAGAAAAGGCTTCTGCAGACTGGAAAAAAGGGCAGAGCAGAGGAGCTGGCTCCACCCCACTGCCCACCGCCCACCGAGGTGTATCCCTGGCCAGTCACGCAGCCACAGCCTGAAGGCAGGTTGACGGCAGGGGGTGCTCACTGGTGGAGTCGAAGGCGGGGGCCGTGCCATCAGCCCCGCTGTCCTGCATGGGGAACACCTCCACAAACTCCTTCTTGAAGACAGACAGCAGGTAGGAGATGCGGTAATCCAGGCGGACGTTGAGGATGAACTGGAGAGGGTGGGGTGGGGACTGAGGTCAGAGGCCCTTCCTGCGCCATGAGGGGTGAGGGGGACCCCGAATGGGCTCTAGCACTTGGGGAGGGCCCTCAGCACAGATGTTCAGGGATACTCCAGGGCTCTCTCCCCAGCTCCTGCCAAGGTCATGGGGGATGGTGCCTCCTCTCAGCATGAGGCAGCGAGCCCCTGCCCCAGCCTGCTCAGTCCCTCTCTCCCAGGCTGGACACTGACAGGAAAGGGAATGAAGCCCCCAGGTCCAGACCAGCTCTCGTCCTCCTATCCCGCTCAGCCAAACAGTCCCTGGGGCTCTCAGAGGGAGGGGAAACTGAGGAAGCAGGAGAAGCCACTGAGGGGTGGGGGCGAGGACACCCTTGACTGGCCTCTGTCCTCGAAGCACAGAGCCTCTGGCCACACCCCAGGATGCAGACATGGAAGCCCCTGCCCCTGGAATGGGTCAGAAGCCCCCTCCTCTGACTCCCTGGCCAGAGTGGGTCCCCTGCGGAGAGCACTGCATTACCCTTCCTGCCCTCTGCTGACAGCAAGGCAAAAGCAAGAATCCTCATTCCTCCTCAGGACCCTCTTCACCCCTTCCCCAGGCGCTGCTGGAGAGTCTCAGATAAGACCAGAACAGGGGCGACTGCATCCCCCTCACCACAAAATAGCTTGTCAAATCTCCAGCTTTGCTTCAAAATCCCCATGACCTTGGGGAAGTCCCCCTGCTTTACTTTCCTCATCTGTAAAATGGGAGGATTGAGCTAGACTTTAGTGCACATCAGAATCGCCTGGAGAGCTTGTCACAACAGATTGCAGACCCCACCAGCAGTGTTCCTAGATCAGCAGGTCTGGGTTGGGGCCTGAGAATGTGTATTTCAAGCAAGTTCCCGGTGATGCTGATGCTGCTGGCCCAAGGACCACACTTTGAGAACTGCTAGGCTTGACAGAAATCACGGTGGAGTCTTCCAGTACCAAATGCTAAGATCCGAGGGGCTCACCCTGCAACCTCCCGTGCCTGCCCCACTCCCAGCCCTCCCCCGGCCCTCCCCGGGCCCTGGCCCAGACACCTGCAGGATCTCCAGGATCTTCAGCTTGGTCTCCATCACCACGATGTCTTCATTGCCCTCAAACTTGCTCCTATCCAGTGGCTCAGCAGCTCCGGCACCAGCAGGCAGGCTGGGGGCACCAAAGACAGACTGCTTTCGGCTCAGCACCATGGTGGACATCATGTGCCCCACGCCCTGGATGGACCGCCGCACGTTCTTGCCTGCGGAGCAGGGAGCGGGAGGGGTTACAGAGGGTGCACAGCAGGGCTCCCTGCTCTGATGCGGGAGGCAGAGTGTGCACACCGTCTGTGTCAGTTGCAGGACAAAGCCTTGCTAAGGAAGGGACAGGGCTAACCCAGGAAGGTTTCCTGGGGGAGGTGAGCTTTCAGCCAGCTCTGGGAAAAGGAAGGCGGGCCGGGGCAAAGCTGAGTTGTGTGGGGAGATGGGTGAGAATTCTTTGTGGGAAACCTTGAGAGCTGCTACAGGCATGAGAGACTGAGGGGACACCGTGGGGAGAGCCCTAAAAAGCAGGTGCCAGACTCTAGGCATTCTTGTTTAGATGAGTTTATGCGGCCTGGGGGTGTCTTTGAGGGCAGGGCTGCTTCCCTTCCTCCTCACACACCACGCTGTGTCTCCTCTCAGACGCTGGTGGTTCCATGATGGCTGGGCTGCGTCTCCCCCCTCCCTCATTATCTCCCCTCAAGACCAAGCAGTGTTGGAAAGCAACTCTGCCAGACCCCAAGTCTCCACAGTGCCTGGTCCAGCCAAGGTTGGAGGGGATCGGGGTTCAAGACGCCCCCTTGCGGCAGAGCCAGGAGGCAGGCTGCACAGCTGGGCGATCAAAGAGGACTTCAGGTGCTACCAGGAGACTGAGGACGGCAGGGCAGTGGGTGGGCCGGGGCCGGCAGAGGCCTCACCGCCTGGGTCGTCGTAGGCCTGCAGTATGGCCGGGGGCCCCTGCACGCAGTCGATGATGCCCAGCAGCGTGCGGGTGAGCCGCAGCAGCTCGCTGAAGCTGTAGAAGCCGAAGTAGATGAGATTGTGCGCCAGGCTGACCACCTGCGGAGATGGGGCGGGGCCGAGGTGAGGGTGGGCGGGGGCCGATGCACGCGGGGGCGGGGCTTCGTGGAGGGCGAGGGCGAGGTTCCCGGAAGGGTGGGGCCTCAGGAAAGGCGGGGCCCTGGACTGATAGGGTGAGTGGCCCAGGGAGGGGCAGCCAAAGGATCGGAACAGAGGCCCACCACTTGGAGAACCCCAGCGGTCTATGCGGTCCCCCTGCACTGGCTGGGGGCACGGAAGAAAGTGGGGTCATGGATATGACAACCCATCCCTGGGTGCAGCCTAAGGCCTGTGGGGGGCAAGCCAGAGCCCCTCTGACCCCCAGCCCCTGGGTACTCCCCCAGCCACCTCAAAGGTGAGCTTGTTCTTCTCCTCATTGGCAAAGGGCACTGCCTCGCTGACCACATTGTTGAGGTAGTCCTCCACGAACTCCATGGTGCTGGCAAACTTGTTCTTCTTGTCATCTCGGGAAGCGTTGAGGTTGGAATCATAGCTGGGGGTGGAGGCGATAAGGCATGAGGGTCCCTGCGACCTGCCCACCCCAGCCTCTGCTCCAGCCCTGCCTGCCCACCCTCCACCCCTCTCACTCCTTGATGGTGATGGCTGTGGGTATCTCAGTCCAGAGGCGGGCGAACTTGACGGGTGTGACCAGCTCCTGGGGGTCGCGGTCCACGTGCACGTGCAGCATCAGGTGGCAGAAGGAGGCGCGCAGGTCGAAGGGCAGCATCTCATCTGCCATGCACAGGAAGATCAGGTCCACACCCAGCTGCTGGGAGATCTCGTCAATGGCCAGATACTGCCGGTCCAGGCACATGCGGGCAAAGAGCTTCAGCTGGTACCTGCGGGGCAGGGAGGACAGTGAGAGCACAGCAGGTGGGGGCCAGGAGGAAGGGATTAGGTAAGAGCATGAGCCAGCCACTTTAACAGTAAGGACACAATTCTGAGTTAGGTGAACGGAAACCCCATCTGTAATGATGAGTATTTGTGACTCTCTCCCTCCTTGCTAAGAAGGAAAAACACTTTCTGGCTCAGCCAGGACAGGTCTTTATGGGAAGAGGGATGTCTGGGAGATGAGGGGAAGGCCAGGAGAGGGGAGAACAATGAGAGGAGAAGAGCCAGCCTCGGGCAGGCAGGGTGAGGGCAAGCCAGGAGAGACAGAAGGCGGAGGGGCTGAGATACAAAAATGAGAGATGCAGGGAGCTCTGCTGTGCTCTGGGCCACACCATGCCCTTTGCTGCCTCAGAGGCCACTTTATCTCCCGTGGGCTCTGGAGCCAGACATCTGGGTGTGAACCGTGGCTCCCCACTTAGGGCTGTGTAGCCTTGGGCAAGTTCCTTTACCTCTCTGTGCCTCCATTTCCACAACTTTACAAGGTGGGTAATGATAGTATCTTCTTCATAGGGTTGCTGTGGGGCTCAGATGGGTGACGTGCTTAGAACAGTGCCTGGCACACGCCAGGCATTTAAGAAGGACATCTGGTGTTATTAATAAAAATATATATGTTTGGAGATAGAATGGGTTTCTTTGAAGCCTGGTTACTGTGCTGAGCCTCAGGGCCACCCAGTGCTATTCGGGCCACACAGTCATCTTCACACAGCCTCCCCGGCATGAGGCACACAGCGAGGGAGCGAAGGCAGGGACGCCTCTTCCGGAGGAGGCAGGAGCCCCACTTGAAGCCAGCAGGAATAGGCTGAGGCCTACTCAGCAGGCCCAAAGGGTATGGGAAGGGGCAGGAGCTCAGGGCACCTGTAGTAGCTGAGCACGCTCTCATCGTGGGCATTGCCGGCCCGCGCCTCCTGGGCCAGCTGCCTCACGCTCTTCTCATGGCGCTCGCTATTCTTGTCCGTCCATGTGAGCCAAACTTCCTCCTCTGAGTACTCGATGCTCAGGTACTCGTGGGACTGGGCCATCTCCTTCACGGGCCGAAGCCTGCAGGCCAACAGCACCATCACAGGACGCCGGGGTCTGGGCCAGGACCCATGCCCAGGGGCCTCCCTCCCACGCTGCCTCCCACAGGGAACGCATTTCCATCTTGGGACCCAGATGGACCTTGAGCATCTCAAAGACGGGGTCCTTAGCTCATTCTTCTCTGTGCCCCTTCCCCCTCCCCCACAGTGCCAGGCACACAGCTGGGCACGGCAGACACTGAGTTCGTATCTGCAGATAGCAAGGGCACCAGTTCCAGCCTGAACCCACAGGGCCTAAGCTCTAAGGAGCTGGGGGTGGGGTAGGTTAGAGCCCAGGTGTGGGCCACTGGACTGTGGGCAGGGGTGGTGCAGCACTCACTCTGTCTGGATGAGAATGTCACTGTTCTTGGGGTCCAGCACACACTTGCAGATGAGCTCCTGGGTGACAGGGATGGCGATGTGGTTGGATACACACAGGTCAGAGAGGTAGTCCAGGAACCTGGGGTGGTGACAGTAGGGTGTGGGAGGGGCTCAGAGGTTGGCTGTGTGGAGAAGCCAACCCTCCCCACCTGGCAGCACTGGTGCCCTGGAACCAGCTTGCTGCTCCTGCTCCCTCCCAAGCTTGCAGGTGGGTGGGATGGGCTCCCAGCTGCCCAGGGAGGGACAACCCAAGGGCATCACCCTGGGGCAGGGCAGAAGGCCAGCCAGGGGCCCAGGGGTCAGGGTAAGGAAACACAACGGCAGGGATGACATTCAAAATGTTTAACTGGTTCAGTACAGGCCCTGACTTTCTCACCAGAGAAGGGTCTTCAGGGCCTCCTGCTATACCAGGAGTCACTCCTCTTGTTGCTAGAGTGGGCCAAATTTGGGAGAGTCCCAGAGAGGGGCTGGGAAGACCAGGGCCTCAGGGAGGTGGCAGTTTACCAAAAGATACAGACATATTTTGATATTTTAACCACTAGCACCAGCAGACTTTCTACCCTGGGCAGGGGAGGGAGGAGGGAGGGTAGGTTGGGCCCACCTGGGCTCCCGGTTCTTCCGCACGAGGCTGACAAAGGTCTCCACCTCCGTCTTGGTGATGTGCTTCTCCAGGAGCTTGCGGTTGTTGTGCAGCAGGGCGGTGATGGTATCCTCGGCCAGGATGTCATAGCCAATCTGGGACTGCATCATCCCAAACTGCTTGGCTATGTGCTCCTGGGGGACAGACGGGCCGTGGGTCATGGAGAGCCACAGGTGGGGCATGGGGGCCCAGTTCAGCTCCAGTACAGTGCCCCAGACCCTGACAGACACCCAACACAGACAGGGGGCCCCCACCCTAGAAAGGTGGAGGCCCAGGAGAGGAAGTCAGCACTAAGCAGAAGAGTGGCTTTAGATTATAGTTATTCAGCTCATGGTCTGTCTCCCCTACCAGAGGGAAACCTCCACAAGGGCAGGGACCTTGTCCGTCTGGCAGGACAATCTACATAATTTGTGGAGCCCAGTGCAAAATTTAATAGCAGGCCCCTTGTTCAACAGCAGAGTACTGAACCCAACATGAGGCCTTTGTGGGCCGAGCCAGGTTGCATGCCCATGAGGCTGGCTGTGCTGTCAGGTGCCCTACAGTACCCCAAGGCATGCGCCTGAGGAAGTTCACACTGATGAATGAACCATGAAAGAGTTAGTGAGCGAGCAAACGAGCGGCACAGCAGCAACAGCCCACCTGGTTCTTGCGGTAGTCCTCCTGGGAATGCCGGAGCACGCGGTAGCACAGGCGGAACATGTGCTGGTAGGGGGCATTCTTCTGGTCCGACAGCTCCTCCAGCCGTACCAGGGGACCCTCACCCCCCTTGTCGCGGAATGGGGCCTTCAGAATGCCAAAGATCTGGGAGAACGCAGAAGGTGAGGAGGGATGCCCCCACACCTGTCTGAACCCCTAGCTGTCCCAACTGACTGTGCCCTAAAGCCACCCCTGACATCAACCCCAAGCTGATTCTAAGCTGGACCACATCAGCCCCAATTCCAGCCCCAACGCTCCCTACTCCTGGCCAGAACCCCAACGCTGACCTCAGCCCATCCCTCCCTGACATGGATTCTAATCCCAGCTCAGATCCGGGGCCTGGCTCAGCGGCTGGGGGAAGAGCAGAGGGTCGCTGCAGCTCAGGAGTCTGAGGCTATGAGAAAAGGCCAGGCCACTGTGGCCAGAGCTTAAGAGATAAGACTCAGGCCTATCTCCTCCAAAAAAATTTAACATAATTACAAAAATTAAAAAGGCAGGGGTTGGGTGGGGTGAAAAACTCTTCTGGAACAGGGAGCAAAGAGAGAGAACAAATGAATGGAATGAAAAAACCTTAGTTGGATCCTGGTTTAGAAAACAAGCTTTAAAAAGACATTTTGGGAAAATCAGGGAAATTTGATATGGACTGGGTATTATTACTAATTTTCTTAGGTATGGTAATGGTACTGTGGTTACATAGGACAATGTCCTTATTCTTAGGAGATGCATGCTAAAAAATTTCAGGGTGAGCACAACCTATTTGGAAATGCACGGATGGAAGGAGGGATGCATAGACGGTTACGTAAAGCCAAACTGGCAAAATGGTAACAACTGAATTCAGATGGCAGATGCGCCACGTTCATTGGACTAGTCTTTCAATGCTTTCTCAATATTTGAAAATTGTCACAATAAAAATTGAGAAAAAAAATTTTTTTAAAAAAAGCTGTGTTCTGGACCTGGCATTGTAAGTTCAGATCCTGACCTGCTGCTTCCCAGCTGTGTGCCCTGGGCCAGCTACTGCAGTGTCTGTGTGCTTCAGTGTCCTCCTCCGTAAAACAGGGATAATAATAATGGCACCTCCTCCAGCTGGTGGAGATCATGAGTTAATACGCGTAGGGTACTTGGGAAGTGCCTGGCACATGGTCGTGCCCACATACATTCATTTTTTTAAAAGGGGGTGATGAGAAACTGCAGGGAAACCACAGCAGGCCATCCCCACTCATACACGCAAAAGCACCTGTTTGAGGATGTTCTGCTCCCTCATCAGCTTCTGCCGTTCCCGGTTGGGCTTGGTGACCATGATGTCCAGAACATTCTGCCCATTGTTGGGGACATCACTGACAAAGAACACCAGGTCCTCCAGCAGTTGGATGACAAACCTTGCCAAGGGGACACCGTGGATGATGAATGTGAGGCGCCCACATAGACATGCCCCCTGTGGGCAACCAGCCCTTCCCAAAGCATGGCTTTCCTGAGGTCACTCACTGGCCCCCAAAGCACAAAGCCCATCATCGGCCTACAGCGTCTCTCCCCGGCTTTACCCTGAACTGCTCTCAAAACATTCCGGCCCCACACACCCTGGATTCTGAAGTGTTCCCAAGACAGAATCTTGGAATACTCCAATCAGGAAAGGAACGCAGGGCACAAGGCAGGATGTTTAGTGTGGTTGGGGTCTGCATTTATGTCCTGACTCTGCCACTTACTAGCTGTGAGACCCTGGACAAGTCTCTTAACCTCTCTGGGCCTCAGTCATATCATCAGTAAAGCAAGGGTAATGATGGCTCCATCATAGGGTTAGTCTGGGACTATGTGAACAGTGAGGTACGCACCCAACTTCAGGGGCCCAGGCTCAGCCAGGCCCACAGGACCAATCCCCACCTCCATCTCCCCCATCCTACCCTTTCTGCCCAGCTTCTGCTTAGTGACTCCTTTCTTCATGAAATACAGACCCCGGGAGGGCAAGATCACTCAGAAAACCTCAGTGGCTCTGCCCCTGTGGCCTACCTGCGATCATTCTGGCTGATGAAGCCCTCGTTGAGTTTCTCCACAGCGCTAGCCAGCATGGAGCTGGCGTCGTTGGCAAAGTCCAGGTCTCGGATCTCAGACACGGGCACTGACACGATGGCAAAGGCCTCCTTGTCCTCCTTGGTGGGGCAAGTGCCCAGCTGCAGGGACAGAGGTCAGCAGAGCATCTGGGGACAAGCTCCAGGCCATCCCCCCATCCCCCGCCCCAAGTGGCCCGTACCATGAGCCGAATGGGTCGCTCCTCCTCCACATCAATGGGCACGTTGGTGCTTTGGATCCAGGTGTTGGTGCAGAGGTGCCGTAGCCGGACATACGAGTTCCTGCAGGTGGGTGGGAGGCAGGGATTCAGGAGTACACCATGGAGTGACCTAGCGCCTGCCCAGTCTACCTCTCCAGCACTGTCACATGCTCCACCTTACTCCATGCCCTCAACAGCCATGGGACAGGGGCCACTGGTGCCCCTCCAGGTGGGGGGCCTGAGGCCCAAGAAGGATGGCCAGAGCAAGCCCTGCGCGCCCAGCTGTAACTGCTGCCCCTGCACAAGCCCCCAGCCTTGTCCACACTTCCAAAACCAACACTTGTTTGTAACTTGGAACCAAAATTCATTCACTCAATGAGGCTTTTAAGACTATTTATCCCATTTAATGTCAAGATGCACTCATTTCACAGAAACACATGCATTTCACAGAAATACTGTCTTTGATTATGAATTATAAGGTTACCTTTCTGAAATGAAAACCAATCTGAATGCATCTGGCCCAAAGAGTTTAGGGGAAGGGAATACGGGCCTATGTAGTGACTCCGTTAATTCTCCCATCACCCCTGTTGATAGGTAAACTTGATATTCCCGCTTTACAGAAGAGAAGACTGAGGTAGAGTGACTGAGTAAGCTGCCAGAGGTCTTACAGCTAGTAAATGCTAAAGCCTGGATTGATACTCTGGAAGTTTCTGGATGTTACATCCTAGAACCTCAGGGTTGGTGGGACAAGGTCAGACAGCCTAGCCTCCCCACCCTGTCTGAGTTCCCCGTGCTGCTGTGCCATGGACAAACTGTTGTGCAGCCTGCACTTGAGCACCCAGACCGACTGGGGCAGGCAAATGATAAGTCATACCAGAGTGAAGGTGTTTTGATGATGCACCGAGTGCAAGGCAGCACCCAGTCTGTGTGGAACCCGGTGCCAGGCATATGGCAAGCATGCAGTGGTGGTCAGCTGCCAACGGATTGCAGAGCAGGATCCCCAGAGGGGCGGGACCCACAAGGACCCCAGAGGCCAAAGGACCTCAAGAGGACAGAGGAGTGGGGGATTGGGAGAATCCCAGAGACAGAGTGGCCCAGCCTGGGCACCCCCGGCCAGCCCCCAGGCACATGGTGCATACCCACCGGGGCACGAAAGAGTCGGTTTTCTGTAATGTGGTGGGGTCCAACTCAAAGAGAGAGGCGATGTCGTTGCCATGGGGCACAGCTACCAGGCGGTACTTGATCTTCTCCCCAGCATTCCTGCGGCCTGAGCGGCTCTGGGCACCCTGGAGTGAGGACTCCAAATCAGGCAGGCGCCCCTCCCTCCTCTCAGGCCCCTGATACCACCTAAGATCCCATCCGAGGGGCCTCCTCCCTCCAGCCCACCTCCCAGGGCCTCCCCTCCTCCCATCCATCCTCAGAGGGGCCCATGGTCACTCTTTGGTTCTCACCATTCCAGCTGCCTTGGGATCTGAGGCATCACCTTTGTAGCTGGGATTCTCCTGGACAGAGATACAAGATGGTGGGAGCTACTAGACACCAAGCTATACCCACATGACCCCACCCTAAAACAAGGCCACCCACATAGGGCCCTGGGTCCAGGCAGACAGACTTCACCCTCCCAGGGGTGCCCACGTCAGCTCCAAAGCCCACGTCACTCCCAGGGGAGCCCTTCATGGCCCTTCTCCATGGATCCACAAACACACACACACACCCCCAACACACACTGATGCCCTCAGTACACACAAACATGTGCATTATGAACAGACTGGGAATTTTGCTCACTGCTCTATCCTCAATATCTTGAATACTGCCTGGCACATAGTAGGTGCACAGTAGTATTTATTAGGCTTATTTATAATCATGCACTTATTTGATAATATTTGATAAATGCATGAGTACAGATAAGCCAGGGTCCATAGTCACATGCGTCTATGTATGTATATGTGTGCCATGTGCTCCTACATGCCCATGTGTGCACACACACAGCTTGAGCTCCCAGAACACCTTCTGCTTCTCGCTCACCTCAGCAGCCAGGTAGTTGCCCGTGGCCAAGTGCTTGAAGCGGTACAGGCCATTCCAGTGGCCGGCTCCTCCACGGCAGGGGTCGTGGTGGACCACCTGGGGGTGTGCAGGGGTGAGGCAGGAAGGAAAGACTGGCCAGGGAGGAGACCCAGACCCCTAGGAGGCCTGGAGATCTCTGGGAAGGTGGGTGCCTGGACCCTCCCTGGCGTCTTGGCTCCCAAGGGGCTCGGAGGAGAGGCGGAGGCCGACATCCCACCCTCCAGGGTGATGGGGAAGTGGTAGGGGTGGAATCCAGGGCCGAGTCGAGGATGCCAGAAGCAGGGCTCTGACCTCCACCTCCCAGAGGGCGTTGGAGCTGGTGGCCGAGGTGGCAGACTGGCGCAGCGTGGTGCGCAGGAACACCTGCAGCTTGCCCCTGTACTCGTCACATGTCAGGAACTTCTCCTGCTCTGCGTGGAACAGCCGTACCACGTCTCCCTGAAGATGGTGGGGTGTGGGCTCAGGACAGACAAGGTGCCCCTGGGCTCCAGGACCCTCCCAGACTCAGCCCCACCTGCCTCAGACACAGGCAACAACTGGCAGGGCCCCTCTTGCTCCTTCCAGAGCTGAGCCGCACCAGAGGGCAGCCAGGGTCCAGGCACTCTGCCCACAGCCCTCGTCCCAGACCCTGAATCCAGAGCCCTCCCGGGCTTCCCCTCGTCCAAACCCTCCCTCGACAGCCTCCCTCCTCTATCTGTACCTCTAGACACTCCGCCTAGCCTCTAATGGCCCATCTCCACTCATCCTCTCCATGAAGGAGGAGGGACCTCACCTCTCCTAGGGCCCTTTCTGCCTGAATATCCACCGTTCAGGCCCATTTCTTTTGCTCCTCTGCTAAACTGGAGCAGCATGGACACCAGGGCTTTGGACACAGAGACCAAGTTGGGATCCTGGCTCTGCTCTTAAAAGCTGTGTGACCTTGGACAAGTTCCTTAACGTCTCTGCACCTCAGTTGCCTCTTCTGCAAAATGGGAATACTATGACCTCCCTGCAGAAATTGTGAGGCTTATAATAAGTATAATGAAGTAACACGACACACTTACTGCGTGCCAGCCACTGTGCACAAACTTTACAAGAATCTTCTCCCTTTAAAAGATCCTCACACCAATCCTCTGGGTAGATACGTCATTATCCCCATTTAATGGGTGGAGGAACTCAGGCCCAGAGAAGGTAAGCATCCTGCCAAGGGTCATGCATCTAGTGACAAATGGGACACGAATCCGTGCCGTGGTTCCACAGCCCACACCCTAATCTCTCCACCATGCTTCCTCCCACTGAGCCTGGCCCCACGGGCTCTCATGGCACCACTGCCTCTCCTACTGTCATCACTACGGCATCTTCCATCTTCCCTCCACTGAGCACGGCACTAGACACGAGGACTCAGTGAACATCTGTGGAGCGAATGCAGGAATGCATGGATGAGTGACTAAACCCAGATGAGGCCAGTCACTATGGGAGAACCTAGTGACTTCTGTGCCCAGGCAGTGCAGGGTGAGGACAAAACAGGGGTGGACTTTGCACGAGAAAGTCTTGCTTCTGAGTTGCCCGTAATCTAACTTCAGAGTCATGACAAATGCACCAGAAACCACCCTGGGTAGCACCACAAGGTTAGGCCCAAGTGATGCTTCATTTTCTAAGTGCCTCACAGATCCAGGGCTGGAAGAACATGTCATCAGGGAAGGCTCCTGGGAGGGGTGGTGTGTGGGCTGGGCCTTGACTGATGTGTGAACAATGCACAGGCTTAAGGGAGGCAGGGAGAAGGCATTAGGGCAGAGCAAGGGTGGAAACAGCCTGCGAGGTGGGAGGGATGAGGAGGGAGGGGACTGAGGCAGGGGAGGGGCAGGAGAGTCTAACAGCAGCTTGGCTGGAGAGGAGGCAGGGGAGGCCTCCTTAGGGCAGCTGCTCTTGGGCTTGTCACCTGCCCCTCTAACAGTATCCCAGCCAGGTGTACTGCCTGTTCCCCTCGCCAAGGAGCCCCCCAAACCTGCCCCTCCCATCTGTCCTTCCACAAAACCACCTGTACCCCGTAGCCTGGTTCCATCCCCTGGAGCCCCACTCAAGACACCTCTGAACTCTTCCGTCTCCCCCCACATCTGGTTTTCAGGGTTTCTCAAATGGTCTCTCCAGTGGCCCCAGACAGCTCCCTCTGCCCTCAGATCCCAACCCTCCCAGTCTTTACTGCAGTATCTGCCAGGCCCCCTCCTCTCCAAGTGCCCACACTGGCACGTCTGGGACCAGAGCACAGGCGATGACCCTGGACTCAGCAGATGGGGCAGCCTCACTTCCTTGCCAAAGAGGCCACAGGGCAAAGGGTAGGGGGCCTGGCCCGGGTCCAGGCAGCAGGAGTAGGGGAGGGCACTAGGTGCTCTAAGGCTCTGGGACCACTCAAGGTGGGGAGATGGGGACCCCCAGTCCACTGACACCCCCTTAGCAAGACAGAAAACAGAGACTAGAGAAGATGGAGAGAGGGGTTATGGCCGGAGACAAGAAAAGAGGCAGTCCAGCTGGGGCTACATGGGTGGGGCCCTCCAGGGATGCAGAGCCAGGGTTGAGGCAGAAGCCTGGGGGCCTGGTGGATGGAAGATGGCAGGAAGTGGAAGAGGGACCTGTCAGGGAGGGGCTGAGCAGCCAGCCAGGCAGGTTGGTAGTGGCAGGGGCTCCCAGTCCTTACCCCTTTCAACACCTCCTCCAGGTGGTCCCGGAACTGCATAAACAGGTTGATCTTCCAGCTAGTGTTGCAGTTCACAGAGTTGACCTGGGGAAGGGCAGAGAGACCCATGATTCCAGGCAGACCCCAGCTGCTGAGGAGGGGGGCAGTCCCGAGGGCTCGGAGAGGGGGAAGGGAGGAACCAGCCCAGCCACCATCGCAGCACAAGGAGAGGGAGTCTCCTCCCAGCCAGGGCCCCCAGACCCCAGCCCAGCTTCTCTGGGGCTGCCAGCCTGTGGGGTGGAGGATGGGGGCAGCGCTGGGAGACAGGTGCAGGGGCAGGGAGGCCCAGCGCATGCAGCGGGCCAGATGGGGCTGGAGGCAGAGCCCCTGGCACGGACAGGGATGTCTACACCACCAGGGATGTATGGATGCCCCTCCACGGCAGGGCCAGCCCCACCCACCCTGCTCACCTCCTTGCAGCCGACATTGTCACTGAGCTCATAATTGCTGGCATGCAGAGGCTGCCCGGCGTTGACAGGATTCAGGATCACCTTGTCCCCCACAACCACCTACGGCAAACAGGCAGAGCAGTGAGGGTGGGAAGGGCGGGGCACCTCCTGTTGCCAGGCCTCCAGGCCTCTCTCTGGCTCTCAGTCTGCCCTTCTGAGAAATGGGCAATCCTCATCCAGTCTCCACATCAAAGACACTGTGGAAGCCCCTCTAGAGCTGTGATCTGCCCCTTCCATCAGGCCCCTCCAGCCCCGGCCCTGTCCTCACATTGTCCCCGTTACTCCGCAGCTTCCAGAAGGGCTGGATGAAGAGCCAGGAGCCCTCGTTGCCTGTGGCATCCAATGTGACCCGCATGGCATTCTTCTCCAGCAAGGCCGGCAGCCGCTTGTTCACTGTCAGGTACTTGTTGCTCTTCATGTGCAGGAGCTGGGGGGCAGTTGGGGCAGGGGTGAGGTCACCAGACCCAGGGGCCAGCCCATCAGGGGTGCCATGGGAGGGACCCACTGGACCCTTGGTCACATCCCTGCTGCACATACAGTGTCAGACACACTGTCACAAACACAGACTGAGACACACAGACACAGACATACACACCCACAATAACACACAAACATGTACTCAAATGGGCACATTCTGCCAGGCAGCCAGGTGATAACAAAAAAGAAGCTGTTTTAGATAATTTACATTTGAGGCCAGGTTCAGTGGCTCATGCCTGTAACCCTAGCATTCTGGGAGGCTGAGGCAGAAGGATTGCTTAAGCCCAGGAGTTTGAGGTTGCAGTGAGCTACGAAGACACCACTGCACTCTACCCAGGGTGGCACAGTGAGACTCTGTCTCAAAAAAAAAGTAAAATAAAATAGATAATTTACATGTATTAGCTCATGTAATCTCATAATAATCCCAAGAGGGAAATACTGTTACTGGCCTGATTTTACAGCTAGAGAAGCTGAGGCACCAGGAAGTGAAGTAATTCGCCTGAAGTCACACCACTGAGGAGTGGTAGGGCCAGAATTTGAACCCAGACAGGGTTGCTCCAGACTCCATGCTTGTGACCACCGTGCTAAAAGGACCCCCAGCACAGCTACTCAGGCCATACTGCAATGACACACACAGGCCCAGACACAGTCTACAGGGGCCACCCATTCACCGGGGACACCCATACAGAGGGCAGCATCTGGGGACACCCTTCCCCCAGCACCAGCCCAGCCTCTTGGGGGAAGGGAGGCCGGGCTCACCTGGATCACACTGCCATACTTGACAACATCCCCATGCACCTTCTTGTTCTCCGTGTCATTTTGCTTCTGTTCCATATGGGCCGCGTGCTGGGCAGACACACACAGAAGTGAAGGGTGGGCTTGGGAGCTCCTGGAGGGAGACATTCCCCCATCTCCACGCATGCATGTGTGTGGACACAAATGCACACACTTACCCTGGACTCCCGGATCCCTGGGGACCCCACCCCAGCTCCTGGCGCTTCCCCTGGAGTGTCCCTCGGAGGCCATCTAGCCATGGCCTCCCACTATCAATGAGGGCCTGAGGCTCAGAGTGCGGAGGGACAGCACATGCAGCTCAGGGAGCCAGAATCCTCACCCCTGCACCCCACCTCCCCTGGAGGGGCATGCCGGTAGGACCTTAAGCCCCTCTGCCCCCGACACCCTGGCAACCTAAAGCTGGGCCTCACCACCCACCCCCATCTCACCAGACTCCCGATGATCTCACACAGGCCCCCTGCCCCAGCCCAAGCCCGGGAAGGGGGATTCTTAGTGACATTGCCTGGCTCCCTCCTTCAACCCCACGCCTCTGGGACCCTCCCTCCCAAAACTGTGTGCACTCCCAGCCCACTGCCTCCAGGGAGCCTTCCCTGACTGGCCATATCCAACTCTGATGGATCCATCTCTGGTAGCTTCGAGGATTTGGTCTGCATCCCATTAGGGACTTTTTGTTTTTTTAATATGTATTTTTTTTAAGATTAGTCAAGTGCAGTAGTGAGAAGGGGACATTAGGGACTTTTTTTTTAGGCACTTCTGTCTCGTTAGACTGGAAGCTGCCCAAGGGTAGGTGCTCTGTCTCCTCTATCAGGTTGGGGGTTCTCTGAGGGCAGAGGCTGTGTCTTCTCCATCAGGTTAGGGGCTCCTAGAGTGCAAGGGCCCTGTCTCCCCCATCAGACTGGCACTCTCTGAAAGCAATGGCCCCTGTGCCCTTTCCTCCCCCTCAGTCCTGTTATTGAGACCAGGGTGAAGGTGGCAGCTAGGGAACCTTGCCACAGACCATGTGACTTCCCACAAAGCAACACTGCGTGGCTGTGTGACCACGTGTAGTTCTGAGTATATGGCTCTGCACATGTGAATGCCCTAGACCTGACCAGGTCCCCAGCCCTGCCTTGGCCTGTCAGCAGCAGGAGAGAGGCCTGGGGCAGCCCCCGCCCCAGGGAGAGAGATAGGGTTATTTACACCAGAGCTCAGGCAGCCTACCTCAGCCCCCTCTTTCTGGCCCAATTCACAGCTACAGGGCAGGGCCCACCTGCCCCCATCTAGAACCCCCTCCTCAGGGCAGGGGGCTCAGGGGAAGGGGACATTGGGAAGCAAGGTCTGCATGGCAAGGGGTGGGCACCAGGGCTGAGGGAGGGTCTCAGAAGCAGGCTGCAAAGTTGCTGACCATAGCCAAAGCTTCCCGCTCTCTTTTCCATCAGGACTGGGGTTAGGACCCTGAGCTCTGTCCAGAAGAGACTGCCCAGATATGAACTGAACCACTGCCCACAAGGAGCCCACGAACAACTACCAGGCCCTAGCACCATGACCATGTGTCCGAGCAACCCAGGGTGAGTCAGAGACCTGGGGAACATCTAGGTTCTATGGCAAACTCACAGGATGACCACGGACAGACCAGTCTCATCTAAGGGCCCCAGGCTACAGCTCTATAAAACAAGGGGAGAGGTTAAGACTAGCTACAGGGATCTCAAATTGGGTTCCCTGGTTATGCACAGGTTATGCACTGGTTATGCACTGCACTATGGTGTCAATATTTCACTCATTGAGCCATGTGCCCTGGCATAGGGCTGTGCCAGCCTGGAGGAAGGGGTACCTTCTTCTAATTGGCACAAAGAAGTTATACAGGCTAGTGGGTCACTGGGAGGATGCCCTACTCCCCCACACCCCCTCATTCACAGCAGCTCACACCAGTCTCTTGCATATTGGAGTTTTAAAAACCATTCGGCTCAACCACAGGGCCCCTACTGGCTCTGACAAGCAGTGGCCCTGCATATGTGCCCAGGTTCCTGGTGCACAGAGACATATGCACACCTGTGCACGCACACACATACCTGCAGCTTCTGCAGCAACACCACATCCGCGATCTTCTCCTTGTCCTGCTTGGTCTGCTTGGCCTTCCAGTACTGCTTCTGGGCTGAGTAGCGGTTCATGGGGCACACCTTGAAGAGGCAGTCTGTGGTGGGGCAGGTGGGGGAGCTGTTCATCTGGGGCTCAGGGCCTTCCTTGGAAAAAGCCCCAGCCCGCAGCCCGGCTCTCCCAACCCCTCCTGTCCCTCTGTGGGTAGAGAGGACGTGTTTGGAAGAACCCCATAGAATTTGGAGCATCCTGGATTATGCTGAGTAGAGGGGAGTCCCAGAAGCAGGTTTGAGAGCAGGAGATCTCACCGGGGGGTGGACATGTGCCCTCTTCTCCCATGGGGGATTTAGCAGAGGCTCCTGGAGCCTCACCCCTATGTCTGTGGCCTGTTTTCGTGGGTATTGGCAGCTAACAGCTCACATCTGCACCCTTCTTTGGCCAACTGCCTTGGCCGACAGAAACCATCTTGCCCACAGATGCCTGGGCAATTACACACCCCTCCTCCCAAGGGGCAGCCCCCATTCAATGGATGACACAGGCATGTAACAGCCCAGCCCCTGGAGAGGACTGTCAAGGGGCAGCTCACGCCCCCATGCTCCCTGGGGGTCAGGCTGAGACACATCTTCCCCTGTAGCCACATCCTCACTTAGCTTCTTCCCCTGCCCTGCCCGAGGGAGGAAGAGCTCCCTCACTCTATTCTCCTGAGACCCTTCCTCAATAGTTCACCCATCTTGGACTTTGTTTCTAGGGAACTTGACCTAAGACAGGGCAAAGCAAAATTCCAGAAACATGTTCAGTATTACAATTTTTATTTTGGCAGGTAGACAAAACAACTATCATTTCCATAAGTCCAAACTCCAGAAAGGGTGTCCGATTTTTCTGCTTATCCAAACAAGGCATGAGTTGGACAGTCCTATTTTTTTTTTAGACAGAGTCTGGCTCTGTTGCCCTGGGTAGAGTGCAGTGGCGTCATTATAGCTCACTGCAACCTCCAACTCCTGGGCTCAAGTGTTCTTCCTGCCTCAGCCACCCAAGTAGCTGGGACTACAGGCATGCCACCATGCCCAGCTAATTTTTCTATTTTTAGTAGAGATAGGGTCTCACTCTTGCTCAGGCTGGTCTCAAACTCCTGAGCTCCAGCAATCCTCCCGCCTCGGCCTCCCAGAGTGCTAGGATTACAGGTGTGAGCTACCACACCCGGCCAACAATCCTATTCTAAAGTGTGGTCGGGGGAGGATTCTGGGTGCTAGTGAAGTGCTGGCACAGGCACCTGGGCCTGTCTGACAATAGCCTGGGCTGGGGTGTAAGCAGTGAGCTCCTCATCACAGGAGAGATTCACACCCTGGGCAGGGGGTTGGCCTCAGTGGCCCTGAGATCCCTCTCTTGCTGCCGCTGTGTGGGTCCCTGATGGCACCGTACACACTCCAGAAGCACAGAACACAGGAGACTGTGCTGGGAGGCTGGAGGGGGCACTGGGGTGTCACAGAGACAGAGCCCCCTCCTTCGGGCCCTTTCCTGTTCCCTCTAAGAAGAAGGCTGTGTCTCTCTTCTCTGGTCAAAGCTGATCATCTGTTCCTGGGGAACCAAAGCAAAACTGTACTTCCCATCTAGCCCATGAGGACGAAGAGCCCCTCTGGGGCCATCAGGAGTAGAAACTGGGGGAGCCAAAGTTCAGGGAAGGCAGAACTTCCTTGAAGGGAGAGGAAAAAATGGCAATTCCATAAGCAGATCGAGCCACCAAGGGCTGCCCCACCTGGCCCACCTTGGCGCCACCGGCATGACTGGGTGTTACTTCTGGAAACAAGCATTCAGTTTGTTGGAGAGAGTTACAGTTACAGATTATGCTCGGCCCTCAAGACCTGCTGGCACAGGCTCCTAGAGTTCCCCCAGTGCCCTGTCACCATGTGGATCTCACTACCTCATTAGAGGCGGGTGGCTCCCAGCAGAGTGGTGGAGAGTGGAGCCACACTGGGGGCGGGGGATGGATTTTGGTTGTACCAATGATTGTCACAGCTGGCACACAGCAGGCAGGACAGGGGTGCTGGATGCCTGCACCACAAAGGTTGCCCCGCGTGATGCCTGACTGCAAATATCCTGCCACACACACTCCAGGGTGGACACCTGTGGGCAGTGTTCTGGGCCCACAGTCAGACACAGAAACACAAATATTTTTGGCATGCATTTAGCAAGCACTGAATTTTCCACAAATCCAACTCCAATACAAACCAAGGGAAGATTTGTGCTGTTCAAATTTTACCAGGGGGTTTTTGCTGTTTCAGAAAATACATCACTCATGGTTACGCCAAGGGGATGCCCTTGTGGTTGCCATATTCATGATTTAAAGGCAAGCGTTTGCTTTGTTGGGTCTTCTAGTTGTGCCCAGCATTTACTTCTAAAATATATATTATTTTATTAAAAATCACTTTCCTTTTTTTTCTCTATTTTTGTTACACCTAGGACATTATACTAGCCTCATTCCCTCCCCCTGGCTTCAGGCCCACTCAGACCCTGGCTCTGGACTGGCAATATTTTGTATTATATAAATATGTATATGGATAGATTATTTTATTTATGAATTCTACTTCATGCTTTTTGCTACCTTCCCCAGACTCATGGGCAGGCCAGCAGGCGCAGCCTAGCTGCACTCACCACTGCTTCCCCAGCCCCTAACCTGGGGCTCAGTGAGTGTCTGCTGGATGAATACATAAATCCAGACAGGACTCCCTCATGTATGAGGAGGATGGTTTGATTTAGCCTTGAGGGGAGGAAGAGGAGTGAGGCACTGGGGCTGGAAGTAAGGCAGGAGGGGAGAAAGGATACTGCATGTCTGGGGACAGGCCAAGGCCCCCCTGGCAGGGGCAGGGCGTGCATGTGGGAAAGAGGGGCCAGGCAGGGGAGCTGGTGAGCTGAGACTGGCAGGTGTGAGAGGCCCGGGGCCCTGGGTGAGCGGCCTGGACAAGGCACTGAGGGCAGTGGGGCTGGGAGCCTGCAGGCCTTGGGACCCCTCAGCTACTTGGTCTCCATATGGCCCAACACCCCACCCCCAATCCAGAAAGGAGAAAAGGCGGAAAGAGACAGTTGCTGCCCCAGGTTGCCCTAGAGCAGGGATCTCAAGCTTTTTTGACCTTGGCCACCTAGGAAATATATCTTAGATCACCATTTCACAAAACAACATGGGGACTCCCTGTCCCTGAGCATGGCGGGCAGGCTCTGGGTCCGACAGGCCTGAGAATCATGGTTAGACTCTATTCTGGACCAACCAAACCAGAAAACAACTAAAACAACCAGATTTTTAAGACGTACGTTATTTTAAGACATCTTAAAGAATGACAAGACAGTAACAAATTACCCCGCAAAAGGGAAACAAGGTAGATATGGAAACACTCAAGCTGCTTTTGCCCTGAGGCTATTTGCTGATTCCAGAAAACATGAACTTTTGTTTTGACAGCTCTGCCAGGTGGAAGGGTCGGAAACCCAAGCCCAGACCCACATAAGGTGACAGGTCTAACAGGAGACGGGGACCCTAAAGGGGTATACTCTCAGGCAAGGGCTAACCCCAGAGTAGAACACTCCTACTGGGAACTAAAAGCCCAGCTGGAATCCCCCAGATGGCTCAAGAACCCCCAAATTTGAGCTGGGCTTCAGTTGGTCTTGACTTGGTGATGCCCCAAGAGTCTGATAGTGGGAGAGGCAGGCCCTCTCCGGAGGAAGGTACCTTCATCCTAGACTCGTACCAAATTTCTCAAATGATAACCAGAATATAGTCAAAGATAATAGGAACCCTTGGGAACTAGACTCCACAAGGGAAAAAGCCCACAAAATAGACACTAGAAACAGACGCACAAAGACTTCAGACACAGGCATGACCTGTAAAACACATATGCCTTCTCTGCTTCAATCAATAAAAAAAAAGCTTGAAGATCCCTGCAGAGAGCAGGAAACTATAAAAAGTAATAGAGCAGACTAAAAAAGAACCAAATGGAATTTCTAGAAATAAAAAATCTTTAATAACCAAAATTTAAAACTCACTGGACATATTTAACAGGAGAACAACCAGAGCTGAAGAAAGAATTAATGAAACAGTAATGCCCCTTACTATGGTTGATGCATTCTAATTCTATCCTATCTGATTCTTCAAATGATGCTTCCACCCCATTCACTTGACTTTACCACCCACGACTGGGTCAGAGCCTGTGTTTGCATGACGCATATTGCCCTGGAGCATGCACAGGACAGCAGTGAAGCCAGACGTGATCCCTCCCTGCTCCTGACTCCTCTATATCTTTCTTGGAAACTACTACGTGGGACTTGTCAGATTTACCTTTTTCTCTCACATGGATCCCGCCTTAGAGCCTCATCCCCACATGATACATGTCAGAAGATGCTTACTGAATACATAAACGAATGAATAAATGACTTGGACCCAGTCCCCATGCACATCTTTACGCTTTTACTGTGCTGTGCTCTTTGCCCAGAGGCAGCCCTGTCGGAACCCCAGAAATGGCCCAGAACCTTCCCTCTCACCAAACCACAGGGCAGAAGGGCAGAGAGGAGGAAAGGTGGACAGGGAGCCAGGAGACTGGGCCCACGCAGGAGCAGCAGCATCAAAGACTGAGGGTCTGGGGGGTTTCCTACAGCAAGGACTGTGTGTCCCAGGGGGTGTGTACCTGTGGGTAAGGGGGCACAGGGCTGGTGAGGCTGCAGACGAGAGGCTATTCACTAATTAAATAAAGTCAATGGGGCCAAGCTGGTGGCTCATGGCTGTAATCTGAGCACTTCGGGAAGCCGAGGTGAGAGAATCGCTTGAGGCCAAGAGTTCAAGACCAGCCTGGACAACATATCAAGACCCTGTCTGTACGAAAAAATTTTTTAATTAGCCAGGCGTGGTGGAGTGTGCCTGTAGTCCTAGCTATTTGGGAGACTGAAATGGGAGGACTGCTTGAATCTAAGAGTTTGAGGCAGCAGTGAGCTATGATCCTACAACTGCACTCCAGCCTGGGCGACAGAGCGAGACCTGTCTCTTAAAAAAAAGAAAGAGTCAACGGATATTTACCTGAAACTGACTAAGACATCTAACATTCCCAAAACCCACTGCCAGCTGGGCCCAGTGGCTCACACCTATAATCCTAGCACTCTGGGAGGCTGAGGTGGGAGGATTACTCAAAGTCAGGAGTTCGAGACCAGCCTGAGCAAGAGTGAGACCCCCGGGCACTCCAGCCCAGGCAACAGAGCGAGACTCTGTCTCAAAAAACAAACAAACGCCCACTGAAGCTGCATTGAATCATCTCGGGGTAGGGGAAGCTTTAAAAGATACAAATTCCCAGGCCTCCCACAGATCTTGGCAGGTCTGGTGTAAGGCCTAGAAATATGCATTTTTAAAGGCACCTCCCCCACTTTCTCTACCCAGGTGGTTCTGCTGCTCAACCAAGCACCAGTGCAGAGGATCTGAGTCAAGGACAGAGCAAGTTATACAGTCACAATAACGTATGAGCTCTGTATGAAATAATGTCATAATCTGTTTCCAATTGTATTCAACATTTAGACTCAACCTATAGAACAAAACACCAAAGACATCATGTGATCACAGAAGAGAATGGAGAGGTTATTCAGTCTTGAGGATGTAAAAATAAAAGTGTGCATGGCAGCAGGGAGACAGGGGGAGCGCGGGACACAGGCAGGGCACCAGAGTAGACAGAACAAGGAAAAAGGGGTAATTGGAATATTCAGCTTTATAAAGGTGACCCTGGAGAATGTACAGCTGCAACAGGATGCTGTTGGGAGGATGGGGTGGAGTGCAGGAATGGGCCACGGGAGCTAAATTCTTATCTCCCTTAGAAGGCACAAATAATCAGTTAGTCAAGAAACAGTGGAATAAACATAACATTTGGAGATATGGGGGTAGCTAGCAGAAGAAACCAAGCAAAGAGTTAAAAGGCATTGCTTTCTCTTATTGCATTGCTGGTGGGGGTGCAAAATGGTACAACATCAATGGGGGCAAGCGACCATACTGATCAGAATCACAGATGCCCCCGCCCTCTGCCTCAGCAGCCTCACGCCTGGCATGCATTCTAGGAACACACCTGCACTTATACACAATGACCATGGACAAGGGTCTTCACCACAGCACTGTCAGGAATAATAAAAGATTGGGAACAGCCCAAGAGTCCATCTGGAGGGGACTGGTGAAATAAATTACAGTAGAGCCTTATAATGGAATGCTGTGTAGCCATAAGAAAGAGAAATTCTGACCTATGCTACAACATGGATGAACCCTGAGGACATCATGCTAAGTCCACAAAAAAACAAATGCTATATGTTTCTACTTGTATGAGGTACCTAAAGCAGTCAAATTCATAGAGACAGAAAGTAGAATGATTGTCAGGGACTGGGGAGGAGGAGGAATGGGGAGTTAGTGCTTAATGGGTACACAGTTTTAGTTTTGCAAGTTGAAAAGAGTTCTGTGGATAGATGGTGGTGATGGCTATACAACAATGAAAATGTACCGAATGCCACTGAACTGTACACTGAAAACATAAAGTTAAAATGGTTAAGATGGTAAACTTCGTTATGTATATTTTACCACAATTAAAAATAAATAACTTTTTTTAAATGCATAAAACTATGTAATTTGCAGGAATGCTATTTTCACATGGTTGTCCAGGATATGGAATTAAAATGAATACATTTAATGAAAGAGAGAGAGTTCCAGCTTCTGCATGTTAATATAGAAAGATCTCTAGTAGGATCTGCCCATACTCAGATTTATAGAGCAAAACCAGCAAAGAACAGAATAGTGTATACAGAATGCTACCTTTGTATAAGAAAAGGGGGAAATCTGAATGTTTGTATTTGCATAAAGGAACACTGGAGGGGACACAGTAACTAAAGACAGTGATCTCCTGAAGGGGCAGCTGTGGGGTGGGGGGCGGGGACAGCTAGGGAGGAACAGACTCTCAGTGTATATTTGTACAATATTTTGATGTTTTAATAATGAATTACCTCATTAGATTTTCTAATATGGTTACCCCAGGGGAGGGGGACAGGAGGTGAGTGAGGGTGGGATGGGGGAGCCAGGCTTTCCTCTAGATCCTAGAGCATGTATTTGTATTACTTTTATAAAAAGAAAAAAAAGAAGAACAAAATTTCAAGTGGCCAATAAACACATAAAAAGATGTTCAGCCTCACTAGCAGGCAGAGAAATGCAAATGAGGACCACAAGAAGATGCCATTTCACACCCTGCAGGTTGGAAGAAATGTAAGCTGGACGAAACCTAGTGTGGCAAGAATGTGGGCAGAGCAAGGGGAACTGCACCCACAGTCGGGGGGTATGAAGCTGTCGCCCCTGTGGAAGGCCACCGGGTCATTTCTCCTGTGATGGAAGAGCATCCCACCCACCCAGCCATTCCCCTCCTCAGAAGGTACCAAAGGAACCCATGCCCATGAGCCCAAGGAGACTCACCATAGCATCGGGGACAATTGCCAAAAACTGGAAATCGACAAATGTCCATCAACAAGAACACCAATAAATGGGTTGCTGTTTATCACCCAGTGGAATGTTACGTAGCAATTAAACAAATGAACTAGAGCTACTCAAAAACAGTTTAGAATGAAAAAGAGTACAGAAGGCTATCTTCAGTATATGGGGTTTAAAAAATAAGAAATATCCTATACCATCCATGGATATATCTTATGTGTTAATAGCCAAAGCATTCAAACAGGCCCCTGAATGACACACCAATTCCTGATCAGTGTTTACCTCTGGAGAGGGGAAGGGAGGAATATGCAGGGGGCTTTGGCTACAGCTATGTTATTTCTTAAAAATAAAAGGATCTCAAATAAACATGGCAAAGACCGGGTGCAGTGGCTCACGCCTGTAATCCTAGCACTCTGGAAGGCTGAGGCATGAGGATCACTTGAGCTCAGGAGTTCAAGACCAGCCCGAGCAAGAGTGAGACCCTGTCTCTTTAAAAAAAGAAAAACAAAAAAGATAAAATAAACATGGCAAAAAGGATTTGACAAAGCTCCACAGTGGGTACATGGGGTGTGTGTTATTTTTTCTTTACTTTTGTGTACAGTTGGAATATGTCTTAATAGCAATAACAATAAACTGGATTTGGAGCATGGTGGGGCAGAGAGGAGGTGTGGGCTGGGGGCCAACTGAGGGAGGCCACTCAGCACTCTCCTCCCTGGCACTTGTCCCCACCAGTCTGAGCAGGTAAGTGACTGCCACACACTTGTTCTGGGGTCGCCACGGCTGGGGGTGGCCGGGGGTGCAAGCTCTGAGCTTCCTGGACATTGACTTGGAGACAAGAGTCCTATACGGTGGGTCTCCCCCTGCCCAACAGGAGGAGAAGAGAAAGAGGAAGGGCCCTGGGGCAGAGAAGGGGTGGCAGGATGGAGTCGGAATCCCTCTCTTCCACCTCACTCTGCTGGCTGGGCCTAGGGAGGCCATGGGGACCACAGGGTGGCCCAGGGATTCTGGGGTGGGCCCTGCCCACAGGCTTTGGGGAAATGGAGAGAAAGAGACGGGGGAGTGGGAAGGAGGGAGGGGGAGGAGGGCAGGAAGTCAAAGGAGCATTTGTTCTGCTAAGTGGCTTTTTTGTTGTCAAAAATTGGCCCCAAACTCTGTCCACTGGCAGCCTGGGGTGAGTCTTCCTCAGTCCACCTCTCTGTCACCAGCCTGTCACACCACAAAGCTGCCCGCACACACCTCGACCCACAAGCCTTCCCCTTCCAGCCCTAGCCCCTCCCTGCCCTGTCAGAACCCACCCTCAGACCCTCATTACTCTTTCTTTCACTAAGTTCCTCCCAGAACCCACCTAAATCCCTCCTCCAGAGTGGCAATCTGGCCCTCCAACAGCTGCTTCAAAGCTCTCCGGTTGCTGGCTGCAGGAGAGGCCCAGGCCACCAGTCTTTACCCACCCTCAGCCTTCAGGGAGCCAGGGCAGATGCGATCAGAGCTGCACCTCCAAGCAGGGGGCTCACAGAAGTACCCTGAAACCCACAGAGCCTGGGCCCAGTGGCTTCGAGGCTGAGCTCAGCCAGGGGACTCCTGGGTGGGTCACACCGATGGGACACAGCCAGGCCTGAGAGGAGGGCAGGGGCAGGAAGGAGCCGTAAGGGCCCAATGCATGCATTTGTCCCTCACATGTATATTGGACACCTACTATGTGGCAGACACTGCAGATAAGACAGTTAACAAACAAAACAAAGAGAAAACCCTGCCTGCCCCACCCTGGAGGAGCTGACATTCCAGTGAGGGAGGCAAATGATAAACAAAAATAATTAAAATATGTGGAGCACTGTCAGATTCATGCTACAGAGAAAAGTAAAGCAGCGAAAGGAGAATGGGCTCAGCAGTGCAATTTTATATTGAGTAGTCAGGAAAGGCCTCACTGAAGCCTGAAGCAGCTGAGAGCACGAGCCCCATGCATATTTGGAGTAAGAACATTCCAGGCAGAGGACACAGCCAGCGCAGAGGTGCAGAGGTGGGAGAGTGGCTGATAAACATGAGGAACCGAGGAAGGGCAGGGAGGCTGGTGTGGCTGGAGGGAAGCAGAAGAAGGGAAGGGTAGGGGATAGGGTGAGAGAGGCACGGGGGCCAGGCAGTGTAGGGCACAGGGGTCTACAGTAGTGAGGGGTGCCCACATGTCCCCGCCCCCCGGGAAAGCCCCACTGAGGCCTGTGACAGAAGCAGGAACAGAATAGCAGACGTGGGGCCCCTCTGCGGGCCGGGAGGACCCCCCACACCCTCCTGCACTCCGATGGCCGATGGCCAGGCCAGGCCCCCACAGCCAGCCAGCTGAGGATGCTGCAGGACTGTCTCAAATCCCACTCCCCATCCAGCATCCCTCTGCAGGACAATCTCAGCTAATCCCTCCTTAGCTGAGCAACCACACGGGCAGACGTGGTGGCGGCAGGCTTGGCATGTTCCTGCCTGCCCCAGCCCTGCCCACCACACCCAGGACCCGTCTGCCTCACTGTCAGTCGGTCTCATCCCTCACAGGCAATCACAACAACAGCACCTTACCCTGGGTGGTACAATGACAGCCAGAATATCACTTAACCCTCACAGAGGCCCTTGGGGATGCTGGGTGGGGCCCACTGACCACTTGCCCAAGGTCACAGAGCAGAGCCAGGGTTGGGCTCCAGAGGCCCCCCTAGGGCAAGAGCCACCCACAGGGCAGAGCTGAGGACACAACCAGGGTCCAAGAAACCTGGAAACCATTAGGTCCAATCCCCTTACCATACAGAAGAGGAGACTGAGGCACAAGGAGGGGCTCTCACCTTGGCCTCCTAAAGCCTGAGGCAATTCTATTTCCCACCCCTGTTCCCTCAGAAAACACCCAGTCATGCAGACAAAGAAAGCCCTGTGGCTGGTAGGGAGAACGGGGGAGAATGGGTCGCTGGCCAGAAGTGGGTGTGCCCCTCAAAGGTGGGGTGTGGCCCCAGAAAAAGAAGGGAGAGGTGTGTGTATGCCAAGGTGGGGGCAGTGCAAGCCAAGAGGGGTTCCACTGACAGCAGAGTGAGGGCTGCAGGGCAGCGCCTCACCTATCCAGCTAGTGGGGCTAAATGCAGTTGAATAAATTCAGTTCCAGGTCCCAGATGGGCAGCCTGAGGGGGGCGCTGGCAGTGGGAACGGAGGCCTTACCTCGGAACTTCTTAGGGGGGTTGTCCAGGTCCCCAGCCGCAGGCTCCACCACGCAGCGGTCATCCACCAGCCTGGGGGACAAGGCAGCTTGGTCAGCGGGACAAGAGACCCATGTCCCCACAGAATCCCTCACTCGGAGCAGGGGATTCCAGGCACCAGTGAGACTTCCCTAAGCCCCCTAAGAGTCTTCCTCCATCACTGACAAGCCCCCACCATCAAGTCCTCCTCTTTCCACCACTGTTAACAGGCAAGTTCTCTTGGGTGGGGGTGGGAGGACCCCAGGAAGAACACAGAGACACACCCAGCCCACCCCAACCCCCTGACTGAGGCTGGAGCTGTCCTATGGGGATTCTGCTGCAGTCTCAGCTGTCGCACACTGCACATGTAACTCCTGTCACAGCCCTGAGACCTGCTGCCCTGACGGAAAGGTCAGTCGGTGATTGCGGAGGGAGAGCAAAGGGGACCTAGAGACAAAGGCTGAGAGAGGAAGGGGAGAGACAGAGAGGCAGAAAGAAAAACTGTAAGAAAGATAAAAAGGAAGAGAAACAGACACAGCAAGAGACTAGAGACAGACAGATGAGAGGAGCTCATGAGACGCCAAACTAGGGGCATGGGGCATGAGTCTTCGGGTCTCAAAGGCAGGACCATGAGTCTCATGCCTTCCCACTCTCAGCAGGCCCCATACCATACTCCCCATCCACCCATCCATCCATCCATTCCTGCATCTAAAACTTTTCAATGCCCCCCCAGCCTCTAGGATAAAGTGATGACGATCACCCACCATTTCAAAGGCCAACTCTATCTCAGCACACTCAGCTCACATCTGTTGCCTCTGAATTCTCACCAACTTCCCAATAAGGGGATAGTCATTAGCACCATTTTACAGAGGAGAAAACTGAGTCTGCAGATTAAATAACTTGCCTGAAGTCATAGAGCTGATTTCAAAGCCCATGATCCTTCTGCACCTCCCCTCCTTGGGTTGGCTAACAAGGTCTTTTGTGATCTGACCTCCACCCACTCCTTAGCACAATCTCCTTGCCCCAACTGTATGAAACCTCCAGTTGATCCCAAGGTCCCTAGAGCTCTCACCTCTCCAGAGGTGCCTCTCTCCTACTCTGTAAGGCCTTCCTGGGCCAGGACCTCCCTGCCTGTGGGCCTCCCTCCTCCATGTTACAACTCCTGGTTTTGGCCCCTCCTGCAGCTGTGTCTCTTTCTACTTCTACACACCTACTGTGTCCACACTATGAGTTCCTTGAGGATGGGACCCCTGTGTTTTTTCTTTGGAATCACCAGCACTTTGCACAATGCAAAGTATTAGGAAATATATATTTGGTCTCCATCCTGGCTGCTGGCCAGAGTTCCTAAAGCCCTTGCAACTTCCTAAGTGATAAGGATAAGGGCAACAAGAGCATCTTTTGTTCTAATATTTGGATTTTTCTTTCGAGTTCCTGAAATAGCTCAGGAACAGTAACAATTAAATGGTATGAGTTTGTTCGTACCAAGCCCCTTTCAACCACACCTGAATTTATGTTAATGAGGTAACACTTGGGAAGCCCCTAAGGATGGGGAGGCTGGTTGCCGGGGCAACTAACCATGTGATTAGGGGGTTGAAATTTTTAGCTCCAACACCCCCATCACAACCTCCTCCTGGGAGGGGAGAGCCGCTGAAGGTTAAAGTTGCTCACCAATGGCCAGTGGTGTAATCAATCATGCCCACATAATGAGGCCTCCATAAAACCCAAAAGGGCCAGTTTGGGAGAGTTTCTGGGTTGGTGCTGGGAGGGGGGCACACCCAGAGAGGGCCTGGAAGCTCTGAGCCCCTTTGCACACACTTGCCCTATGCATCCCTTCCATCTGGCTGTTCCTGAGTTGTAGCCTTTTATAACAAACCAGTAATTTAGTAAGTAAATGTTTTCCTCAGATGTTTTTCTGAGTTCTGTGAACCATTCTAGCAAATTATCAAACACGAGGAGGGGGTTGTGGGAAGCCCTGACTTACAGCTGGTCAGTCAGAAGCACCAGAGCCCCAGACTTGCGATTGGCGTCTGAAGCTGCGGCAGCCTTGGGGACTGAGCCCTCGACCTGTGGGCTCTGACACTGGCTCTAGGTAGAGAGTGTCAGAATTGAATGGAGTTGTAGGACATCCAGTTGGTGTCCACAGAGAACTGGAGAAGTGCCTCATATTTTCGTGTATTGTTATTTAATTTTCCAATTCTACTTTGTTATTATGTCCATTTTGCAGGCAGGGAAACCAGAGCACGGAGAGGTTAACAAGCTGCAGAGCCGGGCGTCGAGCCAACGTCAGAGCCAGAGTGGGAGCTGGACACCACCTCATGGCAACAGGAGGGGAGAGGGCCTCATTCTCTATTTCTCTCTCAGCCTCAGCATCGCTCAGTCCCAGCCCTCCTTCCTCTTCCACCTGCACTCCCGACCTTGGCTGTGGTCGTGGCCACACCCATGGGCTCAAAAGCACCCCTCATACACTCACTGAGAACTCCCACCTCCCAACTCCTCCTCCACAAACTCCAGGCTCAGAGATCTAATTGCCTACTCTCCCCTAGCATGTCCACAGCCATCTCAAACTCAGCAGGTGCAAACTGGGCTCCTCTTGGAGCCCTCCCCGTCTCAACACCTCACACCTAACCTGTCAGGAGATCCTGTGGGTTCTATCTTCAAAACAGATGCAAATCTGACATCTTCTTGTCATGTCACTTCCACCACACCCTGCCCCCACTAATTCTCACCTGGATTTCAGTAACTGCCTCCTCATTGGTCTCCCAGGTTCTCCCCTCACTCCCCTACAGCCTGTTCCCCACAAAGCAGCAGAGGGATCCCTTTAAAAGGTAAGTCAATCAGGCCAGCACTCTGCTTAGAATCCTCCAGAACCACCCATCTCAGAGTGAAACCAAAGAACTCATGTGGCCTAAGAGACCCCACCCCTTGCCCACTCTGCTCTGGCCCCCCAGGTGACTGGGCACTGGCTCACTCTTCTGCCTGGAATTCTCTACCTCCAGACACCCTCATCTCCTTCAGATCTCGGCTCAAGTGACCCATTCCCATAGAGACCCTCCCTCCCCATTATTTTTTAAATTGTAAACTGCTCCCTCCCGCACTCCTTAAGCTCCTCCCTAAGTGTTCTCCTAGCACTTATGACCACCACCTGCCCAGCTATATATTTTACTCATTTTGTTTACTATCCCTCATCCCTGCACCCTGGGATGTAAGTTCCACGAGGACAGGGATGTGTCTGTTTTGCTCCCTGCTGTATCCCCAGCACCAGACCACTGCCTGGTGCAGAGCAGGCACACCGGAAATACATATCGAGTGAATTAATTCATTTTACTAGCTGTGGAGTGAAGTACACGAGAAGCAAAAGATAAGGTCCCTGACCCAGGGAGTTTAAAATCTCATTGGGAAGACGGGTCACATACTCAGAAGAGTAATAATATAAATATGCATCAGTGCCAACTGGTGGTACCAGCTGTGGGTTTTGTCCGAATTCAGAGAAGGGAGAGGTGAGAGCTTGGCCAATCAGAGAAGGTGTGAAAGAAGCAGCAGGAGCTGCTCAGAGCCTTGAATAATTCATAGACTGTCCTGTAAGACATTAGTGAATCAGATTAGCGGGCTGTCTCTTAGCTAAACTCTGAGGGGAAGAGACACAGGATGTATGAATTTTGATTGGGGGGTGGGGTGGGGAGAAAGCATTGGCCAGGGCCTGGGACCTGGCACTGCCAGGGGTGCTGGAGCCACAGGGCAGCAGGGAAGTTGTACTGTTGAAGAGAGAATGGTGGCAACCCCCTACAGCCCCCATCTTGGCCAGTGCCTGTGTCAGAGGAAAGAGGAAGAGGCCACAGAGCCCCCCTCCTCAGAGACTCTGTCTGAAGGAAAAAACCCATCCTCATCCCAGATCCCACCAAATCTCCCCTGGGAACTCCTTCTCTGGGTCACACACGCAGGGAAGACAAGCAAGTTTGGATGCCGAAGTGCATTTCCTAGTCACCCTGACACAAACCTGCCTGGTCATTAGGTGGATGTCCATCTGTCCCCGCCCATGCTTGCACAGCTTCTGAAGACCTGCGGTTTCCAACTCAGCCCCTCCCCAGGCCCAGTGGCCTACAAAGCAGAAGTGCAAACTGAAGCCACTCAGAGAAGCGGAGGGACAGGTCAGGAGGGGAGCATGGCCTCCAGGAGGAGAATTTCAAGCAAGGTTGAGACGGAAAACATCCCAGATCTGCAGCTGAGAGGAGCCAGGAATGGTCTGCATGAGGGGCCCCAGCAGAGAAGCAAGCCACGTAGGAGGGCCAAACAGCAGGGCAGGGCTCCGGGAAGCACCACGGTCAATCAGCAGTGAGGACTTCAGAGGCAGGAGATGCATCGCCTGGGAACGCTGGGCTCCATTCTGTACCCCACTCCAAGGGGTGACACATCGCCTTCCTCTTTTTATCTCCACCTGGTGTTTAGCACAGCCCCCATCTGGTGTGTGTAGGCAAAGAAGGTGGCCTTGGGCAAGATGTCTGCAGGTTCCCAACGTGCCCCCAAGTGCCTTCCCTCCATTCCTCTATACATGCTCTTTAGGACTGAGGCATCCCAAGAAGGTGCTATCTGGACGAGGGGGAATCTGAAGCATTTACAGGTAAGCAGAAAGCCCTTATCAGATGAGCCGCTGGAAGACCTGGCGCCGGAGGGAGGCCCGAGGGCCCGACGCCAGAAAGGTAAGTTTTGATGGAGGAGGAGCCTCAGAGGGCGAGGCCGAGATCCCCCAGCCGCTGTGTGGTCGGAGCGGTTCTGAGCCCCCGCAGGGCGGGAGAGCAGTGGTCAGGAGGTGGCCGGGCGCCTGGTCAGCCCGCCCGAGGACCGCCCCCAGAGCCCCGACGCTCGGCCAGCAAGCTCCCGCCCCCGCCCCCGGGGCGAAGCGAAACTCGCCGCCCCACGTGCAGCCGTCGCCCCGGCCGCGCCGCCGCCACCGAGAGAGGGCGCGGCCAGCCCTGGCCTGCCTCCTACTGCCAGCGGCTGCCAGGACGCCGAACCTCCACCCGGGCGCGCCCGGGCGGGAGACGTGCCGCCTGCTCCCGCGCTTTCCTCCTCTCCCGGGCTCGGCTGTCCGCGGAGGGCGGCCACGGGGAACCCCTCCCCACCTGGTGGCATCAGCATCCCTGGTCTTAGCCACCCACCCAACTCTTCCTCGTGGGGGACACCTGTGTTTATTAAAGTAGCACAGCCACAGGTGCCCAGCGCTGGGTGCGCACCTGGCACTGTAACCAGAGCGGAGCTCTCGAGCTCTCCAGGGGAAAGCGGCCGCTTCACACACCCTCACTCCCGCAGGCCTCCTCCTCGCCCACGGTCCCGGAAAGGGCCTCCTCCCGCCTCCATGCCTTCACACGATGAAGGCCCACCTCTCCTGCCGTTCATCAGGCTACGGGCAGGTTCCTGCAGGATTCCCTGCCCATTCCCACCACTGGCGTCGCCCCCCACCTAAAGGCTGATGGCACCCCAGCCAAGATCACATTAGAAAAACCTCCCTCCAATGTGGGAACTCTTTAAGGTTTATAAATCGTTTTTACATCCAATATCTCATTCCATTCTCACCCCACTCCAGCATGAGGCCCACAAAGGGAAGGAGCCCCCTGAGCCACACAGCTGGTCAGATGAGGGCACATATACAACCCATGTCTCCATCTACTCAACAAGACCTTACTTCGAGCCTATTGTGTGCTGGGTGTGGTCCCCAAGCCTCCAGAATCTCATGCCCACCACCCTGAGTGCCCTGAGGACAAGAGCCAAGTCTATACCCGTGCATCACACCCTCCCACCCATTCAGGGCCAGCCCAGTAGAGGCTCAGGAACCCTGAGGACAGTCCCTACTGTGAGCCTTCCATCCACTGGGAAGTACAAGACCAGTGTGAACAGCAGAGGGGCAGGGAGGATGGGGCTAAGGGGAAAGGGGTCCTGGCTGGAGGCCTGTGGGCAGGGCCCTCCTGGACACTCCAGAGAGGAGCTGGTTGACAGCTTGCTCTGGAAGGGTACAGAGGAGGGTGCTGTCCGTGAAATGCCCATGGGGTCAACACCCCAAGACTTTTGGGAGGGAGGAAGGGAAGACATCACATCCCAGGACCTGGGTGGCCCCATTTAGCCCAAGGTGGACTTTGAGATCCAGGGGGGAGCCATGGGAAAGGCAGCAGGGCGGGCCAGTGCTGTCTGGAAAGATTAGATAAGGAGGAGGAAGAAGGGAACTAGATAGAAGTGGGGCAGGTGATTATCAAGGTGTCTGAATCAAAACCGGCACCTACCAGCTTGGCCACCTTCAGAGCAGCCATGGGAAGGGGAACCACAGACTGGGGAAGTCCCCTGGCCCTGGGGACCCTGAACAAGCCCCTTCCTCATCCAGCTGTGGAAACTAGGGTGTTGAGGGGAAACTGACCAATCCAGGTCACACAAGTTAATGGAGCAGCCAGTTCCAGACTCCAGGGTCTCCTGACTTCCAGCCCCGGGCACTGGCCACCACTCCACAGATCCAGGCCAGCCTCTAGGAGGCCATTCCCAACAGCTGGCACTGTCAGAACACTGGGATGGGCTGGTGGTGGATGAGGGTGCCAGGGGACCCCCTTCTACAGAAACCCAAAGTCATACTCACTAGGTGGGAGTGGGGTAGCAATGTTGGGAAAGGAGCCCAGATTCACTGGCTGGGGTCCCTGGCTCATTGGAGAAAAATTAATTTCCACTTCCCCGCAAAAGCATTCCATTTCCTTTACCTCTACATATCTTTACCAAGGATACACCCTGCACCACTCAAGGGGCCAGGCAGTATATGGAATATATGGAATTTAAAAATGAGCACAGCTTAAGCCTTCAGAGAGCTTACAGTCTAGAAAGTACAGTAAGCTGCACACTCAGAACCCCAAGAGTCTCTCCAGCAGCAGTGGAGAGAGCAAAAGCAACTAAACTTGGCCCAACAGAAATAAAGGTCCCCACCAGTGTGCCAGCCTTCAGGGCGCCTGCCTCTGCCTCAGGCCTGAGTTTCTAGCTCTCAGGATTGGGTGGGCTCTGGCAAGTCCGGAGGTCTCTCGCCTGCACTACTGGGTACATGGGAAGACATATCTGTAAGGCCTAACAGAGTAAAGACAGGGAGCAGGAGACGAGAGGGAAAGCTGAGAAGAGACAGAGAAGCAGCACAACCGGGGCCGCCCAGCCTGCCCAGGCCTCTCCCGCTCCCCATAACTGGACTCTCAGGCAGTCCCACTAGACAGTCAGCCAGGCTGTAGGGAGCCTCAGCAGAGCAGACCCTCAGGCCAGGCCCACCCAGCTCCAAACAAAAGCAGCCCTGACAAATCAATCCGGAAAGTGAGGCAGCGGTACAGCATAATCCTGCCTTGTCAGGAACCAGTGTCACAGTGGGAAAGAAGGAGGTGGGGGCAGGGCACTGTTTTAGATTAAAGGAAATTTAAGAGGCATAAGAACCAAATGTAACACGTGGACCTGACAGCATCCTGATTTAAAGAGACCAGTGGTCAAAGACAGACTGAGGACAATGGGCATATGTGACTATGGACTGGGCATTGGAAGCTATTAGGGAATTATTAATTGATATGATCACAGCACTGCAGTTACATAGGAGCATACTCTTATTTCTTAGGGACATATAATGAAGAATTTAGAGGTGAAAAGATGCAATGTATGTAATTTACCATAAAATACTTCAGCAAAAAATAGATGTAGCAAATATGACAAAATGTGGGCAATTATTAAGTCTAGGTGATGGGCAGACTGGTGTTCTAAATGGTTCTCTTTACTTTTCCTAATTATATTTATGCTTCAGGCTGGTGGTAGGGGGTCAAAGTGACAGCACAGATGAAGGCCAGAGTCTCCCACTGTAAATGATCTGTAAAGTCTACCCATTGCCATCACCATCATCACCATCATCATCTCTGAGACAGACTTAATTCTCCCTCCCATGACCTATGTCACCCCCACCATCAATTTCTAAACTCAGATACTGGAGATGGCTCTCCTGCAGGCTGGAGGGAGGAGTGATGGCTGCCTGTGTGAGAGATGTGGAGAGGCATTTGCTAACCAAATCTGCAGCTGTCCCTGGGCTGAGATTTGTGTTTGTTGCCCTTTCTGTCTCTGCCCACCTGCTGGCCAAAAAAAACGCACCACTGTGATCATTTACTGCCTCACTGAAGCCTCTACAATGAGTCCCTCCTGCCTGTCTACCCAAGTGGAAATCCCTCTGTTATGTGGCTCCACCCAGTTCCAACCCCGGCCCACACTCTGGCTCACTGTGTTGTGAATGCCCAGCCTCATTTCTGCCCCCATAATCTCTCTCTCAGTCCCTGGTCTGAAAGGCCCTGCAACCTCCTCTCTGTGGACCCCTGCTATGTGACCCCAGGCTCTCTAAACTAGGGGTGCTGCTGCAGGGACTTGTGACTGCAGGTTTGAATGCTGGGTACCACTTGCGCCCCTGGCGTGACCAGCCTGACATACCCAGGGGGCTCAGAGCTCACATTCAGAGACCCGTGATGAACTTAGTGGAGATCTGGGTTCTGCTGTCCTCCCCTCCCCCTCAGGTTTCCTCCTCTCCAATCACACAGCCCCCACTCCCAGGGTGGGATACCCCATCTCCACACAGGGTAAACTCTAGCGAGCAAGGCTGGAGGTGGACATGCAGGGACTTTAGACATGTGTGCAGAGAAACCTAGAAACCTCCCCCCAAGCTGAGAGCAGAGAGCTGGTGTGGCCCCACCCTAAAATTCAGCAAATCTCCCCACCCCCAACCCAAGCCATCGCCCCACTGAGCCAAGCTAGGGAGGGGACATGGGGTCAGGAATGTAGGGCAGGGCAGAGTGTGAGCAAGTGGCTACAGCAAGATTCTTTCAGGCCAAGGAGCTGGAAGCAGCCTGAGACGCTGGAGTCCCAAGGCGGAACGCTTGGGGCTCTATCCTCAGCCAACCCCCACACCACCCCTCTCTCCACTTCACCCCCACCCGTCACATCCTGGTGCTGCCTGGGACCTGCCCAACCCTGAGGGCAGAGGCTGGTCTTACTCCCCTGCCCCCAGGCAACACTCACAGACATGTGACATGGGTCAGACCTTCTGTGGCAGAGAGTTCCTTTTCCACCCCCCTCCACCACCAGACAACACGAAAAGTTAGAGAGAGCCTATGAGATAAAAGATGTACCTTCTCCTTGATCTCCATTTCTGGGAATTTATCCTGAGAGGATAACTGGACAAGTGTTCAGGCATGTATGGACTACGATGTTCAGGGCAAATTGTTTGTAATAGCAAAAATTTAGAAGCAGCCTGAATGCTGAATACTAGAGTTAATGCTTATTTAATGCTTAAATAAATTAAGGTACAGCATATTATGGGATACTATAAGCCATAACAATGGTGTGTTGGCATGAGAAAATACAGCTTACCGTATTTGAAAAACAACAGGATACAAAGCCATATGTGCGGTTTGATATCATTTGTAAATGTTCATTTGTGTATATAAAAGGCTAGAAGGTCAACACAGAATGTTAATATAAATTGCAGTGGTATTACAGATAATTTTTTTATTTGAGTTTTTCACATTTTACCAGAAAAAATATATACTTTCAAAGAATGAGTTGCATGGATCAGGCTAGCTGGGACCAAGACCCTGCCTTAGGGTACAGAACAGAAGTCTAACATCTCATTCCAGTGAAATCACAATTAAATGAAAGCCAAGGCAGGTCTGAAATCTGCCCAGGGAATGCGGTCAGCATGGGAGGGGCAGTCCCCCTCCTGGAATTACATGTGTCTTGGAGACTTAAGGCTCAAAGGGCCCTTACAGTAAGATCAACTCTTTCAACTCCCCACTGCACAGAATGAAACAAGCTGGAACTCTGTCTTGATTACTACTGATTGCCCAGGACCTAAAACAGTGCCTGGCACATAGTAGGCACATATATGTTTGTTGAATGAGTTAATGGACTCTGACGAAGGCAAAGAGACAGCACCTCTGGGCCAAGGGGCAGGCAGAGGGGCAGGCAGAGGCAGCAGGCGGTCTTCCCCACAACCTGCCAGCCTGGGTGGGCCCTCAGGTCGGCAGTCCAAACCCTGGGTTCACATTAAAATCACCTAGGCAGCTTCTAAAAACCCCCACACCCAGATGCCACCCCTAGAGACATTGATACAGTCGGTCTCGCATGGGATTGGGAGCGGGGATTTTTTTAAAAGATCCTCAGGAGATTCTCAGGTACAGCCAGAGCACCTCAGAGCCATGCAGGCTGATGGAAACACATTCTGAGAAGGCAGGGCCTTCTCAAAAACACCCAGCGACTTAGTGGTGAGACAGACACCCTTCCTGAGAGCCATGCCCCTGAGGCTCCCAACCCAAGGACCCTGAGCCTGGGTAGCTGGGGCTTCCTCTACATTTCTCCCCACACTTTCTGGGCCTCCAAGGGAAGCAGGTCAGGCTGGAAGGTGGACAGGGAACTCCATGGGGAAGAGGCAGGGGTCCCTTCTGACCCTACTCACTGTGATCACCTAGCCTGGAGTGATCCACATCCAGAGGCCCTGAGAGCCCCCAAATGGCGTTCCATGGCCCAGCCACAGCGGGCAGAGGCACTTTGATAAATATTAGCAGCTCAACTTCAAGACCCAGTTCACCTGCACTCCCCTAGCTCACTCTCTGTGGGTCTGGGCTGCCCCTGTGGGCACTCAAAAGAGATCTTCAAGGAACTGGACATGAGATCTTGAAGGGTCCACCGTGTGTTCCTAAGGCCAGTTCCTCCTAGCCACTGGCCTGAAACCACATTAAATCCTCCACCTTTTGCTGGCCCTGATCAGCGGCTCCAGCCCTGGCCTCTGCTGTTCCCACCTGGGGTGAGGGGCAAGGCAGTGGCACTGGCCAGGCTTTCCTGCCAAGAACAGGCAGGGGCCTGCTTTCCCTTGCCGGCCAGCAGTCTCAACCACTCCAGGATCCACTCCCCAGACCCCTCCCGTCCTCCCAACCCAGAGTTAATGTACAATCTTCACCAGAAGCTCTAATTATCCAGGAAGCTCTAATTGGCCTCCTCCACTTTGCCCTGAGGAGCTCTGGCCACAATCTGAAGGCTGCGCCAGCCTCCCTCCCCCACCAATGCCGCCTTCCCACCTCCCCAGCTGAGCTGGCCCATCTGCCCACCAAGGCCACCCTGTCTTCCACAAATTCATTTTACCCAGCCCTTACCGGGCACCTTCTGGACACTGGCCACTGGGCACTGGGCTAGCCCGGGTACTCAGTCAAATTAGCCTCCAGGGTTCACAGACATGGGCACCAACAGCCTCAGGAAAGGCAGAGGGGACCCAGGAGTTGAGAATGGAGGCAGAAAGATTCCAGGGAGGATAGGGCAGAGAGAGAATAACTTAAAGCAATGTTCTTCACACCTTAATGCAACAATAACCTGAGGGTCTAACTGAAATGCAGATTCTGATTCAGTAGAACTGGGCATGGGGTCTGAGATTTTGCATTTCTAACAAGCTTCTAGGTGATGCCAAAACTGCTAGACTGATGACTATACTTTGAGTATCAATAACTTACATCACTTACGAATCCTTCTTTCCTTGACTCTAAGTTCCACAGAGGTAAGAAGCACAGCTCCCTTACTCACCACCGAGTCCCCAGAACCCAGTACAGTGCCTGTGGATATGCTAAATATAAGAATGGTGTAATTAATTAGTTAATCCTGGTAAGGTGCCCAGCATTAGACGGGCCTACAGGGAAACCTCCAACAACGTGATTAACAGCAGAGAGCAGTCTGTATAAAGCAGTCTGAAAGCATAGAGGAGATTAATTCTGCGGTGTTAGAGGGTGGGACAGATTTACCCAGGTGGGGACTGACTGAAGGGTGGGAGCAACACAGGAGCAAAGGTAAAGAGACTGAGAACGTGGGATAGGCTCAGGAACAGACAGTAGTGTGGTACACCTGGAGCTTCAGGTGTATGAAGAAGGTAGTGAGAAAAAAACAGAAAATTAAGGTGGGGGCCTGCACATGTTGGGCTGGAAAGGTGGGTGGAAAGTCAGGAGATGTTGGAAGCGTTTGCTCAGGGAAGGTGCACCTGGGGTAGAGGGGCTCTTGCAGGTCACCAGGACCTGCCCCAGGATCAAGATGGACTGGATCAAGCAGTTCCTAGGGCAGGAAGGGCCAAGGTGGAAGTTATGTTATGGGGCAACAGAGGGAATCCCTTATGAGGGAATGAGGCCTGTGTGAGGGCAGGGGAAGGGAGAATAAGATGTTTTCCCTGGTTCTGTTTAATCTCACAGGTGCTTAAAACCACCCACTATGTGTTCAGCCCTGAGCCAGGCACTAAGCAACAGAGGAGATGGTCATTTCCCAAAAGTCCCCAGTGCTGTTCAGACACTAGGAAGGGACTTCCACCACTGGCCCCCATGTCCCTCATGGCCTCCACACCCTCTCCTCTTTCCCTCAGCATCACCAACCGCGTTTACTATGTACCTACTATGTGCAGGCCCTGGCCTCAGGGCAGCCAGAGCCTGGTCATTGCTCTCTGGAGAATGCCTGCACAGATGCTGGCCCAGATGTGGCTCTACCCCCATCCTCTCAGGAACTGGGCAGAAATCAGATCTTGTGGGAGTGAACAGACCAGTGGCCAGGGATTCCACATCTGAATGGGAAGGGGAATAAGAGAGGCCTGGAGGGTGCTGCAATAAGGCAAACAGGGCACACTGGAATTCCCAGTGGGAACCCCCTGCTGGCAGAACCAGCCCTCCAAACCTACAATCCATTCCCTATCCAGCAAGACTAAAGCTTAACTGCCAACAACCCTGCAAGAGACCAAGGGAGCCAGGTGACTCCCACGTCTCAGGCTTGGGGTGAGCCACGTGCTGTCCAGAGCCAGCCCTGGGTTGAGGGGGCCAGGTCTGTCCTCCAAAGCCCCCACAGAGAAAGCACCACAGGACTGGCTAGTAGCCAGCTGAGTGGGGTCAGCAGAGGAGGGTGGGTTTACCCCAGAGCACAGCTGTGTGTGGTTGGGAGAATGAGACAATTTAACACAGGCCCCCAGACTCAAAATAGGACCAAAGGCAGCTGGCCCTGCCCTGCCATCTGGCTGGAAAGGTAGAGAGCCCACTCTACTCTCCCATCCCCAGCCACTCACCCAACTGCTTCTCTGAAGATAAACCCATTCTCTCTACCTAATTTCTCCCCAGCACATCCCTGCTACAGGCCTGGCCCTCTCCAGAGACATGAATTGATTCCCTGTTTATCCAGTCCAGACCCTGGGGGGTGGCGGCCAGAATTAATTAATGTTTGTAAAGTGCTGGAGACAACCTGGGACCAGGGACCCAGGGGCGCCAGATAACCCGCGCAGGAAATTGACCGGGAGAGCGGGGAGAAGGAGGGTAGCTGGCCAGGAGCTGGGAGGCCTGGAAGGAGAGGACGGAGAAGACACTCCTACTGAAGGGGGGCGGTACAGGGAGACAGCCGTGAGGAGAAAAGGCGACCCCTCAAAGGCACCACCGCATAGGTAACAGAGGATTCCGGGCTTGGCTCAGAGATGAGCCTGCCACCGCCACAGCTCCGCCCCACACCCAGAGCCGAGCACGTCCAGGCCCGGATGCCCTTCCCCAACTCAGGCTCCAGCCACCCACCGGCCCGCCCCCGGGACCACCTGCAGAGGAAGTCTCACCCCCACCGCCCCCTCAGAAAAAAGGCGCGCGGGAGGGCCGAGGCCTCGCCAAGGGGGGCGCCTCCTGCCAACTCCGGCCGGGCGCCTGACTCCTACCTGAGCAAACACTTCACTTCCTTTCTCTAAAAAGAGGCGACCGGTTTCCCAGCTCCTTGAGGCTGGGGACGTCCAGGTCCTCTGTCGGGGGGCGGCAGTGGCAGGACGCACGCAGCTGGCACCAGGCCCACGGCGCCCCCTCCTCGCCTGTGCCCCCCTCCAGCTCGTTTCACTCACCCCAAAGTGCTGATGAAGCCATTGACGGAGCCCTCGGCATACAGGGAGACGATGTCCCCGATGTGGAGAAAGCTGGACATTTCGCTCATGGCTGCGTCCCTCCGGGGCCCAGGGTGGCAGGAGCGCCCAGGGGCGCGTGGCCAGGCTCAGTGCGGAGGACAGGGGCGTCCGGAGCGCGGGGGGGGGCGCGCCCCCACCTCGGAGCCTGGCGCTCTGTGCGGCCGGGGCGGGCTGGCGGCCACCGAGCAGGAGGCGGCGCGGCGCGGTGCGGGGTCCGGGTGAGGAGGTGCCCACGTCTTGGCGCGCCTGTCGCCCGCCAGCCCGGCCCGGCCCGCGCGTACCTGCAGCGTAGAAGGAGCAGGAAGTCTGGGGCCGCCACACACATGCAAATTCCGCCCGGGAGGCGGGGAGGCCACACCCCAACCCCCCCGCACCCCGCCGCGGCCCGCCCGCCGGCACCCATGTGCACCGGCCCGCCTCCCGGCGCCCCGCGCCCCTCGCACGTCCGGGGTCCGGCCTCCCGGACGCCCAGTGCGCCGCCAGCCCTCCTGACTCGCAGAGACGCCCTGCGTCCGGGCAGTCCCGGGGCTCCGGCAGGCTCGTAGAACTGCCATCCCTGGGAGGCCCAGCGGCAGCTGGGGGCCCTCCGCCCTCGGGGTTCCCCGGACTATTCACTTCCCGGCTCTTGGGTCGCAGAAAACCAGCGCGGGCGCCCGCGAATGGGGGAGTCCAGCGCCCCCGCAGGCACTACGGTGAGCCGCGCGCGGAGGACGCGCCCCAGAGCGACCTGGTCACAGCCGCCCTGCGGCCACCGCGTGGTCTCCGCGCCCAGCTGAGAGCCGTCTGGCGCCCAAAGGCGCGCTCATGCCTTTGCAGTGCAAATCAGGATTCATTTTTCTCAACTTGAAAAGTCTTTTCATTGCACAATAGAAAGTGCTCTGGCTTGGAGGGGAAATGAAGCAATGGGGTGGGTTTTGTTTTTTTCTCTCCGCATTCCTGTGTACAAAGAGATCCAACTTCCGAATCAGTTCAGCCGCTCCCTCTCCAGGAGTTGGCTGCAAAACTTGGCTCCTTCTTTCCTTTAAAAAAAAATAAATAAGTGGGGGTGAAGGGGAGAAAGTTACCTTCGCTAGTTAATAGCGCACCCAAACGCCAACAATGACAAGTCCGGGTGCGGGCCCTCTGGGAGTGACCCACTGCAGCGCTGCCTGTGGGCTCTGGCTCCCGAAGTCCTGCCCTCAAACTCGAGTCCCCGGGTAGCTTACTTTCTGTTCTGTTACCCGGGTGCTTGGGTGTTTGCTTTCTAGTCCTTTTATTTGAATTCCTGGGATAGGGTACCGCTGCCACCCCCATGCGATCATGTTTGCTCCCTTCTGACCCCCCACCTTCTACTTCCTGAGGGGTGGGGGCAGGGGGCGTTTGTCCCTGGGAGAAAGGGAGGAGGGGACTTGGTGACTGAAGCAGGAAGAGAGACCCGGGGAGGGGTGGAGACAGTTAACAGCAAAGAGCTCCTGACCTCGGCAGGAGGAGAGCCCCCGGCTGTGTGTTTTTACAAAGACCCCTGGAACCTGGGAGCGGAGGACAACTCTGGGATCGCCGAGTTCAGCGTTCAGTTTTTTCACCAGGGCCCCCTGTAAAAAATTAGTTTTACATCAGCCTAGTCCACACCTTCATCTATATATAAGTGAAACAATCGTTTCACAAAACAATACTTACCCTTATGACCTGTGATGCATTCTGATATTTTCTATTCTATTGCAGTTGTGTTGTTGCTGCCTTAATACTGGTTGTAACCGACCAAATTGCTTTTTAAAATGTATCAAATGCGTTGCAAATTGCAGTTTGAAAAACCTCATCCAAGACACTGTGCCTAAAAGAGATGACCAAAACCCAGAGAAGGAGCACCAAACATCAAGGTCACACAGCAGGTTCATGGCAACTGGAGGCAGAACTGTGTGACTGTTAGCCCAGCACTGTCCACTGCCCCACGCTGACTGAGCTGCAGCTGCCCATCCCTGGAGCCTCACTAAGAAGGGCTAGCCCCTCGAACAGTTTCACTTGCTCCCAAGAGTCAGGAGGAAAAAATATGCATTCATTCCATAAGCATTTATTGAAGGCCTACTATGTGTCAGGCCTCTGCTGGGCACCAGGCTCCGATCAAGCTGCCAGCCTGGGCCCAACTGCCTTTTCTCCTTTTCCAGACAGAGTGGATGGAGAGGAATGAGCTGGAAACACCTTTAGGACTTCTGCCTTCCTTGTCCCAGCCACAGCCAGGGGTCCATCTCCATCCTCTCCTGAGATCCAAATTGATGGTTCCTTAACTCAGCCAATATGTCACAGCCAGGACGTGGAGGGCACTCCACTCTAGGCCTACCTGGCCCAAAGCACATGCCCTTGGTTCACTCACCCCTCCCCCAGCCTGGGAGAGCTCTGAGCCTCTCTCCATCAACCAGGAGGACTCAGAGGTGGGGAGCATGTCTTCCTACCTGACTGAAGTCCTGGTGGGGAGGCTGTTCCTAGCCTCCTGACATGCAGACTGCTTCTAGGGATTTTTCTGGGACATGAGGTCCCGGCCGTGTTTCCACAGGAGCCACCCCTGGATTCCAGGCCCTCATCACCTGCTTCTGCCAAATCAGCTCCACTGTAAGCTCTGGGTTCTGAGTTAGAGTTTGTTAAAGAAAGGTGAAAGGTTCAGCTGGTTTTAAAAAAAAAGAAGTTTAAGAAACAGATGGTACAGCTCCAGTGAGTTCACTCCCCAGCTTGAAGGCTGGAAGCCTTCCTGCACCTCCTCATTGCCCACAGAACAGAATCTGCATGCCCTAGCCCAGCACCCCAGACCCTCACAACCTGCCTGGGCATCCCCTCTCCTCCCCACCCCTGCACCCTCTGCAGATACCAGGATTGCTCCTCAAGCAGTAACCATGCTGTGGACGAGTCAGGAGCTCAGGCTCTGGCTCTTATAGGCCTGAGCTGGAATCCCACCCAGCCCTGCCACTCTCCAGTGGCAGTTCTCTCAACCTCTGTTTCCTCATCTGTTAAATGGGGAGAGTGTCCCATGGGAGGGAGCACAGGCCCTCAGCACAGCATCCCGAGGCAGGAGAATGAGTGTTCGTTCTCATTTCCCCAGGACCTCATCAACTCACACCCCTGTGCCTAGGCTCCTGCGGCTCCCTCTACAACTTCCCCCTTGCCATTTCCCATGGTCAGAATAAAGTCTCCTTCCCTAAAGTACTGGGTCATCAATCTTTTAAATATTATGAAATATTTTAAGAAATAAGAGATAAAAATATAGTGAATACCCTATACTTTTCTTCCAAGTTTGTCAAATCTATGTATTTTGCAAAATCTAGTTCCAATTTTTTTAAGAATGAAACCTTAAAAATTCAGTTGAAGTTCCTTATGCACACTTCCCAGACTATATTCCCCTTCCTCTCCCTCCAGAGATAGCCACTATCCTGATTTGGATGGGTATCATTTCATGCAGGTTTTTATGCTTGTAACACATACCCATGTATCCATAAACAATGTATGATATCACTTTGCAGGGTCTTACATTTTGTATAAACGGTATCACCCTGTGTGCATCCTTTGATACATATAGCTGCTGTGTGATAGGCCACTTCCTGACCACATCACAATTTGTTTATCCATTTTGTTGGTGATAGGTCTTAGATAAAGACCTAAGTTTTGCTTTTTTAATACAACAATGTTGCAGTAAATATTCTTGTCTCCTTCTGCACATGGATTGTTGTTCAAACTATGCATTGAGGCCCATTAGTGGGTTAGGAAATCAACTTAGTGGGTGAAGATCAGCATTTCTGAAATTCAAAACTGATTAGAAAATATCAATGTGTGTCATACATCATCAGGGTAACTATCAGGGTTAAAGTTTGTTGTGGGTGTGTGATGTGTGTGTTCTGGGTTATGGTGTTCGTTCTTTCTTTCTTTCTTTTTCTTTTTCTTCTTAAGAGACAGAGTATGACTCTGTCACTCAGGCTGGAATGCAGTGGTGGGATCATAGCTCACTGTAACCTTGAATTCCTGGGCTTAAGCGATCTTCCCACCTCAGTCTCCTGAGTAGTTAGGACTACAGGTAGGTGAACACACCCAGCTAATTTTTTAATTTTTTTGTAGAGATGGGTCTCACTATGTTGCCCAGGCTGATCTCGAACTACTGGCCTCAAGTGATCCTCCCTCCTCAGCCTCCCAAAGTGCTGGGATCACAGGCATGAACCACTGGGCCCAGCCCACAGCGTATTTCTTGTTGAGGATACCTGTCAAAAAGTTTAAAAACCCATACCCTAGAGTAAAAACTTAGAAAGTAGAATTGCTGGAATGTAGGTAAGGTGCATTCAACTTCCTAGAAGTTTCTAAATTGTTCTCCGATTTGGCTGTTCTAATTTACCCTCTTGCCAGCCACATGGCAATGTGCCCACTGAACCATGTCCTCACCAACACTAGGTACTGTCAGACTTTTTAACATGCAATTTCTTCATTCCCCCACCATCAGAGAACATGTCATGGGCCATCTTGGATTGAAATGCTCTGTTTCCTTATTGGCCTCCCCCAGCTGACTGTGAGATACCGGATGGAGGAGGCTGTGTCCACTTCACTTTGTGTCTCCAGGGCAGACCAAGCACATGGTAAGTGCTTAATAAATCTGTGCAGAGTTGAACTGTCAAGGAGAAAGAGGATGTGGAAAGTATATAAATTACACCAGGAAATAAATAAACAGGGAGACTGTGGGAGCCCCAGCTTGGTCAGGTACCTGGGTCCCCTGGGTTGGAGGTTGGGGAGCTCCCAGGGGTGATCCAAGGAGTTGGGAAGGAGAATCAATAGGCCCCACCTCTCCTGAGTGGCTTGAGTGGGACACTGTTAATCTGGGGCCAAGTTCAGGACCAGGAAGGAAGTCACCACCATCTCCCTGACTGATAACCAGTCTGCCTGGCCCAGGCCCCAACCTCAATGGCTGGGTGTCTCCCAGCACCCACCAGCCCCACCTCCCAAGGGAGCCTCTTCCAGAGGGAAAACAGTTGGGATGGGAAGCTCCGGTCAGAAATCCCAAACTCAGGATTCCCAGGAAGCCAGTAATGGCAGGGCCTCTGGGGGAGGAACTCAGAGGGCAGGGCCTGGGTGGGGGAATTTGTTTCACCGTATCTCTTTTTTAAACGTTTGCATTTCAGACTATGTGGATGTGTAGCTTATAACCAAAAACAAATAAAAATAAAGTGTTCAAAGCATCACCCCCAAGCTCCAAGTGCCAGCAAGAAGACCCCTAGGAAATCCACCTCCTGCACTCTCCATCCAACCTGGGCCTGAGGAGGCAAGGGAGGAGGGCTGGTGGCACTCAGACCTTCTCCCTGACTCAGAGGTGGACACTGGGCAGGGGAGGGGCTGCCAGCTCTGAATCCTAGACTTCCTCCACAAGTGTCCCCCCTTCTCCCACTGCCACAACCACCTTCTGGAGACTGGCTCCCTGCTCTGCTGTGTGACTTTGCACAAGACACAGACCTTTCTGGGTCTCAGGGTCTTCCTTGTAAACAGGGTTCACATCACCTTCTCAGATTTCACCCTTGGCTGTGACTGTTCTTTAAGATCTTACTGGCCCTGACTGTGATTGGGAGGGGTAGGAACACCCCCTCAAGCTAGCTGGGCAGATGGGCAGTCTCGTGGTTTGGGGCAGATAACAGGGCATTCTCAAGGGCTTTCTCTGCCCCTCACTCCTGATATGGCAGCAGGGCGGGGGGGGGGGTGGTGGTGGCAAAGGCTGGCCAGAAGGGCTGACTCAGTGCTGCCGCCACTCAGCTGGGTCACCCAGGGTGGGTGGGGTGCTAGCTCAGGCCCGCTGGGGTTCCCAGAGAATTCCTTCCCCATGCCATAAGCTGCCCTGGGCGGGCACCTCAGCCCACAATAACCACTTAGCCACAGCCAGGGAAAGTGTGCAGGGCTGTCTGCCCCAGGAATCTTCACACACACTCACACACCAACATTTTCACTCATATACTCTCATCCACGCACTCAGACACGCTTACACACTAAGCTTCTTGGGAAGGCTAGGGAGGAGACAGAACTAGTTTTCCTTCACCCCGTCCCCCACGCCCCAGTCATCAATGCCATAGCTATGCATTTCAGACCTTTGCTGACCACCTACCACATGCAAGGGACTGAAGGGGAAATGGAATGGGGGATGCAGGCAGCTAACTCTAACACATGGTCCTGGTCTGGTGAAGCAAGAGATGGCAGGAGTCTGCTGCTGGGATTCCCACTGGTCACAGAAGCAAGCCTGATCCCCACCCCCTTCTAATTTTGGCCTTCATGGAAAGAAGCCCCCTGGTTCTGGAGTCCTAAAACCAAGGGGCCTCTACTGTAAGTCTTCCCCAGGCTGACACCCCATCACCAGGTGCCCCCTCCTCCTCTCCCCTGAGGTGCTGGGGTAGATAATCTATGACCTCTCCCAGAGCACCTTCCCAGGCAAAATGAAAAGCAAGTCCTGGAGCAAGACCACTGGAATCCCAGCTCCTGCGACTTACTAACTGAGTAAAGAAGCTCCCAACCTCTCTGGGTCTCAGTTTCCTTGTGTGTGAAATGGGAATGTAGAGCTGCATCAGTCAGGTCCTGGCAGGAAACTGGCAACACATCCTCAACAGGTGATTAAAGAGTGGTTAATAAATGGACTGACAGGCTGGGCACGGTGGCTCATGCCCATAATCCGAGCACTCTAGGAGGCCGAGGTGGGCAGATTGCTTGAGCTCAGGGGTTCAAGACCACCCTGAGCAAGAGTGAGACCTTGTCTCAAGGAAAAAATATCAGCCGGGTGTCATGGCGTGTGCCTGCAGTCCCAGCTACTCGGGAGGCTGAGGCAAGAGGATCACTTGAGCCCAGGAGCTGGAGGTTGCAGTGAGCTGCAGAGACGCCACTGCACCCTACCCAGGGTGACAGAGTGAGAACTCTGTCTCCACAAAAAAAAAAAAAAAAATGCAACTAGATGATCCTCCTCACAACCCCCCCCCCTTAATATTAAAAAAAGAGAGAGAGAATAAATGGACTTACAGAGGCGTGGGCAGTGTTAAGGAACCACCAAGGGTGGTGCAGTGCCCTGGAGCTAGCAACTGCAGGAAGCTGTTACCACTCAGGGCTGAAAATGCTAAGGAGGGGAGTGCGGCCCTCCAGAGAGCAAGCCCAGCCACTACCAGCCTGGGCTTGGCAGGGAGGAGCAGATGGAACAAATACCCCCACCTCTCTCTCCTCTGCTCTCTAGTCTCTTACTAGTGCCTCCCATTGGCAAAACCTAGTAGGAAACAAGAGGGTAAGGGAGCTGGGTAACTCAGGCCATAAAGGTCAGCCTCCTGGGGTACAGAGGTGGACAGTGGATCTGGAGGGGTGAAGGAAATACCTAGAGTAAATAACTGTTAATTCTTTGTAAAGCACTTAGCTCAGTCAGCAAATATTCTCTGCAATTGTCATTATTTGCCTTGTTCTGAGGATTATCAAAAAAGGAAAGTGCTTATATTATAGCCTTAAGGAAATGAAAGTTTAATGGTGGAATTTTGTTTTAGATGGATGACCAAGGATGGGACATATACAAGGCAGAAGATTTTATCAAGATCTCTACAAGTCGGGTCTCCAAGTCCCCTCCTCAGTTGAATAATCAGTTTTTGAGTGCCTGTTACACCCACTGGTCAGGAGGAGGAAGTTCAGGGGGCTGGGTTGAGCTGCCAAACCCCCTGAGTTCTAAGTCTGGGGGTGGTGGGGATTACAGCGGAGGCTGATTACAGCCCCCGGTTGCCCTCTGAAGTCACCCCATCCTGATGCCTAGGTTGGTGTCTTGGCGGGAGCCCCCAAGGAGGGGACCTCTGGCCATTCTTTCTCTCTCCAGACTCTGGAGGAGGACCCTGCACCCTGAGAGGAAGTGGCACAGGCCTCTGTGAGTGTGCCCAGTCCTCAACACCTCACCTGCCAACAAGAAAGGTGGGTTAGAAGTGAGAGAGTGACAACCCTGTGATCCTGCTGGGAAAGAGAAAGGGCATGGAAATCTTCCCTGGGGGCAGGGCCAGGCAGGAGCAGGCTTTGTCTGACAGGAGTCAGAGATGACGTCAAGTCCACCTGGGCTGGCCTCGGCCTCCAGCCATGCCCCACACCCACCTTGGCAGGACTGAGGCCCCTCCAGCCAATCCTTGCCCAGGCTGCCCAGGCAAAGCTGGGAATGGCTGATATAAATGGGTTCACCCACCAAAAAGGACGTGCTCCTGCACAGGGTTTGTCAGCCCCTGTTTCTGGATCATTCAGAAGGAAGAGGTCATGTACCGAGGGGTGTGCCTTCTGAGGGGCAGGGAGGGGTCACAGCTGAGGCTCTTGGGAGCAGGGAGGGACAGAAAGGCCTGCTGTTTGCCCAGGAGCCAAGCAGACACTGGGGCCCTTGTCCTGGGGCAGCGGGGGAGGCTGCTAGCCAGATGGAGAGCAGCCGGCTTGAACTGTGCAATTGGCCTCTTCCTCCCACACCCCCATGGACTCCTGGGCCGGCCTGAGTGGAACAGAGGAGGCCTTACTGAGGCCTGGTGGAGCATAGCCCCCATCCCCAACCAGACACCAGGACCGCCCAGGCAACCAGGGTGCTCAGAAGCATCCCAAGCGTGCTGAGGGAAGTGCTGCCTTCCTAAGGCCCTGATGCTGCAGAAATCCTAGGGTCTGGCTTTCAAAGTTAGGCAGGTTTTCTCTGGAAGGGACACTCCAGTCTGTGATGACCAAACCCAGCCTCAGCCTTTTAAGCAAGTAGTCTGGTGAGAAGGGCTTCATTCAACCACTTGACAAATATTTATTGAGTCTGTGCTGTGCGCCGGCCACTGTACAAGGTGCTAGGGTACAGTAGTGATCCAAAGTTAACACAACCCTGCCTCTTGGAATTCAAGTTCAGATGCAGATCTAAATCACCTGCCTAAATTATATTGCAACTTTGCCATGTGCTGTGGAAGAATGGGGTGTGGTGATACAAGATTGGAGCTCCCCCGGGGAAGCTGGAGCAGTGGGAGGTGGGCAGTGGGAGGCAGGAGGGCTTCCCTGAGGAAGTGACACTTGCACTGACACTCCAGGCAGAGGGAATCCAACTTACAAAGACCCCATGTTAGGAAGGAATACGGCCTGAGAGGGTGATAGGACATTGTGATGGGTCACAATGTGGGAGCTGACAGAACCAGACAGGCTGTTGAGGGGGGAGGTGGCTTTCATCCTCTCCTGCCTCTGCCTCCCCTCCCGTGCGGGGTGTCCAACCTCCCGGGTCCCATCGTGGCCAGGCTAGTCCCTTCAGGAATCCCGGGCCCAGGGAGGGAGTCCAGTGGCTTAATCATTGTCCTGCCGCTTAGCTGACGAGTGTGGCAGTCAGGCTAATGTCCTCTCAGTTCTCACCCTCACCCAAGGGTGGGTGGGGCTCTTGGGAGAGCGATTCCAAGGAAAGCTCCAGCCCCATGCTGTCCAGCCCACAGATTGCTTTTTCTTTTTAATTAACAGACTTTATTTTTGTAGACTGGCTTCAGGTTTGCAGGAGAATTGAGCAGATAGTATAGAGAGTTGCCATTCACCCGCTCTCACCATCTCAGTTTCCCCCTGTTATTATTACCATGTTGCATTGGTGTGATGCATTTGTTGTAGTTGGTGAACCGGTATGGATACATTATCATCAATTAAAGGCTGTAGTTTACATTAGGGCTCACTCTTTGTGTTGTGCAGCTCCATGGGTATTGACAAATGCATAATGTCATGTATCCACCATTACAGTATCGTACAGAACAGTGTCACCATCCTGGGAGAGCAATTCCAAAGGAAGTTCCAGCCAGGTGCTCTCCAACCCATACACTGCTTCCCACCCTCCCAGGTGACATTACCCTCATCACCACAGAAAGCAGCCACCAAGGAGACCCTGGATGAGTGAGGAAATCAAGGCTCAGAGACGTTAACTATTTAACTCGCTCATGGTCACATGGTGGGTAGTAGCAAAACTGGGCCCCTGGCTTCATTTGAGTTCCCCTAAAGCAGACCCTGGTCTTGGGGATAGCAGTTTATATGGGAGAGGATCCTAGGAAGCACAAGCCCAGTTGGCACCTGGGCCCTACCCTGCTGGCAACATTCTCAGGGGCTGTGCACTACAGCTTCAGGTTGTCCCACCAAGGGGCAGTGGAGCTAAGGTGGCAGGGGCAGGGTATTTATGCACTAACTCCTTAACTCCTAGGTTGGGGGTGGTCCTGGGGACCTTAATCCCAGCATTTCCATCTCCCTATGCAGACAGACGAAGCCCTAAGGCAGGGGACTGTTCTGGAAGGTCCTGAGGAGGAACTCAGGGATGGGCTGAAGGCCAACTCTAGGTATTTCCAATCACTCATTCATCCCACAAACCCTTAGTGGGTACCTGCTATGTGCCAGCCTTGTGCTGTGCCCATTTCACAGGTAACATTTGATCCCTGTCACTTTGCTACAGGAAGCAGTAGAGCATTGAATGTCAAGGTCCCTGGAAGGGGTCCCTGCAGATGAGAGGGCCCTGTGGTCAGTCTCCTTGAGACCAAAAGGGTGTGTTCCAGGAGGATAGAGGTAGATTCCTGCCAAGTACTGTCCCCACTCAGCCTCAGTCCAAGAATGAACAAATCCCAAAGGATACTGGGACCATCTTGCCAACCGTATCCTCTCCCCTTCCCAGCTAAAGCAGGGACATGAGGGTAAGGACTCCCCGAGGGTCTAAGTGCTCTGGATGCCATGGCCCCAGTTGTGACCCATGTTGCAGACAAACGTGTGCTGGGCCAAGCTGAACCTCTGCAGCTTCTTTCTTTGGTTGGCATTGCTGCAATTCTACGCTTTATTTCTAAACACAGCCACTCCCAGGATTGGCCCTGGCACATCAGTCAGCCCTCTGTGTTTGTCCAGGTTTGGTTGGAGGAGCAGAGAGGAAGGCTACCCAAGGCTAGGCACTTGGGAGGATTCAAGAAGGGGGACTAATAATAACCAACCATCGCCAACACCTGTGGCCCACCCCAGGTGGTGCTGTGGCTGTATTAGTGCAGAGTCTTCCTGCATCCCAGTCCCCATTTTACAGATGAGGAAACTGAGGCTCACAGAGCTTTTGGGGCTTGCCAGTAATCAAACAGCTAATGGATCATTCCCATGGTACAGGTGGGGAATGGAAACTCAGCTATTCAACAGATTGGTGAAGGTTGTACAGCCAGTAAGTTGTCCTCATTTTTCATTTAAGGAAAGCTCAAGGAAGTGAAGAGACTTGCTTGATATCACAAGGTAATAAGTGGGACTTAAACTCAGGTCTGCCTACCCCAGAGCCTGCATCACCTCCATGCTGCAGAAAGGTCACAGGGAATCTAGGAGGAGAATCCTTTCACTCAGGAGTTGTGCCCAGACAAAGGCAGGGCAGCCCAGCAGAGGCCTGTTCCTTTGCCCTCACAGACCGCACCCCAAACACTTCCTTGGCAGTGGCTGGGAGGAGCCCTGAAGTTGGGACAGGGTCCCCACCAAGGCCTGTGTCTTTAGCCTCCACCTACAGCTGCCACCTTGATCCCCTCTGACTCTTCCTTCTAGTGGGGGCCCCTCGTGCACTCCCTCCATCCAGAGCCAGGCAGGCCTCTGCAGCCAGGGTGGGTTCTCTCTGGGCACCACAGTCTGTGGGCCACATACAGGTTCTACCTGCCTTGATTCCGTAGACTCCAGTGCCAATCACTGAGATTCATTAGCTCTCCCTTTGTCCCCACAGACAAAATGCACAGCAGGAGGAAAAGAGGTTAGACAGCAGGGAGGACTTCCAGATTGTCAGGAATGGTGATGTGAAGATTGGGTGACAGGGGTTGTGGAGTTACTGAAAAGAGGGATGTGCCAGGCTGCATGAGCAAAATCCCAAATTCAGGGACTCCAGACTAATTAACTTTTTTGGGGGGAGGGAACCTTTCCAGCTCTCTCCCTTCAGGGCCTGGGTGCTGGGAGTGGGAGCTCGAAAGTTGCCTCTGGAACCTGTTCAGGCCTCCAACTAGGACCACACCTGACAGCTCACACTGTTCCTATTCATAGCCAGTAATAATTAGCATGTATTGAACACTTACTGTAGGCTTTTTATGTCTATATCAACTTGCTTAATCCCCAAACAGCCCTATGGGAGGGATACTATTATTATGCCCACTTGACAGATGAGAAACTGAGGCCCAAGGCCCTCCCCAGGACTCTCCATCTTCCCAACATCTGTTCATCCTTCAAGACTCAGCATAAATGTCCCCTTTCCTGAGAGGTCATACCAAGGACCTCTGGCCTCTCTCTTCCCTGCTCCCCACAGGGCAATAAACGCTAAGGGACCACCCCTGTTTAGAGCCCTGGCTCTCCAAGCCAACCTGCTGCCCCCTAGGTCTTAACCTTGAATAAAAGACTTCCCTAAACCTCAGTGTTCTTATCTGTCAAATGGGGATAACGAAGTAGCATCTGTAGAGGACCATGGTGAGTATTTGATAAGATAACAGACATTGAGCCCTATAGCCACTTCCTGGCACAGAGCCAGTGCTTAATAGAAGCAGGTTATCATTGCTAAATTTATTATATATACCCTCTTATTAGTACTTCATTACAGAGCTGTTGATTTCACTCCCCGGCCAGATTATGAGTTTGTTGAAGACTCTTCTTGTTATCTCTGCTTTGGTTTGGGTTCCCCAGGACGCAGACCCTGAGGCAAAGGTTAGAGGACACCAGTAATGGAGGTGGCTATGGCAAACTCCAGTAGAGGAGAGGAAGGGAAAGACTCCAGGAATGGAGGTATTGTCTAACCAGTCACCGCTGAGGGTGGTTAGAGCCCTGTCCCTCCGGGGAGCTCAGGCAGCCAGGTGTTTCTTCACCAACTCCAGATCGGTCTGTCTTTGCTTGAGGGCTGCTTCTGGGCCTTTAACTCCCTGGCGCCTCCAGCCTGCCCTGTGGCCATGACCAGCTACCCCCCCCAACAGTCAGAAAAATGGCCTTCAGACAGAGGGTTGCCAAAGACCTCAGTAAACAGCCTTCATGGGTGGGGAGGAGAGCCCAGGGGAGAGAGGCCAGGCACCCAGAGCATCTGCTGCCACTGCCTCCCATTCCCTCAGCCTTCCCCACCAGGGGCCAGTGCTGGGACACAGCAGTTCCCTCACTCAGAGATGACTGTTTTTGCCGTTGTTTATCCATGTGTTAGTGTTAGCACACATGCATGTATTTGGAACAGGTTTCATAGTCACAGAAGACATTCAAGTGGTGTAAAAGGCAGACAAGGAAACATCTCCCTCCACCAACCCCAGACATTCCCTTCCCAAGGCATGCTCGCTACCAGCCTCCCTCTGTTGTATTGGTCAGTCTTTCTACTATCTACTCCTACCCCAGCCATGTGCAAGTCCTCAACTCCTGAGGCTTCAGAGTCCTGGTGACGGGTTCATCCTGTCCTCATCCAGCTCCAGCCCTGCTCATCCAATAAACTGGGGACAGGAGTTCAGGCCTTGGAGTCATGGGGCACCAGGGGCTGAGGGCAGGGCCTGGCTGAGGGCCAGCATGGGCACAAAGGTGGATACCAGGGACACCTTGGTCCTGGCCAAACAGTAGGGACTGGGAAGGAGGTGCTACCCAGTGGCTCATCTGTCAGGTGCTTGGCTGGTCACTGCCATTAGGGTAGGCCAAGCACTGCTTGTTTAACTCCTGGGGGACAGGGAAATGATGGGCAGCCTGGCCCAGCCACCTACCCACTTCATTTTCAGAGCCCAGGGAGCTGTCTTTGGGCTTTAGGTCCAGTCCAGGAGGGGTTTAGCTGGGAGACATGGTAGGCAGGGGACTAAGAAAAGAACCAGAAAGGGCTTTGAGGCAATGTTCCAATTACTACAGTTGGCCCCCCATATCTGCAGGTTCCACATCTACAGATTCAACCAACCTCAGATGGAAAACATTTGGAAAAATAACAATACAACAGTAAAAGATAATACAAATTTTAAAAAGATACAGCATAATAACTATATAGCATTTACATTGTATTCAGTATTATAATTACTGTAATCTAGACTTGGTTTGAAGTATATGGGAAGCCAGGCACCGTGGCTTATGCCTGTAATCCCAGAACTTTGGGAGGCTGAGGTGGGAGGATCAATTGAGGCCAGGAATTTGAGACCAGCCTGGGCAACACAGTGAGACCCCGTCTCTACAAAAAACTTTAAAAATTACCCAGGCATGGTGGTGCACGCCTGTAGTCCCAGCTACTCAGGAGGCTGAGGCAAGAGGGTCACTTGAGTTCAAGGCTGCAGTAAGCTATGATGATACCACTGCACTCCAGCCTGGGCAACAAAGCAAGACCCTGTCTCTAAAAAAAAAAAAAGTATATGAGGGGATGTGTGTAGGTTATACACAAATACTACACCATTTTATATAAGGGACTTGAGTATCCTCAGAGGGGATCATCCAAGGATCCGAGGGGGTTCCTGGAACCAATTCCCCCAGATCCCCAGGAGTGACTGTACTGCTACATAAGAAATTATACAAAGTCAGTGATGTGAAACAACAACCATTTAATTTTGCTCGAAGTTTTGCGGGTCAGGAGTTCGGGAGGGGCCTGGCTAGGCAGTTCTCACTTGGGGTCTCTCATGTGATTGTAGTCAGATGTCTACTGGGGCTGGAGTCATCTGAAAGGTTCAACTGGGCAGGACATGCCAGACAGCTCCCTCCCACGGTTGCCAGGTGGTACTGGCTGTCGGCTGGGAGCTCAGCTAGAGCTGTGGATCACAGCAACTCCATCTGGCCTCTCCAGCTTGCAGTCTTATGTGGGGGCTGGCTTACCCCAGAGCAAGTGTCCTAAGAGAAGCAGGTGGAAACTGCATGGACTTTTATGACTTAGCCTCACGAAGCATCATTTCCGCCAAACTTTATTGATGGAAGCAGTCCTAACTCTCCCAGATTCATAGGGAGAGGGACATAGATCCCATTTCTCAATGGGAAGAATACCAAAGAATGTCGGGGCCATCTTTTAAAACCATGGCAGGTGACATCTCAGAACAGGTCTCTCTTTCTGTGCTAACTGGGAGGTCACAGGTTACAAGCCCTGGAGGGCACCAAGATACCCTGGGCCAGCAGTCATGGTGCAGATTCAAAGATGGGAGCAGAGAGCACACAGCCTGCCCCACCCTGCCTGTCAGTGACAGTGAAGGCCACCAAGAGGAAAGGGCTTCTGGAGGGAGGGCCAAGTCAAGAGTGTGTGCTGGACAAGCAGGAGGCCTGTCAGGGTGGGAGGGCTGGGACCCTCGCACCTGGGGTCTCGGGTTCAAGAGAAGCTGAGCAGGAGCCATTGGAAACCTTTGACGGCCTCCCAGCAGCACGGGTCAACCATGGAAACACCTTTGGAAAGAGGAAGGTGGGGGGACCTGGGGGATCAGGAAAGTCTGGTAAGCCCATAGTCCTCAGTCCCCTCCTCAAGGCCAAGCAGCATCTGACATGTCCCTTCACAGCACCTCTGAAGCTGCTCTAAGCCTCTAGCCCAGCCTCATACCATGGTAGCCCAGGGCAAAGCAACCCAAGGCAGGCCAGTGTCCCAGGATGTGGCAGCCAGTCACCCCATCTCCCTCATCCCTCCCTCAAGCTATCAGTCCCTGCTAGAATGTGAACAGAGGGCAGGGACTTGTTCACAGTTGTAGTCCCAGCAGGCTCTCAATAGATTGGTTGAATGAACGAGGAGTGGGGCGTGTTGGGGAGAGAGTGGGTAGGGATCGGCCCTGGCCCCTGCCCCTCACTCCTCACTGCCTGTCCTCAGGGCAGGGTAGCCACCAAGGTGGCAAATGCCAGCCCCCTGCCCGCTCCAGGGGCCCGCCCAGGCCCTTGGGTGCTTTCTGAGCAGCAGGACACATCCTGCCCTTCATGCCCCTGAAAGGAGCAGCTTATCACAAGGGAAAGGACACTTTGTTCAGACCTGGCCATCTGCCTGGGTTGCAGGCACCATGTCCAGGCTCTAGTGAGGACAGCAGAGCCCTGCCTCCAGGGGGTCGCAGGGAGCAGATCAGGCGGAAGGGTCTGGGGAGGGTAGATGAGCCAGGCTCTGTGCCCCAGGCCATGTCCAGACGCAGGCCTCTCTCAGGGGTCCACTCAGGCCCTCCTCTCCTTTCCACGATTCCACCTTCTCTCCATTCCGCTCCTACCTCTCTGGCTCTGGTGGAGTTTTTCATTCACTCTCTCCATTCATTCGAGCAATCTTTGAGGAATACTTCATGCGTGCTGCATGAGGTTCTAGGCTCTGGGCTCCCAGCAGCAAACAAAGCAGGTGACAGCTGAGCAGAGACCTCAGGAGGTGAAGTAGTGAGTTCCATAGGTTCCTAGAGGCAGAGCCACCCGGCAGAGGGAACAGCAGGGGCAGAGGCCCTGCAGCGGGCTGGGCCGAGTGCCCGCAGCAACAGCAGTACACCCAGCATGGGCAGACACCCAGAGCAAGAAGGAGAGCAACAGGAGATGGGGCAAAGACACAGGAAGAGCCAGATGGCCTGGGGAGAGCCAAACAGCTTGGGGCCTTGTTGGCCTTGAAGGACTTTGGCGATTGGGAGGCAGTGCGGGACTTTGAACAGAGGACTTATGTTTTAAAATAATAGTAGCTCATGGTACACGGTGCTTAACATGTGTAGTCCCTTTTCTAGGCACTGAACATGCATTAAGCCACTAATCTTCCCAATACCTTCATTAAAGATGAGGAAACTGATGTCCAGAGAGGTTGAGTGACTTGCCCAATGTTGCCACACAGCTGATACACAGAGGGGCCAGACTTCAGTGTGGCTCCAAGAGCTCAGGCTGAGATACTCCGATTCCCTCCACCCAACAGGCTGTTCTTTTGGTTTCCTCTAGGACGGGGTCTCTCAATCTCGTGCTATTGACATTTTAGGCCAGATAATTCTTTGTCATGGGAGGCTGTCCTGTGCATTCTATGATATTAGGCAGCATCCCTGGCCTCTACCCACTAGATCCCAGTAGTACTCCCCCCATTGTGACACCAAACATGTCTCCAGACAATGCCAAATATTTCCTGGAAGGCAAAATTGCCCCTAGTTGAGAACCACTGCTCCTTTGTCCTCCTGTCCACCCATCTGCCACTGTCCCAGTTCAGGTCTGCTCCCCTCACTGTGACCATTGTGACAGCCTCCTAATGGACCCATTGCCCCCTCCACTCCATCCTCCACTGTACATATTATCATGCCAGTCTCCCAGACTTACAGCCCTCTATGGCTCCCACTGCCCCAAGGATAAATGCCAAGCAGCTTAAGTTGGCACAGGCAGCGCTACGAAATCTGGCCCCTGACAACCTGTCTGGCTCCCACCCAACCCTATCCTTGAGCCTCCCTCTGCAAGCCACGCTGTGCTCATTCAGTCTAGCACCATATATTGAACCTGCCGCCATGCGGGACACCGCAGATAAGGGAGACAAAGCCCGCCCACACCTCAGGCCTGCCTTCATGTTGTTTGCCCACCGTGGGGACTAGTGAGTAAACACATACTGTTAGCCCCGAAACCAGGGAGATGTGAGGACACCAGAGGTGGAGCAGGCCCTGGAGCTGAGCTGGGCAGGGTGGGTAGGGGTTACAGAGGGGGCAAGCAGCATCCTGGTGGTCCTGGGACAGGTACATTGAGAGGGTGGGGGGGCTGTGGGGTGATTTAGGGTCCCAGCAAAGACATTGAGCATGGGAGTGCAGACGGGATGGATGGCAGGAGCCAAGGGCTAAACATAAACATGTGCACTAAACAAGGAGCCCAGGACAAGAGAGGGGTCCAGGATGGTCCCGGCTGGGTCAGGAAGGTGGAAAGTGGGGCCACAGTGCAGACTGGACACTTTACGATCACATACTGTTCCCTGGCAGGCACACCCCTCCCTCCCCTTGCTTCACCTGTCAACTTCCTCCTCCTGCTGCAAGGCTAAATCACAAATGGTGCCTCCTCCTGGAAGCCTTCTGGATTCCCCCTGCTGGGCTTGCTCCCTCTTCTGGCCCTCCAAACCTACGCCATGGCAACATCACTGTCTGGTTCTTATCCCCCGGGTCTGTCCTGCTGACTGAGTTTCAGGAGAACAGAGAGGTGCCTTTTATCCTTGGTCTACTGACGGGTTAGATTAAGCTGCCTTCAGCAGAGGAGGCCCCGAGCTGGAGCTTCGGGAGGAAGCAGGGAGCGAAACATCGCTCGGTTCGTTCAGTTCCCAGCAGCGCTGTCGCCCATGCACGCTCCGTGGAAGCCTCGGGTGGCCCGGCTGTCGCAGCCAGGTCTCACAGCTGCGCCCCGGTGCGCACACGCCCTGCCGATGCCAACCGCTTCGTCCCACTCTCTGGTCGCGGGCGCCCACGCGTGACCCGGGCCTTCCACCCTTCCCGGACTCACGGCCGGGCCGCCCCGCTCCCTGCTCTGGAGCCGGGCTGGGGCTTCCGCCTGGGGAGCACTGGCTCACACACCCCCGCACAGAGGTGCAGGCCAAGGCGCGCCCCCCACTGGTAACGACGCCCATCCCCCCAGTGCCCCTTTTGCAGCAACAGCAGCCACAGTGAGGCCACCTCCTAACCCGCCTCCCTGCTTCAGGCCCCGCCCCTACCGTTGATCCCGCTGAATTCCCCCACTGAGTCCCAAAAATACCCAGAGGAGGCTTTAAAAATGTGAACCACATCACTCCACACGGTGATAAAAGAAACCCAGAAACCTCTGATGGAGGTCATCTCCGCACTTCCTTTCCAATTTCACCCCTATTGCCCCCAGTCACTCCCTTCCAGCCACACAGGTCTCCCTCGGGTGCCTCAACACACCCGGCCTGCTCCACCTCGGGGCATCTGCACTGGCTGTTCCCTGGCCCGGGCCTGCGCTGCCCTTTCCCCTGATGCTCTCCGGGTTCCCTCCCTCCCTCACTTCCTGCAGGTCCTGCCTACACACACCTCCTCAGAGAGACCTTCCTGTCCCATCACTCTGCCTAAAACAGCATCTCTGAGGTCCCTATTCTATTACCTACCTCATCTTTCTTCATAGTACTTGTCACGCCTTTGTGTCCCTAGCAATAATGTAAGCCCCCAAAAGTGGAGGTTTTGTATATCTTGTCACTGCTCGATTACCCAGTGCCTAGAACAGGACTGGAATGTAGTAGATGCTTAATAAATATTTGTTCTATGGATTCTTTGGGAACCTTCTATGAGCGAAGCAGTTCTTCATTCAGCCCATGTGAGACTCCTGTGATTCACCCATTTCACAGGTGTGGAAACAGAGTCAGACAGGTATGAGACTTGCCTGCCATCACATGAGCTTATCACAGTCACAGCCGAGTCCAACCCTGCTGAATCTCCCCCTCTGCCTTCCTGCTTTTCCAGCTCACTCTCCAGCTGGGAAATAATGCAGGTGGCTTTGCCCTCCCCTTGCCCCAGGGTAGGCAAGGCTGACCACCAGTGACCCCAGTCAGGGCCTGGGACACCAGTTCCCTGGGAGGTTCTGGCCAGGGGTCCACAGGAGGAGGAACATTCAGTCTCCTGAGGAGGGCAGGCCCACCTTTGACCCTGCCCACGTTTTCCTGGGACCACCCACCCTGTCCCCCAACTCCCAAATGACCTAACCTACTGCCTTCCTTTCAGCCACCACTGAGTCCCCAAAATACCCTCAGAATGAACCTGGGGACTGCTTTTTTGCCTTCATCCCACCTCAGAAATAGCAAGGAAGAGACAGAGACACAGGGACACATAGAGAGACAGAGAGACAAAGACACACACAGAGACACATGTAGATACCAACAGAGAGATGGAAGAGGATGGGGGAGAAGAGAGAAACCAGGAGAGTGCCAGAGACTTGGCAAGTCCTGTCATAATGGCCCAACCCCTGTGGGCATGACCAGGGCCCCTGCCAGCCCAACTGGCTGTTTTGAGCAAATTAGAAAAGGCACCCTTCCTTGGACACTACCCTATGCCAAAGAGCATGGCTTGGTGAGCTGAGCTCGTACACTGGGTTGGTGCAGCAGGGTGCATGGAGGCTGTCCCCCAGATGTCTGCACACTCAGGAAGAAAAGGAGACTTTGAAATGCCACTCAGTGCTCAGGCCTGACCCACAGGCATGTCTGCAGCATTCCTCTGAAGCCTTTCAGAAATGCCCAGGCTCTTTCCACGTTGGCCTTGACCAGAGCCTGGCCCTCTGCACACACCCACAGGGCCTTCCCCCACAGCAGGTCCTTGGCCATGAGCGTCAAGCCAGTTGCATACACAGAAACCAGCCTAGGACCCTGCCAGGCTGGGAAGAGGCCCCTAGGCTTGTGCCAGCATACAGATCCCTTCCTGCTCCAGGGACAGCACCAGCATGCCACCCTTCCCAGCCTCACAGACCTCAGCAGTTCATAGGAAACCCAGGAGTGGCCAAGGAGGTGCCATGATCCTCACTGCACAGGCAGGGAAAATGAGCAGAGGGAGAAAGTGACCAACCTAGGGTCACACATGCTGAACCAAGGTTTCTGCCGCCCCAGCCCCACCCCACCCCGGGCCCAGGCACTCCCAGGGAGCCCATAGGCTGCCCTGCAATGCCCCCACCCTTCCCAACAGCCAGCACTCTAGGAGGAAATGATTAACAGGGCAATTAGGGCACAGGTGAGTCATATGGTCACAAGGCAGCCTCCTGGCTGACTCAGGGAGACAGTCCAGATGGGCCCTTCCACCAGCCCCCAGCTCGGGGTCTGAGTCAAGGACTCCATGGGCCCTGGCCAGGAAGCCCAGGAGAAAACCCCTGGCCCACTCCTGAACCACCAACCCTCTCCAAGCTCCCTGCGCCCTGCAGGCTGGGGGATGGGAGGTGGGGACGTCCACCTTCACTGGGCTGGGCTGGGCTGGGGCAGGGACCAGGCTGCTGCAGTTTCCCTTCCCCACCCCTAGAATGTGGTCGCAGGGCCAGCCATCCAACAAACAGTTGTTGTTGTTGATCTCGGTGATCACTAAAAACAGCCACCAGGTTCTGATATTGAACTTCAGCTCTGCAACAGGCCTTAGGCTGGACACAGTGGCGACCCCATGGGGAACATCAGACAAGTTTCCATGGATAGCAGTCATGTGGAGAAGAGTTGGGGGCTGTGTGAGCTCTTTTTCTCATACATATGCTGGGGGGCTCAGAGCCTGGATCCAGGCAGAAGGGAAAGAATTGGGGGCCCTACTAGGAAGCCAGCAGGACCTCCCGGCAAACAGCACCTCTGGTGTCCAGACCGAGCCTGGCCTTTCTGTCCATCTGACCCCTGGGGCCAGGCCTATGGGAACCTTCCATGGCCTGTGAGGGCACATCATTGTGTGCCCCCATCCCAAGCCCACCCTTACTTCTGAGATTAGGCAGCACTGGGCCCTCCAGATGTCTGGATATCTCCTGAGGCCACACAGCACCCCTTTAACCTCCCCTGCCCAGGATCCCAAAGGTGCCCAGCCCTAAGCATGTGAGTCAGCCTTGTCCCCCACTGCTGTAGTGCAGGCCTGCAAAGGATGGTGCCCCAGCCTGGGGAGCCACCCCTCCTGCATCAACCCCAGGGACCCCTCACCTTCCCCCCACCCCCAGCCCAGCCTTCCTGAGGCAGGTCCCCGGTCCCAGGGCCCAGGGCCTTTTTCCTGGCTTTATCCTTGGGCTGGCTAGGCAGGAACTTCCTGCTGGAGAATTCCCGGATCCTCCTTGGGAGGCTACAGCATGGCCTGGGAACTTAGGGAAGGAGGGAAGTCAGGGACACTCCTCCTAATAGGGGCAGGCCTTGTGGGCAGTGGGGGCTCCCCTGGCACTCTGGGCCGTGGGTCTTTCCACACCCCCAGGTGTGGACAGGCTCACCAAACTGCCTGTCCTCCCACTCAGATGCCCTGCTGTAGCCCCTCCACTCTATAGCCAGGGCAGCCCCAGTGGCCCCATGGGCACAGACTGGGGACTAGATCGTAAACACCCCACCCCACCCTGATAAACTGGGCTTGCTCTGGGGTTGAGGATGAGGGGGTGGGTCCAAGATAGACAGTCAAGAAGGAGGCCAAAGTCAGAGTAGGTTTTTATTGATAACATCACAGGCCTGAGTCTGATGGATGGGGACAGTATGCTGGGCAGGCATGTACCTACAGACATGCGGGCACTGTTCATCTCAGACCCCAGCCCTAGGGGCTCCTTGGATGTGCCCTAAGAAGACAGAGATACATCCCTGTCTACCAGTTCCAAGGCAGCTCCAGGCCAGCACCGGCTTCACTGTGGAGGCCAGTTTCCCACCTCATCCATCTCCTCAAGAAGCAGGTGCTGGTGAGCAAATACGGGTGAAGCCTCAGCATCTTCAGGCTCCCTGCTCTGCACCCCAGAACCTTCCCAACTACCCCCCAGAGATAAGTACCCCAGGGATTTCTTTTCCAGACCCTCCCCCGCAACAGCTGGCACAGCCCCACCAACCCTGAGCCTCCTCCCTCCCATACAATGGGAGGTCCCTTCTCCCTCCAACTCGGGGTTCTTTGGAAGCCCTAGGAGTTGGGCACCCCAGCCAACCCCTCCCCTCCCTCACCTCTGTCCTGGACACCACACCAAAGGGGCTCTGCACCCTTCCCTCCAGCCTAGGATGGAGCTTCAGCGGCCTCAGCACCCCTCCCCCAGGTCCCCAGCATTCCCCAAATGCTGGGGGGCAGCATCCTTCCCCTTCAGCTTGGTGTCCCTGAGGGCAGGTTAGGAGAAATGGGGGAGTAGTGAGGACAGGGCCCTTGGAACACCCACAGGAGAAAGATTGCTGAGGCAGCTCTGTCTCCAAAGTGAGGACTGGGCTGAGCCCCCACTTGCCACCACCCAGAAACTCCCTAGGGCCCACAGTGCTGCTCAGGCTACCCCAGGACTGTGGGGCAGGCTGGCTCAGGGTGGCTTGGTGGGGAGGGGACCAGAAGGGACGAAGAGGGAGGGATGGATGAGGGCAGACCCCAAGATTAGAACCCTTCAGCATGAAAAGGCAAAACAAGGGGCTCTGCCATGTGCTGACAACCTGTGTGGTTGTGTGTGAGGTGACACAGGGAGGCTCCCTGTGACATGGGTGTGCGGGCAGGCCTGGGGCAGTGAGAAGGATGCCCCCAGTGCCCAGCAGGCACGTCTTTCTGGTAGTCACTACGACAAAGGTGAGTCATAATGCCATACTCCCCGACACTGGAGTGCTTTACAGTTTACAGCTACACCTGCTTCACCATGCTAGATCCTTATGACAGTTCCCTTGTGTGAGTAAACTGAGGCTTCTAGTCCAAGTCACTGAACAAATTGATGCTAGAATAGAGACTTTGACTAAAGCCTTTGGCCTCCGAACCCTATGCTCTTCCCTTCTGTGAACTACACAGACTGTCAGGGAAAATGTCCACTGAATAAAAGAATGAGAGATGATCAATGGATGGGAATTAACTCAAAAAAGGCATTGACACATTTTTCAACAGCAGATCCATCAAAATGCACCAGAAGCAGACACAGGCCTAACCTTTAAAGACTGATGTCCCGGAGGAGGGGCAGGGCGGTGCTGGTGGCACTCCCCTAGACCTATATGTGTTTGTGGGAGTGGGTGTGAGCAGGAGACAGAATAGAAAATAGCGATGTTATGTGAATTACAGATGAATTACAGAATTACAGCCCATCTAGACAAATCCCCTCATTTTCTAGATGAGGAAACTGAGGCCCAGAGAAGGAGAGGGACTTGCCCAAGGCCACACAGCAAGTGAATGGCAAAGTTAAGACTTAAAAATGGACATTGTGACTCTGTGTCAAGTGAGAAGCAGAGACTGATGGTGAAGAGTGTGTGTGTGTGTGAGTGTGTGTGTGTGTATGTGCGTGCACACGCAGGTGGCCACAGGCCAGAACTCACAAATATGACTACCAGGAAGGGATTATGCCTTCCCCACCTAGGCAGTGGGGACTGGAGCCAGGAACCAGGACCCTGTGGAGACAGGAAACCTCCAGCCTCACTTTCTCCAGGCCCTCAGGCAGGGGGCTGGTGGTCTGGGACAGGCAGGCTTACCTGGCCATCCACAACGCTTGCCTCCTCCAGGGTGATCTCTGGCTGGGTCAGCAGCTCTCGGCCCTCTTGGCTATGCATCCTCCAGAGGCGGGACTCTCGTTGTACTGCCAGAAGCTTCTTTAATTCTGACTCCACGAAACCTGAGAGCCAGAGGTATGGGCATGGGCCAGGCAGAAGTAGCGTGGAGCAAACTGCTGGGGACCCAAGCAAGAGGCAGCGGCCTCTGCTTTCCAAACCTCATCCGAGCTCTATGCGACTTCTGACCCTTGTCACCCCCAGCCATAGCCCTTTCTTCTTTGGTTACATGGAGCCAGCCAGGCACTATCTCTCCATTGCCCTACATTTCCCAGGAAACTCACTTTCCATGGGCTCCCTCTTGCAAGTCATCAATGTGAGTCTTCACTTTGGGGGAGAGCATGCAAGGGGCAGGTATATGCCCCCCCCAGCCATCAACCCAAGAGCCTGGAGCCTGCATCTAGAACCCAAACTGCCAGCATTCAAGTCCCAGCTCTGACCATTGCTAGCTGTGTGACCTTAAACAAGTTATTTAACCTCTCTGTGCCTCAGTTTTCTCACTGTGAAATGGGGATAATAATAGAACCTACCTCAGTGTTACAATGCGATTATCTTATAAAAAGTCCTTAGAAGAGGGTCTGGCCCACAGTAATGGCTATGTAAACGTCAACAATGATCTTTATCATATTATGTTACCACCACTGCACCAACTGCTGTTCATGTCTGGAGTTGCACCGAGGCTCCTCTGAGAGAAAAGACCCTTGGGGGCACTGCCATAGCAGTGTGTGATGCGAAAGGCAGGGATGGAGGTGGCCACCCAAGGAGTTAGAAGCTTCAGGGCTGGGGAAAGGGCGGTGCTTGAGTAGGACAACCCCCACCTTGCTGCCTCCCAAACCCTGAGGGAGGAAGACCCTACCTAGACCGAGCTGGCCTCCAGCCCAGCCACACGCTGGTCCCCCTGCTCAGGTGGTCATCTTAGGTCCTCTGGTACCACCTGGTGGTGGATTCTGGTATCGCACTTGCCAAAGTTGGAAGGGCTTCCTGGGCCTAGGGGGCAGCTGGGGAGGGGAGGTGGGTGGCAGCACTTACCCACTGCATCTGTGGACTCAAAAGTCTTATGCAGCGGTGACTGCAGGGTGACAATGCCTGGGACACAGAGCTTGAATGATCTGTCCTCTTCCTCCATTTCCTCGTCCTCTCTTTTTTCCTCCTCATGGGGCAAGCCCTCCTTGAGAGGAAGCTGAGGGCATGCCAGGCCGCTGAGCAGGCGAGGAGGGCTGGGACCCCAGGCCCGCAGCCCCACCCCCACCCCCAGATAAGACAGCAAGGGGCAACAGCTCCCAAAAGGTTAAGAAAGGGCTGCTGCCTGTGGGCTCAGGCCACATATCCTGGGGCACAGCCAGATGTGGGAGGGGCCCCACCCAGGCCTCACCCTCCCATCCCCCACAGACCTTGGCCATGGCTGATTTCTGAAGCTGCTTGTACAAATTGAGGAGGCGGTTCCAGGGAGTTGACCCCACCTTGGAAGAGGCCAACCTGAGGTCTCCTGTGAAGGGGTGGTGGTCACTGACAGACTGTCAGCAAAGGGGGTGGTCCAGGCCTCAGAGGGCAGGGATATGGGGTGCTGAGCTGAGGATGGGGTTGCCTTGTTTTCTTTAGCAAATGCCTACTTTGTGCCAGGCACAGTTCTAGGCATTTTATGAAGAGCATTTCAGCTAATCCATGCAACTACCCAAAGAGAGGTACAATTATATTCTCATTTTATAGATAAGGAAACTGAGACACAGCGAGGTTGAGCTACTTGCCACCGGTGCACAGCTTGGCATGGTGGAGTTGGGATTTGAACCCAGGCAGTCTAACTCTAGCAGTCCCTCAGGCTGTGTCCTGTGTCCTGCCTGGCCCTGCATCCCTGAGAAGTCCTAGAAGAAGAGGGTCCATTTCTGACACCTCACCTATGCCTGTAGCCACAACTCACCATCAAGCAGACACTCCTTCTCCTCCTCCCTGTGGAAGGCCTTGGGGCTGACCTCCGGTGGCCTCATAGCCCTCTGCAGGTATTCTTGCTCCACCTCCAGGGCCTGGGTAAAGTGGCCCCTAATCCCAAAACACAGTCAGATGAGGGAGGCAGGTGGGGCCCAGAGATGTGGCAGAGACCCCCCAAAACCTCCCTAAGGCTTTCCCACAGGGCTGCTCGGTCCCTTCCAGCCTCCCTCTCCCATCAGCCCCCTCCTCTGCCCCCTGGGGTCTTCATCAGAGAAGGGGGCTATCCCTCACCTCAAATAGGGTGATGAGTTAGGTCCCCCTTCCTCACAGGGGGTGGCTGCCAGGCCCAAAGGGGGGGGGGGAACCAGGAGGGAGAGAGTAGGGAGGGAAGGCAGGGCACATGGAGCCTGCGGAAGGACCTGAGAGCAAGGGGAGCCCTGCCCACGTGAGCACATTCCCTCTCCACCCCCTAGCCCAACCCCTTTTCAGCTTTGGTGCCCCCATCCACAAGCCCTCACTTGTGGGAGGACCCCCTGTGTCTGCCTTCTCCTCCCCCATCTCCAGACTCCTCCCCACCCTGTGGTTTCCATCCCTTGGCCCTACCCCCATATCCCTGCCCTTCCCCACCCAGGGCCCTGTTCCAGTCCTTTACCCATCCAAGCTCCCTCATTCCCAGGCCCGCCCCAACTTGCACTCCCCCATCTTACGTCCAGGCCTCTTCTCAGGCCTCTGCCCCACTGGGTTCCCCATCTGCAGCCCAGCCCCTTACCTGTCTGGGGCCCCTGTAACCCCAGAGGCCTCCCCTGCTGGCTCCTCCTCTTCCTTCTTCTCAGACAGGTTGCCCAGCACCTCCTGGCTTCCTATGGGCAGGACTGGCTTCACCTCTACACGCTGGGCCAGGACCCTCAAGACCTTCTTGGGGCTAGGGGTAGAGGCCCCCACACCCAGCCCCGAGGGACGGTGCCACGGCAGGTGGGAGGAGCCCCTGGGCACGGCCACAGAGAGGGTGCAGGGCATTCTGGCCGGTGGCCCCAGCTCCCCCCTCTCCACGCCTGCCCGGTCACTCATCACCAGGGAGAGGGCATCCTGGTCTTGCCAGGGGTGCACCTGGCTCCCTGCCAGGGCCTTGTCAGAGCTCTTCCGGCTGCCCTTGCTCCCCACCAGGCTACGGAAAAAGCGGAACACGGAGGAGTGGCCCAAAATCTGTGATTGAGGGGTTGGAGCTGGGGCCTCCATCCTGAGGGACCCGACTCAGATCCCAGATCCCGTAGCAGCCACCCCAGGACCAACTGCTTAAGAACAGGAAGAGTTTTCAAACTGAAACCTCCAGTTGGAAACTTCCAGGAGTTCTAGAAGGCAAAGATGGGGGTGGGGGAGTTGGTTGGAGGCAGAGAGGCCAGAGCTGGTGAAGCCGGGGAGGGAGGCTGGGGAGCCAGACAGCTGGGCAGGGCTGACAAGGCTCCCAGAGTGTGTTGCATGGCCGCTGGGGGGCAGGGGGTGACAACGGTGAGGAGGAGAGGTTGTGAGAGTCCCAAGAGTCTCAGGAGGCCTGGCAGGGAGTGGGCAGGGGGAGGCCGCGAGGGAACTGGACCCTGAGAATGGGGCCGGAGGCGTTGAGGACTCTGCACTCACTTCCAGGCTTGTTCGGTCAGTCTCTCCCTCTTCTCTTCCCTGTTAGCCTCCAGCTTGCACGTGTCTGGGCGGTACCACAGACCCCACTGAGTTTGGGGTTTTTTTCCCTTTTTTTAAACTCACGAAATAAAACAGCATCCACTGAGTTTTAATCTCTGTTTACCTGCCTATCACCTTCAGGATTTTGAATCACACAGGTCAGAGACGCGGGTTGTATCTCAATTTGGTATTATTATTCCCCAACGTGCCTACAGAACTGATTATGAACTGAGGTCAGTGACCTTAGGAGAGTTCTTTAAACCACTTGAGCCTCAGTTTGTTCATCTGTAAAATGGGCATAGTTGACAGCCCTTACTTCCAAGGGCTGTTTGAGATGATCTTGCTAAAGTGGTTGCTAAAGTGCATGGCACGCAGCGATGCTTGAGAAACTTCCTTACCCTGGGGTTTTCATTGGTATTGATGGAAGGGAGGAAAGAACAAAGACGAGGACTGGGAATCAGGGATGGGAAAAGCAGTGTGCGGCACAGAGCCGCTCCGCCTGGCTGGGACGTGGGGCGGGGAAGGGGGCGGGAACTGCTCCCCGGGCCTGGCCTGCCCAGACCGCCCCTCCAGCCTGTGGGCCTGTGCATCCGCATCCGGCGGCTGCAGAGCAACTTCCTCTAGAGGGAGCTGATTGGAGCTGGGTGCAGCTGGCACCTCTATGATCGCCGGAGCCTCGCCGGTCCCTTGAGCCGCGCAGGGACCAGCAGAGGCTATATCCAGACACCAGGAATGCACTGACGCCCATCCCTAGAAGCTGGGCTCACACCCTGGCCCTGGGAGCAGACGCAGCCCCTCAGGATCTCCAGCCTCGGCCCTGCTGAGCCATCCCGGGTAGAGCCAGGATCCCGGCAGGTAAGCTGGGAGGGTCCTGCCCATCTTCCCAGATCTCCGCAGCCCCAGCTCCAGGATGGGGCAAGGAGCCGGCGGGGAAGGGGAAGCCTCCAGGCTTGCCTGGGCAGGTCTGCCATCCCCTGCAGGGGCTTGATTGTGCCGTGGCTCTCTCTGGCTGTCCCTCAGACAGCTTCCCCTCTTACTCTGGGCCTGGATGCCAAAGAATCATGAGAACTGGGTCCTTTAGCAGTCTGGGGGATGGGAGTGGAGGTCAGAGCCAAGGTCAAGGGCAGGGACAGAACTTTTACAGCTCTTCCTGTTGCCCCAGGATCCCTAGACTAGGACTAGGGCCCAGCCAGGCATGTCTCCCTGGGGAATGGGCCCAGGAGGTAGAGATGGAGTGGATTCCCTTTACTGGAAGTTAGGCTACTTGGTCGTGGGGGGGTAGGCCCAGGTCGACATAGGCCGCTCTGGCCTTGGGGCTGTTCTGAGGCTCTACCTGCTCCCCTGGGGAGCCTGGGGTGGTGGTAGAGGGATTTGGGGATGCAGTCAGCATCCTCTGGCCCTGCTGTCTAGGGGTGCTGGGTTTTGGAGGCTGGAGGAGAAGGAAGGGCATCTTATTTGGGAAGAAGCTGCCGGGTTGGGGTGTGCCAGGCAAGGTCTGCTTTAACAAGGCTCCTAGAGGTGGAGAGGAAGGTCTGCCTTCGCCCTGTCCCTGTCCCTAAGAGGGTGGAAGGGTAGAAAGCTGAGTGCACAGGTGGTCCACCCCTTCCCCACCCATTCTCAGAGAGCTCTTGGGGCACTTTCAAAAATAGTCCCAGGCTTAAGTGGGAGGAGCGTGGGTGAGGGTACCCAGGCCTTGTGGGGGGGGGGGGGAGACCCAGGGTGAGGCTGTACCCTTCCCAGGGATAGGAGGAGGCACGCTTCCCACCAGAGTGATGGAGGCAGCTCTGGGGGGAATGGGGCTCTGGAAGGGGTGCAAACTGAAAGTGAAACAGCTTACATCCAGGAAATACTCCCTCTGTCAAGGATTCACAGCAGATCGGGGCTGCTGCCAGGACTGGACAAAGGAAATCTGGGGCCAGGACAAGAGAGCAGGTGTGTGGTGGGGGTATGAGGTGTGAGGCAGGTTGAGGGGCTGTGAAGAAGAAGGCCCTGACTCCTGAGGGCTCCCTCAGCTCACTGCAAGGCAGGAGTGGGGAAGGCACAGGCAGGCGGTAAATAGGGAAAATTGACCTGAAATACTACACCCACTGAGGTCTACACACCGGAAAATAAATCTTAAATATTGAGTGTTGAGTATGTGGACTCCTGAAGATTCAAACAAACAACTTAAGTTTCCCTGACTAGCTGTGTGGCCTCAGGCACTAGCCTCTTTGTGCCTCAGTTTTACCACCTGTAAAATGGGTATGAAGAAGCCTATGCCGCCGGGTTTGAGTTTTCAATGCTCTTCACCTGGAAAGAGTACTGAAAAGTGGTAGGAGTACACCACAGTTTCTCAGGAAATGTTTGCGGCTAACAGGCCTGAGTTGGAAAACAGGTGTGTTCTGGCCGGCCAAGGGGAAGTGGGGCCTTCATGGGTCATTGGAGGTGACAAGCTTGCGGTAAGCGTGTGCTGGGTGGGGTGCAGGAGGCCCCCAGAGCAGCTGAAAGAACCCCCAGCCTCTGAAACTAGCCTCACTTGCCCAGAAGTGACATGAAACAGGACTTGAGAACCACCAGGGCACTGCTGCAGCCACACCCTGCTGGAGGCCCTGGCTGCCGCTGAGGACACAGGGTACAAACGCCTCAGTATGTCAGCTGCCTCACCTTTCTTATCCCGTCTCCCTGGAAAGATTGCCAGCGAAATGCTCAATAAGTCCTACTTCCTCCCAAGGTGATGGAGTAAGGAAAAAAGTCCCAGAGGACTGTAGGGTCTTTCTGGGAGTAGGGGACCCCTCCTATGTGACCACGGCAACCTCTCGGGGGTCCCCAGTCAGAGGCCCCTGCTTGTCCCCATTTCTGCTTGTTCTCACCCATCCCCACAGGCTGACGCTGCCCTCCTCTGCAACCTGAGAAATGGCATCCGGGCAAGGCCCAGGTCCCCCTGGGCAGGGGTGTGGAGAGCCTACCCTGCCTTCCACTTCTGGTAAGGGTCTTCCTGCCCCTCACCCATCCCATAACCTGGAGGGCTGTCTGTGGAGAGAGCAGAAGTGAACAGGGCCAAGCAGGACTTAGGGGCAGGCTCCCCTGCCTCAGTTTGCCCAGCTTGGATAAAGGAGAAAAGTATCTTTCTGGTCAAGGTGAAGCCTGGAGGACAGGGTGGAGTCTGGGCTAGGGAGGGTCCTTTGGGAGGTTGGGAGAGGCCGGGAGCATGAAGGAGCACAATGCCATCCTGGGGCGGAGGGGCGGGGCCAGAGGTGAGGGAGGAGGGAAGGGGAGTGGGGCGTGGCTGTTGTATCCCTGCAGCAGGAGAAATAAGGAAGTAAACTGGCTTATCACCCAGTCAGGTCTGCTAAACAGGGAACGCAATTGTTGTGACTTGGGGAGGAAGTAAGATGGCTGCCCTCCTTCCCTTCTCCAAGGGGATGGCCAGGGAAGCTGGAGCTCACAGCCCACTACAGGCTGTTCCCTACACTTGGGGTTCAGGTCTCAGGTCTGTCACTGTCTCCCTGAGTGACTTTTCTGGGCCTGAGGCTACAATTTCAAATTTTGTTCCATGTTCCCTAAACCCTAAAGGCTGGGTACCTTGTACACACTAAAATAAAATAGATTCAGGAGCCCAAATGCCTGGGACCATATCCTGGCTTGTGCACGTCACTTAGACACCCTGTGCCAAAGTTTCCCCTACTGGGGACCACCCACTTCACAGGGCTATTGTGAGGACAGAATGCAAAGTGCCAGGAGAACACTCTGCACAGAGTAAGCACTAGGTGTCAACTAAGGGGGTGGAGTAGGGACATTTCTGTCCATAGGCAAGGGCTGTTGTGGCCTTGAGGCAGAACAAACCACTTACAAAGGATGGGGCTGCCGGGGTTCAGCCCTCCCTCTCTGACTCTCAGCTTTGATCCCCAGAGGAGCAGGTAGCCCGGGACACAGAGGAGGTTTTCCGCAGCTACGTTTTTTACCGCCATCAGCAGGAACAGGAGGCCGAGGGGGCAGCTGCCCCTGTCGACCCAGAGATGGACGCCTTGCCCCTAGAACCTAGCAGGTGAGTGACAGCCCCCGGGCCCACAGGGACATCTTCTGGGAGGTAGAGGCTCACATGGGGTCTCCGCAGGTGCCGGGAGCTGGGAAGGCCTGGGGGGTCTTGCCCTTCTCTCACTGTTGCTCCTGTTTCATCTTGGGCTGCCACACCTATCCAGGACCCTGTACCCTTTTTAACACATGCCTGCTCCTTGTTCCTGAGCCCAGCCCTCATGTCTGAGTACACTGTCAGGGACCTCTAAGGATGGGTGCACAAGGCCAGGACAGCTCGGGCAGAACCCCTCTGCTGTGAGCCAGGCCCCAGCCCCGGCTGCCCAGCCGTCTGCTCACCCACCTGCTTCCTGCTCCTACAGCACCATGGGGCAGGTGGGTCGGCAGCTCGCCATTATCGGGGATGACATCAACCGGCGCTATGACTCGGAGTTCCAGGCTATGCTGCAGCACCTGCAGCCCACAGCACAGAACGCCTACGAGTATTTCACCAAAATCGCCTCAAGGTACCTTGGCCATCTCCCCAATGGGCTCTGATCACTCTCATGTCCTGTCACTACCATGCCACGCCCTGCCCATGCAACGAGCTCCCCAGTGCAGGGAGACACATTGAGACGTGTCTGCTGTTAACTTACATATGGTCTCGGGCCCCTATCTTTCTCTCTCGGGATCCCAGACTCCTTGTCTTTTGTGCATAAGCTCACAGCTCTTTTGACCTCTGACACCGAGGACTTAACTGGTTAGATCAGGACTCTAGAGGGGCTCTGCGGTGGGGATGTCCCCCAGAGCTCCCTAGCCCAGCTGGAGCACAGCTGTCCTTTGTGGATCTGATTTGGAACCACATATCACACCAAAGATAGTAAGGTTGCCAACCTCTGCCAGGTCCTGGAAATGGCTTCCAGTTGCTATAATCTGGCATCCAAGAGGCAATCTGGTGTAGTGGTTAAAGACACTAAATACCTGGGTTCAAATCCCAGCTTTGCCACTTATTGCCTTTGTAAAACTTCTTAACCTTCGGTCTCCTTGCCTGTAAAATAGGGAAAATATGCATAGAACAGTGTCCATACTTACAAAGTGTTAGCTGTTGTTACCACCAAAGTTAGAGAGGTCAGTGCCAGGGTAGATTTGAAGCTGGAGGTAAAGGGAGGAATAGGTGATAGATTTAGAATTAGTGCCAGAGCTGAAATGTCCAGTCTATGTCCTTAGAGGCCAGCCCCCAAGCCACTGTGATTCCAGGACCTGCCTAATCTCCTCTTCTGTCCTTTCCTCTCTGCTGTCCCCTCCCCAACCCGGAACTCCCTGCTGCCTCCCTCCACTATTCTTTGCTCTGCCCCTCTGTGTCCCTTTATGCCTGCAGCTTCAGGGGCCACACCCCAGCAGCAGCAGCCAGCTCATACGCCCTGAGCTTTCTCCTTTCACAGAGACCCAGGTTCTTCCCAAATCGAGGCCAGGCTGGGGCAGCCTCTACGGCCTTGATGCACAGCTAAACCACCTAGCTTTCTAGCTAGGAGAGGGGCAGGGGGTGGGGGCAGGCCGAAGGGCCTCCTGGGGGCTCTCCACTGACAGTATGGCATACTCTGCCCACAGCCTGTTTGAGAGTGGCATCAACTGGGGCCGTGTAGTGGCTCTCCTGGGCTTCGGCTACCGCCTGGCCCTGCATGTCTACCAGCGCGGCCTGACTGGCTTCCTGGGCCAGGTGACCCACTTCATGGTCGACTTCATGCTACATCACTACATCGCCCGGTGGATTGCGCAGAGGGGCGGCTGGGTGAGTGCCCAAGAATAGCAACATTCTCCCTGCTGCTGGGCTGCCAGCCCATCTTCCAGCCCCATCCCATCCCTGGGGTGCCTGTATATTCTTCCAGCCTTCTATGACCACCCTGTTTCTCCTGGCAGGTGGCAGCCCTGGACTTAGGCAATGGCCCCATCCGGAATGTGCTGATGGTTCTGGCTGTGGTTCTGTTGGGCCAGTTTGTGGTACGAAGATTCTTCAAATCATGACTCCTGAGGGGGCCCTTTGGGGTCCCAGCTGAGACCCCTGCCTGGACTTAAGCCAAGCTTTCTCCCTTCCCCCTCCCCTGCAGGGGTCCTCCCTCAAGAGTACAGAAGCTTTAGCAAATGGACTCTCCAGCTTTGGAGAGCCCCTGTCCATGGGTCAGTCATGGGGTGCCCCAACATTGCATGGTGCTAATGGGCCCCCTCTCTGGTCCCCATCCTGTCACAGAGGGGCTGTAGCCTCCCTCAGATCTCTGGGACCCCCTTAGCCCTGTCTGCTGGGCACTGGGGAGATTGGTAACTTGGTTGGGGGAGAGACTGGGAGCCACTGCTTCCCAGGAAGTTTTTAATGGTTTTAGCTTTTTATAATACCCTTAGGAGAGCCCCTCCTGTCCATGCCCACCATTCTGCCCAAGAATCTGGGGTGTGGGGGCCAGTGTGTCTACCCTATGTTCCCCAGGATTCAGCTACTCTGGAAGGTCAGAGCCTGAAAGCTGGGACTCTAGCTTGGTCCTGGCCTTCCCTAAGCATCATATCTCCCAGGAGCAGGACTGGCTGGGAGTGGGGGGTGAAGGTCCTGCCCAGCTCTCCCTCTCCCTCTCCCTCTCTGACTCCCCCACCTCATATTGCCTTTGTGGTTGGACTCTCAGGGATTCTGGGCCTGGGGTGTGGGGGGTAGGGTGGGGTGGGGGTGCAGACCGGTGCTGTCTGAACTTATCCGTCAGGTCAGGAGCCTGCCTCCGGAGTCCTCTCAGTTCTCTTCCTTCCTCTCCCCTTACAGCCACTTCACTGCAGGTGACGGCCCTTGCCCCCATCCCCAGAGGCCTTGGGTGAGGGAGTGCTGAGCCCCCCTTGCCCAGACTACGGGGCTTAGGACTTGGTTAGTAGGGAGTTCACCTGGTGGGTTCTGAGTGGAGGAAGGACTTTCAACGCCACTCCTCCCTCATGGCCCCGGCACAGTGTAATCCAGGGGTGTGGATGGGGACTGTGAATACTTGAACTCCCTGCCCTCCATGCTCCTCACCTGCCTAGACCCCTCCTCAGGGTGGGGGTGAGAATGCCCTCTCTATCTTGCACAGCCTAGGGGTTGGGGGTAAGGGGAGAGAATTCTCGATTAAGCCACATGCAGGGAGGGGATGCAGATGGAGCCCACTGGCCACCCCCTCCCCCCATCCTCTGAGTGTGTTTGGAAATAAATTGTGTAATCCACTCACCCCACGTAGTAATTTCTGTATCCTCTGCTACCTGTCGTTCCATTTAGGCTGGACTGCGGGAACATGGGTGTGCCTGGCATGTACCCAGCTTATTACTGAATAAAATCTCACACTGGGCCTCCACAATCCTAGAGAGGACTGGAGGAAGTTGAGACCCCTGAACTGCTGGGCCTTGGCTACAGGGCTGGTGCAGCAGCTGCACATGTCTGCGGACCCCCCACAGGCCACCTCAGGCCTGGCCTGAATTCCTCTCCTTCCCTGGGGCCAGCACCCACACTGGGCCAAAAGGCCCTTCTCCCCCACACTTAGCTCTGCCTGGGACACGATGTCCCAGCTCCCCCTTCCTGATGTCCCCACAGCCAGCACACACACAGGGCTTTCATTCTAGGAGTTTTATGCTGCATGGGAGTCCCTATGGGGACGCAGCCAGGGGTGATAAAAATAACAAGCATGGGGGTGTTGCAATGTCCCAAAATCCACAAAGTCTTTCCAGTCTTGGGCACCCTGGTCTGTGTCTCTGACAACCTTCCAAAACGGTCACGTTCAATTCCAAGAAGACTCCAGCTTCACTTTCACTCCCCTGGGTGGGCTTGCCAAGCCTCTTGCCCCTCCGCATGGTCTTCAGAGTCTGGTACAGAAGCAATCGTGGAAAAGGGAGAAGGCGGTGCTGCAGGCAGTGGTGGCTAGAAGGTGGCTGCTCCAATGCACCACGCAACATACAGGAAAAACTCAGACATTTATAGAACACATATTATGTGCCAGGCTTTATGCTGAGAGTTAATCATCGGTGCCCAAACAATAGGTATGGTGACTGGGATGGGGGGAAACAGGTGCCTTCCCAGAGTCGCCCAGGGAGCTATAACTTGCCACCAGGATACTGGCTCGAGGTTTTACCTGGAGGGGGACAGAGGGTGGAGGGTTGCCTCTCCGCCCCAACAGCGACAGCTGGAGGCCGGCGGGCTGCCCGAATCCAACATGGCCGCCGCAAGCGTGCCCTTCCGTGGGCGGAGCCTTAGGCGCCCCGCCTCCCGCCTCCCGCCTCCCACCTCCCCCCTCTGGTTTTGAGGCTCACAGTATGGGGCATTGCGCGTAGAGCGGATGAGTCCATGGCTGGAAGAAAGGCCAGTGGGCAGTGGCAGGAGCTGTGGCCTTCTCTACCCCGCTAGGGAGTTGGAACTCTGTCCTGAAAGGCATGGGGAGCCGCAAAAGGTTTTCGCCTGTGCCTAGCCTGGCCCCTCCACGCACCCTATTCGGCTGCCAGGATGAAGTTTCTAAAACCAAGTGCGTTCTGGAGTTGCTAAAACCAGGGGGTGAGAAATTAGGACGGGCAGAATAAGCCAGGAGCTGTGGGGATAAAGGGGACCAGATGGGTTCTGCAGGTATTAAGGAAGTTAAATCAAAAGAACGTATTTCTACTCCTCAAAATTTGTGATTCTTCTGAAATTGTGGCTTCGTTTCCACCAAATACGTCTGGATTCTTCAGTCTGTGGTGCACTGGGCTTGGTCAGTCCAGCCGTGGGAAAGGAACAGTGTTCAGCTGTCACCTGCTAGGTTGTGCAGTCGCCGTGTAAATACCTGCCGTTGCTTGTACACAGCAGCCTCACAGTTTCCCCACCTCCACACCGCAGTTTTACCTTCATGTATTTATCGTTTTACCTCCTCTGAAGAAAGTATATTTTAGGTCACTGGGTGCCCATCTAAACCCTTTAATTGGAAAATCTTTCTTTGCCTAAAACCACTCAATAAGTTGTTTGAACAAGTTTTTATGACCTAGTCATCTGAATACCATTCAAAGAAATTTAAATCAATTCATTAGTTAATTAAAATTAGTGAAACCACCATATCCTGCTCCAGTTCACACAGATACAGAGGTCCCTGATTTAAGACACTTGTAAAATGTGGATTTAATTCAATCTGAGCAGAATAGATATTCATAATCTCATGTGTGTGTGTGTGTGTGTGTGTGTGTGTGTGTGAGAATGGAGTTACCAAAGATTGCTGGAGGTGTCCAAACATCAGGGACCAGAATCGGCAAAACCCAGCTTCTCCTGGGGTGTGTTCACCAGTTGCTGGACATGCTAAGCATGAACACCAGACTCCTGGGATATGAAAGTAAGAGTAGGGGGAGGGGGATTCAGCCCACCAGATAATAAGAGAACAAAAAGTAGTGATCTGGCCTATTGAGCACTATAACTAGAAGCAGATCCCTGGCAAATTGTATGAATGATCCAGTAAAGGGGCACCCTCACATGACCCAGATTAGATGACGGACTAACACAGGCAAAAACTGGACTTTTCTAAGAAAAGTCACTTCATAGATGAAGTGACTCAAACCGCAGAATTGCCTTTCACCTGGAGTACAGGATTTGGCAACGGATGTGGGCAGGCACCAAATGGATGCATGTGAGCGTATGAATGTACATGTGGCTAAGTGTGTGTATGGCATCTGGTGAGTAGCATTTGAGTGGGCATCGATTGTTGGAATCAACGTATGAATCAATACACCTCTTAGCCCATTTATCTCAATTCTTTCTTTGCAATCTTGGAATCATTCCTGGTGCCCAATGACTCAGTTTTTTCCGAACAGCTTTGGCTAAGGATGCAGCATGGAGACAGTTCTCCAAAGCTGTCTGCTCCATCGAATCGCAAGATGAACCTACTGTAAAGTTCTTGGCACAGTCTTTTGTGATGGATGATTGGCTGCGTGGAAGCTGGGCTCACCAACCTTTCCATGTTCTGACTTGATCTCTGACCCCACTGAGGGCAACTTCTCCAATTCATTCTCAGCAGATGGTTAGGCTTTCTCAAGAGTGTAAACATTTTCTTGCTAAAGTCTCAGGTGGGCCACATCCAGGAAAAGCAGGGTGCATTTGGCATGTCCAGCATTTCTGAATTTTGGATGTTGTGAATCAGAGTGCAAGAGACATTGGGCTGAGCTTAGAGACATTGGTTAGCATGTCTGCTGAAAAAGGAGATTTCTAGAAACCTAAATAACACTATTCCAAGGCTATGTGTGAGAACGGCTGTGGGCAGGTTAAAACCAGGTGCGATCCTAGTAAGGGGGTGGGGAATCCCCCTGGTTGTGATGTGTAGTATGATGGGCAAGATTGTCTTAACATGACCTTGGACTTTCATTCTGGGTGCCCTGAACAATGGGCTAACTAGGAGGAGCCCCCATTCTGTCTCCCGGTAGAGGGGCCACCCCCAAGCTCAGTTTACTATGGGCCTGGGGACTATTCTGAATACTCCATGCATATGTTCCCCTCCCCATCACCCCCCTCCTCCAGTGGGGGATGCTGCAATGTCAACAGGCCCAAGGTGTCCAGGTGCTGTGTCCTCAGACAACTCCTGTAATGGGGCTGGCACCACAAATTGGTGCCAAGTATTCTTCCACTGACAAAGCTGCTTTCTTATGCCAGCTGTACACAAAGGCTGAGTGAAGGTCCTTCCACTGGAATGCACACAGCAAAGGGGACCTGATGCTGCCGCCCTGCCCCACCATGGGATGAGAGGAGGCTCAGGGGACCCCTGCTGCTTCTCTTCTTGCCAACTCCCTTGTGTTCTGTTTCCCCAATACAGCCTATTCCCAGACTGTGAGATGCTGCAGAACAACAGGGAGAGACGCAGAAGGGTTTTGTCCAGTGGGAAAAGTAACTTGTAGAGAAGAGGAGAGAAAGCTGAGAGCAAAGGGGGGTTGGGCAAGGAGGGTGCAGGTCCATGTCTCAAATGAACTTCTCTTCCTTGCTGCTCAGGGTCCTCCCAAGCTGCTGGGCCTCTCTCTGCTCACTGCTGCGCGGGGTCAGAGGGCGCTCCTATAGTCTGTTCACTCCTTATCTCCCCATCTCTGACTTGGAATTTCCACTGCCAAGGCCCTAGGGTGTATTCTCAACATTCTAGTTTTTTTGGTAATGGCCTTTCCTCAGACCCCCAGCTTCAATCTTCCCCAGCACACCACCACCACCAAACTGGCTTCACAAAACAGTGTCTATCCCAACTTAAATCCATTAGATCCACTATATTCATTACATTCACCTCCTCCTTACCTTCCCTAGTGGGAATACTGGAGTGTTAAAGGCTCTACCCTCAGGGAGCCTACCTGGCCATGGAGGAGGAGGCATCTGGCTTTCCTGACTTTTGTCTTACCCCAGCCTGGGTAACAGAGGGAGACCCTGTCCCTACAGCCAGATGGTCCAGGCACCACTCTGGATTCTCCAAAGCTTCTTAGCCAGGTGGGGTGGCATGTGCCTATGGTCCCAGCTACTTGGGATACTAAATCAGGAGAATCACTTGAGCCCAGGAGTTTGAGGCCAGCCTGGGCAACATAGGAAGACCCCATTTATAAAAAAATACATACTACATTTCACAGGATCTGCTCCTCACCTGGAATGTCTCCCCCCTACCCATCTCCTTTCATTGTTTCAATGTGCTACTCCATCCCTTAACATCCAATGCTAATTCCCTCTGGGTCAGTCTCTCTCCTCTCACCTCCAGGGGCCCTTGGGATCCTATCCACTCATTGGCCAGTTAATGACCTTGTTCAGTTAGAAAGATCATTTCACTTGTTAAATAAAAATTATAGGAGGCTGATGTTTTGGATTAAGTTTCTGGATTAGGCCCCAACAGACCCAGATTAAAAGTCAACATGGAGTCACCCATGCCAAAGCTCCACATCACCAAACCTAAACTAAGTTGTTCTCAGACCTTCTGAGAAATGAGGACAGAGAGACAACAGCCAATTTCCCAAACAGGCCAGCTTAAATCTTCAATGGCATGATAATGAAGTTCCTTCTGCTTTAATTCTTACACAAAAGAGGTAGCCTGCAGTACTTAATGTTAATTAATCAGTTTTTTCTATTGTTTTGTCTCCCTTTTCCCCACCTTACAAGCAAAAGTAACTTTGAAAAGTAACTAATACATTCTTTATTCTTTGTTTCTGCTTTGTTTAGCCCTTTTCTGTCTATAAAGCCAAACTCTTCTGCTCAGCTCATTGAAATACTTATTCTTTATTTTTTAATTTTTATTTTTCTAGAGACAGTATCTTGCCATGTTGCCCAGGCTGGCCTTGAACACCGGGGCTCAAGCGATCCTCCCACCTCAGCCTCCCAAGTAGCTGGGACTACTGGCACGCACCACCACGAACAGCCTAGAACACTTACTCTATTTTATGGAATGAAGTGTTGCCTGATTCTAGAAATAAGGCAACTGAGATTTTTATTTTTTTATTTTATTTTTTTATTTTTTTTACACACACACACTCGAGAGAGAGATTTTTAAACTAAGTTTGTAAATTTGTCCTTTGACATTAAATTTGGGGGCCTGTGTGCAAATCCGAGGTCTTCCTCTTAAATAATTTTTGGGCCAGTTCCTTTAAATATGAAACCAAATGAGAATTCTTGCTTTCTTTCATCCATTCAACAAACATTTATTCAGCACTGTGAAGCCTCTGTAAACCCAAACTGAATGGAGGGTCTTAGGATTTTTTTTTTCCCCCACATATTGTTCATAAGGAAGGAGGGTCTTAGGATTTAGCTCTAATATTTGTACTTGTCTTGTTGTGTACGGTATATGATTTGAGGGCAGGAACTCTGAATGTATCTGTTGTATTTTGCTTTTCAATGCTGCTAATCAAGTAATAGGCCCTCATTATAATCTTCAAAAATATTTTAATGTAAAGAAAATAGGGCTGGACATGGTGGCTCATGCCTGTAATCCTAGCACTCTGGGAGGCCAAAGTAGGAGGATTGCTTGCGGCCAGGAGTTCGAGACCAGCCTGGGCAAGAGCAAGACCCCCTCTCTACAAAAAATAGAAAAATTAGCCGGGTGTGGTGGTGTGTGCCTGTAGTCCCAGCTACTCAGGAGGCTGAGGCAGGAGGATCACTTGAGCCCAGGAGTTGGAGGTTTCAGTGAGCTATGATGATGCCACTGCACTCCAGCACTAGGCAACACAGCAAGACCCTGTCTCAGAAAAAAAAAAAAAAAATAGGCCAGGTGGGGTGGTCACGCCTGTAATCACAGCACTTTGGGAGGCCAAGGAGGCCAGGAGTTCAAGACCAGCCTAGGCAATATAGCAAGATCCCTCTCTACAAAAAATTTAAAAATTAGGTAGGCATCGTGGCGTGCACCTGTGTCCCCAGGTACTTGGGAGGCTGAGGTGGGAGAATCACTTGGACCCAGGGGTTTGAGGCTGCATGAGCTATGACTATGCCACTGCACTCTAGCCTGAGTGACAGAGTGAGACCCTGTCTCTAATAAAAATAAAATTTAAAAAAAAAAGAAAGAAAATAGCTGGGACTTATTGAGTTTTTATTATGTGCCTGGTAAGGCACTATGCCCTTTACATATTTTATCTTATTTAATTTTCACAAGCTTATGAAGTATGCCCATTTAGCAGATACAGAAATTGAGGTTTAGAGAGGGTAAATAACTCTCCCACAGTGTAAGTGATGAGCTAGGATTTTAACTCAAACCTGTTTTAATCTAGAGCCTGTGATTATTCTGAAGCCTGTGATCTTTACCGTTATGTTACTCTCCTTTCTTTTATTATAACTGGGAAACATATTAGGGAAAATATGAGAAAAAAATGAAAAATCACCATAATTCACTTTTCTCAATATTTTGTGTAGTTCTTTTCCAATCCTTTTTTAAAATTTGTGTGTATGTGCATATATATATATTTATACACACAATAATCATGTATCAGTTACTTATTGCTGTGTAACAAAACTATCCCAAAATGTAACAACTTAAAACAACCATTTACTAGTCCTCACAACCAGTGGTTCACTTGGGCAATTCTGCTGATGTGGGCCAGGCATGGCTCTAACAGAAGTAAAGTTCTGAAAAAGGGCAACAAAAAGTTTTATGAGTTGTTTCTTTAAAATCCCTAATCCTTTTTGGGAATTAAAACCTGCATTCCTGCCAGAGGCCAGTAATCAAAGGGGCAGAAAAATGTTCTTTGCTGTTTGTTTTCTAGGATCTTAAACCACAGGAGCTGGCTCAACAGAATTGTCCAGACCAAGGTCACAAGGGTCAGGAAACCATGTCACCGGAGATAAGGTCAACTGAAACCACCAATTATAGTTAAACAACAAAAACTCCTCTTTTAAAAAGCCCTGCATTTCTGCTTAAAGTCAGGATGGCAGTCTTTGAGCTGCTAGTCCACTGCCCTCCTCGTTTGCCACCAAATTCATAAACTTCTGTTCCTTTTCCTCAAACTGCAACAGAGTAGTCACCCCTCCTCCCATGGATATGGAAGGGTAATATTGACAGGGTGGAATATGTAACAGAAGAAATGGCTTGAAAAAACAGCAAAAATGTTTTATGTCTCTTTAAAACATCCTCCACTCCTTCTGAAGAACTAGGACCTGCATCCCTGTCTCAGGCCAGTGGTCAGGAGGGGCACGGGAATGTCTTTTGTTCTTTGTGCCACAGGAGGTGGCTCAAAGGATTGTCTGGGTGGAGGTCACCAGATCATTTTAGAAAATGAAGATGGGATTAATCTGGGCAGAGGTCACGAGATCGTCTTAACCCAAGATGGGATGAATCTGGGCGGAGGTCATGAGATTGTCTTAGCCAAAGATGGGATTGATTAGAACCTTTAAAAACTCTGTACTTCTGCTCAGAAGGAGAATGGCATTTCAGATATGAGTCTCCATACTCCTCATTTGCCAGCAAATTAATAAATTTCTCTTTCTTTCTCTTCGATCAAACTTTCTGTAACATGGCTGCTCTTGGCTGGGTTCACTGTTAAGTCTGTGATCTGCTGGCAGGTCAGCTGAGGGCTGGCCTGTCTAGGATAACCTCACCTGGGACAAGTCAGCTTTCTTCCATGTGTCATTCATGTCCCTCCAGCAGGTCAACCTGGGCATGTTTGGGGCATGTTCTCATGGTGACCACAGATACAAGAGGAGACGCAGAGACATACAGGCATTTTTTTGAACAGATACTTGTGTCAAATCTGCTAACATCATAGTGACCAAAGCAAATCACATGGCCAAGCTCAGATTCTTCAAGAGTGTGGGGAAATAGCCCCTGCGTCTGTTATGAAGAAATTGCAAATTCACGGGGCAAAGAGTGTGGACACAGGGAGGGGTGAAGAATCGGAGCCACAATCTGTCCTCTGGCCACAATTACTTGCCTTCTCCCTATATGTTGTAACATATACTCATTGCCATTGCAGGGCCCCTAAAAGACTCATCCAATCATGACATTAGGCTGAGAGTCCAGGATCTTGTGATCCACATCAGGTCTAGATGTGGCTCTTGATTGGAATACCTATGAACTAAAAAGACAAGTTATCTACTACTATTATTGATTGACTAATGGATTGGCTAATTTTTCTTTTCTTTGAATAACTAGATTAGTCTAAACTGATTTAATTTAAATAATAAATCAAGCTATTTAAGTAGATTTTCTTTTTTAAAAGTTTGTTTTTCTTAGAATCCTTAACATATCCTTTAAACAAAAGAGACAGGTGTAGGTGTACACACCATCCCTATTTTTAAAAGCAGTAAATCCTTTCAAAACCCTACTGTGGACAGTGGAGGGATCAAAGTAAGGAGAGGGGTGCCTCTCTGGAGAAAGATATTTTTCTTCCTTTTCACAAAACGTCCCCCCAGATATGCCCTCCCCCAACTTTGGAAGAAGAAGAGACCCTGGAGTTTCTCAACATTAATCTGAGTTCTGAGGGAGGAGGAAATGTTGTGGCACAAGGAAAGGAGGAAGGAGGGATGGACATGTGTTGAGTTATTATGCTTGTGACAGACATCTGATCTTGGTTGCACAGCTCTCTAAGACAGGCCCATTTTACAGATGAAGCAAAAAAAAAGTATAGGTAGAAGTAAAATAAAAGTACACTAAAGAAAAGAGAACATGGTAGTAAAGGTAATTAATTGCATCATTCATTCTACTGTGTTAATTTTGCTTCTTTGCATAGGTAAACAATATAGTTAATAAATATATTCGTTTTGTTTAAATCTAAGTTTACATTTAGAAGGGTAATTATTAATTATCAGACTTTTCTTTGGTTGTGCAAATCAATAAGAAAAATTATGAACAGAAAGTGTTTTACTCTTAGAAATTATTAGAAATAATTAAATAAAAACAAATCTATAACATTACTTCTTTTTTTTAGAGCCAGGGTCTGGCTATATTGTCCTGGCTGGCCTCAAACTCCTGGCCTCTAGCCTCCCTAGTAGCCGGGACTACAGGCATGTGCCACTGAGCCAGGCATAATGTTACTTCTTTTATGTAAAGGTTAGGGAAGAGATTTTGGAAGGGTGAGATATTCTGTATACATATTTCTTAGTGTGTCTACAATATTTAAGAGGATTTGGCATATTAGAGAATCAGCAGATGAGTCTTGTGATTTCAAATTGAATTCTGTAATTTATTTAAGACTTGTGATTTGAAGTTTAAAGGCATAAGCTAATTTGATTATGTTCATAAACAGTAATGGAATCTTTAAAATAACTTGATTTGCCACATTTAGAAGTCTGAATGATTAGGTTCAATGAAAATTATTCTTTTTTTTTCTTAAAAAAAATTTTTTTTAATGGAATGCTTCAGGAATTTGCATTGCATCCTTGCGCAGGGGCCATGCTAATCTTCTCTGTATCGTTCCAATTTTAGTTTATGTGCTGCCAAAGCAAGCACGGTTACTGAGAACTATTTACATGCTTAAGAATTTTTTTCTTGTTTGCCTTGTAAATTTATCCTATGAGGAATCTGAAGTGCTCGGAAAAAAATCAAGTATATTAAATTTGTAAATGTAGTTTAAATATTTAAGAGAATTTAATTAACTAAGTTTATAAATGGTATAAGTAATGTTCAAGCAAATTTAATGTGTCAAGCCCATGGGCTAATTGAGCATTAATCAAAGAACAAATTATTGCTTTTATTTTTATACAAAATTTGCAAGATTTCTAAATAGAATATCAGGATATGCAAGTTATTTTTTGGGGGGACATGCAAGTTAAATTTAAAAACTTATGAAGATCTGTTCCTAAATTAAAAATTAATTTAAACATAAGCAACTGTGAATAGTCCTTTCGGCTTTCAAATGTTTCCCTAAGATATTCACCCTCCTAGACACTTGAGCATTTCCACCTCTTGTCCTTGAGCTTCTACCTGCGTTTCTCCCAGAGCTTGTATAGCCCTCCTTCCTAGCAGAATTCTTTCACCCAGCCCTGTCTTTTATGGTTATTTAAGTTTTATAAGAACACACATTTTGTCAGAGCAGTTTGAGGGCAGGACCCATATGAAGGGTTTAGCAAGCACCTGGCATGGAATAAACCCTCAATAAATGTTAGATATTTCCCCCTAATTATCACCTCTACATTCCACAGCACCCAAAAGCTTCAATACCTATTCACTGAATGTCCTTTCTCTTAGCCCAGTATTTTGCAGAAATCTGGCTTACAGTAAAACCTAAATTACAAAAGCACTTTATAGTAAAAAATGTTCATTTCTGGCAAAATTTCAATTAGCTAAAAATTAGGATGGTTTATTCCAACAGGAAGAAAATGGCTGAGCAAACTTGTCTCCAAAGGGACTTAAGGTGGCTTACAGAGGCCTAAACCAAAAAGCAAGATAAAATGCACTGAAAACAAACAAGAAAGATAAGGCAAGGAGAAAACAAAGAGCAAAATGGGCGGGCACCAGGAGTGGGGTTGCAGCACAAAAAACAAAACAAAAACCACATTGTAACATCATATGTATCCTAGCCCTACAAGATCTGCTCTAAGCTTTCTAGCAGCCAACTAAACTCAAATTCGAAGCTTTCAGGGTCTATGTGCCAAAAACTAACCTACTGCCCTACAAAAATCAAACTATTCTTGGTAGCAAGACCATAAGAACTTTCTTACTTGAGTAATTGTAGAGGGCTATGTAATGAATGAGGATCAGCCTCCAGTTCCTTGGAGGGATGAACATGGTGGCAAGCTTCATAGCGCTTCTCCAAGGATATGCTGAGGCACAATTCAGTGACCGCCATTCTACGGAAGGCTGATACATCTCTGGTTGGATCCAGGCATAGATTTGGTATGGAATGAATAAATAAATAACGATAATCCAGTTAATGGGCGGGAAATACCATGGGAAAAACTATTTTGAAAGATAATTCATATAAAATCTGAACACTGATGAGGTCCTGGCCTCGCAGCAGCGCACCTGCCCATCTTGGTCCCGGCACCTGAAGGCGCCAGGCCCGGGAGGTCGCGCTTCCGGTTCGCAGCGGCGCGAAAACCACAAGTACCCAGCGCCGCCGGGAGCGGCCCACAGAGACCCAGCGTCCTCCGCGCAGCCTAGAGCGGCCCGCGTGGCGGCTGGGGGCGGGGCTTGAGGCTCCGTCAGCTTCGGCGCGCCTGGGCCTGCGCAGTCTCCCAGCTCTGGCCGAGTCGGTCGGAAGCAGTGCCCTGGAGGTGGACGTCCTGCTTTTTACCCCTCTGCCCTTCCACTCTTCCTCACCGAGGGCGCCCGTGGTGAGTGGGCCGCGGGTCCCGAGTCCCCCGCCGGCTGTACATCTCCCCACTCCCGGGGTCGTCGGTGCCCTGACAACCGCGGTGCCACCCCACCGCCTCTTCTCA